>CM060907.1:1030585832-1031835832 GCA_030737815.1 Allium fistulosum | reverse complement strand
TCGAGAAACAATTGTTTAAACAATAGTTAGATTCTAAAAATTAAATTAAATGGATGTCTCCAAAGACAATCGAAGTAAGAAATATAATAAAGTGGAAAATATCTAATTTAAATAAGAAAAGAAGTTTAAAAAAAAAACCACAAATCATATCCCATGTTAAATAATCATATGGATAGTAGCACATCGATATTACAATTCACAACATAACTTTTTGTAAGATTTTTACCTGTTTAATTTTTTTATAACTATTCTTAATATTTATTGTGGATGATGTATAAATGTTTGATGCTCCGGGCCTACTGTAAAATTTAATGCTTATGAAAACAGCTTCATCATTGTTGACTATAAACAACAGACAGCCAGTGAGAGAATATTGTATACTCTGGTAACAATAGGTACAAGACAATTAATTCTTTTCCATGCATTCATTTACAGTTCAATTTAATCCGTTTCCAAGTTCCAATGCAGCGTATTTTTGGGAATCTTTTGGTAAGGATCATGCAGTGTACTAAAATAGCGTTGAAGATATGAAATATAACGATTTAATCTTCCAATATAGAATTTTATAAATGTACATGTCTCTTTCAGTATAAACTGATCACTAAAGCTTATACCTTAGTTTTCTGCAGCTATTTGTTTCAAACCACTGAACCAGTCGATTCCTTTTGTTCTAATGCTACCTCAGAATCACTGCTTGGAAGTTTGTATCTATACCATTTAGCGCAGAGGAGAAAATACATGAAGTTGAAAACTCCTATACAAGCAATCAAAACATAGAAATACTCCAGCTTTCCCTTGTTTAGATTTTCATCTAACCAATTATTCTTCCCATTTCCTCCGGTTGTTTCATGAACAATTGCCACCATAAAACTGCTTACATAATTCGCAATGGCGCCACTTAAAAACAACACAGAACCCGCAACACTTCTCATATTTTCAGGAAACTGCTTGTAGTAAAATTCAATTTGCCCGATCGCATTAAATGCTTCAGACAGTCCAATAATTGTGAGCTGAGGAATCAACCAAAAACTCGACATAGTTGAGATTGTGCTATTTGGAAATAAAGGACTGTTTTTCCTTTTCACTTCTACAATTGCTGCTACTATCATAGCTACAATTGATAAAACCATTCCAACTCCCATTCTTTGTAGCATAGTTATCCCTCCTATTTTTCCCGTTATTTTTTGCATTTGTGGTACAATTAGTCGATCATAAACTGGTACCCATATCGTAAGTGCTATCATCGTGAATATTCCGTACGAGGCGGCTGGAATTTCAAATGTAGATTTTCCAACACGCCTATCAGATTGCAATGCTTGGAAAACAACGTATGAACCAAACTGGACAGCTCCTACACCGTATAAAATCCCAGCTGACCATATTGGTATAATCCTCAGTAGACATTTAACTTCTTCAATTTGCTGGAGAGTGCATAGTCTCCATTTATCGGTTTTGATTTCATCATTTGGTGTCATTATTGCAGCTTTGTCTAAATACCTGCAATGCATATGAGGTTCTTCTTATAATACACACAGGCATGCATGCATGCACACACAAATTCTGTGTTTGATTTTAATTACCTGAACTGATCAGAGTGCGGAAGCTTCGAATTAATTGAACCTCTTTTCATTGCTGGATTAAACAATTTTTTGATGTCCTCAGGTTGAGCTAAGTGTCTCTTTTTCAATGCTGCAGCGATTACTTGTGCAGTGCTTGTGAAGGGACTGCCTTGAGGCTTCAACCGAACATAATATTTGGTGCCCAGAAAGAAAAAGGCACAAGAAATGATCATAAGTGCAGCTGGGATTCCCAGTCCAAGAGCCCAGCTGACATTGCTTTGTATGTATATGATTACAGTGGACGATATCATTATTGCAAAAGATAAGGTGACGTAATACCTGATAAAAACTTCATCCAGTTAATACAGTGTTAAATCCTTGTTTATGTCATATTCAATAATATAATATACCAATTGAAGAAGCTGCCGATTCCTTTTCTGCCTGATTCAGTTTTGGGATCAAACTGATCAGCGCCAAATGCAAGATTGCAAGGGCGGATTCCGCCAGCTCCAATTATGAGTAAGGCAAAAGCGGAGAATAGAATAGCAAGTTGGCTTTGTGTGGGCCCTACACACTGCTGACCTTTCTTGCATTCTGGTGGATGAAAACTTGATATAGCGGCGGTCAATGTAAGGATGATCATGCCCTGTAAAATTAATGTTCATGCATTACGCTGGTTAGTAAATTATGTTTATGATTTTGATGTAGCATAAAGGTGTAATATGATAAGAAGTAGAAACACCGATCAGTAACCAACAAATGATCAATGTTGTTCGTCGATGCAATCCCAAATTGGTCATAATTGTAATTTTTTCTGGTGATTTTTGGAATAATAGTATGAAAATTTTATACAAGAATAGTACATACTTTATTAATTTATGCAAGGGAGGATTTTGGTCACAACTAATTAGCACTAGCCTGTTCTGATCCTAGGTTCAAACTAGGAATGTTGATCTACATTATTATTTTCTCTTTAGTATTATATGAAGAATTTAAAGTTTTCTGCTAAGAGTATGTCTGGATACTACTTATTTAAACCTTCTTTACCATCTAAGCAATTTCCTTGAATAAATATTTGGGAACAACCTGTATTTCTTGACTTGTTAGCTACTTATTTAGTTAAAGCAACAAATTGTTATTTATGATATTTAAATCAAATTTGATAGAAGTTACTTCAAGTTGTTACCTTATATATGTTCGGGGTCTCTGAGTTTGTGTAAGAAAAAGTGAGAGGAAAAAAAAAGATTAATTACCATCTGAGAAGAAAGAGAAGCAAAACCAAGGGTCCAGTATCTGCCAAAATATGTATCGGACAAAAAAGCACCAAAAATGGGAGCAAGGTTTGTAGTTCCACTAAATATTTGGAGAAGAGTGGTAGCTTTAACACTGTTCATGTGGAAAATACTGGTTAAATACACTAACATATTTGCTGAAGTGCCTATTGTCCCCAGCTTTTCAAATGTCTCGTTCCCTGCACATTTTTTATACAGGTATTGGCCTTTGAGTATTTTTGTTGTTAATACGTTTATATGCTGATAATGTTTTAATCCATTGTACACAAATTGCAAACAAAGTGAACGGTTAAAAGAACTCCAGTAGTGTGCGCATATAACTTTCTAATATCATTCCAATATCTATTGCAGATTTGGAAAGCAAGCAGCTAGCAGAAGAGATGGCTTTACTATTGCAGTAATTGAGGTTAGATTTCACCAAATGCTTCGTTATCAAACATTTAATTTTCCAATACCATTTGTGTTGTCATATGCAATACCAATTTGGAATGCTCTTTTGCGTGATGACAACTACGAATATAAGTTTAAAACATATAACAAATTTAACAGAATATAACTAAAAATGATGCTGCGCAAAAGAAAATGAAGATTTGATGTACATTAACATTTACCTATAACATATGGCATGGCTTTCCAACCCATGTATTTGACATTTTGTTCTTCACCAATTTCCTCGTTTTCCATTCCACTTTTATGTTCTTCATTTGCTAGCTTTGCCGCCATTGTTGCAAATTTCTTTTACACTTACTTCCACAATATAATATTTGTTTATAGCACTATATATTTATAGTGCATCATCTGTTTGCATATTGCTTCTTACCTGCGTAAGTACCACCCATAAACAAAGTTTGACTAACCAAAATGACAACCACAAAAATGAATAGATTTTTGCAGAATGCAGAGCCGTGAAGAGAATGCAAGTTTTCTTTTTTTAACCTTTTCTGCTTCGCAGCAAAAGTTAGTAATAAATGCATGAATCCGTGTTTCATGTTACACGGCTAAAATGAATTTGGAATTCCAGTTGGCTCAAGATATATTTTTGTCTGTACTATGTGACAGTACAGTCATTGTGTATTGATTATTACCAGAGTTTATATACTTGTACCAAATCCTAGGGCATTACTGATGAGCTAGTAAAATATACAGGTACGTATTAACATCGTGTTTGCAATCCATTTTGTAGCATAATATGGTAGTTTTCCAATCATTTTGCATTAAATCCTGTGAAAAATATAAACTGCAAAATTAATTGAAAACAGACATTATATATGCATAACATTTGGTTTGATGTTACAAGAGTAGCATAACATATATTTTTCTTCCATAGATATGTATGTATACCTATATATGTAGAATTCAATTGTTATTTTACTGATGTATGAGTATACTATACAAAGCTGTTAAGATGATGTAGTGCTCCAGTGTCCGCAAGCGATAATTGAGCATGCTGACATGCCTTTTCAAAGGAATGAAGGCGGCATCTTTTCAAAAGAAATTTGTCATGTTTGAACTGAATGCAGTAAAGATATATCAATAATGCACAACTGCACGAAGATAATGGCAGTTGAGATGAATGTGGACCATGCATATTCAACATGCATCATGCATGTGAAGCTGTGGTCATTGACAAGTGATACAGCCACTCTTCATTCATCTAATTATATTATGTGCTTGGCAATTAAATAAAACCCAGGATAAATAGCCCCTTTACTTAGCCCCATTTGATTTTACGACCGGACCCAACACTACTAGAAAGGCTTCGTATAGCGGCGGAGCCTAGCGACGGTTTGCGACGGCTAAAAAAAGCAGCCGTCGTAAACCGTCGCTAGCCATCGCTATACGCAATATACAGATCTGCCGAGAGCAACAGCTCCTTCATTCTCTCTTTTCCAATTTCTTCTCCCAAATCACTTCCTCCTCCCCCCCAACGCCCCCCGTCACCATAGCCCCGCTCCAGCTTTCAACGCCTCCAAATCATCCATATTTACGTCGGTATGCTTTTAATCTCTTGTTTGAATGTAAATTTGATATTTTTAGGTTTAGTTTAAACCCTAAGTCAATTATGATTTGTTGTTAAATTGGGTATTAGTAGTGTTGTTAAATTAGGTATTAGTAGTATTGTATGTTGATTTGATAAATTAATTAGTTTATTATCATGAACTTGAATTATTTCGTATTACATTAACTAGTTTATCATGATCAAGTTGAATAAATGGTTGATGTAGATTATTAGTGTTGGCGATTAACATGGTTAGTTGTTTTAGGTGAAAAAATAGTGTATATTAATGATTAACTTGATTATTGATAAATTTACATGAAAGTATTTCATAGTTTATGAAATTGATAAATTACAAATTTAAGTTGTTAAAATCTAAATTCTGCAAATATGAGTATTACAAATTACAGTATTGTACAAAAATAAAGTTTATATAGTATTGTACAAATTTAAGTTTGATAAATTACAAATTACAGTATTGTACAAAAATAAAGTTTATATAGAAAATTAAAAAATGAATATGAGAGCCTTAAAAATTCTACAAATATCTAATTTTTTAAAAAAAAATTAGGAAATGACTTTAAAAACAACTTATATTGTACTGAAATCTATTTTGTAATGAAATTAAGAAATGAATATAACAACAACAAAGATTACGCTAAAATCTATGTCGTAAAATAAAGAAATGAATATTGAACTAAAATTGTTAATTGAACGTTGAACTAAAATTTAAATATACAAATTTATGAAATAGAATTTAAATAGTTGAAACATTGTCAAAATTTGAAAAGAACAACAATATTTGATAAAATTTAAAGAAATTTTTTTATCTCTTAGATTGGCTTTGGCCCCGTCTAGCAAGTGTTGTATATGATCGTTATATGGATGTTCGTTTTGGTAACGGAACGGACATTTATATTCATCTGATACAATATTTGTCGGATTTGTCCCTGTATTGGACAAGTTACAAACACAATAAAGTAATTACATATTATAAATCATTTCATTTTAAACGGTTACAAAATTTCGATAGCGCTTCCTTTAAGTTCCCTGTGTACACGCATTTGTGTACGATACAGGGAATAGAAGGGAAGTGCTGCCGAAATTTTGTTGAACCGTTTAATCTGAAATAATTTATAAAATGTAATTACATTATTGTGTTTGTAATGTGTGGAAATATGGTTGGACGATAGAGACCACCATGTAGCGCACACGTATGTTCTTTTAAATTGTGTCGAAGTCGCAACATTTGTCAGGTAATAATTAATTCACTTGTAATTTACTTGTACGTACATAATAATAATAACACATATTACATATATGCAGTATCTACGAATCACAGTATCCAGCTGGCGATCTCAGTAAAGAATTTGCCAAATGGTTTTTGAACTATGTTTATGAGCCAAGAAACTGTGTCGTTGATGAAGGCTTAAAACATCTTGCGATTGGACCGAAAAGAAATATGAAGACTTATCCAATATTCTTCGTCAACGGGTTTAAGTTCAACACAAAAGATTACGGTGCTGAAAAATTAACATATAACAGCGGGGTATTTGTCAAAGGCACTGATGATCCAAATGAGCATTTAAAAAGATTTTTACGGCGTCTTAACACAGATTGTAGAATTGACATATTATGTTGAACCTTTAGAAAAGGTTGTTTTATTTAAGTGCAATTGGTTCAGTAACGTTCCTGGTTCCGGAATCAACGTGCATAAAGAGTACAAACTTATTGAAATAAGGCATACATCACACTACTATAAGTACGATCCTTTTGTATTAGCCAAGCAAGCGTTACAAGTTTATTTTGCTCCGTATCCATCTTTGAAAAGAGATAAAGCGGATTGGTCCGCTGTTTTCACAACGAAACCAAGGTTTACGTTTGATGGAAATAATATTCCAGATGAAGCAGCATATCAAGCCGATCTTGAAACAAATACAGAAATAATAATAACTGATGATATTGATGTAGGGCCTTTGAATGATGAATCGAACGTCCTATTTGATGCATTCGAAAGTACCGAAGAAAATGAGATAGAATACGAGACTGAGTCTGAATCAGAAAACGATGAAGACTGATCGTTATTGATATAATTGTTATGTGATAGTGATTGAAACATGCGATGTAATAGTAAATTTCTGTAATTGTTCTGTGATGATCATTTAGTTAATTTTTATCCATGTTTTGTACCAGTAAATGTTTATAACTGTTCTGTGAAATTGATCGAAACATGCTATGTAGTAGTGAATTTCTATAATTGTTCTGTGATGATATTGTTTTTCTATAGTAGATATGTCTGGCAGGAGACGAAGTATGACAGGCACGCCATTCGCATCTCCCGGTGCAGGTGGCAGTGGCACTGCACCGGACTTACGTCCGATTGCAGAAGTTGTTCCTAGAAGTGCTGGGTAAGTATCAATTTTATTTAAAGTATAATTTTTAAAATGCACTAAACATGTATATCATAACTTTTGCAGTGACTTTGAGGTGGAACCATCGGATTATATTTTACAGGTTTCGAGAAAGGCATTTCAGAGCCGCATGGATGATTGTTGGCCTCGCTGGGACGACATCCCCCCGCACGTCAAAAACGCAATACATGCGGATTTACTTGTAAGTAGTAGTTTCAATTTCAGTTGTAAATTAATATACTGTATATAACTTAAAATAATTTTAATTTACAGGCTGCAGTCCGCGTTGACCCTGACGACTTAGACATTTTTTTAAATCACTGGAACAAGCGAATGAGAAAAAATTACAGGGATACATTGTCTAAGGCTAAGAATGTAGGGAAAAAGCCGAACTGGATGGGTGAGAATGTATGGAATGAATTTCTTCGGCTTTGGAACAGTCCGGCAGTAAAAGTAAGTAAAATATGTTTTCTTTATTATTTAAATCTAATATAAATCTCGCAAGATATATACGTGATAATTTATCTTAATTTGTAGGAGTTATCTGCGCGGAACCGGGCAAACAGGAATAAAAATCCTGCATTGCACCGTGGTGGCTCCAAATCCTTTTAGGAGCACAAGAGAGAGCTGGTAATTAAATTTATAAACTGTGTTTACATTTTATTACAATTTTTTATAATCAGATTAGCAATAATATTTATATATTTTCAGGCCGCGAGATATAACCGCGAGCCCACTATGGCGGAGCTGTTCAAGGCCACGCATGCCGTGGAGAGGACTGACGAAGAGGGCAATGTTTCGTATGAGTGGACGGATGACAAATCACAATCCGTAATGGTAAATTAATTTGTTGTTAATAATAATATTTTGTCTTATTTTATTTTCAAAAATTTGAAGTTTGGGGTTTATCGTGTAAAACAATTGTTTGTAATCGCAGGAGAGGTACGAAGCAGAGCGAGCTCGTGTAGCACAGTCCACTGGTCGGGAAGAGCTTACGTTAGAGGAGGAGAACCATATTTGGGATGCTATTATTGATCCGCCTTCTCGGACCAGTCGACGGTATAGCTATGGAAATGTGGAGGTAAATTTTGACATGTACTAATATATAAATTTACTTATGCATATGAATAGTTAAATAATTTTAATAATATTACTAATGCATATGAACTATTTTACAGGCGATGAGAATGCAGAGTGCATACAGGAGGTCGCAGCAAGATGCGGAGATTGCTCAGTTGAGGGCGACGGTGGAAGAAATAAATGACTGGAGGAAGAGTTTCTTTGAGCAACAACTGGATGAGCGGATTGCGGCTTATTTGCAACAGCATGGGACGATGCCTGGAGAGGACGGCAGCGATGGCGAGGAGTAGGTATGTTTGTTTGCTCGTGTTATAGTTTGGTATATACACATTTTGGTTGGTTTGGTGTATATATATTTCAGGATATTATGTACATATTTTGATAACTTCTAGTTGATGGATTTGGTTGGTTATTATGTATATATATGTCGGGATAACTATGTACATATTCTTGGATTTGGTTGGATGTTATATTGTTTGATTTGGTTGGATTTGAAAATGATATTTGGTTGGATTTTATATTGTTTGAATGTATAGTGATGTTATATGATGGATATATGATGGCTATAGTTGAGGAATATGGTGTATATTGGCTGTGATGATGTTATATGATGGTTGTTTGTTTGAAGTGGGGAAGTGCTCTAGGAATACAAAAAATTTGCTTCAGATTAGCGACGGTTTGCGACGGCTAGTGACGGCCTGTAGGTTGTCATATTGCGACGGTTTGCGACGGCTAGTGACGGCCTGTAGGTTGCCATATTGCGACGGTTTGCGACGGCTAGTGACACTATTTTGCCAAAAAATTGTGTCGCTTAGCGACGCCTAGTGACGCTAGTTAAACGTTGAAAAATTTCCACGTGTCACATTTGCAGTCGCGAGCCGTCGCTATTTTGGTGACGGAGCCGTCGCTAAAACCGTCGCCATACTATTGGGCGACGAGACAAATAGCGACGACAGATAGCGACGGCTTGCGACGGCCGGCGACAACTAAAAGCCGTCGCTATCTGCTGCCGTCCTTGTAGTGCAACCGTGGTTCGAGCTCAAATAAACCTGGGCCATAGATCATTTCGTTGCAAAACTCAATCAGACCTCAGTCGTGCACGAACCATCGAACTAGTGGTTCATTCGTCGATTTTACCTGGTTGAACCACGGTTTTTTACTTTCTCACCGTATCATCCTTTCCCATTCTTATTTTTGTACTGTTTGGCAAAAATGAAATAAATCAATATTTCAAAAATCACAATTGCCCCAAAATCTAAACAAAAGCTCCATGACTTTAATTTTTTGCCATTGCATGCTCCGTCGAACCATTGCTAGATCGTCAAGTTCACTGTTACACTGTTACTAAACTCATGTTATTATACACTGCTACTGTGTACACAACTGCTGTTATTTTGGTGTAGTTATGCACTGCAATACGTGTAAGTTTTCTATAAAAAAAACATTGAAGACCTGCTACTGTGTTCTAACATTTTTATTTCAATAATTTTATGTACAGCTTATTTATATGTGTAATTTTTTTTGTAAAAAAAACCATGGTTTCGAAACGGTTTAACCGGTTGAACTATCAAAACTTTAAACTTTGATTCATCATAGTTAAGTTAATAAATATTTAAATAGAAACCTGTGACATAATGCTAAACCGAGGGAGTTATTGATCACGGCTCGTCGTTAAATAATGAAATAACATATAATGACCATAAACTTATTTTTCTGGATAAAATTTGATCCCTATAACAACTAAGTATTAATTGTTTCTGTTATCGTCATGGGAGGATGTATTAAGGAAATGGTAGGCTCCCAGAGCCTAGACGGTTCGATATTAATAATTCAGAAGAAACGGGTCAACACTCTTCACGCAATTGCGTATGATTGTTTCAATCATGCTATGTAACATGTAATTATATAGTTAATTACTATGGACTCTAATTAGCATTTTAACTAGTTTTATCTTGCCAAACTCTAAAAGTCTAAACCAATGTTTTCGAAGGTTCCATTGTAATGAAAGTATTTAGTTCACAAAATGACTGAAAAGGGTGATGATTCTTTGCATAACAATACAGCCATCGAGATATTCTAGCCTTTTGTAGACGTTGCTATTGATCAAAATTATTATTCCAGTTTCATGAAATAACCAGACTGAGATTGATATCTAAAATTCTAAATGACGCACATTACTTTGGAGAAAAGAAGAAAGTAATTGTCCAGACTTGTTTGTACCATCGTCAAAATTGACAAGGGTTGATGTTTTATATCTTGTCTACTACAGAATTGTATGCTGTAAACACGACTTTTGGCGATTGAAAATCGCTTTCAAATCTACTCTACGTATTCTCATAGGAATAGCTAGGATTGATTGGTTATTTTGAATTACGTACCCAACTCTAACTAAATGGCACCATATTTTCCACATAAAACCACAAAATAAACATCCAAATTTGTTACATACAATGGTTGAGTCTATATGTCTTCTAGTTGAACCTTTGGTATTCTCTACCGTCTCAATCGGTAATATTGAGAAAAGCTGTATCATCCAACCAATTCAGGGGTTCTTATAATTAGAGCTACTGTGCTTTCCATGGTTGGTCCGTCCCCATTGGCCCCTACTCCTAGATAACTTACTACTAGATGAGAACCTGGTTGAGCGCCTTTGCCTTGCCTAGGAATCGGGGGAATGTTTCTTATTCTTCAAATTCCAACTTTTGAGTTGCGCTGACTTGGGATGATCGTTTTAACAGTGGGGCGCTTATTCACTAAGTGTTTGAGGTTGCCCGCTTATTTTGTATACTTAATAATTAAGCACACAAGGCTTAGGTGGTTATTCAATGAGCGTTTGACGTTGGACGTTTATGTACTTTGCTCCTCCATCACTTTTTTTTGGTTTCTCTTTTTCAAAATTTCTTATTTCATTTCAAAAAAAGGGCTAAAATGCCGTAACAATTACGAAAAATTAGGAAAAGACTATCCATGCACAGACAAGATTTTCTTATTTGTTTGCCGAACAAAATAAACGTTTTGAATTTTCCGCAGAAACTGACTTTGCTATAGAAAAAGTTTTTACTGCAGCTAAATTTTCCCTTTTCCTCCCAAATATTTCTACAAATATGTTTCTTTTGATATAGAAGTACATTTTTTGAAACTGCCAAAAAAAAAGTTCTTCTTATTTATTGTTGTATGTGAAAGACAATGTATTGATCAATATGGGTCGTTTTTGTTTTTAGTTTATCACATTTTTTATTTATATAAATATATATAATATTTTTCTTTTATTTGGACATATAAAAAGAGGTGGAGCCTTGGCGCAATGGTTAGGGTCATTCGCATGGTAATCTGGACGTCTAGGTTTGTGTTCGGAAATAGCCTCTTCGCAAAGCGAATGAAATACTATGTACATTATTGATCTCCTCAGAGCCCGCTATCGTGCGGGAGCCTCGTACATTAAGTTCCACCTATTTGGGCATATAAAAAAAATTATGCTGTTTCATTTCATACAGCATTTTCAAACTTATCATTTTTTAAATATCTCAACGAACGGTTCCATCGTTTATAATCGAAAAGAAAAGTTACAATAGGTTTTTCAAACTCAATTGTTGATAAAACTCCAAAATGGTCTTTCCTTTGGATCCAATCTTTTTTTTTCTTCTTATCAATCGAAAAAGACAAGAAAATTTCAGGGTAACAAACATTATCTAGAATTTCTCTTAGATTTGAACCCATGGCTGATGATAAAACTAGAATAGATATTTTGTACTAATAAAATAAAGATATTTTTTTATTAAAGATAAAAAATTATTAGAAATTCGCGACTCTAACTAAATTAATTCAACCCAACGAAAAAGGATTAGACTTCTAGTAAAAAAAATGGAAGTTCTTGGTAGGTAAGGTATAAAAATCATTTCTATTTTTTCTAGATTTTAACTTTTTCGTTTTATGTCTATATTATATATAGTTATTTTTCAAAGGAAACATTTTCTTTCCTGAATAGTAAAATCTTGAAGAAAAAAAATGGATCGTTCCTTTTTGTCATTCAATTTGATTTGGATACAAAAAATTCTATATGAAAAAATGAGTAATTTTTTTACTATATCCAAATAACTGCAAATAACACATATAATAAATGTTTTTATTTTTCCTAATCGATAAACTTTGCATAATTTTTTTTAATTTTATACCTTTTTTTCATTTGTAATTTGGGGTCTTCTATTTTCTACTTATTTTTTATTCTTTATTTTATTTCGATTTTCTTTCCCTCTTTTCTTTTTATTTCCTTCCATCATTCCTCAAGTCCCGTAAGGTTTGGTATCCTGTAAAATCCGATCCATTTTCTCCTCGAGTGAGAGATGCGAAATAAATCAGATTGATTTGCCACTCGAAATCAAGATATTAGGATTGGATTTGCTAATCGATTCATAACTTTTCGAGCACAACCAATGTATATTTGAACCCCATTTACTTTCAGGAATACATCTTAGATCCGTCAATCATGTTATGACAGAAGTTCCACTCACGAAGATCTGATTGAATTGGGGGAAGTTGTTGGTGCTATTGCGGAGCAGTCAATTGGGGAACCGGAGACTCGACTAACATTAAGAACTTTTCATACGGGTGGAGTATTAACGGGCGATACTGCAGAACATGTACGAGCTCCTTCTAACGGAAAAATAAAGTTCAACGAGTATTTGGATCATCCTACATGTACCCATCACGAACATCCTGCTTTTCTATGTTTTGTAGACTTATATGTAACTATTGAGAGTCGGGATATTCTACATAGTATGAATATTCCTCCTAAAAGTTTGATTTTAGTTCAAAATAATTAATATGTAGATTTTGAACAAGTTATTGCTGAGATTCGTACTGGAACGTCTACTTTTCATTTTAAAGAGAATGTTCGAAAACATATTTATTCTGAATCAGAGGGAGAAATGCACTGGAGTACTAGTGTCTACCATGCACCCGAATATACATATAGTAACGTTCATTTATTACCAACAATAAGTCATTTATGGTTGTAGGAAGTCTGTGCGGATTCAGTATAGTCTCTTCTTCACTCCGCAAAGATCAATATCAAATTAATTTTTATTCTTTTTCTGTCGATGAAAGATATATATCCGACTTCTCAATTACTAATAATTAAGTAAGGCATAAATTGTTGGATCCTTCTGTTAAAAAAGATAGGGAAATTTTTGATTATTCAAGACTTGATCAAATCATCTCCAATAGGCGTTTGGATTTTATATATCCTTCGTTTCTCTAAGAGAATTCTGATTTATTGGCCTATGTCAATAAATCAGAAAACCATATAAATTATATTACTCATAAATTATCTTACTCGCATGTTTTACATGTCAACAACATATAAATAAAGAGAAATCTGTTCAATTTCTAACGAATCAAGATATCCATTTGCTCCAATATAATTTGTAACTATATGTTCTTCTATTGGTAAAAGGTCTGATAGAATTGTTTAAGCAACTCATATAATCGTTGAACTCTTGCCAGTTGATCTGAGTAGCTTTATCGAGATCAAAAACAAATTATGCAAAGGCTTCTACCTCTGCAAATTGAGCCAATTCCAACTTTAATTTGCCAACTACTTCTTTCACGGTTTTAATTTGAGCTGCGGATCTCATTATGGAAACAAAAATGCCTACATTAATAGCAGGTTGGATTCCCGCATTGAATAAATCAACAGACAAGAATATTTGTCCATCTGTAATGGAAATTACATTAGTAGGGATGTAAGACGAAACATCTCCAGCTTGAGTCTCAACTTTCAGTAAAGCAGTCATACTCTCTTCACCTAAACTAGAACTTGATTTAGGAGCTCTTTTCAAAAGGCATGAATGCAAATAAAAATATCTCCTATATAAGCTTCACAACCCGGCAGTCTTCTTAAATGAAGAGACATTTGACGATAAGCATGTGCTTGTTTGGAGAGATCATCATAAATTATTAAGGTATGGCATTCACGATACATAAAATATTCAGCTAAAGCCATACCTGGATAAAGAGCAAGGTATTTTAATGTAGCAGGTGAGTCCGTGGTTTCTCCTACCACAATAGTATAATCCATTGCCCTTCATTCTTGGAAATTAGTCACTACCTGAGCCACAGAGGATGCTTTTTGACCCATAATTGTCCCTTACGTAAGGACTATATTACTTCCAATTTTTATGAAATACAAGATGCTCATTGAATGATAAGAAATGAATGTTCACTTATATGACATGACTTTAGATTTTTTTTATTCAAGTCAAAGAATATTTTGTCATTTTGTTCTAGATGAACGAAAATAACTGGATTCTAATTCGTATTAAGACTAAGCTATGAAAGACTTCATTAGTATTACCCAATTTTGAAGATATTATGAATTTCACTTGAGCAGAAACCATGGTTTTAAATCTCCTATATATCGTCCGAGATCTCCTCCGAGATCTCCTTTTCACACTTAAACGAGACGAGACATCAAATCTCCTCCATATCTCCCGCGACACTCATCTCGTCCGAGATATTCAAATCTCACCCGAAATATGGATCAAAATCTCAATCCGAGATTTCACCCGAAATTATATATTTTTCTTATTTTGCATAATATTTTTCATTTTCATATTGATTCAAAAGAAACTACTCAATCCAATTATAATTTACCAACTTCTTGAACATATTCTTTACTTTTTATCTTAATGAGTCATGGTGAAAGGTTTCACTTCTTTATTATGTTCAAATAAAAGGATATTATTCAATCATTACCAAATCAATTAAGCTAATCAAGCTACTACTCTTCTAAAAATATTCCTTTTTCCATGTAAATAAGCATGTTACCATTTTTATTTTTACTAAGAAAATTATAACCGTTAAATAAATTTTTTACACATCAATTTTAGACACATAAGTGCATCCGAGATATTCCCGAGATGCATTATAAGACCCGAGATGTCAATCTGAGATGTACACCCGATATGTACTCATCTTGTCCGAGATCTCCCCCGATACGAGATAACTTGTGTAAAAATTCCGAGACGAAACGTGACCGAAATCCGATATTTAAAACCTTGGCAGAAACAATATAATAGATAAATCAAAAAAGTTCTGCACTATATGAACTTTGTACCATGCATGTCACTTAGATGAACCCTTGAAAGTAGCATAAACAGGAATGAAGAAACAGAATAAATAGGAAAGAAAATATGTAATAAAAAGAATAATTTTTTTTTGCTGTGTATAAAATATTTCCTTATTTTTTCTATCCTTCATCTCGTATAAATAAATTTAAAAGCACACAACTTATTTTTCTTAATTACCATCTCCAAACATAGTAATCTATACATCTATATAAAAAAATATGTATTGCGCTCTAGATTATTAATATGTATTGTATGCTGACCCGCTTTAATTAATTTGAAGAGGTATAAATATCTTTTCAATCGATTAGTTATGTGTTAGGAACCATATTTGAACTGGTGACATGAAGATTTTCAGTCCACTGCTCTACCAATTGAGCTATCTTAACAATTCAGGAGCCAAATTTGAATTGGTGACACAAGGATTTTCAAGCCTCTGCTCTATTGAACTAAGCTATTCCCTATTTTTCTCGATTTTAAAATAGAAGACTTTCTTTGTGTATGTATGGAAAATGAGATGGGCTGTGAATAATTCGCTTTGGGTCAATTTGTGAAAGAGTAAAATGAATAAGAAAGATATTGAATTTTCTTTGAACCGCTTATAAAAAGGAGAATTACCTCACTTCTTTCTCTCATTCAAAATCGTACATGAGACTTTCATCTCGCACGACTCCTATGTGATAAAAGAAAGAAGAACTCGCTTCTTTCTTTTTTGATTACCTTCCCGACATATGTATAATGCCGACTCCATTTGATTTCTAAAAAGAGTTGCCATCCTTAACTTTTCAATGAATCCTTTATCAGTGGTTGTTAATGACTTACTTTTTCAATCTTTCGACCTTGGTTCCATAAGAGCACAAGTCAGAAAGATTGAGAAATAGAACAATATGATTTGACTAATTCTCAATAGCCATGAGATGATCATCTTAGGAAGATCCTTTTGTCGATGGATGCCTCATTACACTCGCTCTTAAGGATGAGAACCATACGTCATTAGTCCGGTCCTTTAGAGGAACTACCCATAACGAACTTGCAAAATGGATATGTTTATCATAAGAGATTCGTTATTTTAGACCCTTCTTCGCCTTAATTGTTATTTGAACAAAAAGATCATAAATTTTTTCTGGTAAAAGTTATGTCTTGGTCTGAGTAAGGATGGCATTTCTCTTCTGCATGTCTGTGGAGTTTTTAAAAATCTAAACACCTCAGAGGTAGACCTGGAGGCATGAATTTGTTGATCGAACCACACTCCTTCATATATGTTAGGAGTCCAATGATGAAAAAGGGTTGGGAAAAGCTTGAACCCAATTTCTACAGTGACGGATATAAGTGCAATTGAAATTCCTGGGGAGCTATACATTTGTGTATTGATAAGACCATTCACTATTTCTTAAAGCTTGATCCCCCTCTCCCAAGATGAATAATATAACCAAGAGAAACCATGAACCAGAATAAAAGAGCTTGCCCCGCCCATGAGTAAATATTTTGTATTAGCCTCATTAGATCGTACATCTCTCTTGGTATATCTAGATGATAGGTAGAAACATAAACTGAAACATTCTAGAGTTACAAAGATAGTTATTGAATTGTTAGCACAACTTAAAAACAATCCTCTTAGAATATATGTTAATACTAATAATAGAATTTTTGTTATAGCAATATTTCTACATTCAGTGTACTCTATGGATAGATGAATACATAGAGTTGAAGATGGTAAGATAAGAAATTGAAAGATTTAGTTGAAATTGTTCGTTTGGAAATTTCCCAAAAAGCGATTTGTGATCACAAAAGACAAGAATTTGTCAATATTTATGATTTGATTTTCTTATTAATAGACATTCTATAGGAACAAATTGCTATTCTTTTTCAATACATATAATATATTCTTTTTCGATACATATTACATATATATAATATTGAAAAATCCATTTTTCAATATCTTTCCTTAATTTCAAAATTTGATTCCCATATTGTTTTGTTGTATTATTTCAGTAATGCAAATAGGGAACGAACGCGTGATCTATTGCATTAGAACCCATGGTTATAGACCCGAATCCATTAGTATGGAACATTTTGTTTTCCAGGTTATTTTCCCCTAGTATATGAAAGAATGAAAAAGTGATTTCATTGTTGTTGAATAAGAAGCCTTCGTATCATAATGTATGTATTTAATTTATTCGGAGCTAGTAGAGCGGGATCTACTTTATGGGGAATATGAGTCGAAGCAGTAACAAGAATATTTCTAGTGGAACATCTTTCACAATCTCTAGATAGATAGTTCTCTAATAGACCGAGGGATAAATAATTCGACCAATTCACATAAAGATCATGAATGTTTGGAATTCATATTATCCGAGGAGACATTGCTTTTGCTAATTCAAATTGAAGGGTGATATCAAAAAGTATTTCTTGTATTATCAAATTATACATAGTGCAATATGGTCTGAATAGAGTATGTATCATGTATGCAAAAAAATATACCCTGGAAATACAGAGTCCAATCAACGGATCTTTTTCCTCTCCCCTTGCACTATCCAATATGTCTATCTTTGTTCTATTAGGTAAATTATCAGAGGATAAAAGATATTTTATTTTTGCTAAACGAAGGTATTTATGCTTGGATGGTGGGTTAGAATCAGCCTCATGAAATCCTTATATTCCATAAGGAGGTTCTACCTCGTGGAAACACTTTTTAATGAAACTTTAAGTTTAGTTGGTAATTGACCAAGAAACCAATGGTTTCACTTGGTGGGTCGGGAATGCCAGACTTATTAATTTATTTGGTAAACTACTTGTGGTCACGTAGCCCATGTTGGATCAATCGTATTATGAGCTGGAGCAATAAACCTTGGCGAGCGACCTCCTCTACACGTTATCTTTGGGCATTTCACTCTCTTTTTCAAAGGATAAACAATTCAAATTCCCCAATTCATATACTGGTATTTCGATGTACGGGCTTTGTCTAAATTTGCTCCGCTCCTCCACAAGACAAACTGATCCCTACATCTCACCTTTTTTTAAGTATACCGCCTCATCTCAAAAAGGGTTACTAGTGTTAATGGTCCTTCTACATGATAATTCTACCTTTCTTGACATGTCACTTATTTTGACTATGTGCCTTAGTATTTAGGGCTCAGGGCTTTGATTGAGATTCCATGTGATGGTCGGTCGTATCATGTTCCCGTGTCTCCCGAGAATTATGGATGAGTTTCTGTAAGACAACATCAGAATTCTTTGATTTCATAGAGTTAGCAAGATTTGGGTGACCAGAGTGATCGGTAGCTTTATCGGCTTAAGGGGTAGTTTCAAAGGTTTATGAAGATATATTCTTGTTAATCTGTTTTTAGAGTGGATGTAACGATTCGCCTTTCTTACTCCTAAAAACAACACTTAATACATTCATGGTATTCATATGTCGATCATCTAAGTGCCCAAAAGTCAAGCCGCTGGGGTAAAAAGAAAAGACAAGAAGAAAGAAACACAAAATTTCACAATGCAAGGAAATCGTATACAATAGAACATAAGGTAGTACATATGATCACTTTCAAAATGAAACATCAGAGTCACAACAGATGCTAAATTTAGCCAGGGACAGTTATAAATGTCTACCCCCACAATGCTGATACAAAATATATGTGCACGGTGGATATAAAATAGATAACTAAATACGGCGAAGCCTCCTGCTCCTCTAAAATGCATCCTTATGAACCTGGACTACTTAATTACTCATATAAATTTAAGTATCTAAGAGTTTTAGGGAAGAAAAAAATTTCGGGTCAGACATGAGTCCGGTGTGAGTAAACTCCAAACAACTGAATTATTATACTTATAAAAACCCTTTTAAAATTAAAGGTATCTCGTAAGACCACGCTATACATAAACATGGATAATTTCTACCTTACGATAAATAAAACATTTCCATAGAAATCTAGTGATATTATAATAATGTCCAGGGTCTAAAGTAAATATTGAATCATAGCCGAACTGGTTACATTAATTACATTCCATCATAATAGGTATACATCCAAGTTCATAAGCACGTAGTGGGAAATGGATTCCATACAATGAAAAGGTAAGGGCCTACCTTCCGTACAGTACACCTCTAGAGAAAATGTACCGAGGTTGCTTTACTCTGGACCGGCGTACCTCTTACCGGATAGTACCGAATATGATCACCCCTTGGTTGTTATCAACAACCACATGGGTCCAAAGCATACTTAAATCTATAAATACCAATCTGGATCAGCGATGATCATACCCTAATGGGAGCGACCCACTTAGCCCTGCGGCACGTCCCTACTTTGTTCAATACTGGTTGTGAGGTTTGAGGCTATGTTTTACCTTTTACATAGCAATCTCACCTGCCCTCTAAGCAACAATGCAATGTAAGCATTCATCCATACAAGTTGTTCAAAATACGAATAAACCGAAGAAACTACTTCTACTACATCCATTTTGGCATCAACCTCAGGATTAGCAGCAAGTAGCCCTTGCACTTCAAAGATCTTTGTCTTTGATTCCATATCTCCAAGGTGCTTCCCAATTCGAACGTTTATGTTGGTTCGAAGTGGTTTTCGAATAGCTTATGCATATCCAATCCTGGTCTCTCCGAACCAACATTCGGTAATTTTAAAACCAGTCAAGTTATCGATAGTGGACCAATCCACTATCTTGAGTGAGTATGGATTTGCATATGAAAATAAGACATCGTATACTTATCCCCACTTTTCGATTTCAAACGGTGATATCCCTTGATTAACAATGAAGTCGGACAAGTTAGAAACTATCCTTGACTCAACGTGCATTCTAACTTCTTGGGATAGAGATGAGTTTCCATACCTCAGAACTTAGTGTTAAGTATATAATGAAGTATATTTTATATACTTAATTAATCATGGCCCATTATCGAAATTTACTCTCTTATATTTATCAGGTTTCTAACATTTCAACTTCTCTATCCCTCACCTAAAAAATCAAGTTCTAGATCTCACAGATAGAGGGAAGTCTACTCATCGGCTTTTAGTGCTAAATACGAGAAGACTTACTTTCCATAAACATGTTAATGTTTTAGCATGATTTATCATATTTGTTTGGCTACGTAATGGCATAGACAAAGAAATCTCTTGTATTTAAAACTATTCTTTGTGAAAGAAAGTAGCTTTTAAACAAACCGATCTTAGGATATAAAGTGATTTACAATTAAAAATCTTTATTTAATTAATTAATAATAATTTAAACCTTTATTATAAATAATAATTAAATAAGAATTAAGCCTTTACTTAATTAATGATTAATTAATAGTTAAACCTTTACTTAATTAATTATTAAATAATAACTAAATCTTTACTTAATTAATAATTAAATAATAGTTAAACCTTTACTTAATTAATAATTAGATAATAATTATTGAAAATATTTTAATATTCCCTTTTAATACTTATAATACATTTTTAAAGACTCTTCAAAAATATCTAAAGCGAAAACCCTCTTTAGTTTTCATCAAAGTTGTCGATTTACGAACTGCATCCATAGCGACTATCGCTATATGGACCATAACCTTTTAACCCGATTAACCAAAATATCCTTTAAATCCTTTCCTTCATCATTTAAATTACTTTAATAACTTATATAAAAGGTTTGGAAACCAAAATAAAGTTTTGAAAAACTTTTAGAAACATTTATAAATTAAGTAAGCAAACTAGTTTTAAAAACACACGGGATCTCGATGTCCACATAAAAAAAATTTAAGTGTTAAATTTTCATTGAAATACAACTGATCATATACATAATCACACGTATATACACATGTAAACAACATCCATAAACAAGTAAAGATCATCACTTGCCAATAATTACTAATATACATTGACTACATTCAAGTTAACAACGAATCGCCACATATATCATCCTCTTTAACTGGGAAGCAAACCAAGCAACATCATATCCAAACATTTATAACCACAAGCAACTAAACAAATACTATTATTACTGATAATAATAAAGTTTAAAACTTATGTTTGAAAGGTGAGATTTACTCACCAAAATTCACATGAATACAACCCAAAATTACTACGACCTAGCACCAACACACGAACTTGGTTTATCTTCTAAAAAACTTGATTTTTTAAAGCCCTGAGAGGTGAGATGGGCTCGGCCTATGGTGAAGTGGGCTCGACCTTGGCTTAGAGTGGGTGCAGCCTTGATTGAAAATGGGATTTGGGTCTTGTTGTTGAAAGAGTGGAGGTGTGGAGAAGAAAGGAGATGATTTTAACTAAGTTTTTAAGAATTAAAAAGTGAAAAGCAGAGAATTTTAATCTTGAAAATTTTAAGAGGCCATGGAATTTAAAATGGAAGCTTGGAAAAGGAAGAGATGAGTTTGAAATTGGAGAGAATGAAAATAAAATATGAAATGAAAACGAAGAAGTTGTTTTTATATAAAATGAGATATACTAATATTACCTATTTGCCGTTAACCCTATACCCTCCATATCTTCATGCCACATCACCCCCCTTCACCTTCCTCTGCACGCATGCTATCACTATCCTCCCTCATTGCATCACTTCATCACTTTTTTGATGTGATAATACCTCTGCACATTTTATTTATACAAAAGAAAAGAAAAGTCAACTTTACCTTTTTACTTTAAGTAAATTATTTTGCCATATTTAAGTCTAACCATTCCTTAACTAAAGCATATGTTATTTATATATGTGTGTGTATCTATATACTTTAGTATGCATAACATTTTCCAACAACTTTTAGAGGATGAAAAGTAGAAAATCCTAAAAATGATTTTCGGTCACATTTTCGCTTTTTCTCCGAACTAATTATATTTGTAAACAAAATTTTAAAACAAATTCATCATCATTATTTATTATTTAAAAGAAGTTTATTTGAGTTATAAAATTCATAAATTAATTATTTAAAAATTTATTAAATATTCAATATTTAAAGTGATTAAATTACGGGTCGTTACATTCTCCCCCTTGAAAGAATTTCAGCCCAAAATTAACACACAAAAGGATAACTCAAAGTAACTCAATAAGGGCATATATTATATATGAAGAAACACGTTCAAAGATACATACTAAGCAACTACATCACAAGTAGTAGGTACACAATCCACACAACAAGCAAACTATTATCCTATCCTCAACCTAGGATAAGCTTCCCTCAACCTAGGATAAGCTTCCCTCATGCTATATTCCATCTTCCAAGTGCGGTCTCGGGAATCTTCACTCCACTGAATCTTAACCAATCTCACAACTTTATGACACAATTGTTCCACATCTCGATCAATAATGCAAACTGGATGCCTTATCACGGTCCGGTTCGGTTCCACCTTCAAATCCTCCTAAACATATGGCTCAACAATAAGAGATGGGTCATGCACATACATCTTCAAATGTGATACATGGAAAACATTATGAACTCCTGACAACCTCTCTGGCAACTCAACTCTATAGAAAAGCAGACCAGTTCTTTCAGTAATTCGAAAAGGTCCGACATACCTTAGCGCTAACTTCCCTGCTCTTCCAAACTGAACGACTCCTTTAATCGAGGAAATCTTCACAAACACAAATCTCCAATTGAAAATTCCAAATCCATTCACCTCCGATCAGCATAGCTTTTCTATTGATCTTGATCTTCCTTCATCCTCCTCTTAATCACAACAACCTTCTTTGTAGCCTTGTAAATCATATTAGGTCGAAGCACTAGTCGATCATCGGTCTCCACCCAACACGATGGTCATGGCCGTCCATAAAGAGCTTCATAAGGTGTCATGCCAATGCTTGCTTGACACCTGTTGTTGTAATGGAATCTTACGAAGTGCAGATGATCTTCCCACAATCCTCTAAAGTCCAAGATACATGCTCTCAACAGATCTTCTAAGACTCGGTTAACTCTTTCTATTTAACCATCCATTTGAGGATGGTAGGTGGTGCTCAAACTTAGCTTTGTTCCCAAAGCTACTTGTAATGCTTTCCAAAAGTGACTGGTAAAGATGGGATCCTAATCACTTAAAATGCTAACAGAAACTCCATGCAATCAGACGGTCTCTCTCATATAAACCTCTACCAATGTTGTTGCAGTCCTCATCGGCTTGACAGGAATAAAATGAGCATTCTTGGTTATTTGATCCACAATAACCCAAACATCTTCATTACCTTTTCTCGATCGAGGCAATCCATCTGTAAAATGTATTAATATTTGCTCTCATTTCCAATTCGAAATTTCCAATGGTTGTAAAAACCCAATAGTCTTTTGGTGATTGCTTTTGATTTGTTGACAGTTCGCACACTAACTGACCTGGATTGAGATATCCCTCTTCATACCTTTCCACTAGAATGCCCGCTTCATATCCCTATGCATCTTAGAAACACCAAGATGTATACTCAACTTGGATCGATGACACTCTGTTAAAACTTCCTGCTTAAGAACATTGACATTTTGAACACATATCCTCCCATTCATCCACAATATACTTCGATGGTCCGTCTCAAAACTCGAACAATGACCTCCTTCCACATCCTTGATAATCTCCATAAAGCTACCATCTTCCTTTTGTTTGCTTGCAATCCTCTCCAAAAGAGTCGAAGTAACTTCCAAAAGAGCACAAACTGTGTTCTTGCTCAGAGCATCCGCTACCATGTTTGATTTTCCCAACGTATATAGGATATCCAAGTCATATGCCGTCAGTAATTCCAACCACCGCTGCTGCCTCATATTCAGATCCTTAGCATGAAGAGATACTTCAAAGACTTATGATTCGTGAAGAGCTCGAACTTTCCACCCAATAGTAATGCCTCCACATCTTCAATGCAAACACCACAGCTAATAACTTCAAATCATGTGTTGCATAATTCTTCTCATGAGGCTTCAGCTGCCTGCTAGCATAAGCAATAACTCTACCGTACTACATCATAACTGCACCTAATCTTACACCACAGACATTTGTATACACATTTAATCCTCCACTTTCATCCGGATTAGCTAAGACCGGAGCTCTGATACCACTTGAAATGATCCACCTTTCTTACTCCTAAAGACGGCACTTAATACATCCATGGTATTCATGCGTCAGTCATCTAGGTGTCTGAAAGACAAGCCATTGGGATGAAAAGATAAGATAAGATACGATAAGAAGAAAGAAACACAGAATCTCACAACGTAAGGGAATCATATATGATAGAACATAAGATAGTACATATGGTTACTTCCAAAATGAAACATCAGAGCCATAACAAGTACTAACTTCAGCCGGAGACAGTTATAATTTCCTGCCCCCACAATGCTGATACAAAATATACATACACCGTGGAATTAAAATAGATAATTAGATACGGTGAAGCCTCCTACTCCATGCTCTATCAAAATGCATCTGTAAGAACCTGGACTACTTGGCTACTCATATAAATTTGAGTATCCAAGAGTTTTAGGAAAAGAAATTAAAAAAACTCCAAGTCAGACATGGGTCTGGTGTGAGTAAACTCGAAACAACTGAATTATTATACTTATAAAACCCTTTTAAAAATAAAGGTATCTTGTAAAACCACACCTCACATAAACACGGACAGGTTTTTACCTTAGATAACCAAAATATTTCCAAAGAAATGCAGTGATTTATAATAATGTCTAGGGTTTACAGTAAATAATGAATTATAGACAAAATGGTTATATTAATTACATTCCAACATAATAGGTATACATCCAAGTCTGTAAGCACGTAGTGGGAAATGTATTCCATACAATGAAAAGGTAAGGGTCTACCTTCCATACAGCACATCTCTAGAGAAAATGTACCAAGGCTACTTTAATTGCACCCATACTACTCAGGACCATCCTACCCCATACTAGATAGTATTTAATATGATCATCCCTTGGTTGCGATCAATAACCACGCCGAGTCTGAAGCATACATAAACCTATAAATGCCGATCTAGATCAGACGATGATCATACCTTAATGGGAGCGACTTACTTGGCCCTGTAGCACGTCCTTGCTTTATTCATTACCATATGAGGACTGAGGTTACATTTTACCTTTTATATAGCAATCCCACTTGGACTGCTAACACTGCCCTTTAGGAAACAATGCAATGCCAACATTCATCCATACAAGTTGTTTATGATATGGACAAACCAAATGCACTACTTCTACTACATCCATTTTGGAACAACCCTCAGGACTAGCAGCAAGAGCCCTTGCACTTCAATGATCTTCATCATTAATTCCATCATCTCTAAGAAGCTTTCCAATTTGAACGCTTATGTTGGTTCAAAGTGGTTTTCGGATAGCTCATACATATCTGATCTCGGTCTCTCCGAACCAACATTTGGTAATTTTAAAACTGGTCAAGTTATCAATAGTGGACAAATCCACTATTTAGGGTGAGTATATATTTGCAAATGAAAAATAAGACATCCTATACTTATCCCCAGTTTCTGATTTTGAACAGTACTATCCCTTGATTAACGATGAAGTCAAACAAGTTAGAAACTATCCTTGACTCGATGTACATTATTACTTCTTAGGATAGAGATGAGTTTCCAAACCTCGGAATTTGATGTTAAGTATACAATGAAGTATCTTCCATATACTTGATTAATCATCACCCATTATCGAAATTAACTCTCTTATGTTTATCATGTTTCTGATATTTTGACTTCTCTATCCCTCGTCTAGAAAATTAGGTTCTAGATCTCAGAGATAGAGGGAAGTCTACTTATCAACTTTTAGTGCTAAATACAAGATGACTTGCTTGCCATAAATGGCATCAACGTTTTAGCATAACTTATAACATTTGTTTTGTTACTTAATGACACAGACAAAGAAATCTCTTGTATTTAAAGCTATTCTTTGTAAAAGAAAGTCTCTTTTAAACAAATCGACCTTTGGATATAAAGTGAGTTACAATTAAAAATCTTTATTTAATTAATTAATAATAATTAAAACCTTTGTTTAAATAATAATTAAACCTTTACTTAATTAATAATTAAACCTTTACTTAATTAGTAATTAACAATTGAATAATAATTATTGAAAATATTTTAATATTCTCTTTTAATACTAATAATATATTTTTAAAGACTTTTTAAAAATATCAAAAGTGGAAACTCCCTTTAGTTTACATAAAAGTTACTGATTTATGAACTGCATCCATAACGACTATCGCTATATGGACCATAACCTTTTAGCTTGATTTATATATCAAAACATCCTTTAAATCCTTTCCTTCATAATTTAAATTACTTTAATAACTTTTATAAAAGCTTTGGAAAGCAAAATAAAGTTTTAGAAAACTTTTAGAAATAAAATAAGTAAGCAAACTAGTTTTAAAAATACATGAGATCTCGATGTCGAATTTAAACAAATTCAAGTGTTAACTTTTCATTGACATACAACCAATCATATACGTAAGCACACATATATACACATGTAAAGAACATCCACAAACAAGTAAAGATCATTACTTGCCAATAATTACTAATATACATCGATAACATTCAAGTTAACAATGAATTACCACATATATCATCTGCTTTAAGCGGGAACAAAACCAAACAACATCATATCCAAAGATTTATGACCACAAGCAACTAAACAAATACCATTATTTCAAATAATTATAAAGTTTAAAACTTTAGTTTAAAAGGTGAGATTTACTTACCAAAATTAACAAGAAAACAACCCAAAGCTACTATGACCTAGCACCAACACACGAACTTGGTTTATATTCTCAATAAGTTGATTTTTTAAAGCCTTGGGAGGTGCGATGGGCTCGGCCTACAGTGAAGTGGGCTTGGCCTTGGCTTAAAGGGGGTGCGGCCTTGATTGAAAATGGGGTTTGGGTCTTGTTTTTGAAAGAAAGGAGGTGTAGAGAAGAAAAGTGGTGATTTTAACTAAGTTTTTAAGGATTAAAAAATTAAAAAGGAGATATTTTTAATCTTAAAAATTATAAGAGGCCATGGAATTCAAAATGGAAGCTTAGAAAAGGAAGAGACGAGTTTGAATATGGAGAGAATGAAAATAAAATATGAAATGAAAAGGACGAAGTTGTACTTTTATAAAATGAGATATAGTAAATTACCTATTTGCCTTTAACCCTATACCCCACATATCTTCATGCTACATCACCTCTTACCTTGCTCTATACACATGCTATCACTATCCCCCCTCATTCCATCACTTCATTACTTTTGAGATGTGATAATACCTTCTACACATTTTTTTATATAAAAGAAAAGAAAAGTCAACTTTACCTTTTTTCTTTAAGTAAATTATTTTACCATATTAAACTTTAACCATTTCTTAACTAAAGCATAGGTTATTTATATATGTGTGTGTTTCTATATACTTTAGTGTACACAACATTTCCCGGTAACTTTTAGATGATGAAAAGTTGAAAATTCAAAAAACGATTTTCGATCACATTTTTTATTTTTTTCTAAACTAATTATTTTTGTAAACCAAATTTTAAACAACTTCATCATCATTAGTTTTTATTTAAAAGAGATTTATTTAAGTTATAAAATCTATAAATTAATTATTTAGAAATATATTAAATATTAAATATTTAATATATTGAAATTACGGGTCATTACAGCGGAGCCAACTGAAATTAATATACTGAGGCCTAACAACACCTCTCTCTACTTTGAACCAAAAATCTTCTTCAGACTTAAGTTCTTTAGCTTCCATTCTCATGGAAAGAAAAGGTTAGGTATCCACCACCCTCGTTATCCTATTCAGGAGTTTGTATATACTAAGTCTGTGTCTACTTCCCATGAGTCTTTTTTCATTTGAATCCAAATTATTTTACCTGAAACCTTTCAGTGGCCTCAACCCTACTCTACCGACAGCTCTATCCAAAAAGAGCCAAAGACACTGAAGCACTAGAATAGTTTGTTGCTTGGGATTGACTCGTCCTTCCTCTAGGGACAGAGTTGGCTACAAGTGGGTCTATAAAGTTAATAACAAATTTATATTAAAAGACTATCCTCCTTTTTTTGTAAAATAGAAAAAAAAAACTGATTTTCATTAAAAAAAATCATATGTAGCAAATAGTAATTTGGCAATCCCATAATTTGAATGAAGTAAAGGAAAAAACCCATAAATAAATAAGGATAGAAACAAAAAGATCTATTTATCTACGATCGTATTCGTTCGACAAACTATTGTCAATATGTTGAGAGAAAAATGAAACATTTTTTACATAAACGAGTACTTTGGCACGTGCGATGCACGTGCGCAATAGGAATTGATGTTATAAAACACTGCTTGTGAGATTTTTTTTAATCTTACAAAATGACTTGATGTGTATGAAATGTTGCATTTTCTATGTGCATACATGCATAAATCAATCATTTATCAAAATATGAATGAGATTAAGTTATTTTAGAAAATAATCAATTGAGTAAAGAGAGTAATCAACTATTACATCAATATGCTGAGAAATATAATAAATTTAAAATTAGCATTTTCAATAGTTTGGGAGCTTAAAAACCTTGCATCGTTTCTATTTTAAAAAGTAATAAATCAGCCTGTTAATATATAAGGAAAATTTCTTTTCAACTATAAAGATCGTACCTCCCATGATACCTCCTTCCTCACGAACGCGCAATACTTGTTGAAGTATAAAACTATTTGACGTTAGTGTATAGATTTCAAATTATCGTTTAGCGAAATATTGTTATAAAATTTTGTAGGACTTAAATCGATGTAATTATTTTTCACCATGTTTTTTTGGTTGCTGTCAATAGCAGTAGCTTGAAAGTAATCTGTAAGAACTATAAGAACAACTGTAGTAATTGTTTTCTCTCCTCCTTGTTTCGGGCATGAGACCGACATCAGTAATATGTCGATGGCGGAGTTAAAAATGTTTTATAAAGGATTTTTTTTATGTCAACTACAATTCTATTCTAATAATAAAGTTGGAAAATTTCTATTCTAGTATTTAGCAAACTTTATAGAAGAAACAATAGAGAATGTGGTAGAGTACCGATGATGGAGACAAATATATATTTTTGTAGTACATTATTATAGACCCCACTTCTATCTTTACCATTTTTATTTTCTTTTTTATTATTGCTAAGGTAGTGTATGATACTTCGTTTTTATAGGAAAAGCAAGGATGGTTGTGTAGATACTACTGTTAGTAGGGGAGAAAATGAATGATTATGATATTGCAGGATCGTGCATTATGATTTGGTTGCACCACGGCCAAATACCACCCTTAGTTTTAGTATATATTTTATCATGTATTATTGTCGAGTTACATGACATATTAACATGTACAATATATATTAAATATCAGATGCTTGAAGTTAAGACGTGTAGCTTTTCCAATCTGACTTTTCCAAATGGAATTTGTGTTGAAAAATGGACAGAAGCAAAATATATAGAATTAGCTTTTTCCCACATGAAATGCTTCTATTGGTCTAGATAAACGAAATCATGATAGTCAATTGTGGCATATTCTATATATCGAAGAGAACTCATCAACATCACTATCTCAATTTTGTTGTTTCAAATCTTTGTAATAACGCCACTCTTTTTTTGTAGTTTCTGTGTTTAACTTAATTACCAGTAATAATACATTTTCAAGGGTTGGTTCTTGGGCAGATTTCAAGATGGCCGCACAGAATACATATTATTTTTAGCAGGGTACAGTATTAAAGAAAAAGTTGTATCCATGGATCGAGCCTTGCTTTTAGAATTTTTGGCCTCACTTGACTTTTAAAAAATTTAAGCACATTTTAATGTTGGTATAGTGCGATGACTCAGAAATGTCTTCTTTAACAGGGACAGAGCTAGAAAACATAGATGGGTTCGACAATCTGAATTAATTGCAAATAATATTATTTTTGATTGTTATATAAATACGTAGTTTTATGTTATGTAACCAATTATAAATATTTAAAAGAAAGATACTCAAAATAGAATAAATAGAAATGACCACATAACGATAACATTATTTTGTTGTTTACAATTTCAAGCATGTTTCTGAAATACATTACTTTTAGTGCATTACAGAGTACCACCGCTAGATTTATTTACCATAAATAGTACATAATATATATTTTATATAATAATTAGTTAAAAGAAAAGAAACTTCTTAGGCTTCGTGCATCTTTTATATAATATTACATAGCGCTTCTCTCGTTGCTGCATCAATTCTGCTAGGTCTGGTTGACATATGTTCAAGCATTTCATGCACTGATCTGTTACTCCTATTATATAATATATTACATAGAGATTTTGCTTGATGGAGAGCATGGTATCGGTAGGACATTTGAGATTGCACAACAATTGTGGGCTGAAGTCTTTTTCTACATAGCTCTAAATAATGTCATGTTCAAAGACATTTTACTAAAACCAAGCATGGTTACTCCTAGTGGTGAATGAAAAGAAAAGAAACTCCAGAGAAAGTTGCTGAATGGACATTGAAACACCTTCAAAAAAGAGTCCCACCAGCAGTTTCAGGCATTTATGGTACAATATTCATGCATTGTCTAACCTTCTTATAATGATACCAACAACACTTAGATTCATATGGTGCATATGTAATATGTTGTGACTAACACATACAAATTTTCATTTAATGAAATGTAGTTCCTTTCTAGAGGGCAAACTAAAGTAGAGGCAACACTAAACCTAAATGCAATGAGCCAAAGTGCAAACCCATGGCATGTGTAATTCTCATACGCTAGGTTAAGTAATTTGTTATTGGTGCTTCACTAACTTGGCTCCCTTAAGTAATGAAACATATTTGGTTAAAATTTATACTTTATTGATGTAATAAGTCAATATATTAAGGAGGTAATATTGAAGGACAAAGTTTATCATGGTTTTTTCTATTTGTTTCATCCTTTACATTTTCATAAGATATGCCTATCATAATCAAACTATGAATAAGAAATTAGGTTTAGTTAATCGTTAATAAGAAATTGAGTTTGATCAACTAACAGAACCGCAAAAATGTACATCTGTCAATGGCATCTCATTCAGTAATAATTTGGACACACAATGCTACATATTTCACAGTTACTGCAAAAACCATACATCAAACATTCATTGTTATCTGGCCACAAAAGTAGTGTAGTACTACCATGCAATTTTAGTAGATGAGTTGAAAGGTAAAACCAGTCAAGCTAAGTGAGAAAATTAAACTCAGGTTTTGTTTTTTGAGCATACATGCTAGGATATAAAAAGGCACATAAATTGATGGAAAATTGTGATGAATTTCAGCCCAATCAAAATAAAATTAGGAAGGAAAACTATGAAGAGAAGTTCACTTTTACATCATGGTTGTTACATTTGAAATACAACTAAACTGATAAAAAACAGAAAGAAGTACCTCTTTTTTTTCAATACTCCTGACAAATTTAAAACATCCGATCTTTACAGCATGGGTGCGTAATACATATGAGGACAATCATCAACATGTGATACAAATCATTTCAAGAATTCATTCATCCACAGAAGAAACTATTAGAATAAAAATATGATTTGAAGACAGTGATAAGGTAAAATGTAAACATTTTTGTTTTCAGTTCATGAAATAGTACATGGCATTTATACAATCAGTTTATATACGCAAGTGAATTGAAGAAATATTAAAATTGAGAGAAGTACATAAAAGATACTATTAATTTGTGAACCTAAATGGTAGTTAACGAAGAAATTGTGAAAAAGGTAAAATATAAAACAAATTACTATTTCATATATAAATGTAAAAATAGAAGAATCGCAATATTTGCTTGATAAAAAAATAAGATAATTACCAACTGTCATGGCATCAAATTTTAATATATCATAAATTAAACACTCACGGTTTGCTTTCAGGTTTTCAAAAATTTGCTAACAATTGCAAATAACTGCATCAAACATTGGATGGTGGCACTACAGCTAGAGAACCCTGGTGGCAAGGTAGAAGATAGCAGCAACAGCTGAAGAACGTGGGAAAGCACATAAGCGTGGGTGCATCTCCTCCTTCTGCCATGATTAAAGGAAAAAAAAGAGTTTAATGTGATGAAAGAGATAAATTACTTGGAGAAAACTTTGATTTGATGAAAGTTGTGGCGGCACTCATCTTGCTTTCTATTGTGGTCGAAGAGGGTGAGGCTATTAGGGTGATGGGTAGTGGATGTATTGTGAGAGGATGAAGAACTGGAGTTAAGGAATGGGCGTGGAAAAGAAACAGGTGATAAAAGAGTTGGAAACGTGGAGCATGATGTGGATGAAAACCCGTTTAGGTTAGAAAAGACAACCGTGTCCCTATTTTCTATTTAAAATCACAAAATAGTTTATAGGGTAGTTTTGGCAATCCGGAAAAGGCTTCACCTCCTCAAGTATTTGCATTATATATAAGATAAGGATTTGGATGTCAAGGTCAGACTGATACATCCTACACCATCACATAACACCACACATCATGATATTTGTATTCTTCATGAGTTACAGCCTAGAGTTTTTCGTAGGAGTACCATTACTCTATAGACCCCACAGATATTTTTTATGTTATTACTATAGTATGTTTTTATATTATGTGGTTATTATATCATATCGATAAGTGCACAATTGTGGTCATATTATGTTGTTGTAATTGTTATAACAACAATGGAACAATGCTAATAACAATGTTAATAGATCAGTTATAAATTAAGTTAGAATTTGTTATTATGGTACCATATAGTAATTAAACATCAAACATAACATCTATATATTTATCAAATAGGACAAGTACATTAGTATCTATTGGCTCAGCTGCATTTGTCATTTTTACGACGCATTTCTCTACACCGTACTCGATAGGTTATTAGAGAATTCTTTTGCTCTTTTCTTATCTGTTAGGTCAGTACATTCATTTGATTAATTTTTGCTTCAACCATTGTTAGGGAGATGGTGACCCATTATGCACATTTCACTTCCTAGATTTGAGGTAAGTCTTATGTTGGTTGAGTTCTATATGTTGACTGACATAGAGATGTTTGTAGGGCTGAGTTCTTGTGGCTTTCGATGACACATTCGAGTAGGAACTAATTTGCGCTTATGTTTTACCAGACTTTGATATAGGTAGTATTTATAGTGAAATCGTCAAGCTCACATACCCACAATAGCACAATGACACACATAGAAATACAATGGAGATGAGCGACGTTGTTATGCATGTTTTCCTCTTATACACTTTTGGTTCAGTTTTCTTCTTGAACCATAAGAGCATGATTTTCTTAGATATTTGGCTTGGACCAGTGATTTAATGTAGCTTACAAGTATTGATTGAGGCATAGCTATATTGGGTTCTCTTTGTTCATCTATGAACTCCAATGTTTTAGGATAGGTAGTATAACATACTGACTTTTGGTACATCTCGCTAATTTGGTACTATGAGTACATGAAAAATATGCATCCCCTTATTTCTAAGATCGCCAATGGTTGCCATAATTGTTCTTCCCAAGAATGAGATGTAACACCTAATTAAAGTTAAATGAATATTTTCCTCTCTTTTTTTTAAATATTTAATGTTTAAAATATATTTTTTCTCTCTCTATTTAAATAGAAGATAATGCATCTATTTTGAGGTATTTTGTTCAAAGAACAAACTTATGAAATTTTTTATTTCTAATGTCAAAATAGTCAAAAGAACAAAACAAACAATGTGTATCTTCCTCTCCAATCATGTATTCCAAACCGTCGCCTTTGACATTGCACCTCCTTCCACTGCTACCCCTATAGCTGCTCTCTTTTACTGCTACCACTCCCTGCGGTGTCGCCGTTTTCATAGCCACCAACCTTCATTCACTAACTGCTACACCATTTCAACTTTCCAATATTAATCAACATCATTTTCTCCTTTCTTTTGTCTTGCTATGATTTCTCATCAATTATCGGTGAAAAAAAAGCAGTAGGTAAAAAATGATATTATATAGTAAAATAATATGTTTTTTAAAGGTATCAACTACAAAAATGATACCATATAGTAGCATTATAAGAAAATTATTCAAATTCTTTTTGAAAGTAACAGGTACAGAATACTACTACACGATAGCATTTTAGAGAATATATTCTCTTTTTTACAAGGAATGGTTTTCGATTTTTGATAAATTTGCAACTTCAAACAATATAATAAACATGTAAAGAAAAACAAAAATAATAATGAATAGTGGAAAAGTGTAAAATTAAATCGCTAGAAAAATAATTATGTACTAAAGAATAAAATGATACCATATGAAAGCATTATTACATAAATTGATTTATATAGCTCTAAAGCACTTAATATTTTTAAAAAAACCACAATAGAATATGTTACTTCAAGATGGCATTGTAACATTAAATATTATATTCAATTTTTTCATTCATATGATATTGTTCTAACTAATGCTAAAAAATGAAATGATTTTACAAAGCTTTCTGGTAAAATAAAATGCTATATATAACCTTTATAAAAATCATTAAATGTTCTGGAAGATAAAATTATAAGTATACTTCATTTAAAAATGCTACCACAAAATAGCATTATGAGCTTAGACACACACACACACGTATAATATAAAATTGCTATTATAGTTCATAAAATGCTACTAAAAGTTGCATTATGAGCTAAGATATACAAACCAGCCTTAAAATGCTATTATAGTTCATAAAATGTTAATATAGCTCATAAAAAGCTACTACAAGTCACAAAAACTACTACAATTCATAAAATGCTACTACAAACTAGCGTTTTTAGCTATTATATAATTCATGGAAACTTCGCTTGAAAATGTTACTATAATTCATGAATGCTACTATGCAACAGCATTATACGAAATATTTCCTAAAATGCTATTATAATTCATAAAATGCCAGTTGAAAACATAAATGCTGCTATACAGTAGCATTGTGGGAAATTACGCAGATGGTCGGTCCATGGCCATTGGCGGTATGGGGGATCAACATTATTGATATGTTATCGATGTGGAAAGGAAGTGCAAAATATGCCATTGTTGCAGTTGACTATTTCACGAAATCGGCAGAAGCGGAACTGCTTGCCTCAAGCACCATGAAGAAGGTGATAAATTTCATGGCTGGAAACATTATTTGTCAATTTGGAATTCCACGAATGATCATATTCGATAATGGAACCCCATTTGATAGCGTTGAATTCAAAATTTCTACAACAAGTATCAAATAGAGAAAATATTTGCAGTAGTGGCACACCCATAAGTGGATGGACAGGTAGAGGCGGTGAATAAAATAATCAAGTCCATCTAGTAGAAACAATCGATAATGGCCAATGGCAAGTGGGTCGATGAATTGCCTTTAAAACTTTGGGCTTAACGAACGATCCACAAGTCTGCAACTAGTCATACTCCTTTCTCTTTGGCCTACGAGTCAATGGGCGTGATAAAGATTGATTTGGTAGTGCCTTCTCATCAAAAGATCCATTATGATCCCAAAACAAATGAGGAACTCCTGCTAGAGTCTCTCAATATGGTCGATGAGAAGCACGACAAAGCTGATTTGAGAGCTGCTGCTCTCCGAAAACGAGTAGCTCGATATTATAATACAAAGGTTGTTAGTTCCTGAGATGATGGTTTTGATGAAATAACCTTAGGACTTGTTATAAAATATAAATACTAATATTCTTGTCTAGATATATATGTATATGCAGGGTATATATATATGTAGGTACTAGGATGAAGACTATACAGTATAAATATTCAAGACTGATTATAGAGATTCAAGATTGAAGAAATCAAGATTGAAGACTTATGAGTATCAAGAGTTCAAGAGTTCAAGATAAGTAATAGAGTCTAGATTTATGTTAAAACTTCATAATAGCACTAAAATCTTTATTTGGATTTTAATTGTGGAATGAAATCCACCTTCTCGATTTAATAGTGGGATGAAACCCACGACCTCTTTAGTGGGATGGAACCCACGATCTTTTCTAGTGGAATGGAATCCATAAAATTTTCAAAATGATTTATTTTTTCAAAACTATCCTTTTAAAAGTCATATTTATCAATTTAAATATTTTAGCCTTAATTCAAAAACTATTTTTAATCATATTAATTTTAAAATCATCTCTTGTTTTTTAAACTATCTCTTCATTTTAATATTTTAGCTTTAATATATTTTATAGAAATCTATACTTAGTTTTTAATATTACTTTTATATTATAGATTATATATTTTAAGATTACTTTCTAAAACTCTTTTATAAGTTTAAACTATATTCAAAATGGTTTACAAAGTTTAGAAATTGTTTTGACAAGTTTTAGAATAGAAATCATTTTAAAGCAAAATCTATTTTCAAAATTAACATCGGCATGTCGACATCCCTCATCCCTCCATGTCGACATGGTGACCGTAGAATTCAAATTTCAAATTTTCAAAAGAAGTGTCTATTTGTCATAAATTTTCGCGAATGGACATGACTGTTATTCTCCTATATATACCAGTGGTTTTCAATGAATTTTAAGTTAACTTTTCTTCATTTCTTCACTCCTTCTTCTCCACTCAAATATTCTCTTATATTTCAAATGCTTTGACAAAACTCTGCCGAAATTCTAAGTGAATCAAACTCGATTTTCTCTAGTTTGATTCTCTGCCACTCTCTCTCAAAGATCTCATTGCTATTTAGAGTTATAGGATCATTTGTAATCAAAGATCGAAAGATTGAAGTGTATCGAGTCTCTTTCTATCAAAGTGTGATTGGAAACGGTGTGATTGTGGCCTGTAAATCAATTAGTGTGATTGTAGCCTGTAAATCAATTAGGTGATCTTGTAGCCTGGTTAAATCAAGAGAGTTTGCCCTAGACTCGGAGATAGGAGGGTGTATCTCGTAGCCTTGAAATCGAGGTTGTAATATCGATATTATATTTGAAAAGAAATATGCACAAGAAATTGTATGGGACTGGATGTAGGGTAACTCCGAACCAGTATAAAATTCCAGTGTGTTCTTTCCTTTACTGCTTTTATTTACTATTTGCATCTGTATCTGATCCTGTGATTGTCTCTGTGTTTGTGAAATTGCATCTGTATGTGTTTAATTTGAAAAGATTTCAAAAATTCCATAAAATCGGTTAAACACTATTCACCCCCTCTCTATTGTCAATCCAGCCTTAAGACCCGTAATCCATATTTCCTACATTTGGTATCAAAGCATTGGTTTTCAAAGTTTTCATCATTTGATTTTTGAAAACTTTTCAAATGGCTGCCTGTGATGACCCTGAAATCGGCCTTCGAAAATCGGCACCCGTACTTCACTTGTGCTCAAAATGCCGCAGATTCAAACGCCGAATCTGGTTCCTCGGAGCTTATAACATAGTAAGTATAACAACACAGCGGAAGAGAAAGAAAAAAATGATATCATATACAACTCCAAGAAATACAATATCTAGAATGATATACAACAATGATATCTATATGATACAACAACATCAGAGATATGATACAATGCTACAGCGGAAATAACAATAATGGAAGAGATCACTCCAATTGATCTACAAAGGAGAATGACTTCAACAACTCCAACATCAGCTCGAACCACCAAGATAAGCAACGTCAGTCCTGATCTCCAAAAACTGAACTAACTCCAGATAATCTACTAAACCTGACTATCTGAAAAACCCAACTCTAGACTGCCCGTGTGGAAAATTATGGGCACCCAGAGTTTAGGAAGGGAACAATAAACTCTGGGTCAGTCATGGGACTGGTATGAGCAAACAAAAATAGTTTATCTTTAAACAAACACAAAAGGTTTTTAAACATTGAAATCCACAATGCTTTTCGAAAATGAAACTACCATAAGACCTCCTGCCACACACACAATGCAAACGCAGAATTGGAGGAGATTTCTTCTTATGATAGTCAAACATGCTTACTACGCAAACAAAACTCCTTTGATATTATTACTAGTGCATAGTGTGAAAATATTTCGAAAGTAAAATATCAATCTTAGCCAGCATACAACATTTCATCGTATGCCTACTATAGCTACCATGTTCAATAGCAGGTTACCGCCACATTCCATAGCAGGTAATACAACTAAAACCATACAGGTTCGTATTGTTTCTTTGGATTTCCAACAAATGGTCAGGCAAAGGAACTTCCTTAACCGAAATAGAAACGCCTCTGGAAAGACGCCCCGGATCCTAACCGGATCACTGCAAACACAAGGCCGACGCTACCTCACGTTGTACAGCTGTAACTAGGTAACTAACACACGAGTCATGTCATCCCCCGGTCGTCACCGACCTTTATCCGAGGTACCTCGATCACAAAGCAACAACCACAAAGTATAATAACTGTGCAGCATCAACATAGGTAAAATATCTGGGCTCCATACCATGATATCACCTTTTATCCAGAAGGAAATGACATACCCTAGGGGCGCTACCCCTACAAACCTTTGTCGCAACATTCCTGTTTCGACCATTACCGGGTTGTGAGGCTCGACGAAGTCTCATCCACAAAGCTACACTTTTTCACAAAGCAACGCTTTTTCACAAAGCAACGCTTTGATCAGCAAATGATCATCAGCACTTTGTATGCCACATTACCAAATTGGGAATGTATCACTAGTAACCATCAACTACATAACCTCTGAGCTCGTACGTCTCAGAGAAGGGTGTTAAGCTAAGAGAATAAATTCTCCGCCACCAACAGAAATGTATTTGATAGAAACCAGCTTTACATCTCAAAGTGTAATGTCAGACACACATCCATACAAGTCTGTTCCGGGTTCAAACAGAACCGAAGGCACTTCCAAAGAAGCCCTTGCAAATCCGGGTATTCACAATCTCGATCGGACTTCCCATCACTTAGGGAATATCTATACCGGAGCCATGATGTAGAGAAAATCGATAGGTCATCCTATCGCTCTCGCAAATACCCGGTCTTCACCACCGGTCTTCAAATGCTATCCATATCGTCGTATCACTATTCGGAATGGGTTATATGACACAAAGGTCTTCTCCCGGCTAAACCGAATAACGAGCGCAATTAAAAATCATATGGATACTGGGGTCTCAGTTAAATCACAGCTTAAAAGCCCAAAACTTTTCATTCGAATGGTTAAAACAATTTACCATTTCCAATCTTTTAAACAAAAAGATTTATTTCAACAACCTTCAATGGTTTAAACAATTTCCACACTTTAATCTTTTAAACAAAAGATTTCATTCACGAAGTTCACCCCATTCACAAAGATTCACTCACAGATTTCCAAATCAATTTCCATTTAAATTGAATTAACTCGTTAAATCCTTAAATCAAGATTTAACTTATAGCTTTCAAATTCGTTTCCAAAGATTCATTCATAGCCTTTCAAAACAATTCTATTTCAAGTTGGATTAACTCGTTCGGTCTTTGAATTAAAGACTCATTTCATAGTTTTCAAAACATTTCAATTCTATTTCAAACTTGAAACCTTTCAACACAATTTGGAAACTCTTTCTTAAAATGAAAGCTATTATTATTTGAAAACAAGTAGTTTTCGTTTCGGAAAAATCCAGTTATATTTACATGAGTTAAAAACCCTTGAATTAAATTCAAATTCCCAAATCAATACCTTTAAAATGGTTTAACCCATATATAACTTGTACAACATCTTTAATCCCTAGTTTCAAATCATAGAATTCAATTTCAAACTTGAATTCAAAATTTAAATCAAATTATTTAAATTTTCAAAACTCGATTAAGTTATTCAAAATAACTTTTATCTTTGAAATTCCATTTCAAAAGCTTTTCATATTAAACCCCAATTTCCAATTTCAAAATCAATTGAAATTAAAATTTCAATTTCAAAAATATTAAATTTAAATCATCTGTGACTTAACCGATTTCCACGTGAAATCCATATTTGTGTGTGTATGGTGTAGTCCAGGGGTTTCACACAATAGTGCACAACATCAATCATCACAGATATATCGATAAGCGGTATAATCGATAACGCTTATCTTCATTCACAAATTGATAGATAAAATAAATTTATCAGTCACAAAGATTCACTATTACAATTCGATGTGGGTTTCGGATAACCAACTGGAATCTGACTCCTTGTCGCATCAAAATTCAAATGTCGTTTACGGGTTAAGGGTTTCATATTCACATAGTAATATATCACAGAAACAGATATATATATCGCAGATAATCAATTACATTCATCCCAGATAAATAAATTACAGATCACAACACAAATCAGGGTATATCACAAAGCATCATATATCAGGGATATCAAACAATCAAGTCATCCAATAGAATCCAAATATCCATAGATAAGGTCAATTTATTATCTGATTTATTTAAATCAGATTTATTACTTATGAATAAATCACTAATCCTGGTTAATTAACATTAATTAATTTCAACCATTTTGATTAATTATTCTTTAATCATTTATTAATTAACCATTAATAATAAATTAATTAACCTTAAATTATAATTCATCAACCTTTAATTATTAAATAATTAACCTTTAATTATTTAATTCACCATTTAATTAATTACCTTAAATTAATAAATTAACCATCAATTAATCACATTGACAAATTATTCTTTAAGTAATTAAGTAAGTAACCTTAAATTAATTACCTTAATTAATTACTCTTTCATTACCTCATTTATTATCAAAACCTTAATTAGATTAAGATAAATTCATTTCCTTTATTTGAGACCAAATCACAAATTTAGTTTAAAACATTTAACTAGGACAGTGTTTTAAAAACTTGGTTAAGTTTTAATTCAAAACTGTTTTGATCACCAACTTCCTAGACCCGAGACCCGCTTCGAGTCTTACCTGAGAAAAATACCTGAATACTTCGAGTTTTTCCCCCAAACAACCCGATACAAAAAATTTCGACTTAAATTTGGTTAAGTTTTTAAATGACCCGGAACCACCCAAAACCACCTGAGCTCGAACTCGAGCCTGCATCCAATTTCCCCGAAGACTTCTTCGAGTCTCAACTCTTCTTGCCAAACTCAACAATACCATATACAACGAGCACAGGTGCACGTGCACCAGACGCCGGAGCCACGGCGATCGACGCTGCCACCTCCCACATGTCGCCGTCCATCAATTCACACCCTCAGGCCAACCAATTCATCGTATCCACGATGAATTCGAAATCGAAACACTTAATCCAACCTAGAACAGAATTCGATCACCATGAACTTCCTCGTACCGCCACCACAGATCATCAGCGACCACGAAACTTCGACCAGCCACATGTCCACACTCCCTCGACCATCTCCTAGAATCTCATCGTACTCGATCATCCAGAGACGTTACGTCGATCAAAAATTTCCATCCTATCCAAACTAGGGTTACCAACATAAATCGATCACCACCACCACCACCACAGTGATCTTCCATCTCTTCTACTATTTTTCCCAAACTCCTTGATCACTCATCTAGCTTCAGCATGAACCCCGTGACCACCGGACCTCGCGATCGCCAGAGATGGTCACGATTTCATTTTCTGTTCAACTCAAAGACTCACTCGATTCCCAAATTTAAAAATCACAAAACTATTTTTAAAAATCATAACTTTCAAAGACGAATCTAAACATGTATTTGAAACATGAAATCTACACATTTGATTTCTGACCAATTTTAATTTGTCACTGTAAATCCTTATTTTCCCAAATAATTATTCATTATATCCATATGAATCTATTTTTAAATTTGATATTATGTATATACAATCTTTTTTTCTTTTATGATCATAACCTTAATTCGATTATATAGGGGGATATGAATTTCCTTTTGAATTTGTTGGGTCTGTAAAACCAACAGAAGTCTGTGTGTGTGTATATATAGCCAGGCACATCTAAATTTTCATATATATACATGCAGATATTCATACAACATTTTCCAAGTCATCATCATCATCACAGGCATGCAAAATCAAGCAATAACATATAAATATATTGGAGGTTGAAAGTTTGCTCACCTGTACTTGGAACAGAGACAAGCTTGAAAAGTTGCAAAGTTGAAATCTTTCTCTTTGATCTCTGGCTTTGAATTAAGTTGATGTTTGATTTAATTTGAATTTTGTTTAAGTTTGAATGATTTTCAACTTCAGATTTTTGCTCAGTTTTGAAGATGAACGAACTGGAATGGAAATAATGAAGGAAATATACAGAGATGGGTTTTGTACAGGGTATAATATTATTTTGGTTTGTACAGCAGGGTGATATTTTGTACAAGTGATAATGTGGTTTGTACAACATGCCATATATTTTTTCCTCTAGTACTTTTAAGTGGAGGCTGATATGATTCTTGCTTCGGCTGAGAAGATATTAGTAAGTACTTAAAGATGCAAACATTAAATGCTTAAGTCCTTTGTGTCTTCATATGTTTGAATACTTGAACATATTTGTCTATGTTTACCTATTTCATATACAAGATCTCGGCTGATAAGATTTTGGGTGGTGGCTTCATTAATTAGCTTGTACAAACTTATAATTTATTTCGTTTCTTCCTTCACAAGCTTCATCCATATGTATATTTTGTTTTTCTGGTTTTATACTTGCATATGTATTTTGTTTTACCAGCCTACATATTTATAGTTGAATATACTTGAATGTATATTTGTTGTTTCTTCATTTGTAAGCTTATACACATCTATTTGTTTACTTTCTTGAATGTATTTTATTTTTCTTTTCTTTTGTTTGTTTTATCACTTTATAATGTTATTAGATTTTGTTAATGTATTTACTTATATTTTTACATATTTGAATGTAAGTTGTTTTCTTTTTGTTTTGTTTTTATTACTTTAAAATACAAGTGAACTTCTAATTTTTATTAAATCTTTCTTTATTATTTTTATTTGTTTTATTATATTTGTATTATTTGTATTGATTTAATAACATGAGATTAAAATATATATTTACTTTATATCTTATATAATTTGTATTTTTAAACCATTTATTTTAGATTTAAACTCAAATTCAATATATATACAATATTTTTAATTTAAATGATTCATCCAAAATTTATTCGAAGATCGAGGAAACTCGCATCACTTAAATCGATTTATTTCACAAATTTTATTCAAAAATTCTTTAAATTATCAATTTAAATTTATATAAAATTCGGGGTCGTTACAGACTTCCCCCCTTAAAAGAATTTCGTCCTCGAAATTTGCCAGGGAGACACATAGATAGATGAAGAATATTTCATCAAATCAAACTGAACATATATTCTGCATTTGGCTTACCAAATCAGAATATCAATAACAGATACAAGAATGAATCTGTTTAACACTTCACAAAATACTCGGGTTATCCAGATCTACGAAATATACAGTGGCATCGGTTAGTCCGAAGGGATAACTAACCATTCGTAGAACATATCCAGACCCAAAGAATAGATAGATATATGGATACAATTTCAAAACTTTTAGTTTAGAAACTAAAGTATACCTATCAACCATAGCAACCAAATCAACCAATACATCCAAACAACAATTTCTGACCCGGTTGGGGTTTGCGTCCCATTTTAATATATCAAATCTTCTGTCTGAATCAACCAGAAACTATCGAAGAATTGAGAAGAGATGACGAACAAAATAGATTGATAGAGAAAAGATTGTTTCCTTATTGTTACAGAGTATCGACCATTTATAATCGTATTCCCCTGTCCCCTATCTCATCCTCTTCTTGCACTCATACTTACTATCAGTGGATAGCAAGAGAATTTACTGAGGCATACGGACAGATATCTTAGAGATTACTCATTCTAGGGTATACTTCACCCTATCTCTAATGAGCTACTTAATGTGTTATACTCCTGAGCTAAAGTTCAATCTTAGCTCTGATACCAAATGTGATGACCCTGAAATCGGCCTTCGAAAATCGGCACCCGTACTTCACTTGTACTCAAAATGCCGCAGATTCAAACGCCGAATCTGGTTCACCGGAGCTTATAACATAGTAAGTATAACAACACAGCGGAAGAGAAAGAAAACAATGATATCATATACAACTCCAAGAAATACAATATCTAGAATGATATACAACAATGATATCTATATGATACAACAACATCAGAGATATGATACAATGCTACAGCGGAAATAACAATAATGGAAGAGATCACTCCAATTAATCTGCAAAGGAGAATGACTTCAACAACTCCAACATCAGCTCGAATCACCAAGATAAGCAACGTCAGTCCTGATCTCCAAAAACTAAACTAGCTCCAGATAATCTACTAAACCTGACTATCTGAAAAACCCAACTTTAGACTGCCCGTGTGGAAAATTGTGGGCACCCAGAGTTTAGGAAGGGAACAATAAACTCCGGGTCAGTCATGGGACTGGTATGAGCAAACAAAAACAGTTTATCTTTAAACAAACACAAAAGGTTTTTAAACATTGAAATCCGCAATGCTTTTCGAAAATGAAACTACCATAAGACCTCCCGCCACACACACAATGCAAACGCAGAATTGGAGGAGATTTCTTCTTATGATAGTCAAACATGCTTACTACGCAAACAAAACTCCTTTGATATTATTACTAGTGCATAGTGTGAAAATATTTCGAAAGTATAATATCAATCTTAGCCAGAATACAACATTTCATCGTATGCCTACTATAGCTACCATGTTCAATAGCAGGTTACCGCCACATTCCATAGCAGGTAATACAACTAAAACCGTACAGGTTCGTATTGTTTCTTTGGATTTCCAACAAATGGTCAGGCAAAGGAACTTCCTTACACCGAAATAGAAACGCCTCTGGAAAGACGCCCCAGATCCTAACCGGATCTCTGCAAACACAAGGCCGACGCTACCTCACGTTGTACAGCTGTAACTAGGTAACTAACACACGAGTCATGTCATCCCCCGGTCGTCACCGACCTTTATCCGAGGTACCTCGATCACAAAGCAACAACCACAAAGTATAATAACTGTGCAGCATCAACATAGGTAAAATATCTGGGCTCCATACCATGATATCACCTTTTATCCAGAAGGATATGACATACCCTAGGGGCGCTACCCCTACAAACCTTTGTCGCAACATTCCTGTTTCGACCATTACCGGGTTGTGAGGCTCGACGAAGTATCATCCACAAAGCTACACTTTTTCACAAAGCAACGCTTTGATCAACAAATGATCATCAGCACTTCGTATGCCACATTACCAAATTGGGAATGTATCACTAGTAACCATCAACTACATAACCTCTGAGCTCATACGTCTCAGAGAAGGGTGTTAAGCTAAGAGAATAAATTCTCCGCCACCAACAGAAATGTATTTGATAGAAACCAGCTTTACATCTCAAAGTGTAATGTCAGACACACATCCATACAAGTCTGTTTCGGGTTCGAACAGAACCGAAGGCACTTCCAAAGAAGCCCTTGCAAATCCGGGTATTCACAATCTCGATCGGACTTCCCATCACTTAGGGAATCTCTATACCGGAGCCATGATGTAGAGAAAATCGATAGGTCATCCTATCGCTCTCGCAAATACCCGGTCTTCACCACCGGTCTTCAAATGCTATCCATATCGTCGTATCACTATTCGGAATGGGTTATATGACACAAAGGTCTTCTCCCGGCTAAACCGAATAACGAGCGCAATTAAAAATCATATGGATACTGGGGTCTCAGTTAAATCATAGCTTAAAAGCCCAAAACTTTTCATTCGAATGGTTAAAACAATTTACCATTTCCAATCTTTTAAACAAAAAGATTTATTTCAACAACCTTCAATGGTTTAAACAATTTCCACACTTTAATCTTTTAAACAAAAGATTTAATTCACGAAGTTCACCCCATTCACAAAGATTCATTCACAGATTTCCAAATCAATTTCCATTTAAATTGAATTAACTCGTTAAATCCTTAAATCAAGATTTAACTTATAGCTTTCAAAATTCGTTTCCAAATATTCATTCATAGCCTTTCAAAACAATTCTATTTCAAGTTGGATTAACTCGTTCGGTCTTTGAATTAAAGACTCATTTCATAGTTTTCAAAACATTTCAATTCTATTTCAAACTTGAAACCTTTCAACACAATTTGAAAATTCTTTCTTAAAATGAAAGCTATTATTATTTGAAAACAAGTAGTTTTCGTTTCGGAAAAATCCAGTTATATTTACACGAGTTAAAAACCCTTGAATTAAATTCAAATTCCCAAATCAATACCTTTAAAATGGTTTAACCCATATATAACTTGTACAACATCTTTAATCCCTAGTTTCAAATCATAGAATTCAATTTCAAACTTGAATTCAAAATTTAAATCAAATTATTTAAATTTTCAAAACTCGATTAAGTTATTCAAAATAACTTTTATCTTTGAAATTCCATTTCAAAAGCTTTTCATATTAAACCCCAATTTCCAATTTCAAAATCAATTGAAATTAAAATTTCAATTTCAAAAATATTAAATTTAAATCATCTATGACTTAACCAATTTCCACGTGAAATCCATATTTGTGTGTGTATGGTGTAGTCCAGGGGTTTCACACAATAGTGCACAACATCAATCATCACAGATATATCGATAAGCGGTATAATCGATAACGCTTATCTTCATTCACAAATTGATAGATAAAATAAATTTATCAGTCACAAAGATTCACTATTACAATTCGATGTGGGTTTCGGATAACCAACTGGAATCTGACTCCCTTTCGCATCGAAATTCAAATGTCGTTTACGGGTCAAGGGTTTCATATTCACATAGTAATATATCACAGAAACAGATATATATATCACAGATAATCAATTACATTTATCCCAGATAAATAAATTACAGATCACAACACAAATCAGGGTATATCATAAAGCATCATATATCAGGGATATCAAACAATCAAGTCATCCAATAGAATCCAAATATCCATAGATAAGGTCAATTTATTATCTGATTTATTTAAATCAGATTTATTACTTATGAATAAATCACTAATCCTGGTTAATTAACATTAATTAATTTTAACCATTTTGATTAATTATTCTTTAATCATTTATTAATTAACCATTAATAATAAATTAATTAACCTTAAATTATAATTCATGAACTTTAATTATTAAATAATTAACCTTTAATTATTTAATTCACCATTTAATTAATTACCTTAAATTAATAAATTAACCATCAATTAATCACATTGACAAATTATTCTTTAAGTAATTAAGTAAGTAACCTTAAATTAATTACCTTAATTAATTACTCTTTCATTACCTCATTTATTATCAAAACCTTAATTAGATTAAGATAAAATCATTTCCTTTATTTGAGACCAAATCACATATTTAGTTTAAAACATTTAACTAGGACAGTGTTTTAAAAACTTGGTTAAGTTTTAATTCAAAACTGTTTTGATCACCAACTTCCCAGACCCGAGACCCGCTTCGAGTCTTACCCGAGAAAAATACCTGAATACTTCGAGTTTTTCCCCCAAACAACCCGATACAAAAAATTTCAACTTAAATTTGGTTAAGTTTTTAAATGACCCGAAACCACCCAAAACCACTCGAACTCGAGCCTGCATCCAATATCCCCGAAGACTTCTTCGAGTCTCAACTCTTCTTCCCAAACTCAACAATACCAGATACAACGAGCACAGGTGCACGTGCACCAGACGCCGGAGCCACGGCGATCGACGCTGCCACCTCCCACATGTCGCCGTCCATCAATTCACACCCTTAGGCCAACCAATTCATCGTATCCACGATGAATTCGAAATCGAAGCACTTAATCCAACTTGGAACAGAAATCGATCACCACGAACTTCCTCGTACCGCCACCACAGATCATCAACGACCACGAAACTTCGACCAGCCACACGTCCACACTCCCTCGACCATCTCTTAGAATCTCATCGTACTCGATCATCCAGAGACGTTACGCCGATCAAAAATTTCCATCCTATCCAAACTAGGGTTACCAACATAAATCGATCACCACCACCACCACAGTGATCTTCCATCACTTCTACTATTTTTCCCAAACTCATCGATCACTCATCTAGCTTCAGCATGAACCCCGTGACCACCGGACCTCGCGATCGCCAGAGATGGTCACGATTTCATTTTCTGTTCAACTCAAAGGCTCACTCGATTTCCAAATTTAAAAATCACAAAACTATTTTTAAAAATCATAACTTTCAAAGACGAATCTAAACATGTATTTGAAACATGAAATCTACACATTTGATTTCTGACCAATTTTAATTTGTCACTGTAAATCCTTATTTTCCTAAATAATTATTCATTATATCCATATGAATCTATTTTTAAAATTGATATTACGTCTATACAATCTTTTTTTCTTTTATGATCATAACCTTAATTCGATTATATAGGGGGATATGAATTTCCTTTTGAATTTGTTGGGTCTGTAAAACCAACAGAAGTCTGTGTGTATATATATACAAACAGGCACATCTAAATTTTCATATATATACATGCATATATTCATACAACATTTTCCAAGTCATCATCATCATCACAGGCATGCAAAATCAAGCAACAACATATAAATATATTGGAGGTTGAAAGTTTGCTCACCTGTACTTGGAACAGAAACAAGCTTGAAAAGTTGCAAAGTTGAAATCTTTCTCTTTGATCTCTGGCTTTGAATTAAGTTGATGTTTGATTTAATTTGAATTTTGTTTAAGTTTGAATGATTTTCAACTTCAGATTTTTGCTCAGTTTTGAAGATGAACGAACTGGAATGGAAATAATGAAGGAAATATACAGAGATGGGTTTTGTACAGGGTATAATATTATTTTGGTTTGTACAGCAGGGTGATATTTTGTACAAGTGATAATGTGGTTTGTACAACATGCCATATATTTTTTCCTCTAGTACTTTTAAGTGGAGGCTGATATGATTCTTGCTTCGGCTGAGAAGATATTAGTAAGTACTTAAAGATGCAAACATTAAATGCTTAAGTCCTTTGTGTCTTCATATGTTTGAATACTTGAACATATTTGTCTATGTTTACCTATTTCATATACAAGATCTCGGCTGATAAGATTTTGGGTGGTGGCTTCATTAATTAGCTTGTACAAACTTATATTTTATTTCGTTTCTTCCTTCACAAGCTTCATTCATATGTATATTTTGTTTTTCTGGTTTTATACTTGCATATGTATTTTGTTTTACCAGCCTACATATTTATAGCTGAATATACTTGAATGTATATTTGTTGTTTCTTCATTTGTAAGCTTATACACATCTATTTGTTTACTTTCTTGAATGTATTTTATTTTTCTTTTCTTTTGTTTGTTTTATCACTTTATAATGTTATTAGATTTTGTTAATGTATTTACTTATTTTTTTACATATTTGAATGTAAGTTGTTTTCTTTTTGTTTTGTTTTTATTACTTTAAAATACAAGTGAACTTCTAATTTTTATTAAATCTTTCTTTATTATTTTTATTTGTTTTATTCTATTTGTATTATTTGTATTGATTTAATAACATGAGATTAAAATATATATTTACTTTATATCTTATATAATTTGTATTTTTAAACCATTTATTTTAGATTTAAACTCAAATTCATATATATACAATATTTTTAATTTAAACGATTCATCCAAAATTTATTCGAAGATCGGGGAAACTCGCATCACTTAAATCGATTTATTTCACAAATTTTATTCAAAAATTCTTTAAATTGTCAATTTAAATTTATATAAAATTCGGGGTCATTACACTGCCAACACTGGTAATGTCAACACTATCACTAGTTCATTTGTAGAGAGTCGATCTACTGCCAGACCACCCCTTCTGATGGTAGTAACTATGCATATTGGGTATGTAGGATGAAAATATATTTACAATCAATAGGATTAGACACTTGGAATATCACATAAACTGAGTACATTGAACCCACAACTGATTTTGCACAGTGGACTGTTGAGCAAAAGACTGTTGCACAAAACAATTCCAAAGCCATGACTATTTTATTCTGTTCACTTGATAGGAACGAGTTTAATAGAGCATCTGTCTATAAGTCTGCATATGAGATCTGGTAAACTTTGCAAGTTACTCATGAAGGAACAAGCTAAGTTAAACATACCAAAATATCCATTTTGACCAATCAATTTCAATTATTCAAGATGAATCGAAATGAGTCCATTTCAGACATGTACAGTAGGTTTCAAGACATTGTGCACTCATTAATTGCATTAGGAAAGAACTTTTATGAAGAAGATCAAGTTAGAAAAATTCTGAATTCACTCACTCCGGAACGGGATTGGAAGACTCTAGCAGTTGAAGAGGCTAGTGATATTAGTACTCTGAAAATTGAAGAATTAATTGGGAATTTGATGTCGTTTGAAGTACAAATTCAAGGGAGAAGAGAAAGCAAGGCCTCAGAAAAGAAGTCAATAGCCTTCGATGCAATAATAGATGGTTCAGACTCAAACAATGACGACGATGAAGAAATAGCCTTGATGACAAGGAATTTTAGAAAGTTTATGAAATACAGAAAGATGAACAACTACAAGAGAAATGATCACAAGAATTCTGGAAATAATAATGAGACTCCCAACAACGTCAGATGCTACAATTGTGATGAGCCAGACCACTTAAAAAGAGATTTTCTGCATCCGGATAAGCAGAAATTTCCTCCAAGTAAAGATCCGTCAAAGAAAAGAAAGAGGGCATATACTGCTACACTGAACAATTCAGACTCATCCTCTAGTGATGAAAATCAAGAGACGGAAAATTCAAACATGTGCTTTACAGCTATTCACGATTCTGATGATCTCCGAAATATGGATCTAAAAATAGGTACGCATTTAAATTATATTGATTGAAATTGCTTGTTTGATTGTTTGCATATTTTGAAATTGCTTGTTGTTTGAATTTAAAATTTTTGATTTTCAAAATAATATTATTTTAATAATATTTTAATATTAAAATATTAATATTAAAGTGTTATTATATTTAATATATTTTAGATAAAATATAAATTTGATTATAGGATATATAGATATTAAATAAAATAGGAAAAATAAGTCATATGAATTAAAGGACCCGTGTCGACATGACCCTACCCCCCATATCGACATCCCTACCTAGGCCTGTCAATGAATACCCGAAATATCCGAAATCCGTCCGCATCCGTATCCGAAAACATGAAAAACATCCGATATCCAAAAAGCGGATGCGGATATCCGATATCCGAAACATGTTTCAGATACGGATACAGATATGGCTGTATCCGTATCCGATAAATATCCGTCCGGTTTGAAATTAAATTGTGTGATGTATGTTTGCTTTTATGATTTGCTGTGATTGAATTAGCCTATGGGTTTTGCGTATGGATTATATTTATATATGCAATATTATTGTACGGATTTTGTGTGATTGGATTACCTATTGTTAATTTGATGTTATTTATGTATTACAAGGTTTTTTCATCTTTTTTTCAGTCAAAAAAAAATTAAAATATGCATTATATTGATTAATTTTCTGATATTTTCGGATACATTTTGAGGTTCGGATACGGATATTTTCGGATATCCAAAAATATCCGTATTCGCTAAGCCAGATACGGATATTTTCGGATATCCGAAAATATTAGCGGATACGGATACAGATAATATTCAACGGGTATTCGCGGATATCGGATACGGATTCAGATTTTCATTTTCGGATACAGATACAGCACTATCCGTATCTGATTGCATCCGTTTATAGGCCTATCCCTACCAGAATTTTGAAATTCAAATTTGAATTCAAAAATTTGAATTTCCCTCCACCTTTTCACCAATTCCAAAGCTCTGGAAAGGTGTCTCTTGACCAAAGAACATGACTCTTAGATATCTATTTATCTCCTTAACTTTATCCTATCGTTTCACTTTCATTTCAAAATTCAAACTCTCTTTCAAACTCTCAAGCTCTCTACTCTCTTCAAAAATGGCTTCCTCAAGCACTCCCTCCACCATAAGGCTGTCCAAGGCCACCAAAGAGTTACTCTACAATGATCCGGAAGCTATCAAGGTTTACATAAGTTATGTAAACTTTGGAAAGGTCCATATGAAAATTTTGCTATCTTTAATAATTTTTCTTCTTATGAAATCAATGTTCTTTTTGAAGAGAATCAAATTCTTTGCTTAATTGATGGTTCTCAAAATGATTTTATTTGTTATTCGAATCTTGTCAAAATATTTTATGCCAATTTGAATCGTGGTTTTTATGAAGGAAATGAAGGGGAAGTGTGGAGTAGTGTTAAAGAAACACATATTGTTTTAAATAGTGAAATTTTGGGTAACATTCTTGGTTGTAAGTTTACAAGAATGGATCTTTCAGATTTTAAAATTGATGAACATGATCGTGAGACATTTCATCACATTTTCGAAGGGGATGATAACTTTGAGTTTACAAACGAAATTTCTATCCTAAAGCTAGAACTGTAAACCTTCTTTTGCAACATACCATAACTCCAAGATCGGGAAATTTCAATCACCCTAGTTTAAAAGTTTGTAAGGCTCTTTTTGCTATTTTTGGGCACTATGACATTAGTTGGACGCAAGTTATTTTGGATGAACTTCGTACCAAAAATTTTACTTTAGGAGAAAACACTTTATATCATGAGATTTATCTTACTTGGATTTTTAACTATTTTGGAATTTATTATAAGAGAGAGGAGTTCGTTTCTAGAAAAGTGTTTAACCATGCTAATATCTCTCTCATGAAAATTCCGTTTGTGTTCCAACCATATGAAACACTTGCCGAAAAGGATGAAAGGTTGGCTCATGAAGAGATGGAAGAAGAAGAGGAGGAGGAGGAAGAAGGGTAGGAGATGTAAATTGAAGAAGAAGGAGAGGAGGAGGAAGAAACTTCATTGGAAAGCATTGAATACCCTACCACTCCTAACAATCCATCCAACAAAACACTTCTCAAAAACCAAAGATTATCGTGGAAAACCAACGGATTCTCAAAAGATTCGTTAGTAAAAAGTTGGACAAAATTTCCACCAAAATGAACAAGTTCTTTGGGAAAGTGAGTCGCAAGCTTGGATTATCATCATCTTCATCATCCTCTAACTAATACTAGTTTCATTTCATGTTGTATTAGTTCGTATCTCTCTTTAGTTAATGTTATGTATTGTTTGTGTAATGTTAACTAAATTTATTAATGAAAATCCTTTATTTTCTGTTTATTAGCTCTAAAATATCTCTGGAATGCTTGTTATTATATTATATAAGTATACATAGACTTGTACATAATATAAAGAAACAAAGCAAATTGCCAAAATAAACAGGGGCATGTCGACATCCCCCTACCCCACATGTCGACATGTAACGGCCAGAATTTTTTTTTTTTGAAATTGAAATTGACATAACTACCTTGTGTCTTTTCATTTCAAACGACTTTCTAACTCTTTAAATACCTGTTTATTCCAAAAAATGCATACTTTCAATTCTCCTTATTTTCTATTGAATTTCTTCATATTTTATCAAAAAATGGCCTCTCCTATTCATAGTCTAAGTGAGAATATTGAAGAAACTCTCAAATCCTTCAAGAACATACTTACTTTTATCCTTCGCAATCAACGACGCATAGAATTAAGCCAATGCAGATGATAAAAGAACAAGAAAGGCACTTCGATGCCATTTGATGGATAATCTCAGCCCTTAACAAAGAAGAACTCGAAGCGAATCCAGAAGGAACTTTGAAAAAACATAATGAAGAATGAGATGTTATAAAAGCAGATCCTATCTATGGTGAAGAAGGATGGGTTGAAGTTCCAAGAAATGTTTGATTTAACATATGTGGTTTGATTTACTTTGATTTGGTTTGATTTGAATATTGTGTGGCATAGTTTGATAAAAGCATGATGTATATAATGATTGATTGTGTTTAAAATTTTCATATCTCTCACATTTACCTTACTATATTTTACTCATATTATTATTTGTCTCATTTACATGCATTCTATTATACTATATTAGTATACGATGCTATAGTATAAGATTTAGGGGGAGTTATGAAGTTTAGGATTATTTTTTGTTGATAACAAAAGGGGAGAATTATAAAATAAGTTAGATAGGCTTGGATTAAGGGGGAGTTAGTAGATTAAAGGGGAGTTGTTGGAATAAGGGGGAGTCGGAGTAGAATCGAAGTTTGTGGAGAAGATTTTATAAACAAAAGTTGTCATCATCAAAAAGGGGGATATTGTTAGTTCCTAAGATGATGGTTTTGATGACAATAACCTTAGGACTTGTTATAAAATATAAATACTAATATTATTGTCTAGATATATATATGTATATGCATGGTATATATATGCAGGTACTGAGAATGAAGGCTGTATGGTATAATGATTCAAGACTGAGTATAAAGATTCAAGATTGAATATAGAGATTCAAGATTAATGAAATCAAGACCGAAGACTCATGAGTATCAAGAGTTCAAGAGTTCAAGATATCAAGATAAGTAATAGTCTAGATTTATGTTAAAACTTCATAATAGCACTAAAATCTTTATTCGGATTTTAATTGTGGAATGAAATCCACCTTCCCGTTTTAATAGTGGGATGGAACCCACGATCTTCTCCAGTGGAATGGAATCCACGAAATTTTGAAAATGATTTATTTTTTCAAAACTATCTTTTTAAAAGTCATCTTTATCAATTTAAATATTTTAGCCTTAATTCAAAAACTATTTTTAATCAAATTAATTTCAAAATCATCTCTTGTTTTTTAAACTATATCTTGATTTTAATATTTTAGCTTTAATATATTTTACAGAAATCTGTACTTAGTTTTTAATATTACTTTTATATTATAGATTATATATTTTAAGATTACTTTCTAAAACTCTTTTATAATTTTAAACTATATTCAAAATGGTTTACAAAGTTAAGAAATTGTTTTGACAAGTTTTAGAATAGAAATCATTTTAAAGAAAAATCTATTTTCAAAATTAACATAGGCATGTAGACATCCCTCATCCCCCCATGTCGACATGGTAGCCGTAGAATTCAAATTACAAATTTTCAAAAGAAGTGTCTATTCGTCATAACCTTTCGCGAATGGACATGACTGTTGTTCTCCTATATATAACAATTGTTTTCAACAAATTTTAAGTTAGTTTTTCTTCATTTCTTCACTCCTTCTTCTCCACTCAAATATTCTCTTATATTTCAAATGCTTTAAGAAAACTCTACTAAAATTCTAAGTGAATTAAACTCGATTGTCTCTAGTTTGATTCTCTGCCACTCTCTCTCTCTCTCAAATATCTCAGTGCTATTCAGAGTTATAGAATCATTTGTAATCAAAGATTGAAAGATCGAAGTGTATCGAGTCTCTCTCTATCAAAGTGTGATTGGAAATGGTGTGATTGTGGCATGTAAATCAATTGGGTGTGATTGTAGCCCGTAAATCAATTAGGTGATCTTGTAGCCCTGTTAAATCAAGAGAGTTTGCCCTGGACTCGGAGACAGGAGGGTGTATCTCGTGGCCTTGAAATCAAGGTTGTAATATTGATATTATATTTGAAAAGAAATCTGCACAAGAAATTGTGTAGGACTAGATGTAGGGTAACTCCGAACCAGTATAAAATTCTGGTGTGTTCTTTCCTTTACTGCTTTTATTTACTATTTGCATCTGTGTCCGATTCTGTGATTGTCTCTATGTTTGTGAAATTGCATCTGTATGTATTTAATTTGAAAAGATTTCAAAAATTCCATAAAATCGATTAAACACTATTCACCCCCCCAAGTGTTAATCCAGCCTTATGATCCGTAATCCGCATTTCCTACAAAGGTCGGGAATCTTACCTTCGAGATCAGCAATCTTGTTCTTAAACGAATCTTACTTGGTCCAATTAATATGGACCCGAGCTGGGAAGTTCTGTATGCTATTGAGAAAAATCTTGGAGATGGAACATTTAAGCTAGTGACCGTTGATGGAATTTCACTTCCGAGAGTGCGGAATAGCAACATCTTCAATGCTATTTTGCTTAGATAATCTTTGTTAATATTTAACTAGTCTTTTATGTAACAAGGAAAATTCTGCCATTCTTGTGAATTCAAAATGAATTAGCTTTGGGGATGAAAGGATATGTGTTCCCATTAGCTTAACTTAGCATTGTGAATAACAACAAAACTCCATTTAAATAGTGCAAGTATATATGTGCATGGAAATAAGTACCTACTGAATTTTTGCAATCCATGATTGGATTTTAGGAGCATAACCGCTCCAGATTTCCAAAGATAGATATCGATTAACTCCTTCAACCCATGATTCGGATCCCAAAGTATAAACATACAGGGTCAAACGAAACAATACACCCCAAGGCCTTTGCTCGAAGATAGGGAAGGCATTGTACTATTACCCAAAGACTGGCAAAGTAAATGGGCAATGCCCAGAGACAGTCGTCTTGCTTATTCATCCCTGGAAATAGTGCATATACAAACAACACCCAGAGTTAAGCAAGATCAAATGTAAACCTCCTGAGATAAATGTATAAACCACACCTTAGGGTCGATAGTTACGGTCAATGCCCAAAGATAGGCAAGATCAAACATAGATGTCCATAGATAGATACCTAAGGCACCACTCTTCGGAGATGGAGAGTGAAATATGTATGTATGTATGTATGTATGTATGTATCCAACCCTGTCACTAGTCAAATAAAAACTTACTGGAGATAAACTAAGCATGTTGTTAAGTTAGCTAAATAATAGTGAGAAAATCTTCCACATGTACACTAATAAAATAGATGATAACGTTACTCGGATACAGATGCAGTCGCGATTAGCATAAAAGCTAAGAACATAAGCAAATATTGAGGCTCGAAACTAACTGCTATAGATGTTGTAGTCATCCATAGTATTAATTTCTAGTGACAAAATAAGGTAACATTAATGGTATCCATAATATCAAAAGCATAAGAATATGAAATATTTCAAACACAATTTCAAAATAACTTTTCTTGTTGCATTTCAAATCAGCATTTCATATTCAGTACAAAATCTCATAACATCGCGCACGTTAAGATAAATATAATTATTACAAAATATGCTAAGAGTGACATATGAAGATACCCCCTTAGATGCTCAGAGTTACTAAATAGACAGTTATAACATCTGCCATTACATACAGCATTCAATCAAAACGGAATGAATAAATAGATAATTTCCTACATAGCTAGATCTGCCACCTGCACATCTTCGTATGCTTTATTTGCCAAAACCTATTAAACCTGAAAACCTTAACTCCTACTCAAATTAAATTTTGAGCACCCGAAAGTTTAAGGGGGAAACATAAACTTCAAGTCAGACATAAGGGCTGGTACGAATAATAATATGACATCACGATTTATCGATATTAAGTGCGACCACGACGACTAGTGGAACAGGTTTTCCCTCACTAATATCCTTTAAAAGCATATCATTTGCAATCAAAATCGTGGAACCTAAATGGTTAAAATAAACAATATTCTATTACATGTATGCATACAAAATAGATAATCGATGGACTATATTTCCCAACATCATAGTTTTGTCAAGCTAACTATGAACCTATGGGTGACTCAGGCCTACCAGACATAATAAATGTTCTAACTTGATGTTAGAGAAAAACTGAATGATCTGTCCCTAACCTACTACTTCTAGGGTCAACTGATCCTAATGGTTTTGCAGGCTCACCAATAATCTATCTCTACTCTGTGTATTCCTTTATGTGTGTAAACTTCTTTTAGTCTTACCCATGACACTGGCCTACCCACTGGAATCCTAGACTTATATTAGCTAGGGGCTACTAGCTAAAGTATAGGGCATGACCCTACACCAGTCTCATATGGTTTTCTAATCTCTGAGTCATTCTTTTAGTGAACTACTAGGTTAACTACCCTATCCATATTTCCTTGGAAACAAAATCTTTGTAAATGATTTAACCCTTGAAATCATATATAAAACCCGAAAAACATTGGTCCTTTACTAATATAATAAAACTTATGCCATGATATAGATTTACAAAACATTGTTGATAAAACTCGAAATCATTAGGGTCTTCGACCCTCTCAAAACTTAGGCTATAAGGCCAAAACTATGTAACACCTTTGCAATTATAAAACTCGACGATGTCATCGCCATTAAAGATCTTTGCCCATTATAAAGCATGTTGAACTCTTTTATTTGAAAATATATGGGGATGATGTCGAAGTCATAACTTCGTAAGTCATAGTGATAAACTATAATAATTTGAACTTCGGCAACACATAAAACATTCACATCAATGCCTCCTTGAGGTTATAAAATTTAGTAGATGCGACATAGATATCATAACATCGACATGGTTAAAACATTATTGATTAAGCTCGCTGAGTATAAAAACATGGGTTAGGCTCGAAGACTAGATAAAGACATTGACTAAGCTTGATAACAATATTAAAAGCGGCATAGTATTAACTCGATGGCATGTTAAAAAGCAGCAAGAGTTAGGCTCGATGACAAGTTAAATGCGGCATAGATTAAGCTCGACAACAAGTTGAAAGTGGTATGGTGTAGGCTCAATGACCATCTGGGTCTTCGAGGCAAAAGGCTCGAAGTAGTATACATGCGGCATGCATGCTTCTTAGTAAAAATGCAGCATGCATGCGCCTTGACATGCCCATATCGAGTCCTTTCTCTTTATCTTTATTACCTCGGCCGCCGAGGCTCAAACCCAATCCATTTCATGTTAAGCTCGTTGACATCATGCGTCATTATTTTGTGCCGCCTCGATGACACTAGGATGTAGTGAGATGGGCTCGACATAGCTAATATCGACATGGCAGGATGATAATTAACTTGAAAACTGCAATTTGACTATAAAAAGTGTTTCCTTTTCACCAAACCTCTATAATTTGTCAAATCCTTATTGGCTATCAAAACATTATCAAATACTTTATTGAAAAACCGCTGCATGCCATAATTTTCAATACTAAACATTTTTGCAACTTAACTTATTTTATAAACCTTTTAATTAAATAATTAAGCCCTTTAGACTTAAGCTATTTATTTATCATTCCTAAACTCTTAGGAAAAATCCCTAAGAATCATAATAAAACAACTTAATCATACTCTTCGACATATAAAAATTTCAATGCCAAAAACTTATTTTAATTATTTTTAATAATCTAAACCCAAAATTAACCAATTTCTCAAATTAGAAAATTCATATAAAATCCATGCTTGCTTGGAAAATTATAAAATTAAAAGTGGAAATTAGGGAGGCATCCCTATCATAATTTCATATTGTAAAGCGGGTCCCTGTCAAAGTTTCATTGTAAAGCGGGTCCCTGTTTTTTGGAAACGAAGAAAAATTATTGCTGAAATGTCAGCAACTTTTATAAATAAGTGCTGATATTTCAGCAACTATCTGTGTCAAAGTTTTATTGTAAAAACAAAGAAAAATTATTGCTGAAATGTCAGCAACTTTTATAAATAAGTGCTGATATTTCAGCAACTTTCATAAACTGTGTTCACAGTGTACATAAATGTTGCTGAAATATCAGCAACTTTTATAAATAAGTGTTGATATTTCAGCAACTTTCATACACTACGTTCACCGTGTACATAAATGTTGCTGAAATATCAGCAACTTTTATGAAATGTTGCATCATGCTCTGCAATAATCGTGAATAAAAAACAGGGACCTAATTTACACTGAAATTTAGTGAAGGACTTTTCGTGAATTTTGAAACTTAATAAGGACCTGTGCCAAAAGTACCCAAATTAAAAACCCACTTCTAAAACGATATTTCTAACATCATATCAAAATATCAAGTCATTTGTGTATCATATGATATATTTTTCAACTCTAACATATCACTAAATTTCATATTTAAATTCTAGAAAATCACTAACAAGCATATAATCATTCAAACTATAAAACATGGCATAATACTTGCAAAAGAAACAGATTTACACTTAAAACCGAAACATAATAAAAAAATGTGAGATGTATATTCATTATTCACCTTGATTTGGATTAAGAAGATTGGGATTTGTTTTGATTTGATTACTCCTAGCTTCCTACTTGCTTTTCTTAGTTTTTCCTCTTGAGTTCTTCTAGCTATGGCTGGCCTACTCAAGTTGTGTTTTTAAGAATGTGTAACGAATAAGAGAGAGTGGATTTAAGGGTTTATATTAGGAAATTAGACTCTTTTCCTATTTTACACCTTGCCTATTTCCCTCCTCTTATTTAAGTTTAACCCTTCCCATTAGTTCATTCATTATGGCACAGCCTAAACTTAATTACCAAATCCCAATTTCCTTATTCCTTTACATTAATTTATTCAATTTGGCTAATTAAATGTTCTAAATAATGTTAGTAAAAATTAGGGTCATTACAGACTCCACTCCTTAGAGAATTTCATCCTCGAAATTACGATAAGGTATATACATCAATCAAACATAAAGGTAAATCATACCATCAAACAAGTCAGGATAAGTGTCTCTAATCCTGCTCTTTGTTTCCCAAATACAGTCTCTCTTGTCGTCACTCCACTAGACTTTTACTAATCTGACTGTCTTGTTCCTTAATTTCTTCTCATCCTTAGCCATCATATGAACTCGCTGTCTAACTATAGTCATGTCCGGTTCCACTACTAAGTCTTCTAATGCAATCAGACTTATAGTAGTTTCTGGATCCCAAACGCACATCCTTAAATAAGAAATATGGAAAACATTGTGGACTCCTGCCAAACTATTCGGTAACTCAATCCTATAAGCGAATTTCCTGATCCTTTCTATAATAGAAAATGGTCCAACAAATTTAGGCGCCAATTTACCTGACTTCCCAAACCTTATTACACTCTTCGTCTGTGATACCTTGACGAAAACCTAATCTCTAACTGAGAACTCTAAGTCTTTCTGTCTCTTATCCGCATAACTTTTCTGCTTAGATTGAGCTTCCTTCATTCTAGCCCGAATTAACTGAATCTTTTCTATAGCTTCTCTTACTAAATCTAGACCAAGAACTAATCTATCTCTGGTCTCTAACCAATATATAGGAGATTCGCATGGCCTTCCATACAAAGCTTCAAATGGTGCCATCCCTATACTAGTCTGATAACTATTATTATATGAAAACTTGACTAAGTGTAGATGGTCTTCCCATGGTTCTCCAAAATCTAGCATACAAGCTCTTAATAAATCCTCCAAGACTTTGTTAACTCTTTCTGTTTGCCTATCGGTTTGCGGATGGTAAGCTATACTCATCTTGAGCTTGGTACCTAAAACTTCATGTAGACTCTTCCAGAACTCACTAGTGAATAATGAATCTCTGTCGCTTACTATACTACTAGAAATCTCATGCATTCTAACTATATTCTTCATGAATAACTTAGCTAAGAGTGGTGCCGTCCTAGTCGACTTAATGGTTGTAAAGTGTGCACTCTTAGTCAATCTGTCCACTATAACCCAAATAATTTCATTTCCTCTATTCGACTTTGGTAACCCATCTACGAAGTCCATAGATATAGAATCCCACTTCCAAACTGGAATATCTAAAGGCTAAAATAACCCACTTGGCTTCTGATGCTCGGCTTTTACTTGCTGACAGTTCAAACATTGCTTTACCCATAAGCCTACATCCCTCTTCATACCTTCCCAAAAGAAACCTTTTTCATATCTTGGTACATCTTAGTTCCTGCCGGATGAATGGTGAACTTTGATCGATGACATTCCCTAAGAACTTCCTTCCTTTTGTCTCCAACATTGGGAACACATAACCTTTCTTTCTTCCTCAACCATCCCTTTTGGTCAAGACTGCAATCTTTTAAATCATCAATCTCAGCTCCACTCTTTAACCTTCTGATTCATTTAGCTATAATGGATCATCTCCTTTCCTAGAAGCAATCCTTTCCATTATTACTGGTCGCACATCCAAACACGACAACATAACGGTTCCTTGACTCGAACTTGCCAAAGATCTTAATTGTACACCGCATGTAGTCAAAACTTCCAAATCTTTCCACTCAACTATCATTGCTAACACTGCATTATGATGCCTTCTACTGAGTGAGTCTGTCACTTTGTTTCCTTTTCCTGGTGTGCACTCAATTCCAAAATCATAATCAGCTATAAACTCTAACCATCTCCACTGTCTCATATTGAACTCCTTTTGAGAGAATAAGTATTTTAATGACTTGTGATCTGTGAACAACTCGAATATCTCTCCCAGCAGATAACGTCTTCATGCCTTTAAGGCAAAAATCACGGCAACTAACTCTAAATCATGCGTCATGTAACTAACCTTATGTGGTCTAAGCTGTCGAGAAGCACAAGCAATCACGTTCCCTCTCTGCATTAACATGGCTTCTAGTCCTGTTCTACATGCATCTGTATACACTAATAAATCTTGATTCCTATCCGGAACAACTAACACCAGTGCATTGGTCAATAAATGTTTTAGCTTTTGGAATGCCTCCTCACATTTATCGGTCCAAGCATACTTCGCGTCCTTCCTTTTTAGCTTTGTCATCGGTACTACTATTCGTGAGAAATCCTTAATAAACCTTCGGTAATAGCCAACTAGTCCAAGAAAACTCTTTGTCTCAGTCACTATCTCGGGTCTCTTCCAATTATTAACTGCCTTGATCTTAGTTGGATCTACCGACAACCATTCTTCCGATACTACATGACCAAGAAACTTCACCTCCTTCTTCCAAAAATGACACTTTGAAAACTTTGCTTTTAACTGATGCAGTATCAGTGTTTCAAGCATTATCCTAAGATGAACTTCATGGTCTCTTTCATCCTTGGAATATATCAAGGTGCCGTCTACAAACACCAACATGAATCTATCCAATTGCTCTCGAAAGATATAATTTATTAAGTCTACGAAGAAGACCGGCGCATTAGTCAATCCGAATAGCATTACCAACCAGTCATTCGATCTGTACCTGGTTCTAAATGCCGTCAAAGAAATACTATCCTCCACTACTCTTAGCTGATGGAATCCCATCCTCAAATCCAATTGAGAAAACACTTTGGCTTCACTCAACTGATCAAACAAATCATCAATCCTCGGCAACATATATCGATTTTTTATCGTCTTCTCATTTAACTTACTATAATCGATACACAACCTTAATGATCCATCTAGTTTCTAAACAAACACCGTGGCTGCTCCCTAAGGTAAACTACTTGGTTGAATAAAACTTTTCCCTTCTAAATCCACCAATTGCACCTTTAACTCCTTCATCTCGGTAAGTGTCATCCTACTTGGCATCTACCAACAGGTTCAGCTTGTAGTACAAGATCTATTCAAAACTCGGTAGCTCGTTTCGACGGTAGTCCTATCACCGGTTTAAAGAAGTTTACGAATTATCTAAAAACGAAAGTTCGATTCAACTCATCTTCCTCTTCCATTACACCCAATAATGCACAAACATCAAAACTCGGGTTTCCTACTAAATATATAATTCGATCACTACTACTAGGGTGTCTTAGTAATATTTTCCTATCGTAGCAAAATATCCTAGCATCATACTTACATAACCAATCCATACCCAAAATAATTTCGAAGTCTACGAAATTAGACAGATGAAAACTGCAAGCAAATATATGACCTAACAATTCAAACTCTAAATGGTCACATCTCATCCCAAGGGTTGCATACCCTCATATTGAATTCGCAACCCTTAAGGATGTAACTAGGCATGAGGGTACTAGGTTAAGCTTACCTACCAAACTATGAGATATGAAAGAATGTGATGCACTAGTATCAAATAGAACTCTAATAGGTATACTATGAATCAAAAGCGTACCCTCAATCATAGATTTTCCTTTCTCCTCGGTTGTTGGTCTCGAGGTAGCTTATTCCAATGCAAACACCTTCTCTTTTCAGCTTTAGCTGGTTTCTTGCACTAGTTCTTATAATGACTAATTTGATCATAATTAAAGCACTTTATATTCTTCCTTCCAATCACCTTCTTTCCATTTCTGGAACAACATTCATTTGCGAAATGCCCTTTCTTATCACACTTATAGCAGATAACCTCATATTTTACTTTCTTGGCAGCTCCACTCTTCTGAGCTCCCTTCTTGTGAAAGAACTTTCTCTTTTGATTCTACCCACCATGAGCCTCCACTGCTTTGTTACTACCAAAGAAAGCAAATGTCTCTTCGTTCCTTAAATCCATCTCAACAACTACATCACATGATCCTTGAGATGTGGCAAAGTTGCCCTGGCAAGCTCAGGTCTCAGACCCCGAATGAACTTCTCATTCCTCTTAATTACCGTATCTGCGGTAGCATACCCATACCAGGACAACTCCTCAAACCTCATAGCATACTCCAGCATAGTCATGTCTCCTTGCGCTAACTCAGCAACCTTCCTCAACAGGGTAGACTTAGCGATTTCCGACATGAACCTTTCTTCAAACCTTCTCCTAAATTCAGCCCATGTTAATGTCTCCTCCGCTACTCCAATAGTTACATTGTTCCACTAGTACAACGTAGCTCCTTGCAGTTGTCTGGATGCTAACCTTTTCTTCTGCTCATCATTAAGTCCAAGATCAGCGAAGATCCTCTCGTAATGAAGCAACCAATTCTCTACTTCAATTGCAATCTCAGTTCCAATAAATGGCTTCCCCCAAGTCTTGCATAATCCCTACTCAGCACAGCATAGTTGTTAACATCCGGAGCTTCCTAATTCCCCACTCCAGTATTTCCACCTACAAGTTTAGCAGCAGCTCCCGCTTGCATCATGTTGACAAAGAACTGATACATAGCTCCCATATCTACCTGCGGTGTTCCAGCACCTACATTTGCAGCTGTTTGCCGATCCGTGTTTCCCCTAGTATTGGGCCTAGCATTTCCATTAGTTGTGGTGTTTCCTCCACCGAGATTCACTCTTCCATTTCCTGCCTCCATATCTTACTTTCCTTTTAAATTTGCATTCGAACCTTAATAAGACATGGAAGAAAGGTCTAAGGGAGATGGGAGAATAGAGATAAAGCGTATACTTATATATAGCAAATACAAGTGCGTTACTATAACATTATCCCATACCCTAATTTTATTCTCTGATTCATTTGGATTATGTTTTAAAATCTTTTTAGCTTTAAATTTCTTTTAAGTTTTACGTAAATCTATGCTTTGATACCAAGTTGTAGCATCTTTTTTGAGGTCCGACCGCTACAGATGCTGCGGTCATCTATAGTATTAATTTCCGATAATAAAATATGGTAATGTTAATGGTATCTATAATATCTGAGGAACAAGAATATGAAATATTTCAAACACAATTTCAAAATAACTTTCCTCATTACATTTGAAATCAGCATTTCATATTCAGTAAATAATCTCATAATGTTGTCCAGGTTCAGCTAAATATAATTATTATAAAATACGCCAAGAGCGACATATGAAGATATCCCCTTGAATGATCAGAGTTACTAAATAGACAGTTATAACATCTGTCATTACATACAACATTCAATTGCAGCGGAATAAATAAATAGATAATCCCCTACATAGCTAGATCTGCCACCTGCATGTCTTTGGATGCTCTATTTGCCAAAACCTACTAAACCTAAAAACCTTAACTCTCGGTCTACTTAAATTAAATTTTGAGCACCCAAAAGTTTAAGAGGAAAACCATAAACTTCGGGTCAAACATAAAGCCTAGTGTGAATAATAATATGACATCTCGATTTATCGATATCAAGTGAGACCACGTCGCCCAGCGGAATTGGTTTCCCTTCGCTAATATCCTTTAAGAGCATATCTTTTGCAGTCAAAATCCTGCAATAAAAAATATTCCATAATATGTATGCATACAAAATAGATGATCGGTAGACTATCTGTTCCAACATCATAGTTTTGTCAGGCTGACTATGAACCTATGGCTTACTTGGGCCTACTAGACATAATAAATGTTCTAACTTGCTGTTAGAGAAAAACTAAACGTTTTGTTTGTAACTTACTACTTCTAGGGTCAACTGATCCTAATGGTTTTGCGGGCTTACCAATAACCTATCCCTACTGTGTATTCCTTTTTGTGTGTAACTTTCTTTTAGTCTTACCTATGACATTGCCCTACACACTGAATCTTAGACTTATATTAGATATGGGTTACTAGCTAAAGTATATGACGTGACCCTACACTAGTCCCATCTGGTTTTATAACCTTTGAGTCATTCTTTTAGTAAATTTCTGGGTTAACTACCCTATCCATATTTCCTTGGAAAAACAATCTTTGTAAATGATTTAACCCTTGAAATCATACTTAAAACAAGGAAAACATTGGTTCTTTACTAACCTCAATATGCCATGATATATGCTTTACAAAACATTGTTGATGAAACTCGAAATCATTAGGGTCTTCGACCCTCTCAAAACTTAGACTATAAGGCCAAAACTATGCAACACCTTTTCAATTATAAAACTCGGAGACGTCATCACCATTAAATATCTTTGCCCATTCTAAAGCATGTCGAAGTCTTATATTTGAAAATATAAAGGGATGATGTCGAAGTCATAAGTTCATAAGCCATAGTGATAAACTATAAAAATCTGAACTTCGGCAACACAAAGAACATTGACATCAATGCCTCGTCGAGATATAAAATTTAGTAGATGCGACGTTGATATCTATCACATCGGCATGGTTAAAACATTATTGATTAAGCTCAATGACTATAAAAACATGGGTTAGGCTTTAGTTAAAGACATTGACTAAGCTCGATAATAGTATTAATAGCGGCATAGTATAAATTCGATGATAAGTTAAAAAGCGCCAAGAATTAGGCTCGATGACATGTTAAATGCGGCATAGGCTAGCCTCGACAACAATTGAAAGCGACATGGTGTAGGCGGCATGCATGCTTCTTAGTAAAAATGCGGCATGGATGCGCCTCAACATGCCTATATCAAGTCCTTTCTCTTTATCTTTATTACCTCGGCCTCGACGAGGCTCAAACCCAATACACTTCATGCTAAGCTCATTGACATCATGCGACATTATTTTATGCTACGTCAATGACACTAGGATGCAGTGAGATAGGCTCGACATAGCTAATATCGACATGGCAGGATGGTAACTAACTTGAGAAGTGCAATTTTACTATAAAAAGTGTTTCCTGTTCACCAAACCTCTATAATTTATCAAATCCCTATTGCCTATCAAAACTTTATCAGATTCTTTATTGAAAAACTGTCGCATTGCATAATTTTCAATACTAAACATTTTTACAGTTTAACCCATTTTATAAACCTTTTAATTAAACAAATAAGCCCTTTAGACTTAAGCTACTTATTTATCATTTCTAAAATCTTAGGAAAAATCCCCAAAAATCATAATAAATCAATTTAATCATACTCTTCGATATAAAAATTTCAGGGTCAAAAACTTATTTTAATTATTTTTAATAATTAAAACCCGAAATTAACCAGTTTCTCCACTTAGAAAATTCATACAAAATCCATACTTGCTTGGAAAATTATGAAACTAAAAACCTACTTCTAAAATGATATCATATCAAAATCTCAAGACATTTGGGTATCATATGATAGGTTTTCTAACTCAAACATATCAGTAAATTTCATATTTAAATTCTTGAAAATCACCAACAAACATATAATCATTCAAACTACTAAAACATGGCATAGAACTTACAAAAGAAACAGATTTACACTTAAAACCGAAACATAATCAAAAACTTAAGATGTATATTCATTATTCACCTTGATTTGGAAGGTTAAGATTTGTTTTGATTTGATTACTCCTAGCTTCCTACTTGCTTTCCTTAACTTTTCGTCTTAATTTCTTTTAGCTATGGCCGACCTACTCAAGTTATGTTTGTGAGAATGTGAAATGAATAAGAGAGAGTGGATTTAAGGGTTTGTATTAGGAAATTAGACTCTTTTCCTATTTTACCCCTTGCCTATTTCCCTCCTCTTATTTAAGTTTGACCCTTTCCATTAGTTCATTCATTATGGCACGACCTAAATTTAATTACCAAATCTCAATTTCCTTATCCCTTTACATTATTTTATTTAATTTGTCTAATTAAAATTTTTAAATAATGTTAGTCAAAATTAAGGTCATTACACAGAAGCAGGGGCTGCACCTGCACAAAATAAGTCTATGCATGCAGATTCAAAACCAAACATAAAGCAACAAAAAAGAAAAAGAAAAACTATAGCTAAACATTCTTCCTCCTCTTCTTCTCCTTCCTACCTTCTCTCAAAGAGTATGCACTAGATTCGCTCGATCACCTTCTACTTGATCCCTTGCATTTGCCCTCCTTCAAAAAGTAACCTTTTGGATTTTTTTCTCAGTAATAGTTTCTCTCCAAAGATTCAGGAGCCTTATTCTGAATACTGCCAGAGGGGGGAATGATGATCCGTATCGTAGGGAATGAGAATGATAGAAGGAGGAATATTATCAAACTTTTCCCTTTTGATGTTCTTGACCAGCATAGCTTACGATCGTTTTATCTCCAACACCAGTGCTCCTGACGAGTGTTCGGTGACTCCAATAACAACAATTTATTCATCTTCCTGAATCCCATGAAGATCGCCAGTGTGCTCTTCATCCAAAGCATAGATCATCTCGGTGTTTTAACTCGGAGTGGTGCCCGCTAGAGAAGCTCGGGCCAGAATAGGGGCAGACATAATAATTGATTCAGTCTACATCGCTTTTGTGCCTAGAGATAAGCTCCTTCGAGCAAAGGAACAAAAGTGAGTTGACCTGGAAGTTGAAAAATGGAAAAGTAGAGATTAGTGACATCAAATAGTGTCATATGAGCCATCTCGACTATAGGTGAGGTTAATGATATACCTCCAGGAGATACAGGTGTTGTATGAGCTGGGGTGCAGATTGGGCCTCCCTTTAGAATATGAGATAAGATAGGAAGCTTCAGAAACGATTCAATACCCACAAAGCTTGGCTCATCGGGGTTATAATGGACATCCAACAAGGATGCCAGAGTAGTTGAAGTACCGGAAGTTGTCTCGATAGCGGAAACAACAATAAAGCATGGAAGAGAAATAATGGTCTTAGTGGCCGGCAGCCTTGATGTCGAAGGAGTAGTAGTATCTATTATGGGTCCTTGGGGGATAAAACCAAAACTCTCATCCAAATCGTTTATACCAACCTCAGATTGGGCCCTGGTAGATACTTCAGGGTGTAGGAGGAGATTGCCAATCTTGAGCGCTATTATATCTTCCTCCTCCAAAAGGTCGAGCTTTAGCTCCTCCTAATCAATATCAACTCCATTAGAGAGCACTCACTCTTGCCTTAATATTTCCTCCCAAGCCATGGTTAAAGCCTGGGGATTCCCTTCCTCTAACCACCTTAAGTTGCTAAATTTGATGACATTCGTGTAGAATCGCACTAGCATAGGTTCAATTTCAGAATTAACTTGATCCTCTACAACCTTAACCCACTCATCAGCCGTCTTTACTTAGGTCTCAGCATCATCTCTCATCCATGAGTATCAACAACTCATTCCAAATAGTCCTCAGCCTATGTAAGTGCATTATTTTTCTTCATCTTTTCAACCTCCAACAACTCCTTCAACCTTGTTATATCTGAGGCTTGCTCCTCCATGATCTTCTAGATTTTTGAATTTCCAACGAAAGGGTATGACTCCTGTGATGAGAAACCTCAACTTGCCTTCGTTGGGTCCGATGATCTTCCTTAAAATTCTCGGTCTTCTCCTCCAACTTCCTCTCAGCCTCTACCAGTGAACCCCTAAGCCCTTCGACTTCTTTATCAAGAGTTTCGATGATGCATTTGTCGTCTTGTGCGAGATGTTTCATCCCTTCGTGTTCTATCTTTCTCTTATGAGATATTTCAGAAATAACCTCAGCTATCTTCTTCCATTTGTGATATTGGCTGTACACATCACTTACATAAGCCACAACGTTAGAGCCAACATTTTGAGGAATGTCCTTTAAGTAGGGAACGAATACAACATCGTCGAAGTAGATCTTTAAAAAGGCATTCTTCATCGTAGCCAAATAAGGGTTTGAAACAATTTCGATTTTTGCAGTAGTAATAGGGACATGAAGCTTCCTTTTCCCATGCCTTTGTTGAGGACTGTTAGAAGAAACTAGCTCAGATGACTGCTCAGATCATTGTGGCACATAGGAAGAAGTTATTGGTTATGTTGTAGAAGGAACGAAAACTTGAGAAATTGGTACCTCGATAGATGGAACGGGATCGGGTCTCGTCGAAAACCTATCCATATTGTGCGGCAGAGGTGAACAAGATCTAGTTAGGGAGAATGCTCGTCACGGGACCTATAGTCTTTGTCCCATCTCCTGTAATCCTGCCTTTGGCCTTTTCCAGTAGCATGCACATCAGTTGGAAAACGAATAGGAGAATCAATGTCACCAATACTAATGTTGTCGAGGCCAAAAGAATCAAATTCGTTCGGTATACTCCCAAAGGACCCAAAAATTTCTCCAGTTGGAGGGATGAGATTTTCTTCGATCGCAGAAGCTAGTGGAGGCTGTGTAGATGTTCGAGATGAAATGATCTTTACTTTACACCATCAGGAGATAAGGGTCATGTGAGTATTATCACTCTCATTGCTAAAGGACTCGCAACCAAAATCGACATCTTCACCGCCTCCTCCATCACTCTCTTTTTCCTTAGTATGCTTTTCTTTTTCTCTACCACTATTTCTAGCCCCTAGTCTTGTATCAAGAATGACAACATGATATTGTACAAGGGCACTTCCTGATTCTCGTTGACATTAACTTCAACTTCGGGTTCTCGTATAGGATGAACGTCCTCTTGAACCTTTAGCACGTAGCCTACACTATGGTTTGCCTCCAAAATATTATAAGCCCGCAAGTTCTCATTGGTAAGGAGAAACCTCATATCTCTTTCTTCTAGTGGAACCTCTTGAAGAGAGGTAAGGGTCCTTCCCAAGGCCGTGCTGCCATACCTTCTCGAATTATCTGTAAATACAAGAAGTAACAAAATAAATAATAAGAATTATAACATCTGCATTAATAAAAAGAAATTGGTATGAGACTCACGTCCAAATAGCCACCTAGTCACAAAGCCGGGCAGACAACACATATAGAAGAATTCAACCCTAAAATAGCTCAATTAATTCCAAAGCCCAACCACTACCTGACAGCCTCTGGAAGGTTCCAGGAAAGTGAGTAGAGGGGTACCCTTTCGGGGCTTGAAGCCATATAGATAACGGATCTTTTTGGCAGTAGGAACTCTATTCAAATGTCAAACAAATATCATGTACATACAGTTTAGGGAAGCATAATTTTTTGAATGTAATTGGGTTGGAGCAAGCTTTATAAACTGGATAACTGTAGGAATAAAGTGATTGAAAGGCGGAACACATCTAGCCATACACATATATCAAATGCAAGCTTCATACCCCTTTGGCGGAAGGTGTGCTTGATGATAGCGTGCGAGGACCAACACATCATTAAAAGGAATTCCATGTTTCTTACATATCCTTCTGAGAGACGCTTCGTCCACTTTCAAAGCCGAAAATCTTGAGGATTTACCAAAATAATGGCATCATCAATATCAATATCAGGAGCAACCTCTATGGTAGGTTCTTTGGGCAACATAAAAGGAACTATCTCTAAAGGCTAATCCATTCAATGACTAGTTGGTTGAGATTGAGAAGGAATAGAAGTGGACTTTGTCACAGGCACTGTTGTCGAACTAGATTCAGTATCAGACTCGACATATTTTGATGTCGACTGACCTGCTGCCATTCAAAGAGACAAAAGGAGCATCTACGATGCATAAATATTAAAAACTTCACACATAAAGGGTATCGGGCAGGATAAATGCTTTAACCTTTATGCTGGAAAGAAAGTCCTGTATAGCCGATGTATAAGACCCAACAGATATCAACATATGTTGATCATTCGAATCTCATACATCCATGGGGAGTAATAGCATATAATTCAAATTGTTCAGTGCATGTATCTATATAAATGTGAAATTTTTGTGCAGAAAGCTCGCTTGTGCTGGTAAATGGGTATCGTCTTGCAATGAAATCAGGGTCGGATTTTACCTGCTATAGTATGATTTACAATAACAGAACCGTTGTTTGGAGCAACACGGGACCACTTTTTGTGGGAACACTAGAGTGAAGTAGCTGATTTAAAGAAAGTAAATCTATGAATAGTCCGTCTGAATGCCAGAGTGCGTTCAATGTGACCGTTATCAAGAATTGTCCTAATGAATCACAAATCGTCGACCATAGCTCGACTAGATTCGCTATAGAACTCCATTCCCCTTTTTTCAATCTGAGAATGTTTTATCGAGTTTGTACTGAAAAATTGGGTCATTTTGGAAGACTCGGACCTGCCATGAGGGTAACTTGAAGTCGACTCGGGTCGAAGCTCATAAAATTCAAGCTTAAGTCACTTCTGAGAATTTTTCAACTATACTTCGAGCTAATCCTTAGTTCTTCCAAAGTGCCCCTCTTTACTCATGTCTTAACTTATTCATTAAATTTTTCCTAGTGTTAGATCAGGTCCCGTTCCAAGAAAGGAAGGTAGAGTTCCATCGGTGATTCGGCATGGTCGGAGCTCAAATCATCGGCGAGTGGTCCCAAGCAACGCCATCATCGACCTAAATCAATTCAACGAAGTCAATTGGAAAGTTTAGACCAAGATTGAAGTTCGACTCAAAGATGAATTCTAGGCTTGTGTGTTTTAATCGGAAAACGTCGAGCTAAAGACAGCGGTTGAAATGATGTTCGGTGACGACCAAAGTTAGAAGCGGCGGTGTTAGGTCGAGATTGGAAGCAAAAGATCAATCGCTTGGCTAGGTAATAGCAGAACACAAGAGCTAAAAGCCTCCTAGAAGAAATGAAGGCAAGTGAAAAATATAATTGTTGGCTCGCATATAAATATATGTCGACCAAAGAAAGTAGGTGAGAAAAGTGCAATGAACAAGGCCCTCAGGTCGGTACCGAACCATCGCATTAAAAAAAAGGAAAAAGAGTAAAATGAAATAAAATAAGAAGAAAAATGGCGATGAGAAATAATGTGAAGTGCAATGAACAACTTACTGAAGTTCTAAATAACAAAATCCTACTTGAAAATTCAAAGAAAAGATGTTTGAAAACCTTTCAAAACTAGAATGACGAACTCGAACAACACGCTTCAGTTCTTATATTACCCAAGAGTTGCAAACTCGAAGTTGGTCGAAGTGATATGCCAATTAGAAAGAGATACAACGCTTCACTATAACAGTTCACAGGACAAAAGGCATCTATTTAGAATAGAATTTGAAACTGTTGACTTGAAATCAACGGTTTGTCTTGATCCAAAGCATATCTTATTAACACAAGATATAATTTTAGAGGCAAATGTTATCTGGTTTTTTAACTAAGCCATATTTGGATAAGTCGAATCAATTAAATAATATGATAGTAGAGGAAAATCCGTAATGGTAACTTCAGAATTCAAATTCCACTTGAAGTCCAAAGATTTAACCATGAATCTATCAGTTACCTTTGGAAATAACCTACATGCCAAAGTTCTTCAAAGGCCAAAGCTAAAAAACTAACATTTAAGACAAAGTCTTGGATCGGTACCGATTTAAGAACCATGGTTTGGTACCAATCCATGGAAGTTACTTAAAATTGCTACTAACTCCATGTTGTATGGTGCTAAGAAAATTGTTGATCAATGCATGCAATTTGGGATGGATAGTCAATGATCCATGACTCAAATATCAATAGATAAGTCCAAAATTCATGAAAACTCAGTTAAGCCCCCTGAATCAATACCAAACCGAAATAACAACCCATAAGACACGCAGTTGACATCAAGTTGGCATATGTTTAAAGCACAATAGGAGATAGGAATCATCAAGCAAGCTCAAAGGATCAAATGAAGTTCAACGAGAAATCACCATGGTTCTCTACCGATCCACAGCCTTCAGGTCGGTACCGACCCGTGAAAATTACTGATTTGGCCACGATCCTATTACCACCTTCTTTGGGCTGTGTAGAATGTGGATGAGATAAATTTGTTGGTCTTCATCTAAAAATAGAGGGTGATTGGCACTATTTTGAGATCCTTTTTTCTACATTCTAAATTTCTGTAATTTTGTTGTAATTTCTTAGACCATCATCGATCTATAGACTACCGATCCATAAGATCACGTTTGTAAAAACTTTATAAAATCGTTAACAAAGCTCAAGTGGACGTAGGCTAGTGATTAGCCGAACCACTATAAATGTTTGTATGTTGCTTTTTCTCATTTTCCATTTAATTTCTTCATTTTATTATCTTTTATAAATTTCTAGGATGTTTGTTAACATTTTGGTGATTTCACTGAGAACGTTTTTCAATATCTTGCTGTTTGGATCTACCTTCTATTTTTGGATTGTCTTAATCTACGAAGTAGATCTACAAGCTTCATTCCTGAGATCCGTGATTATTTAGATTTCACCATGTCTATGATTGGATCTACCGAAGCACATGCTAACACCACTAATTAGATCAGATACAAATGCATAACAAACACCATGACTATAAGCATACACATGATAATGCGGGACAGACTCCCCCTCCCCGAATCACTTACATGGACGAAGTTCATGAGAAGAACGAGACAGCCACATAGAGAAACACATTTTATCCCATCATAGTTTCGATGAAGTAAGAGCAATATTTCATAGAATCAAGCAATAGAAGAAATTGCACTATTACAACTAAACCATATTTCAAATAAACAACATAGAAAGATACAAAGTACCAAAAGACCATCAAGGTTACATTGTTGAAGCTTTCAAGTAGAGCCAGATATTGGGGTAGCTACCCATGCATCCAATTAGCAACATAGCAAGAAACATAGTTATTAATAAACCACCAAAATGACATTATGGAACCTTTCGACTAGAACCGATTCAACATAATAACTATGTCATCTTAGATACTACAAAAGCATCGATAAGATACCCAAAAGGCATGAAATCCAACATGAGCAACCATGGTGATTAGAACATGACATAGTTAATAAATATTGGAAGATGCCCGATTACAAAAGCAAGACAAACAAATTTTCCATAATAATATCCAAAATGATAAAAATGAAACCCAATGTGAATATAACAAGGTTAGAAAAACTACAACCATACCGGTGTTAGATGGGAAAAGCAAACCATCGAAAGGTAAAGGGAAACCCAGTCGAAACTCACAAAGCACCAATACCATCAGTCAAACAGAACTTCCCACTTCATGCTAGGAAGCTTGAGTATCTTAAGCAGTGACAATTCTCGACCAGAACCTTGCAACATGTGGAAACGAAAGATACCCAAATTATACTGTACAAAAACGGTGAAATCAACCACCAAACATGACTAAAGTTGCCAACCAAAAGCGAATAAGAGAGAAACATCCAAGCATAGTCCGCAACCCAACCAGGAAAAAAAAGCAAAATTGAAGTGTGATGTGGCCACTTCAAAAGCCAGATCCATGTAACTTTAGGGGATTACACAAGGACTGAGAAGAATTAAAGAAGATACAATGGATATCAATTGTGAACCAGACCATACGGGTGTGGCAAGTGACTAATAGCAGTTACTTGATCTCAAGCATTTGGGGATGCAATGACATAGGGAAGTTGCAGCATAGAGGAAAGCTAGGGTTGGGAATGGGAAAAGATGAGCAGAAAGTGGTAGTTGGAGAGGTGTAACTAGACGAATTAAGGTTGCTTTCGAGGACAAGAGGCCAAGGGATGGAAAGTATTCATGAATTAAATCAGACGTAAATATTACATTAGCAGCTCCTCCTTAGAGGTTTTCCACTTGAAAAGGAAGAGGATTTCTCGGAGTAAATTTTACGTCCGTTGTAAAATCATTAAGTCGGACGTAAAATTTAAGTCCAATAAATCCCCTACTTAAACCCCAACCTCTCATGCTACATTCAAAACATTTCAATCCTTCTTTCTTACATTATTTTCAATAATGCCCAGGTACGATTTTGCGTATAATAATTCAGAAAATAATTTGAAAAACCCGGATAACTCAACTAATAGTGATGATATATCTTATTCCAATGATTCAGATACGTATGTTCAGGATCTCACTTTTATTGCTGGAATGATGGTAAATTATACTTAGTTAATGCCTACTCCACATCATACTTCTTCTTACACTGGTCGAATGTGTGTTGATGATGTTCTTAATGGTCATGAAAACAAAAGTCAAGATCTTTTCCAATGTAAAGTGGTACTTTCAAACATCTTTGTGACTTTCTAGTTAATAGATGTGGCTTAATTTTAATTCAAAAAATAATGTTCCTGACATGATTGGAATATTTTGTTATATGATAAGTCATGGAGTTTCACATCGGTTGGTAGATGAAATTTTGATCGATCAATTGGCACCATTAGTTTATGCGTTTCTAAGGTTTTGCACAGTGTCTTACTTTTAGCTGAAGATAATAGTAAACTGGTAGATTTCAATAAGATTCCTGTAGAAATTTAGTATGATACATGCTACTATCCTTTTTTTTAAATGTTATTGGAGCTATAGACAGAACAAATATTTCTACGATGGTTAGTAAAGAAAAATAACCGGTATTTATTGGTAGAAAGAAATTTCCAACACAAAATATTTGGTTGTTGTTAATTTTGATTTAACATTTATTTTCATAATGTTTGGTTTGGAAAGCTATATCCATGGTAGTAGATTGTTAAATCATGCTATTGAAGAAGTTAAAACATTTCCACATCCACCACCCGGTAAGTATTACCTTGTAGATTCACGATACAAGCTTAGAAATGGTATTTACCACCTAATCGTAATGAACATTACCACGTTATGGACTTTCAACAAAGCCAGATGTTACAAAATCACGCAATGAAATTATCAATTTTTATCATTCTAGTTCACGCATGGCTGTGGGAAGAACATTTGGTATTTGAAAAGAAAATCAACATTTTACGAGATATGCCGACATATAGTTTCGCTAAACAAGCACATTTTGTTATTGCAAGTCATGCTATCCATAATTTTATTAGAAAATTCAACGGCACATATCCTGATTTTGAAGAAATAGTTCATGAAGAAATTCCATGAAGTTATGTTGAAAATTGGCGTGAACATTTTCAACGCAACCATGATAGTGCAAGTTCATCAAATACACAACAAATTATTGCAAAATCTAATGAAATAAGCGACGCTTTTGATTGCTGTAGGACGACGTCGATCCATGTATTGTTTTACTATTGTATTTCAATTAAAGTTCAATGTACTATTGATTTCTGTTTAAGCTCTATGTATTGTTGTATTTCAAACTTTGTTCTATATTTTATTGTATTACAGTCTATCATTTGTAGTTGATTAATTATTAAATATTAATTAATAATTAGTAATAATTAATTATTATAAAATTAAATTAAATCATCTTCACAAAAAGACAAATAATTTTACATCCTACCCAACCTCTAACCAACCTATAATCAAAAAGTTGTTCACGAACACTTTAACCTTTAATCCAATTTATCCGCGAACACACCCTAAGAGGGAAATGGAAATAGAAAAGCCATGAAGATAGAGAACCATAATCCAGAATTTGATAATCTTTTCTATTGAAGTTACCTTATGTTAGGGTGGTCTCACTTGTTACAAGGAGAAATGATGGTTTGAAATTGGAATAGTCCTACACCGCTAATAACTTGGAGAAGTGGTGTATGAATTTGGATACATAGGCACGTAACATTGGAGATTTATTTTGTTACAACAAAGTGTGTGCTAACTCATATGTGTACGCCACCTGCTAGAGATGGGGTGCTTGATCTAACTGCCATTATAAAATAATTGGTATCAGAAGCGAAGGTTACGAACTGGACCATGCAGATAGACAATGCTCTCGAAAGTACTCCAACATGATGTGAGTCAAGGGGGAGATTGTTAGGGTTGTCTCACATGTTACAAGGAGGAACGACGGTTTAGAATTGAAATAGTCCTACGTCGCTAAATAACTTGGAGAAGTGGTGTATAAATATACGTTGGTATACACGTAACATTAAGGATTCTTTTTGTTACAATAAAGTGTGTGATAACTCATATGCGTACGCCACCTGGTGGAGATGGGGAGCTTGCTCTGACCGCTGTTGTACAACACCTTACTTATATACGTTATAAATATGTACATCTTTAATCCATCATCATTTATAAACATCACCAAACTACAAAAAGAAAAACTAGATTACTTCAAACCAACTTTATAGAAAATCACATATAATTACCTCATTGATCCATAAGATGCCCTATAATTGGAAAATAATCAACTTTACCTTTAATATATTAAAACTTTTTCCTAAGATTATTTGGTATCTACGTAGTAATAAACTAATTATGGCCTACAAAACAAATATAGGAAATATTATATCGAAATAAAAAATCCAGCATCGAATTAAATGAAAAACCGAATAAAATGAAAAACCGAATAACAAAATAAAATTAAACCTTTAAATCAAATTCGGTCGGTCTAGTTAGCAAAGGTAGCTCTTTGGACAATTTTCCCATAAAAATGATCACATTGAAAGAAATATAGAAAGACAAACGCTGCAAAACTTGAATAAAATCATAAATAATTTAAAAAGAATAAAAAGTAAAGAACCGTTGATGAATTTAATTAAACCATAGACAAAATAAATAAATTAAACTAATCGATTAAATATTAATTGAAAGAATCTTTAATTTGATTTGGATAGAGAAAATAAATTTTCTTTTGAATTATAGTATATAAATATGAAATTTGGTAAATGTAATAAAATAGCAAAAAAAGGGAAAAAAAGGTGAAAAAGAATTGAACGTGGGAAACGATTAAGGAAATACAATAATTTCTATCTTAAAAAATGGAGAAAAAGGAGAGTAACTGCCGTCAGATTATAAAGAAATAATAAATTCAGGTTTGTTGTAGATGAAAATAAGAATATTGCAAGTGGAAACATGTGAGTTGGTATGCTAAAAAATTAGAATTTTATTCATAATATTGTAATAAAAAAGAATATAAATTATTAAAGATTGAACCTTTTATACAACTATAATATAACAAAATATGATATACATTGAACTACTTGATACATTTTGATAAATTGTAAAAGCTATTGAAGAAATAAAACTAATATTAAAGAAGGAGATAATGGGGAAGAATATGAAGAAAATTCTAAATTTGATGAATAAATGACATTGAAATGAATATTGATTGAGTTTTTTTTAAAACAAACATGTGTAAAATAGACCTTTGAGCTCTTTTATTATTACACTGAAGATGTAGCGTTAATTGCTAAATTAATGCTGATTTGCTTGGTGGAAGAATAAGTTTTTATATAATGGCTAAAAGTAAAATTAACTCATGAATTAAGGATACGTAGGATTCAAACTGAAATAAAATGTGTAAACAAACAAAAAAATTGAGTGAGATACAACATTTTATTAATAGTTGGTTTGGAAGCGCAATCATTTGGTCCGACCGTGAAGTTTTAAAATTGTCCTTTATATATAGTTGTTTAAAAAAATTTCTCCATTAATTGATCCTAAAAAATAGTATCTGCATATCTGTTCCTACACTCAGTGATCTATTAATTGGTTCTAAAAAATAGCATCTACATATCTGATTCTAAACTCATGCATATAACACCGCACTTTTAATACGTGTAATATTATTGTCAACTGCATACTATGGTGAGTAGCGTTTAGAAACTCAACATTTTATCATACGTTAGAATCAAAACAGGTTGAAATAGAGAGTAAATAAACTATTATTATAATTTTTTGTTTCCGAGTTTAAGTGAAAGCATGATATTTGCTTGGTATCAACGTCAACTTACAAAAAACGTCTCTCTATAGATATTAACAAATGTTAATATCTTTATTAATAGTTGGTTTGAAAGCGCAATCTTTTGGTTCGATCACGAAGTTCCAAAATTGCCATTTATATACAATTGTTTAAAAAAAATTCTCCACTAATTCATCCTACAAATAGCATCTGCATATCTGTTCCTAAACTCAGTGCATCTATTAATTGGTTCTAAAAAATAGTATCTACATACCTGATTCTACACTCATGCATATAGCACCGTACTTTTATTACGTGTATTATTATTGTCAACTGCATACTAGGGTGAGTAGCATTTAGAAGCTCAACCTTTTATCATACGTTAGAATCAGAACAAGTTGAAATAGAGAGTAAATAAATTATTATTATAACTTTTTGTTCGCGAGTTTAAGTGAAAGCATGATATTTGTTTGGTATCAACGTCATCTTACAAACACGTCTCTCTATAGATATTAACAAATTTTTTTTGAAAATAGATATTAACAAATGTTAATATCACTTAAAAATAAGATGCAGCAAATATATTTTTTTGTAAATTCATAACGCTCTTTTACATATATTATCAAATTTAACATTGTTTAAAATATGATCTAACAAATAAACTTTCTATACATTTTTGCTTTTTATTAACTGGTAACGGAAAAAAAATTCAAACGATACAACTTAAAAATAAAAATTCAAACTAACAAAAAAAAATTAAACGATACAACTTAGAAAAATAAATTCAAAGTCAAACTGACTACACATGATTCCAACGTATAATCATAACTAAATATTTATAAAAATCATTTTTTTATGAATATGTTAAGCCTATACAATTTGTAAAAAAATCAATTTATTCGCAAAGGATGTACTATTGTCATGCGCGAAGCGCGTGCCGTAACACTAGTATATAATAATAAATATTCGAAAGATCGAGCTTATTATATAATTATACAATAAATATAATCATCAAAGCAATTGAATAATTCCACATAGCAAGTAAAAAAAAAAGGAAAATAAAGAGTTGAAAATGAATGTCATGACTAAGTTTTGTGGCTACAACAGTATAATATTCAAAACAGGAATTTTTTTAATTTGATGTTAAAATCATTTTCCGTATCCTTATGGTATTATACAGTTATGCTAAAAATGCAAAATTCTTGTTCATATAACACCAACTAAGGTTTTCAACACAATGTAATGCAACCATAAAAAGCGTTTGCTGCTATTAAAGAAGGGTAACAGCTTAGATAGGTTTTTTGTTCTTTTTTTTCCTTCAAATTTAGGAATCTTTCTAGTAACACTCGTAAAAATGTCTCAGTCGGTGATTACAAATAACGCGGGGAGTGAGAATAGCTTGAGCAAATTTTAGTTAGCACTTGTTGGATTCAGAAAATTTAATGTTTATTACCAGGAACTCGACTGCAAAGACAGTGGCTAAAAACCGTTTGAAAATCCAATCCAACTTCGACTCAGCAACAATAGAAGGACAGGAATTAATTTATACTGGACAAAGGATGGGACTACACGTTAAAAAGCAAAATAGACATTGCTACTAACAAACTAATCATAATAAATGCATAGCAAAATTACAAGTTCAGTCGACATAAATCAGTTGACTCATGCGAGAAAAACGTAAGAATAAATTTATGTGTTTCTCACTGTTGTCCAACTCGTGCTCTCCAACCGATTTTATGCTACCTTCGAAAATTCAGTCTGTTTGATTGCTAAATGATATAACCATTGATGCCTAGTTCTATTTGCTCTACCTGTGTGCCTCATGTATAAACATTCAAATTTTGACACGTTGAATGTTAAAAAATATGAAAAGAAAATGAAACAGTACGTGAAAGTCTTAAAAATATAAAAATTCGTGGTGGTTCATCAAAACATTCTAAATGTTAAACATCGAAAATTTCAAATTATTCAAATTACTAGAAGCAAAGTTGAAATTTTGAAAATAAAATAAAATATAGTATTCGCGTCAAAACTGGACAAACATCCTAAGAACAATTTTCTTTTGAGATAATAGCCCGTAGACGATCCTGTAATTCGATTATGGTTGTCGTGCTTCTTGCGCCCTTGAAAGGTAGATTATCAACGATTTAAAATATGAACAAAGTTTTATGGTATAAAACATCGGTATATTATGACAAACAAGAGCCGAAAAGTAAAGAACATAAGGATAATCATAGTGATTTGATAGTTTACAAGATCTACATCCACTTTACCAATATTATTATCGATTTCAATATATTCGGATTATTTATAGTAAGTCATCCTCAAATGCAATAAATAATAGTCGAGTTACGAGTTCGACAAAGATCCATCCTTGTCTGAATCGATCTGTTAACAACTGGAGGTGATCAAGTATTTATATGAGTAACATCGCTTAAAATAGCGCTTCCAAAAATCAAACTTGAGCGCTCATGGTTTTCCTAATTAGCGTTCATGGGGATGTAAACCTATGTGCTAGAGGTTCCATTGAGGAGCTCTGGTCCCACGCATAAAAAGCACTAAAATACTGCTTATTTTAAAAGAATTGGGAGTATATCCTAAGAGCAATTATGTAATTCGTTGCATATATTTAACTCTGTAACCAATTTTTTCGTAGTAGAGTTATTTAATTTTTGTTATATACTTTGTTACTATGATATAATTAATTAAGTAATTAATTAAAAGTATATATAATTAGAAAATATTTAAATAATATGTTATATGATAATTATTACAAAGAGTTGTAACCATGAGAAAATTATCACAATATGAAATAATATATTATTTTTAATATTCTTGGCACCAAGAGGTTACGTATTGATAGTTATTGGATAACTATGAAATGACTTATTCAAGAGTTTAATGTTGGTTAATAATAACCAAGGTCAAATAAGAAATCTCGAAGTCACGATATTGCACAATTCTCTCGACTTGAGAATATCTTATTATTTCAATGTTGATACTCCACTTTGATTATAGTTAAATCATGACATGGCTTCCATCAAACGATTATAGTTAGGTCTGATTCGAAGCATTCGAAGTGAAATATTATTCAATAGAAAATTCGTCACTTTGGTTTTGTGATGTTAGTGTCATAGTCAACTGTACTCAACTCAAAGTAAGAGTCTCCGGCCAAAACAGTACGGTTAATAATAAATGTTATTATAAACCAAGGATTTTTTTTATAGACCAACCAGGTTGAATGTGGGCGGTACTGGAATTTTGACCAAAATTAAATTCTATATATTCTTATTTGACAAAGTGATGACGAAGAGAATGGGTGTAATCAATCATTACTAAAGGATACCGCTTTAACGGTAAAATTGAATTTTATCGATAAAAATTTATAAATGATAAATTCGACCAAACTATCACTCCACTAACTAAAGTGATGAACGAACGTTAATATTCGAATACTTCGATATTAATCACTGATTGAATTTACAACTACGAGTCGCACAACCGTATTGGTGATTTTTCGAAAATACGGCACAATTTAATTGATTTATAATCGTTACAAACTAACCAAATTAATCAATATTTATAACTAATTAATTAGTTAATTAATTGATGTATTAGATACCTTTAGTATTTTTTGGGTGTCATTGTAGGTGCATATATAAAAGTTATATATGTTTGTGTCAATCTATGATATCGATATGCATTAAAATACGATTCAAATGATATTAATTACTAAACGAGTATGATGTATACGATGACCATGTAATGGCCGGCCATAAAGTGGGAAGGTGGAGTCTAAATTTCAGACCTAATTTGAATACCCGGTAAAAAGAAGACGTTGTCAAAGAATGAGAATTTATCAACCCTTCTCTCTCTATTTAAACCAAGCTAGCCTCCATTTAAAGTGTAACAATCTATACCTATCTGGAATGTATGCTTCTAACCAATTCCATAATGAAAGAAATAAAATGAAGTCAAATACTTATCATTGTATACTATTGTGGATCATGGCTATGAATACTTCGATGGCTTCATAACAAAAATGGAACAATCAAAAAAGGAATTGCTAACCTGATAATTGACATTAATTAATAAGAAATCAATACTATCACGAGTCTATGATGGTACAAGAGTTAATGAATATGATAATATTAATTATTTGGACATGCATCAAGCATAGGTTCCTCTGCGTGTATTCATAATTGATGGTCCTGTGTATAATTATTTTATAAGAATAGAAAACTATAAACCTCAATAGAAAAAAAAAATACAGTATTTTTTTTTTTTAAATTTAGAATATATATAAAACAGGAGAAAAAACGCCTTTCTTCGATGGCTCACATAGTAAAACAAAGCAGAAAGGACAACAGTCTTCCAACAAGAACACCCCAAAAAACAGCAAAAAGGAACAACAACCAGTAGTCAGGAGAAAAAAAACTACAGCTGCCAGGAGAAAAAAAACTACAGCTGCCCGGAGCAAAGCCACCCAAAGATAGAGTGGGAGAAGATCAGTCGATCCACCAACAGTTACAAACCCGCCTTAACCCAAAGGAAAAGGCCAGACCACCAAGTCATACCCACCAAAGAAGCCAACTAACAAACTCAAGACCCACACAACCAGGGAAAAGTCACACCTGGGAGGCAGTAATAGGCGGCGAAGAGAAAACGCCCAGCTAGGATCCACGGATGAAATCCACAGGAGGAGGAGGAAGGTAGAGTAACAAAGATGCCACCATCGATGATCCAGCTGAGAAAGAACAAGGCAACCCTAAGATGCCGACCAACCAAAGTATAGTCACCAATGAATCTGCACTTGATAGAAGATCAGGCCCCAATAGTAGAACACCGTAGACCAAACAGTACCATAGTAGGAGCCACAGAAGCTGAATCTAAAAAACTAACAAGAGCATTAAACAACAAAAAAAGGGGGGAGGAGGGGAAGTGAGCGTCGGGTGTAGGTCTGCGCTCACTCATGGAGTTCAGCCAACTCCCAGTCTAGCGGAAGGCAAAACACACGAAATAGAGAGAAGACCAACCAGATTCTCCGAGCGGGAGCTCATACGGCCCCTGAAAGGTCTACCGCGGAAGGCAAGGAAAACGTCGTTCCGAACACGCCAAATTATAGATGGAGGATCCATTCGAGCATTTTCGAAAATTGCCTTGTTCCGCGCGCACCACAGGTGCCAACAGAGAAGGCAGAGAACCAAGCGGAGAACAATGGAACGAAGAGACTTACCAGCACTCCCCGACCACCAAGAGTTCCGGAGATCATAAGGTGATCTGGCAACCCGACGAATACCAAGAAGGTTTCCGAAGTAGTTCCAGCACGATCTGGCCGAGAAACCACCAAAGAACAAATGATTCAGGGATTTCGAGTCCCCATTGCCGCAGCACCTACATCGGGAAACCAATGGGATGCCGATTTTTTGGAGGTTCTCGTCAAGTGGCAAACCATTATGGAGAATTCGCCACATCAAAATAGAAACCTTGGGAGGAATACGAGAGTCCCAAATGAAAGAGAAGATCGGAAGAATGGGTTCTTGGATTTTTATCGAAGACCAAGCTTTCAGAATGGAAAAAAAAATAAAAAATAAATACAGTAAATGAATAACTATTGACAACAATGGTAACTAAGCTAAAGATAATTTTGCAATATGGATTTAGAATCTTTGTCATTTTCAACTTGTTTTCAATTTTCGGTTTTGGAAAACACTGAAAACCTGTTCGGCTTAAGTTTTTGTAAAATGCATTTTTCAAAATTCTCATTTCTGAAAATGGACTTCACACTAAAACTGAAAAGACAAATTCTATTTCAACTCGAGTATTTACTTAGTAGACCCTCAAAGATTAAAAAATTCTGTAAACTCAAAAAATAACTTAGAAGCCACATATTATTTTCAGAACTACCATTTTCATCACGCAAAACGTAAAAAGTTGAATTTTTTCTTCACTCATTGATTTAGAAATTAGGATTAGAATTTTTTCTTCACTGGTTTAAAACTTAGTGGTGAAAAATTGATCATTTTATGGTTTTGATTTATTAGTATGATGTTTATCGACTATTTGCATTTGATTTGAGGATTCATTGCAAGTTGTGTATTATAGTTCTATCATTATTTTGTCTCCGTATTCAACTGTGGAATTTCAATATTTATTGAGTTTTGAGTTGTGAATATTATTGAAATGACCAATAATATTTCTTGAATTACTTCAATGGCATTTCATGTAAAATAAAATAAATAACGTTAGAAGAATATATACAGGTATACGGTATGATTGGAGTTGCTCAAGTTTGAAAATGTACAATTTTTGGTTAGAACAATTTGATTATTAGATGCATTAGTTATTTTTCTTCTCTTGCTTTTACACTCCTACAAGGATTTATATTACTATCACAGTCCATGAAGATTGTTCTTCATCTTTGTTTCATCTAGTAAGCTTAGCTAAAGTTCATTAAGGTAAGGCAGTAAATGCTAGGATTGTACTACAGACGTAAAATGATATTGCTTGTTAACTCCATAATAAAAATAATTATTTGTTGATAATGTTTAAATAGTGTATTATAGAACTCCAATTAGAATAAGAACATAGTTTATTATGGTATTGTAGTGTTCGGAAAATAACTAAATATACACTTAAAAGTAATCCTGGCTTATATAACAAACTATACGTGATTTTTATACCGATGATTATTCATTTATGATTATATGGATTATAAGCATGAACTACATACACCATTAAGTTACCGATGATTGGTATTGTTAACAGTAGTGATGTACTTAGGTGTAACATAGATAATTGAATAAAATATATTCTAATTTTGCATAAAATTACAGTTCTTTTATTATTAGCATTATTCTTTCATACCCTATAAATGATGGAATATGCAAGTAGCTTTAAGTATATGTTGTACAGTATATAAGAAATAGTAATGAGTTTGCTGACTTGAATATTTGATAACAATCTGGATTTAATGTGATGTATTACTTAATTTATTGATTCTGAGAATTAGCGTTAAGAGTGTTTGTAAGTCTGATACATTTTGCCATTTGGAAAGACAAGATATGTTGATGCTTGGTTATTTTGTCGCTAACCAAAGAAGTATCATTAGCAGGAGTCCTTGTGTGCAAATATGATTTGGAAGACAACTCAGTTGGTGTTGCTTATAAAATTTGTGGTGGTTGATATATGTATTATTGTGGAAGATGTTTGAGTCGTATCTGTATCTTTTATGTTAAATGTGTTTAGAAACTCGTTATAAACTTTTTATTATAATTTTATTCTTGGTCTCGTGTAGTTAAACATGTTGTACTCTTTGGTGCCTATTTGGTATCTTTAGGATTTAGTGTATTTTCATACGTCTATTACCTATTTTTTGATTTGTAACCAAATCAAAATTTGTTTGAATTAAAAAAAAAAAAGCCCTAAAAATTTTAAAAAACAAAGTCACATGTCAAACCAAATGCATTTTCCAATTTTGGATTTTGGATTTTTCAAAATAGGTACAACCAAATTCATTTTGGAACTTTTTTTAAAATATTTCAAAATGGAAAAATGAAAACGAACATGAAAACTCAAAACGCATATAACAAAGGAATAATATACGCAAATATAACCCACTATTTTATACTTTATTTGATATAATTTCCTCCTACGTACTGAGCTTATTTTAAAGAGCATATTATATACCTTCTTTCAAATTATACAAGCAACAAAATATTTATATATATGAGTATAAATATGTTTTGAAACAAGAAGCAAGGAAACGTATCTTTTATCTTGCAAGTAAAACATATCTTTATCTTGCATATGGGACTACACGTTAAAGGTCAAAATAGACATTGCTACTAACAAACTAATCATAATAAATGCATAGCAAAAATACAAATTCAGTCGACATAAGCTGTTGACTAATGCGAGAAAAACGTAAGAATAAATTTATGTGTTTCTCACTGTTGTCCAACTCGTGCTCTCCAACCGATTTTATGCTACCTTCAAATATTCAATTTGTTTGATTGCTAAACGATATAAACCATTGATGTCTAATTCTATTTGCTCTACTTGTGTCTCCAACGTATAAACATTAAAATTTTGATATGTTGAATGTTAAAAAACATGGAAAGTACAAAAGGAGGAAAAGAAAATGAAACAGTATGTAAAAATCTAGAGAATTCAAAAATCCAGATGGTTCATCAAAACATTAAAATGTTAAGGGGTCGTTTGGTTTATTTTGTATTTTATGTTTTGAGTTTTCAACATTAATTACAAAATATGAGAAGAATATGAAGGGAGGTCGGAAGGGATGAACGGAAGATTGTAGGGGACCACGAAGTGGATGGAGGAACGACGGAAGGATGAATTGTTGCTCGTGCTTCCGTTTTTCTTAAAACACGAAAAATGAAAAAAAGTTGTTTTCTATTTTGTGTGTTAAATTCGTTTTCTAAAATGGTTATTTTTCATAATATACATGCGTTGTTCGTATTTTTGTATGGACGAAAAATCAAAACTAAAAACGGTAAACCAAACGTAGCCTAAACTTTCAAATTTTCAAATGAGAAAAAACTTTTTAAAGACAAATTACGTTTAAAAATTAGACAGAAGAACACGATCTTTATTTTTTTTTCTTCTTAAGACAGACTCGAAGCCCATTCGTCACTCAAACCTTTCCTTTGCCTTTCTATTTCTTCCGCTCGATCGTTTTTTCAAAGCCATCTTTCTATTCGATTTAAAAACTTAAAATCACCCTAACCATTACACCTGAAACCAGAAGCAAGTCATCTTCAACGCAACCGTAAACATATACGAATGATGAACAACAATAAGTAATCCAACAACAACAATCGCCAATTCGCGAAATCGGAAACCTACCTATGCTTGAAATTCAACAATAGTGTCCAACTATAGAGAACGAAAACCTAGCTCAAGGCGAAACTCAACAACAATCACCAACTCGAGAAACACGAACCCTACTTTAGAATGACCAAAAATCGCAAGCGACGACAGTAAAATCTTGTAAGCCAAAACTGCAAAAACGGCCAGTTGAACAAGAAGAACAACATAGGCTAGCAAAAAGAATAAAAAGAAGACATGAAAAACAAACAGAAGATGAAATTCAATCAAAAAAGAAAGAAAATACACAGGAGAAGGTAACTGATACTACAAAGTACAACAATATTAATATAGTCGTATTGCAATATCATTGAGTTTTTTGATAGAACATTGAAGAAAATATACGACAACAAACAATTTTTGATAAAGAAAACGAAGAACAGTTGAAAAATAAAGAAAGAAGAACAAAGAAAAAAAATGAAAAAGGAAAATCAAGCAAAAACTAAAGAGACGGTTCAATGATACTTTAAATTTATAAAGTGATACCAACAGTATCATACTATTATTAAACATATATTCTTATAGTACCACATTTTTTAAACTGGAAAAAGCAAGAAAACAAAAGGGAAAAAAATAGATGTTGAAGAATCTGAAGAGAAAGAAAGAATTCGGTAAAATTACTAATGATTTTAAATGCAATTTGTAGCAAAAATGATGCCAGTAATATGTTTGTTTGAAGTTTGTATTTTGTACTTTTATAAATTGTTTTCGCTGTATTTTATTAAAAAACTGATACCATTATAAATCAAAAATGATACCTAAATTCTTTATGTATGAAGTTAATGATTTGGAGTTCAAAAATTGTTTCCACTGTCATTTTTATGAAAACATATACCAATATTCAAACCCAGTAGCTGTTTTGAGTAGAGTTGATGTCTTTCTAATTTTATAAATATTTTCCATATAATTTGTAGCAAAAATGATACTAATAGCATACAAAAATGATACCGGTAATATTTTGTTGGAAGCTTGTACTTTGTATTTTTATAAATTGTTTTCACTGTATTTTGTTTAAAAACTGATACCATTGTAAATAAAAAATGATACCTAAAGTCTGTATGTTTGAGGTTAATGATTTGAAATTTTAAAAATTGTTCCACTGTCATTTTTATGAAAACTGATACCAGTATTCAATAAAATGGTACCCACTAGCTGTTTTGAGTAGAACTGATGTTTTTTTAATTTTATAAATGATTTTAAATGTAATATGTAGCAAAAATGATACTAGTACCTTGCAAAAATGATAACTTAATGTTTGTTTGAAGCTTATACTTTCTACTTTTGTAAATTGTTTTCACTATATTTTGTTTAAAAAGTGATACCATTATAAACCAAGAATGATACCTACAGTTTATATACTTGAAGTTAGTTGTTCAGAATTTTAAAAATTATTTCTAGTATCATTTTTATGAAAACTGATACTTATATTTAACAAAAATGATACCCATGGACTGTTTTGACTAGAGTTGTTGCCTTTCTAATTTTATAAATGGTTTTCCATGTAATTTGTAGCAAAAATGATACTACAAAAATGATAGTAGTCATATGTTTGTTTGAAGTTTATACTTTGTACTTTTATAAATTGTTTTCACTATATTTTGTATTAAAACTAATACCGTTATACTCCAAAAATGATACCTGTGACATGTTTGTATGAAATTGTTTTGCAATTGATACCCCTTATATTGTTATGTTTCACTGTTATTTGTTTTGCTGTCAACTTAATGCCACTTTTCCATACAATAGGATGGCGATGATTTTGTCATCCCATTTCCTACCAGCATGAAAATGATAGGTGAAGGATTAGAGCAAGAGACATGTAACGAATAGCAAAAGGCGAAGGCATAAAGCCTGACACTGCATACAGATATGGATTGCAAGCAATTTTTAAGATCATAAAGTTGGTTAAACAAAAGAATAGGCTGATCAAAAAACAAATAAACGTCCTAAAAAAGACTCAGTTTTACAACTTTTCAATGTCTTCTATGGAAAAAAACAACAATGAAAGAATGCAAAAAGCACCAGCACAACTTGGATGCATTGTACAACCGCTACTCGATTGAAAATGATACTTTCATATTTGGACAAAACAAATAAAACTACCACCGATACAAGCTTGCCTTTTACTCTACCATTGAAAGGAAAAAACATAAAGCCGACACCAAAAATGACAAGCAAAACTATTTCAATGGAGTGCAAACAATTTGCGAGAAGAAATTTTGTACTAAAGATGTCGTGCTTTGTTTTAAGTTGTGATCATCACTTGGTCGGTTTCTTCTGGACTTATTGAGACTAGTTATGTAGGGATGTTGTGTTCTATGTGATTTTCATTATATTTAATATTTAAATTAGACAATTGTCTATAACTTGAACCGAGACGCTGATTATTGCTTGTATTTTCTTTTCTTGCTATAGAAAAATATTCGAATTCAACTGTGATTGGGTATTTGCATTTGAAAGAATTTATAAACACTCTAAGTCCATGTCGTCTTCATTGTATTGAGCTGAAACATTTCAAATTTTTGAATAGTCTGTATATCCGCTAGTTGACTATCATGTATTGATACAGTTAGGGGTATGCCCTAGGGGAAATTATGTAATTTGTTACATATATCTAACTCAATAACCAATCTTGTTTGAAATCATAGGTATTTTCTTTCTATTATATAATGGGTTGTATTAATTAATTTAATTAAAAGTATATTTAATAGAAAATTCATAAATGGTATATTTTGTGATAGTAGTTACAAAGTGTTGTAACCGTGAGTAATTTATCACAATAAAAATAAAAATACTATTTTAAATGTTCAGGATGCATCAAGATTGTATATCGATGTATCCATTGAGAATAGAGTACGTAATGCTGTCCAAATGTTGGGCAGTGTATTACTCATGACTGCTGGGGGCACCTAAGAGTTACGTACTAATATTTATTGGATAACTATGGAACGCCTCACTCGATAGTTTTCTGTTGGTTAATGTAACTAAGGTCAAACACAAAATATCGATGTGATTGATTTACACAGTTCTCTCGACTTGAGAATACTGTGGATCTTCAATATGAAAGCTCCGTTTTGATTATAGCCAAATCATGACATGGCGTCCATTGAGTGGCTATAGTTGGATCGAGTGGAAGTATTGGAAGTGAAGCACTATTTAAGAGAGGATTCGTCTCCTTAGTTATGTGGGGTTAGTGCCACGATCAACTCAAGTCAACCCAAAGTCAAAGTCTCTGGCCAGAGCATTTCAATTAATAGTAATTGTTATTATTGAACCATGGACTTTTTGTATAGCTTATAAATTTGATTGTGGATGATATTGAAATTTTGACCATCACCAAATTCCATAAGTCCAAAGCGATATAGTTTTGACGAAGAGAACTGGTATATATAAATGTCACTAACAGGCAACGCTTATTAAATTAAAATGAGATCTTATCGAAAGTGAGTCGATAAATTTGGCCCCAATGTCGCACCACGTGCTAAGTGGCCTGTGAATGTTAACATTCCAATAGTTCGGTGTTAATTTCTGACCGAATTTACATCCAAAAGTTACACAGCCGAAATGATAAATTCTCTCAAGACCGAACGATTTAATTAGTTTATAATTGTTATAAAATAATTGAATTAATTAATATTTATGAAATATTAATTATAAAATCTGAATATGAGTTGTGAAATAAATAATGTTATATATATTTATAATAGTGATAAACATACCGATCAATATAAGATATCGATAAGCGATTAAATTAGATTTAATCACATAGTATTTTGGCTCGGGCATAAATGGGTTTAAAGCCCATCATCCAGGTTGAAATTTTTTTCGGCAAGTCATTGGATGCGGCTAAAACTAAGGAAAAGGGTTGGAGATAAAAGGTTGAGATCAAGAGAGAATAAGTAAAAAGCTTTTCCCTATTTCTGTCTTATGTGATCCTATATATATATATATATATATCGTTTACCCGCTTTTTGATCAAAGCAACTAACCTTAAACGGACCTAGAGAACTCAAACGGAGTCGGATTGACTTGAAATTTTGGAGAACACTTAGAAGACATAAAAGAAGGCTCACAAAAAATGGGATTGATTGGAGTTAGTATGATGGATCGTCGGCGATCCATCTTGATGGGTCACTAGCGACTCATGTAGGTTGGGCCCCACCACCTCAAATTTATAGGGTAGGCCCCAGACACCTTATAAAATGTACTTGCAAAGTTTTGTCAGATTTTGTTAAGTTTTGAGCAAGTTATGGATGATTATTCTGGACCAGATGACCCATGAAGACGGATGATCAAACTAACTCCAAACGACTTGATACTTGGATAACAAACTCAAAAGAATAAGTGAATAATACTCAAGGAAAATTAGCTAGAAAAAAATCTAAGGAGATGGATTGCTAGCGATCTATAGAGATGCTTCATGAGTCATCATGACTTCTTGCATCCTGATTCATTGTCTCTTCTAAATATGTTTGCCAAGTTTTATAGCCTTCCAAGCAACCTAGTTCGAGAAGCAAAGATCCATCTGATTCTAGTCATAGATCAATCTATCTCATGTATGAATCATCGTCAAAACAAGGCAACTAGCTACGAAATCACATGGAGGGCATCTACATAAGGCAAGGAATGCAACCCAAGTGAAACGATCTAATAATATTATAACTACATGGATCGCTAGCCATCCATGCCCTATGGATCGCTAGCGATCCATCAATTCAGGTCAGGTCACTGTGCAATTTTTGGAGCTCCTTCATATCCTTAACTTCAGGTCTCTAGCAAAGCGGTCCAGCCCAATAGCTCTCAAATCCCTATAAATACTCACCTATCTGCAACATAAAGAGGATCTTTGAAACTGGATGCCGAAACTCTACAGAAACTATTCTTCGGTCTTCTTCTCCCACACAACAGTCATCTAAAGGGTTCACTGTGATTCTCTAGTGAACTCTAACACTGATGACTTGGTCTAACTTACAAAATCCAATCACATTGTAATCAGATTCAACCTGTAATTACAGTCAGTCAATAGAAAAAGTTTTAAAGTGGATGTAGGCTTCATTAACAGCCGAACCACTATAAAAATCTCTCGTATTTTTTTACTTTATCTGCAAGTTATTATTCCTTATCTCTATTTTATTTTCCTTGATAAACAGGGCTGGTGCTTTCACACTCAATCCAGTGTGTTGATCCATTTTTTAGGTTAACATTTTAGTGATTTTACCGAGAATAAAGGTAGATCCCGAAACTTGAAGCTTGAATTTGTGATTCGGGAAAAATGTAGAGGCCTAACACTAGATCTAAAACTGAAGAAAGTTAACTAGAGCCTGGGGGCAGTCAGGATACTTCCTCAAATTCTCACGAATCCAACTATATAGCTAGAGAAGAATCTTGTTAGCTTAGAGGTTTAGAGGAAGTAATGAGACGGTGCTTCCCATTGTACTTGATGGATTTGGCGGCAATGTGGTTTAGACAACTGGAGAATGGGTCCATTGGTAAGTGGATCGAGTTAGTGGCAGATTTTTAAGACAATTCCGAGTTCACGTCTCCCAACCGAAGAATGTGATGACATTGGCAAATGTGAAACAAAGTCCCGGGGAGACCTTGAGAAGTTATTTAACAAGATTCAATGCAGTAGTAGCTGTGATCAATAAGCCGGACCCACCAATGATTTTGATGGCGGCAGTGTCTAGAGTCGCAAGTAAGACACTGAAGATGAAGATGAAGCTGAAGGCGCCGAAATTTATGATGTGGATGGCAAGGGATCCTCTGGAGAAGGATTTAGAAAATACAAAGAGAAAAGATAAGCTGATGATGATTCTAGAGAACTGAAACGACAAAGGAGGGAGCCTAAATTCTCTTTCTACTCTGAGCTGACTGAAACTCTGGAAAGGATATATCTAGACAATAGGGGGCAAATTCCCTATCGGAAGTCGAGAAGAGAGCCCACTGATCGAGAGAAAGGATCTAGAAAGTTTTGCATCTTCCAGGAGTTAGATGGACATGAAACAAATGAACGCCAACACCTTCGTGATCTGATAGAAGAACTGATTTGGAACAACCAGCTGCCACAATACGTGAGGAACAAAGCTATGATAGCGCAGCTGGAGCAGCCACCACCCGGAGCAGATGTTTCAAGGAATGCACAGAGATTTGGGCCAAGATAGATAATCCCATAATTGGGATGGATGGGAAGTCAGATCTGGTTGCTACTCTTTCCTTTAGTTTCTTTTTTGCACTTTTCGTATATTAACAATAAAAACAATAATAACCCCAGATCGCTTAGACGTGTGCTAAACCTAGATTGTTTCCTAGTCACGCTCTAAGTCGGATATATAGGATGACTGCTTAGGATAATAATCTCTGACTGCTTGGACGTGCACAAAACCTAGATTGGTCCCTTTCCACGCTCCGAGTCGGATGTCTGGGGTGAACATTTAGGATTTCTACTTATTTAGTTTCTGCTTGTTTGCTTTGCTTTGATTTAAAATTTTAATTTTGTAAAATCCATATTTAATGTGATGACTGATTTTGAAAGTCATAGAGTCCTGATCGAAGAGACGGGACTGGAGTGCAAGGTGCAAGTCCCCTTGCCGGAGAGCGAGTTGATAGACTTGTACGATATCAAATGCCATAGAGTCCTGACCGGAGAGACGGGACCAGAGTGCAAGTAGTAAGTCCCCTCACCGAAGAATGAGCGGATGTGCTTACTTAATCCCCCTTAACTTAATAAGCAAATGATCTGGAAAGACCATCCCCCTGAATTGAAAAAACAAACGATCCGGAGAGATCGTCCCCTAAGCTAAACGTTAAACGATCCAAAGAGATCGTGCATTAAACTTAAACGTCCGGAGAGGTCGAACTTTAAAACAGATTTGATTTTGCGAAAAGGATTTGAATGCCTTACAAATAGAATAAAACCGATAAATCCTGGATGAACACATGGTGATTTCGATATATGATGCGATTCCGATATAATGATGTGACAACTCTGGATGAGAAGTAAAATGATAATGATGTAAATCCGAATGAACATGGGACAATTAGAGATATGCGATGTAACTAGATATGTGTGATGTAATAGCTCCAAATGAAATCGGATTGATTGTGATGTATAGATTACACTTACACTACACCAAACATGCCTTTTTGTAACACTTTTTTCATTTCAATTTGTAACGGTTATAACTATTACAAATTTCTAACGGTTATTTCTGCTATAAGCGTTTACAACAGTTATTTCCGTTACCAAATCTGGTAATTTTATAAATAGGTAAAAGTAGTAGGGATAGAATTGTCATTTTGTCTAGTATTGTTCTCATTTCTCACGCTTCTTCTTTTCAGCCTTTATCGTTATTTTATCATCAAAGTTCCATTTCTAAGGTTTTTGCCCCTCCGTAATCGCCACCTCCGCCTCTAACGCCCCCTCGGCTCTAACGCCCCCTCTGCCCTGACTTGCTTCCGTCACCTGTATATGCCAAAAAAATATGCTGGGGTTAATCCTATATTTGGGAAGCTGCTCTTGATTCCTAGATCTGGTGCTTATGTTGCAAGTCTAGAGTCTGAGTGCTTTAGTGCTTGTGTCTGGTGGTCAATGGGTGGCTCACCGTCACAATATTTGTCGATATAATTGTCGAACTACTACCTGTGATTGATAACTGTGATGCGGTGGAAGTTGCTAGAATGAGACCCGAAACAATAGCTACTACTGTCACCTAAAATCATGATCTGAAACTCGAGTTTGCCTAACGCCTAGAGCCATTGTTGAATCTGATGCTAATCGTGTAGCATAGGACTATTAGGTGGAAGTCATCAAAAATTATAGGTAATGCTAGTAACGAAAGAAAGGCTGTAGATCAGGTTACGTTTGATTAGGTTCTATTACGATTTATGCTAAGTTGATCAAAATAAAGATTGATAATGATAACTTGAGTTTTCCAAATACTATTTTCAGTGACTGATTTGTTGATTGATTTTGTTAATTGCAACTTTATGTTTTTATAATGTAAATTCTATTTAAATTTATATCCTTTTATATAAGTTGAATTTTGGATTAAAATATTTATTAGGAACATACTGGATACTTTGAAATTATTTAATAACAGTGTAATTGTCTCTTAGAAAATACATATATACCTAAAATTTTAGGAGATGAATCCTATTTAAGATTTACTGAGATTTATTGAAAGTCACATATTTTTAAATTGTACTATGATGAGTCCTTTGTGCTTATATTTTAGTATAGTGTAAGTTATATTTTAAAATTGATAATATGTAAGCATTTTAAATTTTGTATATTAGTTGTCAAAAGAAAATACTTTATGAGATATGAAACTCGACAGCCTTGTATTTGAAATAAGAAAAAGAATCATCGAATTAGTTCTTTTTATCCTTTATTGTGATAACAACCAAACAAGGGAAAGCACACTTTACTGATCCGAGGCTTATCAAGCAACTAATATCAACCATTGATCAAGATCAACGGTCACCATTTGCCAAAGAGATCACACTTGGATTACCAGCCACTTTGGGCCTAAATACTCAACCCACTTTATTTTTTTTATAAATAGTTTGTGATGTACATGCTTTATTTGTATCAAAAGTATTATCAATAAAACTATATTTCTGCATTTCTCTAATTTGGTATCAGAGCTGTATAGCCTAAAGGCAAATTCATATCAAATCCAAAACTGAGATTTTTCAAAATTCTCTCCCCTCAGAAAAGTGTCATCATCGGGGAGGATACCTTTCTTTTGATCAAAGGAGATCCATTCCATCAGTTTCATATCTTTTCCGCTGCTATTCATGCATATTACTGTTTCTTTGAGAAACAGTAATATACATATATCATAGCATTTCCCTCTTTTCTGTTTTCAATTTCTTGGCTGCTAAATTCAAGATTAGCCTCGCCATTTACCCTTATCATTACTCCCCATCTTCAAGAAACCGGAATTTCAAGATTCTTGAATCACCATGGCACTTGAAGAAGAAGACGTAACATCAGGGACTTCTGCAAATCCATCAAGGGATCACCAGAGTTCAGATCTGGCCCTGATCAAACCAAAGAATCAAATTATTTCTACTCCATTAGATGAGGATAACTACATTCTTTGGAAATATCAAATCGAGATTGCACTAAAAGGATATGACTTACATGACTATGTCATGGGCACCAAGATCATCCCACCAGTTATGATCACTGAAAAAGAAGGAAAAACTGTAAGTAACCCTGAATACAAACTGTACCAAAAGCAAGACAATTTGCTATCATCATGGCTGTTATCTTCTATTAGTCAGAGTTTGTTATCACAAGTTGTGGAATGTAACAGTTCCCACGAAATATGGTCAGCAATCCAACGCATTTTTAGTTCACAATCAGCAGCAAGGGTCATGCATTACAGAAGGGAACTACAAAATGCAAGAAAGAATGATATGCCTATGAGAGAGTATCTTGCAAAAATCAAGAACTTATGTGACAAATTAGCAGGTATTGGTCATCATATCTCAACCAGTGAGCAAATTCTAGTGATAACCAATGGATTAGATCAAGATTATGAATCTTTAATAACATACATAGCAACACAACCAAATCTGCCAGACATAGAATACATACATACAGCCCTTCTTGCTCATGAAGGAAGGATTGATCAAAGAAAGACCATGCAAGAAGACTTTAATGTCAATTATGCAGCAACATCAAAGAACAAGAATAAAAAAGGCGTACCTAATCAATCCAAGCAAGACAGTCACAATCAGAGAGGAGGCTATACCCAAAGAGGCAGAGGAAGGGGGAGAAGCAATTATAACAACAGAGTTAAATGTCAGATCTGTGAAAAGTTTGGACATATGGCAAACAAATGTTATTTCAGATACAAGGAAGACACTAATAATGGCCAGTCATCTCATGCAAATAAACAAGCTAGTGCAAATATGATTCAAACTCAATCCAAGAATAATGGAGACAACATTACTGATGACACAGCAAAGACCAATGATTACAGTATGGATGAATGGTTCCCAGATTCCGGTGCTACAAATCACATCACTAACAATCTACAGAACTTAAACTTGGGGAGCAAAGAATACTCAGGTAACCAATCTGTTCTCATGGGAAATGGTGAAGCTACAAACATAACACATGTTGGTACTGGCTACATAAAAGGTACAAGGCTACTCTACTTAAATAAATTATTAAGAGTGCCAAGTATCAAGAAAAATCTAATCAGTGTTTCACAATTTGCCAGTGAAAATAAGGTTTACTTTGAGTTTCACCCAAAATACTGTCTAGTTAGAGACTCATTAAATAAACACATATTATTACAGGGTAAACTGGAGAATGGTCTGTACAAATTCAGCAACTTGGCAAATAATGATGCTGCTAATGGGACAATGTGGTCTAATAATATTAGTGCTAATAATGTTAGTACTAAATATGATAATGATGTAAAATCATTTTACAAGTGGCATTGTAAACTTGGCCACCCTAGTTATAATGTAGTTAAACAAATTTTAATACAAAATAATATTTCTGTTCCAAGTATTTCTGATTTACATTTATGTGATCACTGTCAAATGGGGAAAATGCATAAATTACCTTTTGTTATTTCTGAAACCATATATGAAAATCCTCTTGAGTTAATTGCTGCAGATTTATGGGGCCCAGCACCACTCAATTCAATGCAAGGATACAGGTATTATCTATCCCTTGTATGTGCACACACCAGACACACTTGGATATACTTTCTCAAAGCAAAATCTGATGCTAGTAATGCTGTTATACATTTCATCACTCACATTGAAAGACAAATTAACAAATGTGTTAAAATTTTCCAAACAGATGGTGGGGGAGAGTTTAAACCATTAAAGGAATTCTTTAGTCAAAAAGGAATACTTCATAGAGTTACTTGCCCCCACACATCTGAGCAAAACGGTCTAGTGGAAAGAAAACACAGGCATATTGTTGAAACTGGTCTAACACTATTATCTCTAGCATCACTACCATAGAAATACTGGAGTGAAGCTTTTGCCACTGCAGTATATCTCATTAATAGGATGCCAACAAAGGTACTAAACAATGTTTGTCCACATGAGAAACTTTATGGAGTTAGACCAAAATATGATCATTTAAGAACCTTTGGGTGTTTGTGTTTTCCCTACACTAGACCATACAACAAACACAAATTAAGCCTTAGATCTAGTCCATGCACTTTTTTGGGATATGCACATAATCAGAAAGGGTATAAGTGTATGGACAGTAAAGGCAAGATTTACATTTCAAGACATGTTGTTTTTAATGAGCTCATATTTCCATTTGCAGATAAAAGTAAGCAATGCAGGGAAATCAATGATGAGAAAACACATGCTACACCTATTCCAGATCTGTCTCAACATACTAAAGGTGATAATCAGCATATACAAAGAAATGATAATGGAACTACATCACCACATAATTCAGATAATGACTCAAGTAATGAGGAGTGTGCCAGTGTGCTAAACAACAGTCGGAACAATGGTCAGAGTACATCCAACAATAGTCCAGAAGATAATACTATAGCAGACAACAATAATCAGCAGGAGGAGGTTCATCAACAACATACTGAAATGGGACACCCTATGATCACAAGATCTAAAAGTGGGATTTTCAAGCCCAAAGTCTACATAGCACAAGTAAATGAAGTAGAGCCAGTATCATATGATCAGGCTATCAAACATGAAAAATGGAAAAAGGCTATGGATGAAGAATTCAACGCTTTAATCAGAAATAAAACATGGACTCTTGTCACAGCCCCAAAACACAAAAACATTGTAGGCTGTAGGTGGACTTACAAGATCAAAAGAGATGCAGATGGCAACATAGTAAAAAATAAAGCCAGACTTGTTGCAAAAGGATATTCTCAACAATACGGATTTGATTTCACTGAGACCTTCTCCCCAGTAATCAAACCCACAACCATAAGGATTATGTTAACACTTGCACTTCATAAAAACTGGAGTATAAAGCAACTAGATGTTCATAATGCCTTTTTAAATGGTGAGTTATGTGAAGAGGTCTATATGCAACAGCCAGAAGGATATAGTTCTAATGCAGATAAAGGTCTTGTATGCAAGCTACATAAGGCCATATATGGACTAAAACAAGCATCCAGAGCATGGCATGAAAAACTAAAAAATACCCTTACTCAATTGGGTTTCAGTGCCACAAAATCAGATAACTCACTCTACTTAAGGAAAGGAAAGCATGTGAGTACATATATACTGGTGTATGTGGATGATATTCTTATCACAGGAGATGATCAACAGGAGATTAATCAGGTTATTAAACTTCTTGACAAACACTTCTCCATTAAAGACATGGGTGAATTAAAATTTTTCCTTGGCATAAACATTCAAAGAAAATTCAACAATGAGATCATCCTATCACAAAAACAGTACATCAGTGACATTCTAGTCAGAGCCAACATGGATAGAGCCAAACCATTACCAACCCCGATGACAAATCACAAACAATTATCTAAAAACAAGGGTGAACCCATCGAAAATGTTAAGCAGTATCGAAGTATCGTTGGGGCACTTCAATATGCCACAATCACTCGACCTGACATATGTTTTAGTGTGAATAAGGTCTGCCAATACATGCAGAACCCATTAAGTGAGCATTGGTGTGCCGTAAAACGTATACTAAGATATCTTAAAGGGACATTAGCATACGGCTTGCATCTGAAGGCAAGTAAAGACATAAAAATACATGCTTACAGTGATTCTGATTGGGCTAATGACGTTGATGACAGGAAATCCATTTCCGGATTCTGCATCTTCCAAGGGCAAAATCTGATTTCTTGGTGTACGAAGAAGCAGTCCACTATCTCCAGAAGCAGCACTGAAGCTGAGTACAGATGTATCGCAAGTACCGTTGCCGAGATTATTTGGATCGAGACCCTAATTTGGGAATTAGGGTTCGAATTGAGTCAAAAACCCACTGTTTGGTGTGATAACCTCAGCGCCATATCTTTATCCATGAACCCAGTTCAACACGCTCGCACAAAGCACATGGAAATAGACCTTCACTTTGTTCGTGAGAGAACTGGAAGCGGGAAGCTGGTCATCAAACATGTCCCATCCTTCCATCAAAGAGCGGACTTTCTAACTAAGGCTTTATCGGCGACTAATTTTAATCGCTTCCCGAGATGAGCTCAAAATTTACTCAACCGACATGAATATTGAAGAGAAGGTAAAACCCTAGTTTTGTTTGAAGGGGCATATTGTGATAACAACCAAACAAGGGAAAGCACACTTTACTGATCCGAGGCTTATCAAGCAACTAATATCAACCATTGATCAAGATCAACGGTCACCATTTGCCAAAGGGATCACACTTGGATTACCAGCTACTTTGGGCCTAAATACTCAGCCCACTTTATTTTTTTTATAAATAGTCTGTGATGTACATGCTTTATTTGTATCAAAAGTATTATCAATAAAACTATATTTCTGCATTTCTCTAATTTCCTTTATTGCCTTGATCACAAATAAGTTACTCTAGAATGTATTTGAAACATTGTTGCCTTGATCACAAATAAGTTAATCTCAAATGATGTAGGTTGACTGCATAAAATTCTATTTTCCTAATGTTTGTATCTCGAGCCATATCCTTGTTTGCTTTAGATTGTTATGTATGATGTTTATATTTGATTGAATCTCCTCGTCCTCTTATATTAATAGATCCAAGGCTAGATGTTCATTTTTCAGGTGGACTCTTTGATTTCATAGGTTTGTAGACACTCATGTATTGATATTTAACCTTTTCATGAAGCAACCATGTTTATGGATTTGACATGGCTCGCTATTGCAACATTTATGTTCTGTACCACTGGTGCATGATTCAAGATACATTGTCATTATACACATAATAATTATTATGTTTAATTTATGGAAATTAATCTGTCAGAATAACATGGCTATTGAGTATTTCAAAACAACTCAGTAATTTTTTCAAATGATAACTACTGCTTTATTTATGATTCCACGTTGACCTGTCATGTAAATATTTTGTTCTACTGATTTAAAATGATAATGGAGTTTCTTGTTCTCTAATTAACTCTTCCACATCATATATAAGTAGGCATATGTATATTAGGTAATAATGATACATGTATATAATTGGTTCTTATTTCACAACTTTTCATTTCAAAGCTTTGATTCAAAATTTCTATCTCTTTTGGAAGTTCAACTCCGTTTAAAATTCTAAAATTCTTCCCTGATATCATCTCATGTTTTTTACGGAATTAAACTGGTTTTCTTAAGGCTTATTTACTATTGATGTCATTCCCTGGTGAATATAAAATCAATTCTAGGAGCAAGACATATGGCATGAATAGAGAATTACTACTGTATAACAGATTTAGGATATTGTTATATATAACAACTAGTGTGTAACCCGTGCGTTGCACACGGCGATGTTAATAAAAAATAGTATTTATATTTTAATTATTGATAAAATTAGAAATTTATTATGTAATTTATGATAAATTTATTGTGATATATTAATCATAAATCAAAATGATATGTGATGCTCAGATGTAAGGTTGAAGGTTCAATCCTCGCTAGCTATATATTTGTAGCAATTAATGTCCTACTAAAAAAATTAAATTTTTTAATACTATAGATGTAAATAATTTATGTCATGTGATATATATTTTTTATATGTATGAGTGAATAAATAACTTTACCATTTTGTTTTAATTGTTGTGTATATATTGAATTGTTATTTTTCAAGGATTTTTAAATAGATTTACGAATGTTAATTTAATTTAATATATGTAAATAATTTGAATTAATAATCAACATAACTATCAAAAATAAGAAGTTGAATGTGAAAAGTTATAGAAAATTACGAAGAGCTTTGTACGTATTTGTACTTGAGAAGAGCATCTTATGCCCGTTTATCTACATGTGAACTTTGATCCATTATTTAGTTTTCATTTTTAAACAATTTCATAGTTAACCATAGATTTTTATGTTGTTATAGGAGAGTCACACTTACAACTTTGATAATCGCAAATAATGTTACGTAGCATTTAGTTGAGTTATGAGCTTGACATGGTTTGATAACATGTTAAAAGTAAATGTTTATATAATCTAATTTTTATCGATGAAATTTGTGCGTCTACATAGTAATGTTATAAAATATAAATTTATCTTTTAAAGGATGTTAAAAATAAAATTATGTTATATAATGTAACATAATGTATAATAAAAATTTAAAGATAACTAAATTAGAAATTAAAAGAGTTATTGTTATTTATGTACACATATTATGTTATGCGATTTATATATCATTATGTCTGAATAAAGAAATAACTTTATCATTTTTTCCACATATAAATGAATATTATATATATTGAAATTCTTATATTTTTAGTATTTATTAGATTGATTAATGAATATCAGTTAATCAAATTTATTTAAATAGTTTAAATTTAAGATTACACAATTAGTTAAATATATGGACTTGAGTGTAAAATATTAGAAAAGAATTGAGAATGGTTTCTAAGAAATTGTAAAAAAAAAATTTAAATTTTGGTGTTTGAAGTTAATAGAATTATATAATGTATTGTATGATAAATTTGTTCAGTAAATAAATTATAAAATAAAATTTTTATTATCGTTAATGTATATAATTTATGCTATGTGATTTATATACGCACACAAACACACACACATATCTAAATAAAAAAAGATATTTTTTATACCAATTTGTTGATACGCCTGTAGCATATATGTTGAAACTTTAATTTTTTAGAATTTATTAATAAATATTAGTTGACTAAGGTTGTCCATTAATTTAAAATTTGAATTGTGTAATTAATTTAAATATGTGGGCTTTGATGTAAAATATTGGAAAAGAATCGAGAAAGATTTTTAAATAATTGTAGACTTATTAAAAGAGTAGGTATTTGAATATAAAATAGTATGAGAAGTTTAGTATAATAATTGTAAAGTGATAAATTATAAGATTTTAAAAATAAAATATCTATAGTTGGAGAGAATTAAGGGGAATGAAGATAATTCCTAGAATTAATCATAGAGCTTAAAATTCTTCTGATTATTTAATAGATAAGAGTCCGTACAAAATGATAGTAAATATTGGGTTATATTTATGGTGTTATTAAATAAATGTTTATATAATAGTACAAATATTAAATAGTAAATGCTATAGATAAGGTGGATATTTTTTATTATCAATAGCTTCTGCGAAACTATTGGATCACTCTATTAATGAGGTACATATTTATTTATTGATTCAAATTGAATACTTAATCATATATTTAACACCTTTGATATCAAGTTTCAAATACCATTTTTAAGCTTGCCATGATGCTATTTTTGTTAATATCGATAATTTAGAACAATAAAGATGGAATTAAAATGTTTTCGACTGAAGGTATAAAGCTTTTTTAAAATGATTCTTTCAAATATCATATAAGTATGAAACTTAAATTTGTGTAGTGCATTGCACGACACAGATATGGTTGGACACAATCTTGACACGTCGAATACAGATGCATTATATATTTATAGGTTATGATCTATATATTTGATACTATTTTAATTTCAAAGGTTTTGACCATCAACTTATATTCTTTAGCATAAACCCTTTAATTAATTCGATCCAGGTCATTTCACTAATATTTGATCCATTTCCTTTTTCAGTAATTGATTATATCAAGTGGAATATTCAAACTTTAGCACTATCTTGTTCCTCGTGTAATACATTTTTTTTCAGAGTTAAGATTTTCCAAATTATGAATTACAGAGTTTACACTACTGTGACCATTTATTATTTTTCTATAAATGTACTAAATCATGTTTGCATTTATACTAAATCATGTATGTTATATAAGTGTGTGTACACTTCCCTACCCCCTCCCCCCAACTTACACCATTGTAAGTGTGTATGTGTGTGTAAATATGCACCAACTTACACAATATGTTTCAATATTTAAACCAGTCAAAGGAATTCACACCGTTGTAAGCTTGCTTATTTTCTATTTCATGAGCAATGCCACTAGATGTGTATCTGTCTATTGGTGATTCTTTGTTCATGAAATGTTGAATAAACCTGTACCTTATAATGGTCACTAGTATTGACCTTGCTCTATCATTTCAAGTCATAAAGTAGCACTTTTCACTCCGACCGTAGCACATCAAATTGCAAGTAACCTATATACATGTATGTTTTAGGTTGAACTGCATTAATTTGCTATAGAAGCTCGCACTAAATTGCAAGTAATCTATTGCAAAAGCATAGCACACTGTAATTGCAAACATAAGGTATAAGGTATATTTTACTTTTATCACATGTGTATGGTATACGATACACATTATATTGTAATATATATGATATTATACCCATGTTGTGGTATTTTTTATTTTACAAAGTGAATTCGATCATGCTTTGATCGTGTCTATGTTACACGCGCGCATGCATACACACAGAGAGGGTAGTTGTGATTTGCTTGGAGGCTCTTTACAAGATAGTTGCTGCCAAATTTAAAAAAAAATACACCACTTGGAAAATTTTGTTATTATTCTAAAAATTATAACACTTAGAAAGTAGATTTTTTTAGCTTATAGATGATAAAATAGAGCAAAACTTTGGCATAGACTATGCGAATGTGAACACAGTTGTTGTTGCTATTATAGTACTATATTTGAAGTACCATAATTTTTTACATGTCACGACATGAACTAGCTAATTTTGTGTTCAGTCTTACCACTCAAATGTCATAAGCTAATGTGAATGTAACGACCTACTATTTTGGACCATTTAAATCGACAATAATCCACACATGTCAGACTTGAATAATGCAAAATAACATATTGTAATAAAATTTGTAGCAAATAAAACCAATCACAGACACAGAATATCAGAATAACTCGCAACGGAAAATAAAATAAATAGTGGTTCATGAAGCCATTACAATACAAAGTCTCAAAACAGATACAAAATACATAGTCTAAAAACAAATGTAGTTCTGAAACAAGTACAGTAGAAATCCCAAATACAAATGTCTCTAATACAAAGCTGACATAGAAATACTGAATGGAAATAGATAGCAACTAGATAAAAGATGATCTCCAGCAGTCCTAGCTCCAAAAGGTGAGATCCAAAGCTGATACTCAGGCTGACCCGAGCGTAAAGCAAAACACAAACACTCAACTCAGAACATACATACTTATACAATGTAAACCAACTCAAGTGAACTGTAATAAAATACATAAGTAACTTAAAGAATGCTTGGGATCGCCCATTCTTTAAGGATCCGTTAAACTATCTACTATGTAGTAATATTCGCTATTATAATAATGTCTAATAATAAAATAAACATACTTTTAAATAGCATTAAGGAGTGGCCCAATATTCCCCCTAACACGTAATAGTCCCAGTAGTCTATCCAGTATTAGCATACTCCTAGATCGGGGGCTACCCTCAATACTCCACAGGCTACGGGAGAAATCCAAACTCGTAGTAAAGCTCACTATGGTAGGTGACACGGCACAACTAGTCAATGTCACGGTAGATATACCAATTACGCATCCGGGCTGGTGGAAACGCATAGCAGCCACTACCGCCCACCTCGAGCCACACTCCCAAATCAAGGGGTGCACCCAATCAATCACAAAAGTAATAGAATGGTATCGAAGAAGTGTGTCCGATCAGAGGTGCTACCTCATTGGCCCGAGAATCGCTCCTGTTTTAGCCACCTTATGCCAACTCACGGGAGTTGGGTCCGCGTAAATATACCTTTAGGATCGTCGCCACCATCCCACTTCATTCTGGAAACTCCACCGCGTACACAGTTGTTAAAGTGGTTTTCGGTATCGACAGAGAGTATGTCCATATCCGATCCCGGTCTCTTTAACAACCAATCGTTATTATAACACGTGATTATAAATTTCAAAATAGTTTATATTTCAAATCAAAATACATCATTTAAACCATTTAAAAGTAAAGTCATTATACCCTTTAAATCAAATACTCAATTCCTAAAATTTTAACCTTTTCTGAACTCATTTATTCACTTAAATACATTAAAACATTATAATCCAGCTTTCATAGCATTTAGAAAGTGCTACGGTAAGTTATATTTGAAAACAATTCAATTCAGCAAAGACGGCATTTATAAACTGCTGTAATAGTTCAGAGTTCAATTATATTCAAAAATCTCATTTCAGCCAACTGCAGCACTTAACAAGTGCTACAATAGCTCTTTCATTAGTTTCAGGTTCAAGTTTAATTTCTGCAACTACAACACTTACAAAGTGCTGCAATAGCCCTTAGTTAAATTTTCTTTTAGTTCACTTCTACAACTACAGCACTTACAAAGTGCTGCAGATTCTATTAGTTCAATTTTTAGTTCATTTTCAGAAACTATAGCATTTCTGAAGGGTTACTAAAAGAATTTCCAGATTTTTAAATAGAATTCCAGCCACAAATAAACTTCAATTTAAATTATTTTAACTTATAAAAATCACATTTTCCTACTTCAAAAATGTTCATTTAAATACCTTTAACTTATGATTTTTATAAAGAAAATTTTACAATAAAAATCAAATTTCCAAAATTTCTCTTATTAAATTCAAATGTACTATTTTCCATTCATTTCATTTTTTAACAAATTTCCTTCACACTTAAATTTTTATTTCCATTTCATAAATAACTTAAATTCCACTTTTATTTAATTAACTTAAACTTCCATAAAAATCAAATCACAAATTTCCAAATTAAGTTATGTTTTAAACCATAATTTTTTTTCATTCATTTATTTAACATTTTTAATACATAGAAAAATCATTATCACTTTATTAAATCATTTTAAATTCAATTTAAATCAAATTATCATATTTTTACATTTTAAAATACTTAAAATTTTCCAGAAAAATATATAAAATAACCACGGGTCTATATAATATTTTCTAGCCTAAGTCAAGTGATACAGATAATATATCATTTCAATCCGTAATTTAAAAATCCGGGTTCTATCATTTCAAACCCGCAATCCCAAGTAGATAAAATAAATAAAAATCGCTCAGGCTTATCATTTCAGCCCATAACGATTTTCCCTATTCTAAAGTCCATTCGGGTATGTATCATTTCAACCCATAGTGATTCTATTCTACAGGGAACTTGCAGTGTGATTAACAGAAATAAATAAACGGTATAATAAAATATAACATAACAGATGATGTGACAAGTTTATAACAGGGTTTAACATCATATAATTTACATCACAGGCAGGTATAACATGATATAATAGTTTCTACACATTCACTTGTTGTCACTTCAATTATATAAGTATAGATGTCATGTGTGAATACTCACCTTTTTGCGCTGGAGTTAGCAAATCAAACACACAAACAAAAATCCAGAAAGCACGATAGCATGACTAGATTTGAATGGATAGAGAGAGCCAAGATGTTAATCTTGTATTCACAAAATAAACAAAGCAATATAAATATATATTTATAATACAAAGATTAAATTGAAACAAAAATGGAATCAAAGTAAACAAAAGACATAACCAAACTTTTAATCAATTTTTGCTTGACCACTAACAACTTTTGCTCGACCATACATGCTTATAGGCTCGGCCACAACATGTTTATAGGTGGAAAGGCTTGGGTTTGGGCACAATATGGCACGGCTACAAAAGAGAATATGAAGAGGAAGGAGTTACAATTGCATGGAATGCTAAAGGTTAAAGAAAGAAGGGGTTTGGTTGCAACAAGGCTCAGCCTAGGGTCATGTTTGGGCTCGGCCATGGTCTTCTACAGGTCAGGTCAGATTTGAAACAAGGCTAGTGGTGATTGCACATGCTGGTGGTGGAGCTAGAGGTGGTGGCCGTGGTCAAAGTTGAAGGAGATGGTGAAACTAGGCTCGGCTATGTAGTGTATTTTGGAGTTTTGCAAAGTTTTTGTGGTGTTGGCTTCAAGGGGTGGTCACTGCCTGAACTAATTAGAGGGGGTGGAGATGTTGTTGCCATGGATGATGGGGGAAGGTGATGGTGGTGGTCGGTGAAGATGGTGAAGGGTTAGGTCGAGCAAAGCTATGAAGAAGTCAAGCAAAAATCATTGAAAAAAATGAAGAAAAGAGTAGGAAAAAAAAGAAGAAGCCATTACCGAAATTTTCAGAAATGAATTGGCCAAAACTTGTGAAGGAATTGAGAAGTTTTTCACTGAAAAACAAATAAAAATGCACGGCTAAACAAAAGAAAATGAAAGGCCAAAGAAATGAAGAGTCTAGACAATGAAAAGTCACAAGTTAAAAGTCTTTTTGTCTCTTTGAATTTCCAATTCATTTTAATTCAATATAAACAAAATAAAATCAGTAAATAAAAATAAAAGACAAACAAAATAAAGTGAAAAATAAAAAGAAACAAATATTCTTAGGAAAAATAGAAAATAAATAAAGAAAATAGTTTATTATATTGAAACTAGAATTAAAAATTGTAAATAAAATACAATTAACTTTGGAAAATTATAACTTTACTTCTAAAATGTTTTAAAAACAAAATATTGAAATAAAATTTATTTTAGAAATGATTTAAAAATAATTGCAAAAATCTAGGGTTGTTACAGTGAACAAGAAGTTTGTATTCTTACTATTATTTTAGTAGCATATTTAAATGAGAATAACTATAGATAGAAAATTGTATTATCATTAAAGCAAATTTTGTAAATGCTCAAAACATGTATATAAAACAACAAGCCAATAAATGTTTTGTTTTTAGAAAAGGACAAACTTTGAAAAAAAATTAGATTGAAGGACACCAAGTTTCATAATTTGGCTGAAGGACAAACTTTGAAAAAAAAATCGGCTGAAGGACAATGCTAATTAGAACTAGCTTTATATTCAATTTTTAAACTGTACAAAATGCTAGTTATAACTAGCATTATATTCAGTTTTATACTGTACAAAATGCTAGTTATAATTAGCATTGTCCTTCAACCTAATTTTTTTTCTAGGTTTGTCCTTCATTCCAAAAATGAAACTTGCCGTCCTTCAGCCTAAAACTTTTTCAAGTTTATCCTTGTGCTTATTTTCCACTTTAGAAAATTATCCCATGCAAAATTGGATGTAGAAGTATAATTTTAAGAAATTTCTATTGTACAACCAGGCATTTCAAGTGAAATAAACTTAGTTTTCCATTGTTTATAAATTTCAGGAGACAATAACATTTTTTTCCTTTGTTTATCTAAACAGATTTAGGAATGCAATTATCATGGTTGACTTTTAAGAGCTCAATTTTGGATACAAGTGAATGCATTTGGGATTATATATATTAATGGTTTGAATATACCTCTATCAACATTCAATGAAATAATAAAACATACTATCCACTGGCCTTGTGATTATATATTATGGTAACATAAATATACCGATTTGTTTTGACAATAACATGACCTCACTGCAAGGGATTAAAAAAATAAAATCTATTTTTTTAATTCATGTTAGATTATGGTGATAGGTTCAATTTGAACAACTAGTTTAGATTCCTGACATCCTAGGCCATGAATGGCTTGTCATACCTAAGCTAAAAGATGCAATTAGAAACAGCAAAGCAGACCAAAATGTCCATGCTCATCAGCACCATCTTATTGAAGTTTCAACTGATTACCAAATAGTGAATTAAATGATTTCCTTTCTCAACAGTTGAGGATTATTTTATTGACCAGGTAAACAATTTCCATTTGATCTTGTTATGACCATACTCTATTATCTGGCATTCAAGTCTAATCAATGTTTATTTATGTATGTGCTAACGTGCATCCTTTCCTTTTCTAAGAGTCTACCATGTTTTTATTTTACGATGATTTATCCTTAAAATAATGTGAAAACAAGCAGTCTTAGGATCTAATTTTCACCAAATGAAGCTTTATGCATTATCCTTCTGTAGATTTTAGTTTATATTTATTGCAATACTTAGCCGCAAAATAATATTTGGGTTCACTCAATTGGATTGTAGAATGGCAATTAAGCACTAATCTTTTGATTAGTCATTTGTTAAATTAAATTAAAGGGTAACAGAATAATTTAAGGGTAACAAAATACTCTTTTGATTAGTCATCTTTATGTCTAATGAGTGTTCGTGCCAGCCTATGCATCTTTAAATTTGAGATAATCACAAATATTTGCATTGTCATTTCAAAGCTCTTGGTAGATGAAGTTGTTTGCAATAACTACTTTGAATTATAAATATCTTTGCAGTATTTGCAATAACAAAACTTTATAGAAATATATAACATATGAATTTTGTTGGGAAGAATATAAATTTTTGATTTAATGGTGAAAATGATCAGGTGTTTTAAATAAGAGATGTCGAGGATTTGTAGTGCATCAAGTTTGGAATCTGGGAAATGGGCCTGATTTCCAAATGTTTATTTTCCATTGGGAACTTGATTTGTAACATATTGATCTTCCTCCCTATTATAGAGTAATATCTTGATCTGTTTCAGTTTTAGGAGGCTGAACTTACACTTACTGACGCATCTTGCTTCTTATTCGATGCAACACTAGACTTTTTTTGAGCTATGAGATTGAGGACATATGATCAGTCAATCTGCATGGTTTCATCACATCTCATCAATCAACTTCTTTCCAACCTGTTAACTGATAGTTTTAGATCATAACTCATGATTAGCAAATTCATGAGCAAATCTTTCTATCGAAAAAGCCTCTTACAACAACAAATTGACATCCTTTACAGTTAGTTACACGATTAGCACCATTCCCCCAAAGGTATAAATTTATGTTTGATCCAGTTAGGTACATTGTCCACTTTGATTCTCTAAAACCGTTGAAACTACTGCTTGACTTGTCTAGATTTTGTACAAGTATAATTATTTTAATGCAATTTTACTCTGATGCCATCTCATCGACCATATAACAATCCATTACTTCTTGTCAAATGTAAAATGCCCAATTCATATAGTGGTAAATTAAATCTGAAATCCGTCATGTTTCAGATCCAGCGATTGATTATTTCATATTACAACAAACCGTTGAGGCTTTGCTTGAAGCTGGGCATTCTCTTATGAAAGAACAGGAGTTCGTATTGAATTCAAAACTCTCCAATGAATACATGAAGAAATTAGAGGATGAATAGTTTGGTTTTGTAGTTTGGCCAGAGTGTCGTATTCGTTGTTTGTAAGCTTCTAGATATATTGCAGTAGTGAAATTTGAAGTTGTCACAATGAACTTTGTAGAATTTGATAGGTACTATTTCGTACGTTTGATGTTTTTTTTATAATTTGATGATATGTTAGTTTTGAAATTTTGTTTTGTGTTTTCTATTGTTATAAATTCGTATAGATATAGTTGAATGAAATACTATTAGATGCTGAATAAGATATGGTTCAACTATACCAAATTTGCAACACTTATAAGTGTTGGTAATTTTGTTATTTACCTATGTGTGCGAGGAATTCCCAACGGTTATTGGAAATTAAAAAATTCCCAATGGTTATAACCGTTGGGAATATGAAAATAGTTGAAGGTTATAACCGTAATTTCCATCGGTTATAACCGTTGGAAAAGAAAAAATTCCTAACGGTTATAACCGTTGGGAATACCTAAATTTCTTAACGGTTATAACCGTTACAAAATATGTAAAAACAATTATAACATACCTGCTACCAACGGTTACAAACATTGGGAATTTGATTACCAATGGTTATAACCGTTACAAAATGATAATTCTGGTGTTGTGTTAGGCAGAGTCTAGAGTCTTATGCTATAACAGGTTTGGAACGACTTATAATTGGCAAGAGAGTCTAAAGGAACTGAACGATTCATCAAGGCTGGAGCGGCCGGAAAGCTAGACTATCGATAATCAGAGGTAGGAACTTGTTCTTAAGAAAAACACGCCTTTCATTCAAAAGACGTACTTTGGAGGGCAAATATTTACTTACTTTTTTTTATTATCAAAGTAGCTAACTTAAAACAGACTTAGAGAACTCATATGGAGTCGAATTGACTTGAAATTTTGGAAGAACACTTAGAAGACATAAAAGAAGGCTCACAGAAAAAATGGGATTGACTGGAGTTAGTATAATGGATCTTTGATGATTCATCTTGATGTGTCGCTAGCGACCCATGTAGGTTTGACCGCACCAACTTAAATTTATAAGGTAGGCCCCAGACACCCTCTAGTGTGTACCTGCAAAGTTCTGTCTGATTTCATTAAGTTTTGATTGAGTTATGGATGATTCTTATGGACCAGATGATTCTTCTGGACCAGATGATTCTTCTGGACCAGATGATTCTTCTGGACCAGATGATTCTTCTGGACCAGATGATTCATAAAGACGGATGATCAAACTAACTCCAAACGACTTGATACTTGGACAACACACTCAAAAGAACAAGTGAATAACACTCAAGGAAAATACTTATAAATAATATAAGGAGATGGATCGCTAGTGATCCATCATCTATAGATGTCCAGCGATCCATAGGGATGCTTCACGAGTCATCGTGGCCTTTTGCATTCTGATTCATTGTCTCTTCTAAATATGTTTGCCAAGTTTCATAGCCTTCCAAGCATCCTAGTTCGAGAAGCAAAGACCCATCTGATTCTAGTTATAGATCAATCTATCTTATGTATGAATCATCGTCAAAACATGGAAATTAGCTACGAAATCACATGGAGGGCATCTACATAAGGCAAGGAATGCAACCCAAATGAAACGATCCAATAATATGCTAACTACATGGATCGCTAGCGATCCATGCCCTGTGGATCGCTAGCGATCCATCAATTCAGGTCAGGTTGATATGTAATTTTTGGAGCTCCTTCATATCCTTAAGTTTAGGTCTCTAGCAAAGCGGCCCAACCCAATAGCTCTCCAGTCCCTATAAATACTTACCTATCTGCAACATAAAGAGGATCTTCGAGACTGGCTGCCGAAACTCTGCAGAAACTATTTTCAGTCTTCTTCTCCCATACAATAGTTATCTAAAGGGTTCATTGTGATTCTCCAGTGAACTCTAAAACTAGTGACTTGGTCTAACTTACAAGATCCAATCAAATTGTAATCAGATTCAACTTGTAATTGCAGTCAGTCAATAACAAAAGTTATAAAGTGGACGTAGGCTTCGTTAACAGCCGAACCACTATAAAATCTCTTGTCCTTTTACTTTATCTGCAAGTTATTATCCTTGTATCTATTTTATTTTCCTTGATAAACAAGGCTGGTGCTTTCACACTCAATCCAGGGTGTTGATCCATTTTTTGGGTTAACACACACACACACACACACACACACATATATATATATATATATATATATATCTAAAACCTATTCTTTTTTTGCTTTTGGTGGCCATTATTATCTTCATTTTGCTAGCTGAAATAGATCCCCTAATTAACTCCCAATATCTCAAATCAAGTTCAAGTTAAATCAATACTATTCGATAGTAGAAGGTCGTCGATTCCAAATTTGCAACCCGACGAATGGGGAGATACTTAGCGAAGGGAATTTATGGCTTCTACGTGGACTCAAAGGCATCAATGATAGGTAACTTTCATTTCATATTACTGATATAATATCATATTTTATAATCTATAAATTGTACACTTCTGAATCCATACATATATATATATATATATATATATATATATATATATATTATTGTTATATGTTTAGTTAGGTGAGATTTTTGTAGGTAAATGTAGTTGTCACAATTAGATTGGTTATGTGCATGATATAGAAGTTTATGTTTATAAATCAGTTATAATTAGACTTAACTTTCTATACAAAATTTGATTTTTGATATTTTTAGTACACACACACACATATCCTTTCAAATATATATATATATATATATATATATATATATTCTACTTATATAATTACATAAATGATTATATAATATATAAAATTGATTTAAATATTTTTTATGTTTATCTATACTTATTATGAATTATAAAACCCAATAATATATATATATATTTACATATATTATTGTTAACTATTAATGATTATATGAATTGTTTATTATATATAAAATAATTAATGATCCAAAAATTAAATTTTATACTTTTTAAAATTACTACATCATATATTAAACTTTTGAAAATTATTTTAGAATTTTTCATGAATATTTTATATTTTTTATAATTTAATAAAGTTACGACCGAAATGTATTTTAAATATTGAAAATAATATTTTTAGTCAAATAAATATGATAATTTTCATGACATATGGTTTGTGATCCCCGATTTTCATAAATTTCAAAAATTAATTTTTTTCTCATTTGAATATTTTATATTAATTAATTACAGTCGAAACTATTATTTATTTCATTAATATTACACAATAAAATATTAAATTAATTTTTCCTGTAAACTTATGTTAGTTTTGAACTGGAATAAATTTTTGAATCATTATATATATATATATTAACTTACTTTGTATTTATGTAATCATATATTAAACCATGAAATTACTTATTTCATTATATTTATATTTATAAGTATATACATATGCATACATACCTACACACACACAGATATATATATATATATATATATAATCAAATAGTTAATTTACGTTAAAATTAATTAAATAAATATTATATATATATATATTTATATATGTGTTCACTTATCTACATATTTACATCTATTATATTATAAATTATAAATTATAATATTATATATATATATCTATGTGTGCGTGTATAAGATATCTAAATATAAATAAACATATATATGCACGTAAATAAACATTATATTATAAATTATAATAATATATATATATATATGATTTATATATTATAATATTTATATATGCACATATTTACAAAATGCCCCTTCTCCTTTTATAAATATATAAAACATTTAAGTCCCATGCCTTAAATAATTTTATATATCTATTATAACACTTAGGAAAATTATTAAAAATTCATATAAATCAATTTTAATATGTTTTGGAACATATTTAAATTTCAGACCCTAAACACGTACATAATTATCGAAATTAATTTTAACCCAAATAACATTTTTTTTATAGCAAAGCTAGCCGGCTTTATAGTGGGCCATGTCACTGTATAAATAATGGAAAAACAAGTGTTCTACACATGCATAAAACAGCTAAATGGAAGTAAACAACCCAACCACAAAGAAAAAAAAAAGAATAAAGCACAGGAGCTAGGCAAATAGGAGCCTAGACTACTAAATAACAAGACTACTCTCCCTCTTAAGAGGAATGACCAGAACAAACTTCAGATGACGGGCCAATAACATGCGCAAACCCAGAGAAAAGAGCAGCCAGATTTAGATCATAACCATCAGAAGTGGGCGAGTAAATAAATTTCGTATCCCAAGTGACATCATAAAACTTACTTTTATTCTTCTCACCAATCTTGCCAGTCCTAGTAAGAGAAAGACCATCACCGTCGATATGATACAAAAGACTACGACTCTCTTCCCCAACATCACTGATAAAGGCATAGTAAGTGTCAGATTCCGGCGAGTAACGCATTTCAGAAGCAATATGTATCTAGGCTCGCTCCTCAGAATTCCAAGTAATAGAATCAAACAAAATAGCAGCTGCTCCCATAGAAAGGGCATCACTAACAGAATCATCATTAATAGGAGCGTCATCAGCAGGAGTCTCAACAGTAGAAACGACAAGTGGAGCATCATCAGCAGGAGAATGAAAAGCAGGGGTCAATACAGAAGGAGCAACTACATGAGGTGAAACAGAGGGAGGAGGAGCAACCTTAGGGACCCACCTCCTGATCGAAGGACATGACAAAGGTACCCGATCAGATAGGGGGCTGCCAATAGAGGCCGAACTAGAACAGGCCACTGAAAGATGCCTAAAGGACTTATAGACCGTACATATCTCAGGTTTCCAACTGTATCGCACTCTGACCTCAGCATAATGACCCTCATCGATTCTGACTTTTAGCACCGAAGGGAGAGGTTTGATCGGGGTTATTTCAATCAGAGCTTTGGCATAAACTAATCTATTTCTAGCTACCGTGTTTGCATCATAACAAATTACCTTACCAACAAGGCCTGTTAGCCAATCAATCCTGATAAGAGACTGGAGAACAAAAGGAATGTGAGAAAAATGGGCCCAAACTGGAATAGATACAACCTGAGAACGTGCCCTATCCACAGATGGACTCCAGGTTGTAATAATGAAAGGTTTTCCTTCTATGAGAATTGGGTCAGCTTCGAGTATATGCTGTGTTTCATCACTTCTCGAGAATTTAAAATAGAACATTTCATTGTCAAAGTGAACATTCAAGCCTCCTCTTGGCTTCCAAACTTGGTTGCATCTAGCTTTTACAATATGATAGGGAGGATTGGAGTTGAGGAAAAAACTCACCAGAAAATCCTTCCAGTAATCAACACCGGCCTCAATCACTTCCTTAGGAGGAATCATAACACCATCAATCTCAACATTGTCAAAGCAAACAAGGGAATGCTTACCAGCATTAATAGGCATTTTGGTGAAAAGAAACGACCATAAAGGAGAAGACCTAGGTGGAGAAGGTTCCAATGGGGCAGCGAGACTATCAGATTGCATTTGGCGACAAGTAGGTGAATTACTGTGGCGTTATCTGGTGCAACATTACCACAAACACTTGGTGTGCACCCATGCAACACACCACTGTAAATAGACTTGGAACCTTCGGCTTCAAACCCAACTGCACGTTCGTTTCTTCCATCATCGGCATCAGCTTAAGTAGCATTTACAACTTCAATTTTCTCACTTTCATCATTACCATTAGTAGTACCATCATGAAAACCCACTTTCGATTGAGACCAAGAGGAATTACCTGCATTCGCTAACAATAGCGAAAGACTATGCGCTCCAATCTACAACGGACAAGGAGATAAAAGCTTGGAGGCAGAGTCTGTAACGACCCGGGTTTTCTGACGATGTTATTGGGTAATTAACTGATTTTAATCAATTGGATATTAAATTTTTATTGGTCGAATAAATAAATTTTTTAATGTTAAAATACCTGAATTTATATATCGATTAAATACTACATTAAATATTGAATCTCTGGATATGATAAATCTTATAGAAAATAAATAATATATATATATATACACACACTCCACCATTTAAATTGAGATAAAATATCCATAAATATATAGATACAAGCTTTATGATGTTTGAATATATATATATATATATATATGTATGTATATATAAGTATATAAATATACAAGTATTTGAATGTATGCTATATGAAATAAAATACATGGAAGTTTGTATAAATGTGAATATATATATATGTATACATACATACAATGACAAAATATACTTAAGCAATGTATATCAAAATATGTATAAGTATAAATGTATGTATATGATGGTAAATAGGTAAAGTAAAAATGTATATTGTATATATATATATATATAAATGATAAAAGATATATATATATATATACATAAGTGAATATATATGTGAGGCATATACGTATTTATACAATGGAAAAAGCAAGTATATACATAAGGATATATGCATCTATATAAATGAATGTGCATGGAATCACACAAGGGGACATTGAAATAATATACCTCAAATCAAAGCTTACAAAACATTTTATCAATGTCAAACCGAAATCAAACCTTCTGTAAAATATCAAATCACCTTTTTATTAAATCAGGTCAACATATGTTCAAATCAAGATAAACAAAAGAATATAAAAATAAAAATGAAAATATATGGCATGTACAAGCGACGACCACCTTTCTCTAGTATAAATAGTACTTTATAATATTTATCTTTTAATAAATTGTTTAATTTGTAATTAATTTGGTTTTAAAGTATAAATGGATACGGTTAATCAAAGTGAATTAAAATCATGAGTAAATCGTTTGGATATTGGCTATAGATCGTTAATTGGGTTAACAATCTATATCTTTGGTTAATTCTATGGGATATTTGTTTTCAAATTAAAATAATGAGATTAAAACAAATGATACGTTTTATTTGAAATAAAATCTGTAATAAACCCCCGTAATCGGGCATTGTCTCCATAGACGATAAATTGTTATTTTAAACAACTGACCTCCTTAAATTTATTCTTTGGATTCGAAGAGACCGGGATCGGATATCGGCGATATCCGGAACTACTTCGATTAAATAATCACTATAAACCTTTACGGGTTTGATCATAGAATCAAATAGATTGGAATTGAATAAAATAAGTAAACGGGATTATTATAAATAAGTAGCTGCATCCTGACGGTATCACAATATCGATGAATTTTCTGTAAAGGTGTTGGTTTAACCTGATAAAAACTCGTCGGATATACGAGGTACCTTGGTTTCAAAGAAGTTGTATAACTTAAGTATTTCTTATTAAATGGGTTTACTCACGCTGGTTTCCAGCCTGACTCGGGTGTTACTTTATTGTAATTCTCGGGTCAGACCGAGTATTACAGATTTCCAGGTTAGGACGCTTTGGAGCTCAGGAGACGAGTTGGATAGCAGAGACGTATTGGGTATATTCCGTTGTGTATATAGGCTATTTTATCCAGTAGTTGAGGACAAGTTATTATAACTGTCCAGATTTATTTGTTGATGAGTGTACTCTGATATCTTGTATATGTACATTGACAATTACAGTTTTTCTTGTATAAAATGCTGTTATTATATTTTGTTCCGCTGCGATTGTGAGATTCTGTGCTGCTGTTTCTATTTCTTATTCTATCTCTTTTTCTTCTTAACCCTAACAGCCTGGTATTTCCGGCACTCGATTGCTCGGCACTCTATACAGTGATCGTATTAGTGTCGAATTCGGGGTCGAAAATCTTCGGACCGTTACACTTGGTATCAGAGCTGAAGGTTAAGGGAGAACCTTAGCTCTGGTGGGGATTACTCATTAGAGATAGGGTCAGAAGTACCCTAGAATGAGTTGAGAGTATTATATGAGGGCGTACTTGTTATGTTCTTATATATTGGGTTTTAAAAATGGTTTTAAAAATGATTTTTATATAAGCTTATATTTTGATATATGAAGCAATAATTTTTCTAATTATTATAGAGGATTAAGGGAATTGGTTATTATTAAAAAATTTAAATAAGATTATAATATTTCAGTGGTAAAACACATATAACCAAACAGAAATTTGGGTAAGGATTAACTATACAAATAAGTTAAGCTAAAATGGATTCAAACCTGAATTTAAATCCTGGAAAATTCAAAAAAAATTTCAAAGTAAGTTACCATTATTATATTTTTCCTATGAATATGATGGAATATATGGCGGTGTTTGATTTCTAGATATGCTAATATTGATTATTATCGTGAATTGGGTATTGTGTCTTAATAAAAGATGTTTATTTCCGAATAAACAACGATGGAACAGAGTGAAATGTTGTAAGGAAGTAAAAATTTATATAAGTATGACTTATAAATTGAAATGGATTTAAAATTTGGAGTTTTAAATCTAAGTCAAAAGAAATTTTGGAATTGTTTCAAAGTGTTGAAGGAAATAATAGATAATATTATTTAGAATATTTTTGAACATAGAAATCCTTATTTTAAAACAAGAGTTGTGGGAAGATGAATTTGTTTTGGATATGTGAATAGGATATATATATATATATAGATAGATAGATACATATATGATTTCAAAGTTGATTTGAAATAAATACTAAGTGTTGAATTGTGGAATCCCCCTGAGAATATGGAAGTATAACCCTAAGAAAAATAAGTTTTTGAACTTATAAGTGGGAAGGGATATTGATAAAAATTTAAATTTGGAGTGGAAAATTTAAATTGGGTAAGGTTAAATGGATGGAATAAATGGGAAATTTAACTTAGGGCAAGTTAAATAAGTTTTGAACCTATAATATGAAATTGGAAAATTTCAAGATGAAATCAAGATTTAACTTATGGAAGTTAAATGAAATAAATGGAAAAAGGTATAGGATTGATAAGGGGTGCAAAAGAAGTCATGCATACACGAATGATTTCAAAACGATTTTTGAAATAAAACGAGTCTTGAATTCTGAAAATTTGTGGTGGATGATATTGATTGGTATTTTAGGTAATCTGGATGTTTATTTACTTTGACATATCCTGCTATCATCTTGTTTGTTGTTGATAGTATATATAAAAACTGTATATTGGATTATTCCGAATAAATTTAGAAGTGGATTGAAATGGATTTTGATTCTTAGAAATGAAACTTTATTTAGAAACCATTTAAGGATTTTGAATCTTAGAAATGAAATTGAATTTATGGAAATGGAATCATTTTGAACTTAAGTTTGGAATGTTAAAAATGAACTTGTCAATTAAAATTGTTTAAAGGATTGGGTTTGAAGTTAGAATTGGGTAATAAATTGAATTCCAAAAATTTATTTGTTTAAAAAGGTTTGGACTCTTACTCGAACCTCAAATAAGTTTAAATAAAGGTAATTTAAATATTTGAAATTTGGTCTGAGAATTGAATTATCTTAAAGACTTGGGTTTTTAAATTAAATATTAGAGATTAATTTGATTTAAGTGATTAAATCAACATTTTGAAAGCCGAACTCGAATTTATATAAATCGAGATGGTTTAAATTTTGAGAATGAAATTGGAATTAATTCAAACTGGAATTTAATTGGAATTGTAATCGAAGGTGAATAAGTTTAAATTCAAATTAGGAATTGATTTGAATTTGGAAGGGAAATCGAAGTTAATTCGAATTGGAATTTGGATTGAATCAATTTAAATGGAAGTGGAAATAACAAAAAATTGATTGGATTGGAGATTGGAAATTGAACCAGTTTGACTATGCAACTTTCAAATGAATTAATTTAATATAACTGTCTTAAAATCTATTTTCTTAAATATTCAAATTATTTTGGATTTTCCAAGCTAGTTACTATACAAACCATTCTTTCTAAAACCCAAACTATCTTATATTAACTATTTAACTATTTTACAACTATTCCAACTATTTTCTAAATTCAAACTGGTCAGAGTGGAAATTATTTATGTTTAAATCATGGATTTAAATTGGAGTTATAACCCAAATGGAAATTGAAGCAGTTTTGTAGTGAAAGAAAAATCGGATATTGAAGCAAAAATGATCCGAAGTGAAAGAGTATATTTTGAGAAATGTATGGTGATAAAAATAAAGAGTAAATAGTCACTATAACTGGGAACTTACTTGTAAGAAGTAAGTAAAGTGACAAATGACTTGAAAAGGAAATCGAACTTGAACAAAATGTGGATTTGGCATTAATGAGGTTATATATATTGGTTATATATTAAAAACTTCCCTTATTGAAAGTATAACCGGAGGAAATAATCTTTAAAGGGTATTTGAAATATAATGTGGAATTTATATAAGTATGAAGTGATCCAAAAATTATTCATGTTGAAAGAATAAACTTATATATATATATATAAGAATGATTTTATGAGAACGAAACTGAAAAAGGTTTTTGGAACTCATTGATTTTGAAAAGCTTTTGATTTGGCAAAAAGCAAAATTTGGAAATTTGGTAAGCCAAGTTTGAGAATTATTGATTTTAAAGATACCGATTTTATGTAAATGGGATTTATATGTAATACATATAAAGAGTATGATTTGAAAGGTACTATATGTATATAGTATGAAATGTTTTGAGAATACTATGGGGGAAAAGGCGCTCCCATTTAGAGTTGATACTTATAGTAGGAGATCCACTGGGTGGTTCTACCTTGAGCCCTAGGGGGGTTCTAAATTTGGATCCCAGAGGATGTCCGGACAAAACTTTAGTTCCTGTGGATTGTGTTTGGGGTAGCGTAATTCGTGTGGCGCTGATGCCTACAGTTACATTAGGTTTTGCCGTGATGGCAACGTAACCTTTGTTGTAACTGCGATCTATCGCCGTTATATAGCGTAAGTCGAGTGGCAGTGATTGCCTACAATCTACGTTTGATTTTGCTGGGATAGCGACGTAACATCGGTAGATTGCGATCTATGTGGTTTGGTTCCATAGCGAAATTTGTGTGGCAGTGAGTGCCTACAGTCTACACTTGTTCCACTGGAACAGTGACATCACTTTGTGTAGTCTGCGATCTATGTGGTAAAGTTTCATTTGGCAGCGTAATTCAAGGGGTGCCGATGCCTACAGTTACACAGGTTTTGCTGTGATAGCAACGCAACCCTGGGTGTAGCTGCGATCTGTGCAGTTTCCATGGCGAAAGTCGAGAGGTGCGGATGCCTATAGTTTTCTTATGGATTTCGCCGGGATGGCGATGCAATCATCGTGCTAACTGCAACCCATGGAGGGGGTGGTGATTTCCATAGTATTCTCACAAAAGTTATTTTCCAAGTATTTTCACTGGGTGTTGAAAACGGGTCTACTAAGTACTTATAGATTTTCAGTCCTACGCTTGATCAACGTATGACTGAATTTCTGTGAGAACAAGGATGGACTTGTTTGGGGATCGAGTTATGAAAAGTATTTTTATATAAAACTAGTTTGGTAATACTATAAATTTTAAAGTGTTTTAAAATTGTATAATTAAAATAATAAGAGTTAAAATGTTTAAAGAATGACTTAATTGATAATAAACATTAAAATTAAAATTCTCGCTTCGTTCCTTTTCGAGGACGAAAAGTTCTAAGGGGGGAGGAATGTAACGACCCGGGTTTTCTGACGATGTTATTGGGTAATTAACTGATTTTAATCAATTGGATATTAAATTTTTATTGGTCGAATAAATAAAATTTTTAATGTTAAAATACCTGAATCTATATATCGATTAAAAACTACATTAAATATTGAATCTCTGGATATGATAAATCTTATAGAAAATAAATAATATATATATATATATACTGCACCATTTAAATTGAGATAAAATATCCATAAATATATAGATACAAGCTTTATGATGTTTGAATATATATATATATATATGTATGTATGTATGTATGTATGTATGTATGTATATATAAGTATATAAATATACAAGTATTTGAATGTATGCCATATGAAATAATATAGATGGAAGTTTGTATAAATGTGAATATATATATATATATATATGTATACATACATACAATGACAAAATATACTTAAGCAATGTATATCAAAATATGTATAAGTATAATGTATGTATATGATGGTAAATAGGTAAAGTAAAAATGTATATTGTATATATATTTAAATGATAAAAGATATATATATATATATACAAGTGAATATATATATGAGGCATATATGTATTTATACAATGGAAAAAGCAAGTATATACATGAAAATATATGCATCTATATAAATGAATGTACATGGAATCACACAAAGGGACATTGAAATAAATATACCTCAAATCAAAGCTTACAAAACATTTTATCAATGTCAAACAAAGGTCAAACTCAAACCTTTTGTAAAATATCAAATCACCTTTTTATTAAATCAGGTCAACATATGTTCAAATCAAGATAGACAAAAGAAAATAAAAATGAAAATGAAAATTTATGGCCTGTATAAGCTACAACCACCTTTCTCTAGTATAAGTAAGCTTTGCCTTGGGTTATTTCTGGCATTCGAACAAAGGTAAGAAAGTATAATACAAGCTTCCATTACACTTTTTTTAAAAAAAGGAAGCACCGCCATTTCACAAACTTAAGAAGAATCAAAACAACTCAACTCAACAGAGATCATCAACAAAGCAAAGCAAGCAGCAGTTTTCAAACTATTGTTCTATGTTCAAAACATTTTTCTGTGAGTAAACTTCCTTTCAAAATCTAATCTTCCTTATAATATGGTTATGTTTAAAGATTAAATAGAAGTAACAGTTTGAATATGTTGTTGATTCAGAATAAAATGTGTATATATGCTTGTATATGGATGGATATGAATGCCTGTACACATTTTCTTCCCTCTGTCCTTTGTTTTCTGCCATGTTCAACCTTTCAAAAATCTAAATCCTTTCCTCTAGATAGTTTTAGTCCAAGATGTTTGAAGGATGTATGTTCATGTTGGAGTATATTTCATTTTAAAAATAATTTCATAAGATATTATCAAGTATTAACTCTGGGAAGTAGAAATTACAGTAGGTGACCCAATATGTCCGGAAATTCAAACATTTTAATTTGTGTTTTCATTGTTATATTTGGAATCGGCGTGGGAAGAAATGATTTTTAGTGGAATTTTCACGATTTTTAGTTGATGGGTTGATGAGATAATGGGAGATGAACGGGTTTTAGACTTTGGTCAAATTACGGCGAGTCAGACAACGTTGGTGATCGGGGCTTGGCGAGAAGGAAGCTCGGGAAGGGGGAAGGAGGAAGCATGGGAAAAATGGTGGTTTATTTTATAACATAGCATGGTGGCGAGTCGTGGTTGATCTAGGGTTTAGAATGGGTTATGGGGGGGGGGGGTTCTCGGTTATGAGGCAATGGTGAAGCGGAGAGGTCAAGAGAGATATGTGCACAGAGGGGAAAAGGGGGAGGAGGTCACGACATGGCTTCAAGAAAATTTTGGTGGAAGATGGAGGATGAGGTGGCCCAGGCGAAGTGTTTGAATTGGTTGGGTGATTACAGATTTCGGGGTTGATGTTTGAATTTTGGAACTAAGGTACTGCCGTGGGTTTCCCAGGATGGAACATGGGGTGGTGGTCGGAGTGACACACGAAGGTGGTCGGCGGCAGTTGCTGATGGCCATTGGTAGTGTGCACGTGCACAGAGACGTTGGTAGTGTACAAGTGAGAAGGGATAGGAACTGGAAGAAAGAAAAGAGAAGGGAAAGGAAAGGAAGGAATGGGCTGGGTTTGGGCCAAGTTAGGAAGAGAATAAAAGTAAATAAGAAAAGAGAAAAAATAAAGGAAGGAAATAAGAAAAGAAAAGAGAAAGGAAGTAAGAAGGAAAATAAAAAGTAAAAGAAAAGATAAGGAAAAGAAAATAAATGAAAAGGAAAAGAAATAAAAGAAAAAGAAAAGAAATAAAAGAAAACGAAAAGAAATAAAAGAAAAGAAAGAAAGTAAAAATAAGAGTAAAAGGAAGGAGAAAAGAAGAAAATAAAAAGAAGGGAAAATGATAAAGATAAGAAGAAAGATAATGAAATATATATATATATATATACACACACGCACACACGCACACATTTATATGGTAACTTATATTTCCCTTAACTAAAAATCTAATTTCATTTTAAATCCATAATTTAAAGTTCGGTGATATTTTACAAGTTAATGGGAATTAATATTATTATTATTATTTAACCTGAACTAATGAATAGTACTTTATAATATTTATCTTTTAATAAATTGTTTAATTTGTAATTAATTTGGTTTTAAAGTATAAATGGATACGGTTAATCAAAGTGAATTAAAATCATGAGTAAATCGTTTGGATATTGGCTATAGATCGTTAATTGGGTTAATGATCTATATCTTCGCTTAATTCTATGTGATATTTGTTTTCAAATTAAAATAATGAGATTAAAACAAATGATACGTTTTATTTGAAATAAAATCTGTAATAAATCCCCGTAATCGGGCATTGTCTCCATAGACGATAAATTGTTATTTTAAACAACTGACCTCCTTAAATTTATTCTTTGGATTCGAAGAGACCGGGATCGGATATCAGTGATATCCGGAACCACTTCGATTTAATAATCACTATAAAACTTTACGGGTTTGATCATAGAATCAAATAGGTTGGAATTGAATAAAATAAGTAAACAGAATTATTATAAATAAGTAGTTGTATCCAGACAGTATCACAATATCGATGAATTTTCTATAAAGGTGTTGGTTTAACCTGATAAAAACTCATCAGATATACGAGTTACCTTGGTTTCAAAGAAGTTGTATAGCTTAAGTATTTCATATTAAGTGGGTTTACTCACGCTGGTTTCCAACCTGACTCTGGTGTTACTTTATTGTAATGCTCGGGTCAGACCGAGTATTACAGATTTTCAGGTTAGGACGCTTTGGAGCTCAGGAGACGAGTTGGATGGCAGAGACGTATTGGGTATATTCCGCTGTGTATATAGGCTATTTTATCCTGTAGTTGAGGACAAGTTATTATAATTGTCCGGATTTATTTGTTGATGAGTGTACTCTGATATCTTGTATATGTACATTGACAGTTACAACTTTTCTTGTATAAAATGCTGTTATTATATTTTGTTCCGCTGCGATTGTGAGATTCTGTGCTGCTGTTTCTATTTCTTATTCTATCTCTTTTTCTTCTTAACCCTAATAGCATGGTATTTCCGGCACTCGATTGCTCGACACTCTATGGAGTGAACGTATTAGTGTCGATTTTCGGGGTCGAAAATCTTCGGGCCGTTACAGAGTCCATCTCATATAACAGGGAGGTAAGGGGATTTTTAGAGAGTGGGTAGCCATCCCCACCTGGAACCAAGACGGGGTCAGATGCAAAATCAGTGTTACAGCCGACCACTGGAGGACCTGATAGCGCGGCAGTAGGAGGAGCTCGGGTCGAAGTTGCAGATCGCGTTACTACTCGTTCCAGATCTAGTGTAGGCAGTGGCTTTTTCTTCGGAGGCATAGGAACGCGCTGCTACCAGGAAAGAGACTAGAGCTAAGACGAGAAGAAGATAACCGCAGGCGCAAAATCAGTCGCAGACGCCGGATAAAACGAGGACGTGAAATTAATCGTGGTCGCCAGAATACGAAGACGCCATGGATATTCTATTAGATTGTTTTATTTTATTAATCTATTCAAAACGAGGACCCAAATAATATTTTTCTTCACTGGAAAAATAATATTAATCCCACAATAATTTAAAAAATTATGAAACTTGAAACCCATTTCCAAAATAATATTTCTGACCACAGATTAAAATCGCAAGTCTATTGGATATCAACTAATAGGTTTTTTAAATCAATTCTTTTCATAAGATCCATATGAAATAGCCAAAATCATCAACAAGTATATATATCCATTTTAATCAATCAAAATATGGAATAACATTTGCAAAACAATTTCGGATCTCAATCTAGTAACCGAAAACAAAAACATGAGTGGTAACCTATTATTCACCTTTGCTTTGATGTTAAGGAGTTGAGGTTTGATCTTGGATTAAGTTGATTTGGATTCTACCTCTTGATTTAGCTAACCATTCCCTTACTTGTTCTTCATGGTGGCCGGCCTCTAGCTTTGTTTTTAATTTGTGAAATGAACGTGTAAAATGAAATGGTATGAAGGCTTAAGGTATATGAATATGGCTCATTCCTAATTTAACCTTATCTAATTCATTTCATTTTTCCTTAGTTCATTAATTCAATTAGGCACGGCTACACCCTTATTATACAAATCTCAATTCCCTTAACCAATTAATCTTTTCATTATTCTATTTCATTTAGCTAATTAAATCTTCTGAATAATGTTATCAAAATTAGGGGTGTTACACCTATTTTATAAGTAGTATGAAATATAAAAGTTATATAGTAATAAAACTTATATAATATGAATGTATAAACTAAACGTGGATCATTAAAGAAACACTAAATAGACTTAAGGGATAAATACATATGTATTGTACGTATACTGTGATTTCAGATGTATCCGACACTTGAGTCATGAAGGCATTTCATAGGAAATATATTATTCCATAAGTTGATATCACTCAATATAGTATATTCAAGAATCTTCAATTTAATGTTGTCATCTACCATATGTATTAATAAATTACTTGCATACTCCTTAGTTGTTGAGCACACTCAAGCTAGGAATGTTATGTGTAGTATTATTGATATATTGAATAGACGCAGTAAGATAACTATATGTATTTATTGAGCAAACTCAAGGTACATATACTATACTTAGGCCGTCGTGATATGGTAGGTACGAGTGAATAATCTCTTTTGGTCTATTGAGAAAACTCAAGGTCAAAATGAGATTAGGGCAAGACACCATGAGTTAGGAGTTTTATGTGATACAACCGATAAGGAGTTATCCATCATCCGTAGAGCTATGATTTATTGAGCAAAATCAAGGTCAGAATTTCAAGATTGACGAGTCATAACACCCACTAGTGAAGTCAAAAGACTTCTATGTTTCGCTTAAGGTTTGGTGAAACATAAAAGACTAGTGGGAGACTTATAAGAAAAATGAAATGATAACATTTAACCTTTCTGATATTGTAAGAACAAATGCTATATAATGTTATAATAATCTGCATTGATAAATCTAATAGGATTAATAAAATGTTTATCAATTAAGATATACAAATGAATTGAAGACTGAAAAATATAAATATAACATATACTTACCAATAAAAGCTTATTGCATGTTAACGTTTCAACACCCATGCAAGTGCCTGATTTTACAACTACTAAGTACATTCGTAGTTTGGTCATTTACGTGTTTATTTTGTCGAGACCGTGTATTGCATTCTATGAGTTTTGAACTCTAAAAGCAATACAAAACTATGGATGTTTGATCCATATACAATCGCATATAAATGTGATATGGTGAACGGTCAAAGTTTGTAATGTACAATATTTCGATGAAATTAGTTCATCCAAAAAACAAAATAAACCTTAGTGCGAGATCGAGTATTCAATTTGATTGATTACAAAAGGATCATATTGTGTTAAATGTTACACTAGACCAAAAACTACAATATAAATCTAAGAACTTGATCGCTTAAATGTCAGTTTGATCAGTTTAAGAAAAGCGCAGCATATTTGAAGTCCTTAAAAGTTAAGGTTGCACTTTTGTAAAGTGGTTATTATGTATTATAGTAAGGGTTTTCTTTTGAATGGTTTGACCGTTTAGAAAGAATAGCGAATGTATAAGAAGAGATGTAATTTAAAGTATGATTGGGATGAAAAGAGTGAATAGTCACTTCTTCTTCATAAAGGAACATCGAAAATGAGAATTGTAATAATAATAATAATTGATACTTAACATTGGAATAAGAAATCCGATTTCTATTTCGAAATGTATTTTCAAATAGATTATTTTCTATGAGATTTATTTTTTTGAGTTCAAGATATTTGATCAAAAACTCTTCGCTGTAATTTAGTTGCAATATATGAAATAAATAAATCTATATTAAGTGAATGATGGATCTTTGAATTCGGTATGCCTTTATAGTAGTGGTGGAAATAGTGGGAGCATGCCAGATATCACTTATTGAATGCATCAAGTTACAAAAATTATTTTCCTAAAACATACCAAACATTGTTAGTGAAATAACGACCATTTTCGGTGTCGACTGAAAAGAGGCATAATTATGTTTCAATGTGAATATTATGAATATTCATTATGAAATAAAACAATAATATGGTATCATGACAAAGTGATGCATTTGGAAAATAGTGAAGTGTCTAAATTATTTACAATTATTTTGGAATTATAGACTAAGCCGTAGTTTTGAGAAATAATTTTTATTATATATTTATGAATCATATGATACTAGTTAATTATATCTCAAACAATTAGGGCTATGCACCCATTTGGTGGGAGTGTCATAAGAGTTGATGAACTCTTTGGATTGATTCATATAGATGTTTGCAATCGTAAGTCTATTCATACTAAAACGGTTCCACATACCTCATCGTATTCACCGATGAGTTATCACTTACATGGACATGCCTATTTGATACATATGTAGTATGTCTATTATAGACTCATAGATTATAAAACGAAAGTAAATAATATAACATATAATAGAAATGATTCGATTTGATCGAATGGGTAAGTATATTGGAAAATGTTCCGAATGTACCTAAAAATGAATAAAGATTCAATCTCAAAAGTCACTCCTACCTGTAGAGTAATCGAACTTTGTTGGACAAAGTATAGTTAATTGTGAGTGAAATTGAGTTAATTTCTTTCTATAAGGTTATGTACTTAAGAGTATTACAAGAGGTTAGTATTACTTCATCTAAATAATAGTTTACAAAATCATACAAGATAAGGATTTATAAGAAACCCCAACATATCCTAGACCAAGGAGTTGGCCAGTTGTGCGAGTTAAAAGTGTGCACGTAATAATTGTTCGTGGAAGATCTTGTATGAATCTCCCCGAAAGGATTTTGGAAAGGACTATCATTGGATGACATATTTAGGTTTTGAACATAAGTTACGTAAACTAAAACAAAATTTGTTTTATATGTAAGGAAATTCATAAAATGTTTATGAATACCTATTCATTGTACCGAGAAATAATTGTTGTTTCAAGAAATATTAATTTCATAGTGAAGGAATTTCTTTGAAAAATTATTGGTAGTAAAATGGAATTAGATACAATCCAATGATAAAATTGATTATATTAGATGAAATGAAATTAACTAACCTAAATGAACACAACGCATTAGAGTGTCTAATAAGTTCTCACATGTTGGAGAGAAACTACGAGTTTCTTATCAATATTGAAAATACATAATCCTCGGTTGTTTAAAAAAACCATTAAGAGTGTTGACCTTATGATATGGTATGATGCACAGATCCAAATTAGATTCCAAGTACATCATCAGAAATACCCAAAAAGGATATGACCCATCGACTACGAATGTGTCTTCGAGAGCAAAACTAATGCAGTTGGAATATAATGAGCAACATTAATAAGAATAACATTGCAAATTTCAATTTTTGAAATTAGCATAAGAAATTTGATATTCAACGTACTCTAGTTAATTTGGAATTACTCACAAAATTATCACTTAGTATGAATTTATGTTTGAAAAGTATATATTGAAACAGAAAATTCTAAATAATGACTTAGAGTAAGCTGTTTTTACATAATAACCAAAATGTATCGAGAAGTCAGTGGGAGCGATATTAAGTTAGTGAGTTTTTGTATATGATCCAATAAATGATACCAAAGTTTCATTTTATAAGCATCAAAGTTGATTAGGTATTTTGATAGAACTATCAAATAGTTTGATTTTCATTCAAAGTGCAGAGGAAGCATGTATTCATAAAAAAGAACATTAAAATATACATTGATATTTCTAAACAATAAGTAAACAACACATTGCTGATTTTTAACAATGTACTTATGTTAAAATCGGCCTTAGTTGTTTTAATACTCAACTTTGGATTGTAAATGATGTCTTTTATAGTGAGTATAAAAGATACTGGAAATGTCCTAAATCGATATGCAAAGACACCTTATTAAATTGATTAATATGGAACATGTGAGATGAGTTCCTTATGCATTGGCAATAGGAATTATCATACATGCTACATTCTCTATGATGTTGTGATTTGTTTATGTATTTGATACATGAAACAAATATCAAATCCAAATCGATATCACTAATGGAGTTTGGAGTGTTCTAGTGTATTTGTGAAATACTGGAGAATTTTTTACAGAAACAACGAACTCCTTATGAAGGGGTATTCGTACTCAAAATTCATAAGTAATATTGAGTATAATACATCAATAATAAATTCATAATAAGAATCTTTAAGTAGGAAATGTTCCAAAAAGAAGAAGTTGTGGTTGATTCATTGACTCGAATAGTGACACAGTAAAAACAATGTATATATAATAAATGCACAAATTTATAACCGAGCTGAGAGTAATTCCAAATGTTGAGAATCCCACAACATTGTTGTATGATAACAATGTCACTATATAGTTCATTACAGAACTTAGATCTCACTGGAAGTCGAGAGACATACTTCAAATTGTTCCACATGATAAAGGTAGTTTATTAGCATTAGAGAGAGTTGATTGACATAACAGCTAATTGAAACATAATAGCATACCCGTTCATTGAGGGACTGACCCGATCGATTTTGAGGAAACCGGTTGGAGAAGTTGGAATAAGATTCCATAATTGACCCTAGATGCAAGTGGTAGATTGATAGAGTTAGGGGTATGCCATAGGGGCGATTATGTAATATGTTACATATATCTAACTCAATAACCAATCTTGTTCGAAATCAAAGGTATTTTCCTTCTATTATATACTTGATATAATGTGGTTATATTAATTAATTAATTTAACTAAAAGTATATTTAATAGAAAATCAATAAACGGTATGTTTTGTGATAGTAGTTACAAATCAATAACCATGAGTAATTTATCACAATAAACATAAATATACCATGTTAAATGTTCCTAGTCAAGATGCATCGAGACCGTATATCGATGTATCTATTGAGACTAGAATATGTAACGCTCTCCAAATGTTGGGCAGTGTATTACTCATGACTGCTGAGGGAACCTAGGAGTCATGTACTAATATTTATTGGATAACTATGGAACGACTCACTCAATAGTTTTTTTGATGGTTAATATAACTAAGGTCAAACAAAAAATATCGATGTGACTGATTTACATAGTTCTCTCGACTTGAGGATACTATGGATCTTCAATATGAAAGCTCTGCTTTAATTATAGCCAAATCATGGCATGACATCCATCGAATGACTATAGTTTGGTCGCGTGGATGTATTGGAAGTGAAGTGAGATGATTCGTCTCCTCAGTTATGTGGGGTTGGTATCATGGTCAACTCAATTCAATCCAAAGTCAAAGTCTCTAGCTAGAGCATTCCGGTTAATAATAATTATTATTGTTGAATCAAGGACTTGGTGGTTGGATTATAAAGTTGAATGTGGATGATATTGAAATTTTGACCATTATCAAATTTTATAAGTCCAAAGCGAAACAGTTTTGACGAAGAGAACTGGTGTATATAAATGCCACTAACGGGTAATGCTTATTAAATTAAAATGTAATTTTTACTAAAAGTGAGCAAGCAATAAATTTGGCCATAATGTCACACCACCTGCTAAGTGACGTGTGAACGTTAACGTTCGAATAGTTCGATGTTTATTGCTGATCGAATTTACACCTAAAAATTACACAACCGAAATGATGAATTCCCTTAAGACCGACGATTTAATTAGTTTATAATTATTATAAATTAATTAAATCAATTAATATTTATGAAATATTGGTTACAAAATTTGAATATGATTTGAGAAATAAATAATATTATATATTTATAATATTTATAAATATATCGATCGATATACGGTATCGATAAGCGATTAAATTAGATTTAATTGCATAGTATCTTGGCTTGGGCATAAATGGGTTTAAAGCCCATCATTGGGGCTTCAAATTTCGGTTTTGATAAGTCATTGGAGGCGGATAAAACTAAGGAAAGAGGTTGGAGATAAAGGGTTGAGATCAAGAGAGAATAAGTAAAAAGGTTTTCCCTATCTCTCTCTTATGCAATCCTATATATATGGATCTCTAAAACTTATTCTTTTTCTTCTTTTGGCTGCCATTATTATCTTCACTGTGCTAGCTGAAATAGATCCCTTAATCAAATCCTAATATCTCAAATCAAGTTCAAGTTAAATCAAATACTATTCGATAGTAGAAGGTCGTCGATCCCAAATTAGCAACTGATGAATCAAGAGATACTTAGAGAAGGGAATTCATTGCTTCTATGTGGACTCAAATGCATCATTGGTAGGTAACTTTCATTTGATATTGATGATATAATATCATATTTTATAATCTATAATTGTTCACATCTGAATCCATGTATATATTATTGTTATATGTTTAGCTTGGTGAGACTTTTTTAGGTAAATGTAGTTGTCACAATCAGATTGGTTATGTCATGATATACAAATCTATGTTTATAAATCGATTATATTAGACTTAACTTTCTATATAAAATTTAATTTTGATATTTATTAACATACACACACATGTATTAATTTTGTGTGTGTGTGTGTATATAAATACTCTACTTATATAATTACATAAATGATTATATAATATATAAAATTGATTTAGATAATTTTTTATGTTTATCTATACTTATTATGAATTATAAAACCCAACAAAATTATATATATTATTAATTATTAATGATTATATGAATTGTTTATTATATATAAAAGAATTAATGATCCAAGAATTCAATTTTATATCTTTTAATATTACGACATCATACAAGAAGCTTTCAAAAATTATTTCAGAATTTTTCATGAATATTTCATATTTTTAATAATTTAATTAATTTATGGCCAAAATGTATTTTAATTATCAAAAATAATATTTTAAATCAAATAAATCTGAAATTTTTCATGACATGCGTTTTGTGATCCTCGATTTTCCTAGTTTTTAAAAATTGATTTTTTTCTCAATCGAATATTTTATATTAATTAATTACAGCTGAAAATATTATTTAATTCTTTAATATTGCACAATAGAATATTAAATTAATTTTTCCTATAAACTTATGTTAGTTTTGAACTGGAATAAATTTTTGAATCATTTTATATATTTTTATTTATATTAACTTTCTTTGTATTTATGTAAACATATATTAAACTATGAAATTACTTATTTCATCATATTTATATTTGTTAGTATATACATACATACATACATATATATAATAAAATAGTTAATTTATGTTAAAATTAATTAAATAAATATTATATATGTGTGTGTTTTGTATATGTGTTCACTTATCAACATATATACATCTATTATGTTATAAATTATTAATCATAATATTATATATGTGTGTGTAGGTATCTAAATATAAATAAACATATGTATGCATACATGTATGAATTTACTTTATGATGTTTTGAAACATATCTTATGATACATTTATATATATATATATATGATTTATATACTCTATAATATTTATTTATGCACTTATTTGGAAAACACAATACGTACAAGATGAGCTAATGTGTCCGTCGCAATGTAAATCCCAGCATCTATATACATGCGCATCATACCCTTCACGGATTATCATGTTACACACACACATATGTATACGATACATGTATATAAACCAAATCTAATCAAATCAATTTCATATTACAAAATATTTGAATTTAAATAAAATATATGTTTTTATTTAAAATAAATTTTAAAATGTTCTGAATAAACTAGACTTCATAGGCCTAATATAGTTCCAAATGGTTTTTTTTTTGAAATTCACCCATAACTTCTGCTACAGGCTGGCCTAGTTCCAACATGTACGACAAAAGTGATATCGAAATAGTGCAAAACTCATACCCAAAACCTATTTGATTGAAATTCATACTTGGTTATTTTATAAATTATTTTAAATGTTATTTACAATAAAACTGATACCTATATATATATATGCAAAAATGATATTCAATAGCTATTTGATATAATATGATGCTCTACAAATTTAATTATTTAGCTCACTATCATGTATGACAAAAGTGATACCAAAATAGTGCAAACTTATACCTGGTAGTTGTTTGATTGGAATTCATTCTTGGTTATTTTATAAATTATTTTGACAATTAACTATAATAAAACTGATACTTATACATATGCAAAACTGATGCTTAGTAGCTGTTTGATATAATTTGATAACAACACAATACCAAACAACACTTTTACACTTCTAAATCATATATTGATTTGCCAACTATTCACTATAGCATAGTCTTCATTATATATTAACATTTAAGCTCATAATTCTTCTCATAGTACTGCACTTGACAACTCAGCAAACAAATAATTGCAGTCACTTCAAAACTAGAAAGAAAATAAAAATTACCATGTAAAGATGATACTATTAGCATGGAAAAAAACGATACCATGATTCTTTATACCAGAAACTGATATTAAAAGCATACAAAAACCGATACCGTAATTTGTAATACCTGAAACTGATACTAATAGCACACAAAAATCGATACCACATTTTTACTTGTTTGAAACCGACACTAATAGTACCAAAAACTTATACCAAACGGCAAATAATAATGAATAAACTAAACAACATAAAAACATGATAGCACACCACTTTCCATGCCATCTATATATTCCAAAACATTTAACAATCAACTAAAATTGATACTATATAACAAAGTTCAACTACAAAGAGCAAATCAATGTCAAATTTAGTATATGCTAAACCAATATACTTATATAACCAAGTTCAATTACATAAAATTGCTAAAAAGATATACAACCAAGTATAATTCTCAACAAATTCATAAATATATCAAAATCAAATCATATCTTCTTAGAAGCTTGACAATTACGCTTATTGTGACCATATTGCTTGCATACACCACATGTATTTTGCTTATTTTGAAAATATGCATATCCTTCTTTCTTTTTTATAGAAGGTCTATCGGCACCACATATCTCCTTAGGTGGCCTAATAACATCTTCAACACTTGGATCAACAATAGGCTTATCAAAATTAGGAATAAGATTAATAGCATTAGCATAAGAAGAACGATAAGCATCAACAGTGAAATAATACTCAACATTTTTTAAAGCATTTATTCCATACGAAGATAGCGATAACTATGAAAGGATGAAGGAAAAACTTGTGAACACCTAAAATCAAATCTTGATGGTAATCCAATATAAAAACCAAAACACGATCTTATTAATGCATTTGTTTTAAATAATTCAAAAACTGTTTCCAATTATCCTCATTTTCTAGACAAATTATACCCATAACTAAAGGAAAAACTTGCAAATAAAAAACATTAAAACAAAATTTAATCAAATTAACTTAAAACTTATACCTAAAAACTACTACTTGAAAACTAATACCTAAATACTGATAACTAAATTCTGATATTATATAGAAAAACATCTTTAAATTTTGATACCTAAAAATTGATACTAAGCAATAATCTAATACACACCAATGCCACAAATTCAATACTATAAAATATCACTTTTTCACAACAACTGATACTACAAAGTTATCAACCATGATAACTTTATTCTCAAGCACGTAAGAAATCTCAATGAACAAGGAGTAAGTTGAGACCAATAATGACAAATTTCATTCTTCAAATCATAAAAAGAACAAACAAAGGACAATCGAATGCTGAAAGTATTATCATCGAATACAAACAAAACATGAAGACTATTGTTACCACTGTAAAAAAAACATGTAAAAAATGTTTGCTTCAAATTATCATTTTATTCCAATACAATAATTTTCTTTATACAACAACAATCACTAAAAAATAACCGATTTTTCAAAAATGATACCTACAGTATATAAAACTAATACCTAAAAACTGATCCTCAAATTAGTAATAAAACCGATACTCAAACAGACTTCATTAAATGTTTGATACTAACAAAACATTAATTCAACTCATTTATTGTTTGTTGTATATCATCATATTTACTCTGTAACAACTTCCTTTTTTTATACACTCAAACAAACAAAACATTATAAAACCGCTGCACTGCATACGAAAAATGACACTAAGAAAAAAGAAAAACGATAAAAAAACCGATCCTTACTGAATTCAACACAACAATACATTTTCAGTCAAACCAATATGAATGCATGAAAAAAACCTCAATTAAAAAATATTTGCTTCAGATTATCTTTTTATTATAGTATGATAGTTTTCTTTATATGACAAAAGTCAAAAACAAAAAAAACCAAATTTTTTTCAAAAATGATAACGACAGACTCTAAAATTGATATCTAAAATCTGATCCTAAAATTAATAACAAAAATAATACTCAAACATAGTTCATTGAATGTTTGATACCAACAAAACATTAATTCAACCCATTGAATGTTTGATACCAACAAAACATTAATTCAACCCATTGAATGTTTGATGCATATAATCATATTTACTCTGTAACAACTTCATTTTTATATATCCTCAAACAAAACATTAAATACTTCAAAACTTCATTGTTGTGAAAAATGATACTAGCAAAAATTAAAAATGATACCTAAAAACTGATACTCGCTGAACTAAATGTAGCAATACATTTTTATCCAAACCAATATGAATCCAAGATATACATCAGTGAAAAAAAACCAAATAACATTCAATTTAAAACAAATAAGATAACATTGCCGCATAAAAAAGATAAGAAAAACGAAGATACCTGCTGCTACTGCCCAAATTTGCCATAGAATATGAAAGAAGAAAACACAGCAACAAAACTGAATTTAATTTTTAAAAAGAAAAACAATAGAATGATAGAAATAACCAAATTAAAAGTATGATAGAAGAAAAAGAAAAAATAATAATATAATTATACCTATATCTGAATGTTTCCAATGTCGAATGGAAAGAAACGAGAATTGAAATCAGGATAGTATGAATGGATCGCACAGAAGAATAAAAAGAATGAAGAAGTGAATTTAAGTTTGAATGCGCAAAAGAGAAAGCGAAGAAGAACGAGATCGAAGAAGAAAACGAGAAAGCGCGCGGCGACAGTTATGACTTTTTAAAATATTGTAACATTTTTGTCCTTGGGAATAAAATATTGGTGGGCTGTCCCAGGTGATAAAAAGCCTTTAAATTTTTCCTTCAGAATATTTTCCCGTTTTCAAATTAGCCAAATTATAATAATCAAAATTGAAAATTTCAAAATAAAATAAAATATAGTATTTCCATCAAAACTAGACTAATATCCAAAGAACAATTTACCTTTGAGCTAATATCCGGTTATTGCTCTTATACTTCGATTCTAGTTGCCATGAGGATTGTCGTGCCCTTGAAAGTTAGTTTATCAATAATTTAAAGTTTGAACAAAGTTTTATAGCACAAAATAGTGGTATAATATGAAGAACAAGAGTTAAAAAGTGAAGAAAACAATGATAGTTATAGTGATTCGATAGTTTACAAGATCTATGTCCACATATCAGTATGATTGTTGATTTCACAGTACTCGGATTATTTACAATACATCATCCTCAAACACAATAAGTAACAGTCGAGTTACGATTTCAATAAAGATCCGTTGTTGCATAAATTAATATGTTAACAACTGGTGGTGATTAGGTATTTGTATGCGTAACACCCCTTAAAATAGCCCTTTCAAAAATCAAACTTGAGCTCTCATGGTTTTCTTAAAGAATAAAGTAAATTAATGTTCATGGCGGGATTCAAACCTAGGTGCTAGATATTCCATTAGGGAGCTATACTCACACATGGCAAGAAAAGCATTAGAATAAGTGCTTATATTAGGGATATACCCTAAGGGCAATTATGTAACTTTTTAACATATATCTATGTAATCAATCTTATTCATAATATAGTTATTTAATTTTTATTATATACATTGTTATATTATGATATAATTAAGTAAGTATTTAATTTAAAGTGTATATAATAAGAAAATCTTTAAATAACATGTTATGTAATTTAATTGTTACAAAGAGTTGTAACCATGAGAAAATTATCACAATATAAAATAACTTATCATTTTAAATATACTCGGTCAAGATGTTTCGTGAAAAGATATTGTTAAATCCTTTGAGACCAGAGTACATAATGTTCTTCAAATGTTGGGCAGTGTATTACTCATACTTGTTGGGGGGTACAATGGGGTTACGTACTTATAGTTATTTGATGACTATGGAATGACTCACTCTAGAGTTTCCTGTTGGTTAATAATAACTAAGGTCAAACATGATATCTCGGAGTGACGATATTACACAATTCTCTTGATTTGAGAATACTATGAATCTTTAATATGGAGACTCCACTTTGATTATGGTTAAATCATAAGCATGACATCTACCGTAGAAATATAGTTGGGTCTGAGCTAAACATGGAAAGTTAAACACTATTCAATAGAGAATTCATCTTCTCGGTTATATGGGGCTAATATTATAGTCAACTGTAGTTAACTCAAAGTTAAACTCTTTGGGCAGAGCAGTATAGTCAATCATAAATGTTATTATTGAACAAGAATTTTATTTATAGACCAGTCGAGTTGAATGTGGACCATACTGAAATGTTGACTAGAATCAAATTTTATAAGTCCTACTGTGATTTAGTGTTGATGAAGAGAATCGGGTAGCAATCGTTACTAAAAGGTACCGCTTTAAACGATAAAATTGGATTTTATCAATAAAGATGTATAACCGATAAATTTGGCCAGACCATCCCTACACTAGCTAAGGTGACGATTAAATAATAATATTTGAATAGTTAGATATTGATCGCGGATTGAATTTCTAATAACGAGTCGCACAACCGTATTGGTAATTTCTCTAAAATACCACAAGATTTAATTTATTAATAATTATTATAAAACAATTAAATAAATTAATATTTATGAAATATTAATTAATTATTTATTTGATGTATTGGGTGCCTTTAGAATTTTTTGGGTGTCATTAGTAATTAATTGGGTGCATATATAACGATTATGTATGTATATGTCGAGTATGATATCGATACGCATTCAAATACGATTTAAATAATATTAATTACTAAACGGGTTTGAAGTATATGATGATCCATTTAGCTTATGTTAAGGTAGGCTATGACGTGGGAAGGTGGGGTTTTGTAACGACTCGGAATTTCACTACTTTGATTTGCGAATATTTAATTAATTTTAAATATTCAAATAATAAGTTTTATAATTAAAATAAAACTCTTTTAAATGATAAATAATTATGGTGAAAAGCCAACCAATTATCACTGGCCGATGGTTGAAAAGCCTAAGTTTGTTACATTTGGTATCAGAGCGCAAGGTTAAGCGAGAACCTTGGCTTTGGTGGGGCAACTCATTAAGAGATAAGGTAATGTAATGCCTTATGATGAGTTTGAGTGTGTGTGTGTATATAAGAGCGTGTATTTTTTTAGTGATATAAAATGTTTTATATTGTGTTGTTTGATCTGTTAAGCGGCTTATGAATTTTGGTCGATGCGCCTGATCAACGTTGTCGATAGGGATTCCTAAACACTTAAACAAGACCAACAGACATAGTATTGTTTTGAAATTGGGTAAATGAAATAATTTTACGCAAAATATATATTATATATATAAAGAATGATTTTCAAAAATAGTATAGTATAGTATTTTTGAGGTGTCGTTTGTTAGGAGATAATATTTTAAGGTTTGTTTAGTCATGCTCGTCCAGTTGAGCATTGAATATTGTTAATGTGTATAGGTAGATTCCTTTTTTAAGATTTGGGTTGGGTAGATAGGAATTGGCAAAACATTGAAATGAACACCTTATGAATTAAGTTTCGCAATTTGACTATAAAGCGTTCGATGTTAATATTGAATTAAAATTTGATTTAATAACAGATATTTATAAAAGTTAGAATATTTTGAAATAAATATTTGGAAAAAAATGGTTTTATAAATGTTAATCTTATAAAATGAATTTATAAGAAGGTTTCTTTTAATTAAAAAGAATTTAAGTTGAAACTTGAGGACTAAAATCCCAGAACTTTTGAAAAATGGTTTTCATGGATTGGAAAAATAATAATAGTATTATTTGAAAATATTTTTGGCTCAAGTATAAGATTTTTGGAATGACAAGGTTAAGTAAGAAGTGTTTTCTTTGGATTAGTTTGTGAAACCGAGTCTTGATTGTTTTGTGATGATCTGGATAATTTTCTAACCGACAATTAGATGTTTGCCTAGGCGAACGTTGTGGGGTACTTAGTGAATTATTCTCTTTATCATTGTATAATTGAAACAAGTTCAAACTCGAACGAGCCTAAAGCAAGTTGGTGATAAATGTTTTGTTGGAAATATGTAAAGTACTGTTTCAAAAATGGGATTTTGAAATAAAAGAAATATTTTTAAGCTAACTAGTTTGAGTGGCTCAAAAATAACTTAAAAGTGGGGAAGAGATGTGTTCGGATGGTAGGCACTTCTCTTGAGTATTACCCTTCTTGGTAAGGGAGTGTATGATACTGTTTGGTAGTACCCAGTTCCTTAGTATCATTTTGGAATTACTTGGGCTTTATATATATATACATATATATACATATATATACATATATATATATATACATATATATACATACATATATATGTTTTTGAAATAAAAACTGGGTACTCAGATCTTGAGTTTTCTTAGGAAAATAAATGCAAAATGGAATAGTATAATCAAATAATTGTATATACGCTTAGGATGTAGTGGAGTATTATACAAGTTAAATCTAAGTTTAGTTTTTATGAAATGTTTTCATAAATAATTTAATGGGAATAAAATTGATATAAGGGAGAACCAGTTAAATAAGTGCGTAAGTTGAATGTAAATCATTTCTCGTTTCATATAGTTAAGATCTAAGATTCAAGTACAAGGCTTTGAAATGTTTCACACCATTCGAAATAAGGATCTATTACTTGATTTTTGACGGCGAGCACTTGATGAGTATTTTTGGTATGAGACCAATGTTTTCTATCATAGTACATGGCTATATAATAAGAATAGAGGTTTCTAATCAAGGAACCTGATCGGAGTTCGCACTAGAAAATCGGTAAGCAATACTGGTTTAGAATGGAAGTTATGTACTGAGTGGTGATCGAGTCAGATTTTGCATATGAATTATCTATGTACATTATATGGACTGATGTATAGTGTTATGTATTACTAGGGTGGTTTGTTTCCAAGGAAGGGTTGAGGTGTAATTTCGGGGATTAAATTCTTTTAAGGGGGGAAAATGTAACGACCTAGAATTTCACTGCTCTGATTTGCGAATATTTAAGTAATTTTAAATATATTCAAATAATAAGTTTTATAATTAAAATAAAACTGTTTTAAATGATAAATAGCGATGGTGAAATAGTTTTTAAAATTTGTTTACAAAAATATATAGTTCGATGAAAAACATAAAATGTAACCGGAAATTGTTTTTCGAATTTTAGACGCTTCATCGTATAAATGTTGTTTGAAATGTTTTGACTCTTATTTATATTTGAAAACAACATTTAAATGTTTGGAACATACTTAGTTAAGGTAAAATAAGATTTAAAATTTGATAAGTATAAAAATAAATATACCTAAGTTAAATAAGTTAGAAAAATAAAATAAAAATAAAAATTTCATGGCATAGGGGGACATAAGTACAATTAAGTACAAAACATGTTTATCAAGTTGGAAGAAGAAATTCTAGGAGGAGGAGGACAAGGCTAGGTGAGGTGGCAAAGGATGAGTGGAGGGCAAAGGACAAAGGGTAGTTTAGTAATTTACCTTTTCTATTGCTTATAAATAACCGTCCACTTCTTCAATTTTTCCTCCTCTTATTTCTATCATATCTTCCTCTTCTCCGACTCAAATGGGGAAATTCATTTTTTTAAACCGTGTAAAATTCCAGTGGTTACAACTTCCATTTGTACCACTTCTTTAAATTTTGACCTTAGCTATGTCAAAAATGCATTTCTTACAAACCTATTTTTGGACTCAGATTTTCTAGTCTGAGGATACCTTTTCTTCTTTTAACCACATCTCCCTCAAAATGATCCAAATTGAGTTATTCTTTTTTTGAAATTGCAGAGAAAAGAATTTCCAAAAACTTTTCTTTTGAAAAAATTTCAAAATTCCGAGGGTAACATGGCAAAAATCCAAAAGAATATGACTAATTTTTAGGTCCGGTTTTGTGAATTTAACCATATCCGAAGTGCCTCTACTGCTCCAAGTCAAGCCCACACATCCTTGTTCTTACCATGGCCGAGCCATGCATGCCCTAGACCAAGCCTATTTCAAGATGCAAGGGTCCTAAGTCAAGTTTGCAAAGTTATTTCAAGTTTCAAAAGAGTTTTGCAAAATTTTGGTGAGTAAACTTTGTTTTAAAGTTAAAAGTCTTATATGTTTTGATAAATTATTGTACAGAATGTGTGTGAATTGTTAGATTTTAGCATGCTATTATATGTGTTTGGAATTTAGACTTGAAAATGAAGTTTAACTTAGAAATTGGTTGTAAATGTGTGATCTTTTATCTTGTATATTAGGTTATGTGTATGGATCTTGTATATGAGGTTGTATGTGAAAACTTGGATATGATGGGCCTTTGTTTTTTATGTTATGTAGTGGTGATTTCCATTGTGAAGTTATTCCAAGAAAAATAGCACATTTGTGTAGTAGTGGCGACTTGAATTCTTAGTGGAAGTTATGTAAATTGTTTTTAAAACTCAAATAATTTTCAAGTTTTTAAACTTTGTTTTATTTTTATAAATACTTACTTTATGTTTGGAAAAGTAAGCGAGTTTCATAAGGTGATAAGTTTTAAAGTTAATTCAGAAAACATTTCTAGTTATGGCATACATAGCGATAGTCGCTATGGATGCTGTTTAGCTTAAAAATCCGATTTTTGGAAAATTTGGTTTTTTACAGTTAAAAGTGTTTTAAAAATGTTTTAGAACTTAACAATGATGTTTAAGGAAAGTTAATTAATAATTTAATAATTATTTATTAATTAATTAGTTTTGATAATTAATAATTAATTAAGTATTAAACAAGGTTTATTAATTTTAATTAACTGAAAATTAGTTATTAATTAATTATCTTTCAATGGGTAAGATTAATTTTTAATTAATTATGAGTTAAGTATATGATTTATTTTTAATTAATTATTAATTAAATATAGGGTTAATTATTAAGATAATGTTTAATTATTTTTAATTATATATTAATTCAGGTTTTAATTTATAATAAATTATTTATTAAAGGTTTAATTTATTATTTAAGTTTTAATTAAATATTATTTTATTAATTAATTGAGATTAATTCATATTAATTATTAATGAAGGTTTAAATTATTATTTCATAACTGATAAAGAATTAATTGGGGTTTTATTATTTATGTAATAATAATTATTTATTAAAGGTTTAAATTATTTCTTAATTTATAATTAAATTAAATTAAGAATTAATAAAGATTAATTATGGTTTAATAAAGGGTTTAACTTGTAATTAATTGTTTTATAAAGAAGAAGTTTTAAGTTTTAAATCCTTTGTTTTCCAAGAATCAAATTGTTTTAAATGTACTTTTTTTTCAAAGATGGTTTGAACACAAGGAATTCAAATGTAGGTACCATTAAGTAGAAAAACAACTATGAGTGAACTATAATGTGAGTGGTTGTGTTTGTGTGGACATCTAACAGCAATATAAATCCCTGTTTTGCTATAATGTAATTGATTTGATTGTTGTATACATATATTAGTAGAATAAATCCCCGTCCTTCTATAGATTGGTTGTTTGATTGTATGGACATATATGTTAGCAGAATAAATCCATTCTATTATAAGTTAATTGTTTGGAGATCTATTTAGTAGGACAAATCACCATTCTACTATTATGTTATTTGGACATGTATATGCCGGTTAGTTTGCATTGACATGCTGATTTGGATATGAAGTGTATTTACATATATGTTGACTTATGTAAATAAATTATTGAATGACTTGAAAGTGAAATTGAAATTAAATGGTAACTTAAATTAGTACCAATGGGTCTACTAAGCCTCCTTTTGAATTTATAAAGTATAATTTTGAATTAACTTCAATTCTTTAATCAATTTTGGGGTTTAAAGTTTATAAATGATTTTCAAGTTATATAATTATTTTATAAAGGTATTTATAAATAATATTTTTTTTATAAAAAAGGGGTATTACTAAATAAAAGGGTTTATCTAAAGTGATTTTTAAAGGATGTTTCGTAAGTGATATTTTGTAAAGGATTTCTTTAAGAAGATTTATAAAAAGAGTTTTTGAAATAGGGAAATAATTTATTAATAATTTTAGAGATTTGTAAAAAGGTTTTATAATTTAATTGGAGAATTTTAAAAGTGAGTTATAAATTTATTTGGAAAATTTATAAGTTATTTGAAATATAAAGTGAGGTTTTAAAAAGGAAACTTTTATAAAGGATAAGTGGATTGATTTTTATAGGAAGTGATGTTTTAAATGGAATTTGTTTGGCCATTTAATATGGAATTTGAAAAGAAAGAAACTTTTGTACAGTCTGGTAAATATACTTATACCATTGAGATAAGTATATAAATGTTTTTTCCAAGTATAAAAGGGATGTAAGGGGTTTGGGGATAGTGTTTTGTAAAGACCTTGGATCGAATGTTTATAAAGTGATTTTAATTAATTAAAGATTAATTAAATAAGGCTTAGTGGATTCCATATGGGATTAAATCCATGTTTGAATGTTTGTTTATTTGATAGTTATATAACCGATTATCAAAATATAGACCAAAATGTAACTTTGGAAATATCTAAGAGAAACATGGATATCATATGGTACAGTTACCGTCGGTAGTGCTATACTGTACATATAAATTTGTTTCGTTCTTCTAGGATAAATGATAAGGAAATCTGTCCACTAACGGTTGATCTCCCCTCTTATCTTTTATCTACTTATTTCCTAAAGAACCAAGGTCGAGTTTACCGAAAACTATTGGAAGTTGTTTCGAAAACTATCTAGGATAGAGTTTTGAAGTGCAAGCGCTATTTGCTATTAATCCTGGGAGGGATTCCCCTAAAAGGATGTAATAGAAGTAGTACCTTCGGTTCGTTCAGTCCCAGAACGAAATTGTATGGATGAATGCTAGAATTGCATTGGTGCCTGGAGGGAAGTGTAACATTCCAAGTGGGAAGTGCTAAATAAAGGTAAAACATAGCCTCAAGCCTCATCAACCGAGAATGACTAAAATAGGGCAGATGCAGCAGGGCAATGTGGGTTGCTCCTATTAGGATATGATCATCACTCATCTAGAGTGGATATTATCTCTCATTTGTATGCTTCGGGGCCCATTAGGGGTGATCATATTCAGTACTATCCAATAAGGAGTAGTCCGGTCCTGTGTTGGCAGGGGTCGATAGGTTCGACCTTGGTACATTTTTCAAGAGGTGTACTATAATGGGCGGTACCCCAATAGCCCAGTCAATATTGGAATCCATTCTCCAATAAGCGCTGTACGGTTTTGATTGTGCCCAACTATGTTAAAATGTGAGATGCAAGCATTTTAGCTATTTCATATTTTACTTTGACCTCCAGACATTATTATAATATCACTGGATTTTAATATAAAAATATTTTGGTTATTGTAAGGTAAAAGCCCGTTCGTGTTTACGTGCGGCGTGGTCTTATGAGATACCTTTGATTTTAAAAGAGTTTATAAACATAATAATTCAGTTGTTTGAGTTTACTCACACCAGACACATGTATTACCCGGAGTTTTATTTTCTTTCCCTAAAACTCTTAGGTGCTTAGTTTTTATGGGCATCCAAGTAGTTCAGGTTTCCTATAGATGCATTTTGGAGGAGCTTGGAGCAGGAGGCTTCATCAATAGCAAGTATTTTCTTGTTTACCGCCGTGTTATGTTTATCCTATATCTGATATGTAGGGACAGGCAGTTATAACTATCCAGGGTAGAATTGTATTAGTATAACTCTGATGTATCATTTTGGAAATGACATTGCAAATATTATGTTGATTAATATATATTATTCCGTTACGATGTGAGATTCTGTGATTGTTTTGTTTCTTCTTATCTGTTCTATCTTTCTTTCTTTTCACCCCTAATGACCTGTCTTTCAGACATTTAAATGATCAACACATGAATACCATGGATGTATTAAGTATCATCTTTAGATGTAAGGAAGACAAATCGTTACAGGTTTAAATTTTAGACTAGACCCGAATGCATGGTAAAATATAGATGAAGTAAAAGGATAATTTGTCTCCTCTTCTCTCCTTATTTAAACCAACCTAGCACTCACCTTTTCTCTACTGAATTCCTCCTCCTTTTTCCTATGGTCATGTATTTTGTCACCCATTCTTGGTCAAGAATGATAAATGTCTACAACACATCAAATCAAATAAAACAGCTGTACTCCAAGCTGTAGCAACGCTAGGAGATCGATTCAAGGTGGATTTAGGAGAACACATCAAACAATGTATCAATCTACGACATCATCTTTAGATAATATTTAATTTTATCTATTCATTCATCTATGTATTCACATGTATATTACAATGTTCATATATTGTTGTCTACATTAGTATAACTAATCTTAAAGCTAAGATGATATATATTTTCATTTATTTAAATGGTTTAGGAAAAAATAATAATTCTTAAGGGCGAATAATATTAAATATAAAAGGAACTTTTGTTTTATTACATACACACACACACACATATATATATATATATATTATATTTAAATTTGAGTTATATATATATATAATATTATGTTATCAAATATATAATATTGTTTACACTTAAAAAAATGGTCGATATATACATATACATATACATATACATATACATACATATATATATATAGTTAATTTAAATATTTTAACTGTAATGATTTTAGTTATATATAATCATATATATATAAAGAATTTCCAAATATATATATATATATATAAATATATATTATAACAATATATTTTTGAATTCAAAATCTTATATCTTGCTTGAATTTTAAATGCATTTAATATGTTTATTAGATATTTTAAATTCAAATTCAAATAAAGATTTGGTCATCATTTGTGATATTTTGAAATTACTTTTAATTACATATATTATTAACATTATTTTCAAATTACACACACATATATAATTTTATGCTAAAGGCTTACAAGTAAATGCCAAGTATATACATAATAGATATAAATCTCAGGATCTACTTATGTATAAATTTAGCCATATACGCTGTTATTATGCTGCTTGTGCTCGTTGTACATATGTGAGTATTTACATTAAATAATTAAATCAGAAAATTAAATAAAATTAGATTTGTTTAAAAAAATTAGATTGGGTCTAGTACTACCTATTAAACTTCATAAGCCTACTACGAGCCAAAATAGATTTTTTTTGAAATCTACTTATTTCACTAGTCTCCAGCCTGTTTGATTTCAATAATGGTATTAGAGCTTTAGATATTTAAACGACTTAACCGACAGTAACCGAATTGACTTAACTGACCAAACTGGTTAACCGCCTAATCAGTTAATTGACCAACTTTAATCGCTAATTGTCAGTTGGTTAACAGTTAGAGAAATTTAAGCGATTGGTTAACCATTAACATTTTAGCCCATATAATTTTAAATTTTGAAGAACTCAAACCCAAATAGCCCAACGATTCTAATTCTCGAACCAAAATCCAATAACAATTGTAGAAAACATTACTTTTTCTAACTGTATAATGCTACAAAACATTTCCAATTTTTCATTAGTAGAAGATCAGCCTCAAAGTGCAATAGAACCAAATTACTCAATGAACAGTTCTACTCCCTATCTTTGTGCAATGTGATTCACATATCATGAAAGTAACAAAAATTTATTCACACATCTTGTACAAGTATTTATTACCATTTATTAGAGATAATGATATATAGGTTGAGCATTTAAGTAATATTGGACATTTAGCACAAACATCCAACACACTGCAAATAACTTGACAAAATATTTTTTGATTAAGTTATTTATCAATAGAACCACTCAAATAATCGTTTGAAAAAAGTCGAATATTGGTCTATACAATTTTGCGACCACTACAGTCTACACTCTACAGGCCATCACCATATTTACAATTACTAGTACAACTGCACAATGGTGGAAAATTGACCATTTGGTTGTATAATTTTTTAAAATAATTTATTTCAATTTTCCATCTTAAGAAAACATCAACAGATAACGTGTTGAATTTTTTTAAAACTTAGGATTTGAATTGAAATTTAAAAATGTAAAAATTTGAATTTCAAATTTTAAATATTGAAATTCAAATTTGAGTCTTAATCAGAAAATTCAAAATTAAAGATTTGACTTTAAAATAACAAAATATGAAAATCAAATTTCAAATTTGAAACATGAAATTGAAAATTTAAGATTTGAATATTTAATTGATGAATATCTAATTTGAAACTGAATTTGAAATTTCATATGTAAAATTTAACTGATTTTCATAGTTTAAATTTTAAAAAAGGTAAAATGTTTAATCAGCAATCCTTTCACACGAAAGGGAAATTTTTACATGGAATATGAAATTTTAAGGACTCGGTTATTGAATTTAAAATTTAAAATTTAAAATTTTTAATTTGAAAGTTTGAATTTTCAATTTGATTTTATTAAATATGAAATTTTGGACGGAATTTTTTTCAAATTAAACTATTTTACCTTTGATTTTAGATACGAAAAGTTGAATTTTGAAATCCAAAATTTACAAATTTAGAACTAAAAAATTGAATTTTGAATTTGGACTAAAAGTTTTTAGATATGATAATTTGGAAGTTTACAAAAAAGTTGAAACTTTTCAAAAAGAAGACTAGTTATTGAGACAAAGTATGAGAAAAATTAATTTAAGATATTAATGGTACATAACATTTAAGAGATTTAATAGGACATGGTTAAGACAATATTTTAAATGTTTCTTATTTTTAGCTTCGTACAATTTGATTTTGCAAGCCTACTGTAAACAAACCTCCCTAACGGTCGGTTTGATTAAATTTAATACGATGTGTTATGTAGAATCTAATTAGGCCATATAACCGAACATTTACAATTAATTACATATGAGCATAATATCCAAAAAAATCAAATTGACCCAAATAAGTAAAAAATTACTAATAAAATTTTGTCTAATAAGCGTCGGTTAAATTCACCTTGTCAATCACGATGTATCAAAAGCAAAACTAGCATTGAAGTATGTGGTTATTTATTTAGTCTACTATGGTTAATCAGTTGGCATTTAACTAGTTCAACCTAAATGATTAACAATTAGATTTGAGTGGTTAACCAGAATTTAATCTAGATAGTTCGATTAGTACAAACCACCAAAATTTACTTTCATTTAGGTTAATCGAATCGTAAATTTTGCAAGGTTAGGTTAATTAACCGATCAGTTTAGTTAATCGACCATGTCCACCCCTAGCACTAATGGTCTATGTGGTTTGAATTAGCAACTTTAGGTTCAAATAATAAAATCTACCTATGACGACCCTCCCTTTCAACCTTCAAAAATTGACACTAATAGATCCCTGGTATTCACGTGCCGTAAAACAAGTGTCGGAAGGACGAATAGTAAAGGGTAAAATGAAAATAAAGACAGAATTGAATCTTACACGAATGGAATAGCGTATATTATTTTAATATATATAATCTTTACAATGGAAATTTTAAATACATTTATCAGGGACTATCCTATAAATCAGCCTGGACAGTTTTAAATCTCTGTCCTTATAAATGTTGAATACAATTAGTAAACTAATGCAGCGGAAATGGAAATGGAGAACTATTTACAGGAACATCTTCAGCTCTAGACGTCAAGCTCCATCACAATGCTCCAAGTTAAACCTGACTACTTGGCTGCCCGAAAAAATAGTGCACCAGGAGTTTAAGAGAATAAGAAAATAAACTCTAGGTCAGTCATGAGACTGGTGTGAGAAACTCAAAGTACGGATACTTGAAAACAAGTGTACCTCACAAGACCACGCCGCATATAAACATGGATGAGTTTTTACTTTGTGATAACCAAAACATTTGTTATGTAAAATCTGGTAATATTATTTTTAATGACATTCTTTTGAAAACAACTTTCAGGTAAATATACATAAACTTAGCCAAAATTGTTACACTATTAAATTCCAGCATACTAGGTTCTACAACTAAAACCATAAAGGATCGTATTGGAGAATGGATTCCATATAATGACAAGGTAAGGACTGCTTATCGACAGTACATCTCTAGAAAAATGCGTTGAGGCACCAACATATGGTCTTCTACCAACACAGAACCGACCTACTTTTACCATAGATAGTACCAAATATGAAATCACCCTGGTCATTCCTGACCTATCCGAGAGCTCTCATAGCATACAAAACATACCCGATATATAGAGGGTAATCAAAAAAGGTGATGACCATATTCTAATGGGCGCAACCCACATAGCTCTACCGCATCTATCATGTTTTTGTCATTCCCAAGTGATGAGGCTCGAGGTAACGATTACCTTTCTCATAGCATACATTTCAGTTGAATGCCACATTGCTAATTCCATCACACACTACTCATTTCCACAAATATACAACCTCTGAGCTTGTATGTCTTAGAGAAGGGTGTTAAGTATAGGAGAGTTACCTCCTACACCATCAAACATATGTACATTTGTAAAAATCAATATACGTGTAGAAATACAATGTTAGACATCCGTCCATACAAGTTGTCCAAGAACAGGACAAACCGAAGGAACTCTTCTACTACATCCTGTCGGGAATCACCCTTAGTATTAGTAGTGAGCAGCCCTTGCATCGAAGATCAAATGAAGATACTACTGCCACATATGTCTGATACGGGGAATTTCCCTCGAGGGTCAGTGACAAATATCCCCTTTATTCCATTTATTATCTTTCATGTCTTTACCTTCGAATGCGTATATTGGTTTGAAGTGGTTTTCGAATAGGGATCACTCAATCCCGACCCGGGTTCCTTCAAACCAATCACCGATAAAAAGTTGTTAAGTTTGAGGGTGATTATCATTTCATTCATTAATATCTTTTATCAAATAAAATATCTCTTTTAGAAATATAAATCTTTAAATCTTATTCTTTTCTAGTATATGCGGAATCATTAAGCCTTTTTTGACTTGGAAATACCAAATCAAAATCATTTTTCATAAATCACATTGCAAAACCGTATTGAGTAAAAAAGGTCGATAAAAATTATACTAATTCTACTCAACATCAATTTCCATATTCAACCTTTACTATCCGTCAAATTACAGAGAAATCACCTTTTAAATTCACATGGATAGTACGGGTTCCCTCCTCGAAATTTAATAGCAAGTATAAGAAGATTATTTCTATACAATCCAAGTTGCATTAAATTTGGAAAAAAAATTAAATCTTTTATACTTGCATTGTTTCCAACATTTCGACCTTATCAATTCCTCATCCAAGAAAGAGGCCAAGTGAACTAGGGCACTGGTTGCTCCTTAATGTCTCCTTAGTTTAAGCACTCCATATCCGGATCTCACGAATAGAAAAATCCAGCCTTCTCATTGGCTTTAGAACCAAGATTAAATCATTTATTTATAACAGCTTTTCTTTTAACCATTTATTTAAACTCTTTAAAATAAGTTATAAAACCTCCACATTATCTTTAAAATACTTAATTATTTATTTGAAAACATTTATAAAAGATTTGGGAAAGAGTACTTAAGTTTAAAGCCATATTTAAAAAGTTATTAAAAACTGCTGTAAAAAGTGCTACGAATAGTGCTTAAAAAGCTTATTTGATTAAAACGACTTTTTGATCATTTAGAAATTCATTTTTATAACTCAAATCCTTTTCAAAACATTCTAAAATATTTATAGAATTTATTCCATATTTTTAAAGAATTAAAAATATCAATTGCAAAGAATTTATCGCTTTGGTTTCCAAACTACCAAAGCGCGATTCTTTTGAAAACTTGTTTTGCTCATGTTTCAAAATTTGCTAAATGAAATCTCGATCTTTTTTTTTGAAAATTATGATAATAAGAGTTTGGAAAATAATTATTCCAAAGAACTCTGACTCTGATTCCATCGTATAAATTGATTTAAACTTTTACGGTGCGAAATCGCGAACTACCGTTATGCGACGCAACTATTTTATTTAATTTTCATATTCTTTTCCAAACTTTGTCAAAACACTTTTATATCTTTATAAAACATTTCTAAATCATTTTAAACCATTTCTAAGAGGTTTATCAATGTCATATACGCCATTTCATTTATTAAAGGAAAGTGGTTTTCTTTGTAAAATTCGATGTGTATTTAACGTGAACCATTTCTACAATCAAACATCCATATTATCATATTCAAAAATGATAAACAACCATCAAAAATAAGCATAACAAAACGTATTATATCATCCAATATATCATATATATATGTATGTATGTAGAGTTTCTCACCTTTATTGGTTTCCAACTTTACGAAAATGCATTGTAGCTTCGCTATGATTGAAACAAAGCCTATGGAATCGAGCTTAGGACCTTTGGATAGGCTTTGCCTATGCTTGCAAGTGGAGGTGGGCTCAGCCAAGTAAGGATATGGGTGTGACCGAGAGATTTGAGTGGAAATGTGGAGTGATTTGCGTTGGTTTTGAGGTTGAATGACATGGTATATATATGTGTATATATTTTTCTTTATTTTGCCATAACTTTGCAAAAAAAAATTCAAGGCAAGGAAGCCATTAAAGAAGAGCTTTAGGAAGAAGTGAATGGATGAATGAAATGGGAGAGATAAGGCTTTGTATTTATAGGCAAAAATGTATGAAAAATATCTAAATGTGCATTTCCTTTTCTACCCTTAATCCACCCCTCCTTTCATATCATCTTACACGTTATTTCCCACTCCTCATGTGCCTCCATCATTTCACTTCACTTCATGACATGTGGACTGACTTTGCATAGCATAAAGACGAAGTTTTCTAAAATATCTTAGATATATTTTTACAATATATGTATATATAAATGTATATATGTGTTATGTGTGTGTATGGGTATATGTATATGTTAAGGTATGTATGTAGTGTTTTATATGTGCACAAGACATATAAATAAGGTTGCAACAACTTTGGACAACTTCCGTTTGCTAAACCGTTGAAAATATGAAAACCGATTCCTGGTCACATTTTCACTTATTAATTAAATTACATATAAATTTAAAAAAAATTTGAAAATTAATTTCTTATCATTAAGTAATTAAAATGATCATATTTTATTTATAAAACCATATAAATTAATATTAAACAATTGTTTACAAAAAGTGTTGTTATATCTATAAAGCGATACGAATTTTCTTATAATTTCAAATCAAGTATATATCTTTATAAAACTATTATAAATGATTTACTATCACTATATAACTATTTTAAGTTGAATTATTATCATTTTAAAATAATTATTAAATCATTAAATCTTAATTTAAATTCATTAAATTTATTATTAAAAATGATGACATCATTGATGATGCCATAAATACATTTTATTTCCAAAAATAAAATAAATAATTTTACTTCATATCCTTGTTTAAATGGATAAATAAGTGTATATATCCAGCTCCGTGCGTGACTTCTGATAATTATAGAAATGATTTTCGACCATTTTATCGATATTTCTTCAAAGTTTATAATTTTGTAAATACTTATTTCAAAATAAGATTACCATCATTATTGTTCAAAACACCATAATCTATATTTTAAAAAGCTTATATTTGAATATTTAAAAATAAATATAATTTATCAAAGTGATAAATTTGCGGGTCATTACATTATCTGTCATTTGGATGTCTAGAATAATCAAGTATTTCTCCCTTCATGGCAATTAGCGTGGCCCAATGATGGAGTAAGTCTAAAATATTGGCCCAACTATAAAGACCCAAATTGATTTGGGCCTTGGGCTAATTTTCAAAATCTAGTTTAATTTTTTTAAATATATTTTGAATTTAAAATTTAATTTTAAAAAATAAAATAAATTTTATAACGGTTAAAAACCATTTTTCAAAACTATTTCTAAAAATAATATATATTTTCAAAATTATTTAATAATTTAATTAATTAGATTAATTAAATAAATAAGTAATTAAAATTTAATTGAAATAAACATATTTGCATATATATTGATATTATATATCTACTAATTTTATATTTAAATATATATATATTTATCTTAAATTATTTAAGGTAAATTATAAATAAATATTTTTTATTTTATTAATTATTTAATTAAAATTAATTTTAATCAAATAGAATAATTATTAAATAAATTTTAATTAATGAAATATAAAAATATATAATGTTATATGGATATAAGGCTATAAATGTTATAGTTAATATTCATTTTATATTGTTTAGGATAAATAAAATAAATTTTTGAATTTTAAAATAATTTAATTAATTTGTTGATTAAATTAATATATTTAATTAATTAATTATGATTATTTAATAATGTACATAAGAATGTTATATTAGTTAATTAAATTATAAATTATTACAAATGAATTAAACTTACATAATATGAATGTATAAAAGTTAAGTGGAGCTGTAAGAAACCAACCTTAAGTTTAAGGAGCGAGTAATGCATATTGTACGTATACCGTGATTTCAAATATGTCCGACACTTGAATCACGAGTGTATTTCATAATAAATACATTGTTTCTTAAATCGATATCACTTTATACATATACACACACGTACGTATGTATGTAAGATTATGAATCCTTAGTATATAAGTTGTCCTCTACTATTTATATATTAATAGACTAATTGCATACCTTTTTAGTTATTGATATTCCTTAGGCCAGAGATGTTATGTGTAATACTATTAATATTGATTAGACGAGGTAAGATACATCCACGTATTTATTGATATTCCTCAAGGTACATTCATTATTCTTACGCTATCGCAATATGGTGGGTACGTGTGAATAATCCCCTTTGATTTATTGATATTCCTTAAGGTTAAGATGAGATTAAAACAAAAATCATGAGTTAGGAGCTGCATATGATACAACTAACAAAATTTATCTATTGCTTGTGGGCCTATGATTTATTGATATTCTTCAATAACAGAATCTCAAGGCAAGCAAGTCCTATCATCCACTAGAGAAATCAAAAGATTTCTATGTTTTTCTTAGGGTTTCGAGAAACAAACAAATCTAGTGGGAGCCTTATTAGAAAAATGAAATGAATACATTTAACATTTATAATATTGTAAGAATATATAGTATACAAATTTAAAATAATATACTCTAATAAATTTGTACAACTAATATAATTGATAAAATATTTATTGATTAAAATAGAAAAATGAACTTAATTAAGATTGGCATTGGAATATAAATGCGCACTTACCGATAAATATTTTTGCATGTTGTTAATTCAAGGCCTATGCAAGAGCCCAATTATATTTCTAAATAAATGTTTCCTGGAGATTTGACCAGGCAACTTAGTACTCGGCATCTCTGTCGTTCGGCTTAACTGGTTCGGTCGGCGTCTCCCTACGTTCGGCATCCAAGAAGAGCTCGGCATCCAGATGGCGTTCGGCGTCATAATACGCTCGGCATCCCGGAAGCGCTCGGCATTCGGAAGCGCTCGGCATCAAGGAACGTTCGGCATCGAGAGACGTTCGACATGGTATAACGTTCGGCATGTACGAACGTTCGGCATGGCAGAATTGTCCGTCATAAAATATCGTTCGGCCTAACTATTGTTCGGCCTAAGTGTCGTTCGGCCAAGACATGGTTCGGCCTTGACAGCATTCAGCCAGAGTATCGTCCGGCATAAGTTCTGCTCGGCATTCAGTCGTTCAGCACAAATACACTGGATCGGCCTCCAGTATCGGTCGGCACAAATACTTCCCACGACATTCAGGGTATTCAGCCTCACTTCTGTTCGGCATGAGAAGATCGTTCGGCATTAACGCCTAGTTCGGCATTCAGCGTTCGGCATCTATGGATCGACATATAGTGACCACTCCATTTGGGCCGAGGTATTTGGCTGCCAGGCCGGCCAGGGAAGTCCAACCCATCTTTGTCTCTAAATAGAGAGCCAGGGCCACAGTGAAATGGACCTTTTTTCGAGAACATTGGGGAGACTCTGCCACTTTCAAGATTCATCCTCTTTACTTAGCAATTGTATTCAAGTAGTTGGCAAACGGATTGTATCTGTAATCAATTATCTAGTAAAGCAATAAAGATTAACCTTAAAGTAGACGTAGGCAGTTACGCCGAACCACTATAAATCTGGTGTTCTCGTCTTTGCATTCAATTTAGCATATTGTTCCTCGTTTAAATTTACTTTCATCATTTATCTCTCTACACAATCTTTCTCAACGAGGTTAGTGACCAATTTTGGTGCTTTCACTGAGAACTGAATTCTCAGACCTCAAGGATCTGCTTTGAAGCTACTGGATTGAATAAATCCCCCAAGGAAGATCCGATTCATTCGTAGGACGTCCGTTGATTCTACTCAGAGTTCATACCAATAACTCTACAATGGCAAGACCACGTTCCAGATCAGCCTCTCATAATGCGGACGCCCATGAGACTGCTAGCATACAACAAGCAGGGCCTAGCAATCAGCAAGCAATGCTAGGTGCAGGGACTACCGCCCAGGACCAAATGCCGGTTGTCACCAGAATAGAGTTCAATGACTTGATGAGAGAACTCAGGGAAAGCAAGAGACAACTCGCAGAGCAGATGCAAGCTAACGCTAACCTCATGGCATAACTCACTCAACAACAGCATCAGAATGCTGGGGGCAATCCCGCTCCTTATTCTTCATCCGACAGCTCAACTTCGTTCGATGAACCTCCTCGGCGTAGACGCCGTAAGACTGAAACTACGCAGGCAGGCGCTGCTGTCCGAACAGCTGGAGACCGTGACCAAGCAGGAGCTGGAAACTTAGGAGCTGGAGTGCAGGTGGAGGCTGGAGGCCCAGATCGTCAAGATGCCAATGATGTCGAACCTCAAGATGCACATTTGGCAGATCGCCAGCAAAGGAGGCATCAGCCTGATCAATCACGTAGAACAGACTCCAACCTTCCACCTTCCATACAAACGCCAGACCTGACAGCCATGATCAGACAATTGATGAAAGAGAATCAAGGCTTATCAAACGATGATTGGGGAGTGTCAAGAAGTCATACTCCGTTCACAGACATTGTTCTACAGGCAGCGTACCCTAGAAAGTTTAGTATGCCAACTATCCCGGCACATGAAGGAAAGACTGATCCCAGACAGCATGTCATGAGATACGAATGGATGATGGATTCAGCTAGTGCAAATGATGCAACCAAGTGCAGGTGCTTTCCAATAACTCTATCTGGGATCGCTACCATGTGGTTCACTCGACTTCCTCCACGGTCCGTATCCAGTTTCGAGGAGTTGGCGAAGAAATTTATAGAACAGTTCAGGATACATACTACTCGTCCAAAGGACGTGATGTCTCTATCAAGTGTAATCCAGGCTCCTGTGGAATCATTGAAGGAGTACTTGCAAAGATTCCATGTTGCGGCAACTGAAGTCAGCAATCCCAATGATCATGCAATTCTTATGGCTGTGATGCGAGGCGTGGATCCGGATTCAGAGTTTGGAGACTGGCTGGCAGGAAAACCTCCGACTACACAAGAGCGTTTTTACTCAAAGGCACATCAGTTCATAAGAAGAGAGGAGGCCAGGTGGGTAAGGCGAGATAAGGCACCGGGACCTGTCCAGGAGTCCATGAAAAACAACATTGCTGTGAAGCAGTCCAGAGACAACTCGGGAAAAGTTCAAGTCCAGAACAAGCCCGGGCAACCTAAGGAATCCGGAGGAAGAAATCAAGGGAAGAAGAGAGAAGCGGGGAAGTGGAAGCCGAGAATTCCAACCTACAACGAGTATACCCTGCTGAATGCGTCTCTTGAGAACATTTACCTATTAACCTGCAATACCCTTTAGTACAGAAAGCCACGTCCAAAGGAGTCAACCGAAGAACAAAAGCGGACTGGGAAATATTGCCGCTTCCACGAGACTTATGGGCACAATACCGAAGATTGCAGACACCTACACGACGCTATAGAGAAGTTGATCAGGCAGAAAAAGTTACAGGAGTTTGTGAAGGATCCACAGGATGGAGGACAGGGAACATCCAACCCAGGTCGTGCACCAGCTCCGCATCATCCCGAGGAGCCTGCCCGGACTGTGGGCAGACTAGTCATAAACACGATCATCGGCGGGCCTCACCCTGCGGATAAGAACTGGCAAGAGATGGAGCGGTATGCTAGTTCCCTGAAGCACGCAGATTTCGAGTGTTGTTCCAACGTAGAGGATGGGACCCCTGCTAAACAGCTGCGCGTGATGACAGACGATATAGTATTCAGGAGCAGAGATGCTGACCAAGTAGAGGCTCCTACCATCGACCCGATGGTCATATCCGCGACAATCGGGCCGGCTTATGTGAAGAGAATTTTGATTGATTGTGGAAGTTCTGTCAATATCATCTTCAAGAAGGCTTATGACCAGATGAAGATGGAGACAAAGGATTTGAAACCGTCTAAAGCTCGTATACACGGCTTTAATGGCGCAGCGACCGATGCAGTGGGGTATGTTGAGTTACCAGTTGAACTGGGACAAGGCGAGCGTAGGAGGGTGTGAATCCTACCCTTCGTAGTTTTGGATGTGGATTCTCCGTACAATGTGTTCTTGGGTCGACCGGCCCTGGCTGAGTTTAGGGCAGCATTAGCCCCGTGGTGCTTGACTTTGAAGTTTCCGACTGACAAAGGAGTAGGTGTTGTTCATGGCGACCAGGCGACTGGTTGTGCCTGTTATGTGGCTGAGCTCCGAGAGGCCCATCGGAGGGAGAAAGGAAAGGTCACGGACAATCCCGTCCGCATCCATAATACTGACAGTTGACAAGTAATGCCCGAGCCCTGGCTCGGGCATAATTCTCGAATCTTCAGAGACATAGATCCGAGAGACGACGATGAGAAACCCAGGGAAGAAAAGGCAGCGCCGGCTGAATTGACAACTGACATTTCAGTCAACCGAGACGATCCATCGCAAGTACTGAAGATCGGATCACAACTCAGCCCCGCAATGACTGAAGACCTTAGTGATTTCCTCCGAGCGAATCTTGATGTTTTCGCCTGGACACATTCTGATATGTGCGGGATTTCTCCCGCTATTACGAGTCATATGTTGAACATAGATCCGAAGTACGTCTCGGTTAAACAAAAGAGGAGAGGAATGGACCCGAAGAGGTCCGTTGCTCTCAGAGAGGAGGTGGACAAACTAAAAGCCAATGGGTTCGTCCGCGACGCCCTCTACCCTGAATGGGTATCAAACCCCGTGCTGGTGAAAAAGGCGAACGAGAAATGGAGAACTTGCGTAGACTATTCCGATTTGAACAAAGCATGCCCCAAGGACAGTTTCCCATTGCCAAGGATTGATCAGTTGGTCGACTCCACTGCAGGACACGAGTTGTTATCGTTCATGGATGCATACTCGGAATACAATCAGATCCCGATGCATATTCCGGACTAGGAACACACCAGTTTCGTCACGGACGTTGGGATATATTGCTATGTAGTGATGCCTTTCGGATTGAAAAACGCAGGAGCGACCTATTAGCGTTTGGTGAATCGAATGTTCAAAGACCAGATTGGTAGAACGATGGAAGTCTACGTGGATGACATGCTCGTGAAGTCACGACAGTCAAACGACCACATTCGAGACTTATCAGAGATGTTCGATATACTCAGATATTATGGGATGAAGATCAACCCTCTGAAGTGTTCCTTCGGCGTTGCATCGAGGAAGTTTTTGGGATTCATTGTTAATGCTAGGGGAATTGAAGCGAACCCAGAAAAGATTCAAGCTATTCAAGATGTGCAAGTGCCCAGAACTATAAAACAGGTGCAAAGCTTGAATGGAAAGGTGGTTGCGCTGAGTCGATTTATATCCAGAGCCACGGACAAGTGCATTCCCTTCTTCGATATAATAAAGAAAGGGAAGAGAAATTTCGAATGGACATCCAACTGTGAGGAAGCATTCCGAGATCTGGTGAGGCATCTGGAGGGTCCTCCAGTGCTTTCGAAGCCAGTAGACCACGAGATGTTGTATGTATACTTGGTCGTGTCCCTGCATGCTATAAGTGCGGCTTTAGTCCGCGAGGAGGACCGAGTCCAAAAGCTGGTGTATTACGTTAGCAAACGTTTAACGGGGGCAAAAAGAAATTACCCTAAAATTGAGAAATTGGCCTATTGCTTGGTGATTGCATCACGTAAGCTGCGTCCATACTTTCAAGCACACTCAGTCAGTGTTTATACCGATCAACCCTTACGGCAGGTACTCCAACGATCGGAAACTTCTGGAAGGATGTTAAAATGGAATATCGAGTTGAGTCAGTTCGATATTACCTACCTGCCACGAGGAGCCATACAAGGGTAAGCATTAGCAGATTTCATCGCTGAGTTTACTGTATCTGACGAACCGGACGGTCACACTGTCATTCCCCCCATTGAATGGAAATTGTACACCGATGGGGCATCAAACGACCGCTGCTCCGGAGCTGGAGCAGTTCTCGTGACTCCAGAAAATCGATCGATTTGTTATGCTTTAAAGCTCAATTTCCCGGCTATGAATAATGAAGCAGAATATGAAGCATTGATTGCTGGTTTAAAGCTTATTGGAGAACTCGGAGTAAGGTCAGTCGAAATATTTTGTGACTCACAGTTGGTGGTCTACCAAGTGCGGGGAGATTACCAAGCAAGGGGACAGAAGCTTGCTCCGTACCTTGTTATGGTTCAGGAACTATTGTCGAACCTCGAACGTTATGACATTTTGCATGTCCCGCGTGAACAGAACAAAGAAGCTGACTCATTGGCTAAATTCGCAAGCATTGGCGATGCGTAGCAAATGGGATTGTTTCCCGTTGAAACCTTGCATGCTCCAAGCATAGACGTGATGAAAGTTGATTTTGTGTTGGAAACAGGAATCGAGAGGGAGTCATGGATGACCCCATTCAAACTATACCTGATGACCGGGACTTTACCGGAAAAAAGGAGCGAAAGACGACAGGTCATTCGAAAAGCCGCACGATATGTGATGCAGGATGGAGTAATGTATCAGAAGGGGTTCTCGGTCCCCTTATTACGATGCATTGCCCATGATGAGACAAAGCAGGTCTTGAAGGAGGTTCACGAAGGAGAATGTGGCGACCATACTGGGGGGCAGACACTAGCAAAAAAGATCCTTCGTTATGGATACTATTGGCCAACTGTAAATCGAGACGCTGCAGACTACGCAAGAAAATGTGACAAGTGTCAGAGATATGCGAAAATCCCGAGAGCTCCACCAACAGAACTCACACAAATGGTTAGTCCCTGGCCATTTGCAATCTGGGGAATCGACATAATCGGCTCTTTGCCTATATCCAAAGGTGGTGCAAAATACGCGATAGTTGCAGTCGACTATTTCACAAAATGGGCCGAGGCAGAACCTTTAGCCACAATCACCTCTAAGAAGGTCATTAATTTCGTTGTACGAAACATTATATGCCGCTTTGGTCTCCCTCGAACCGTCATTACGGACAACGGAACGCAGTTTGAAAGCGGAGAGTTCAAAGATTTCTGTTTAAAGTATGGCGTTGAGAAGAAATTCGCCGCCGTTGCGCATCCGAAAGCTAACGGACAAGTCGAGGCCGTAAACAAAATAATCAAGTCCATCTGAAGAAGCGTTTGGAAAAAGCCGGAGGCAAGTGGGTAGATAAACTCCCAACAACATTATGGGCTTATAGAACTACCCAGAAGTCCGCGACTGGCCACACTCCATTCGCATTGGCATATGGCTCGGAAGCCGTTATACCCGTGGAGCTTGAAGTTCCATCGCATCGAATGACATATTATGATCCTAGGACGAATCAAGATCTCTTGTTGGAATCATTGGACTGCATCGACGAAAAACGTGAAGAGGCTGAACTAAGGGTGGCAACACATAGGCCCTGAGTCAAGCGATATTATGACGACAAAGTCCGCCCAAGGATCTTTAACGTGGGTGATCTCGTTTTGAAACGAGTTTTCCCGGTACCATCACGTATGAATCCCAACTGGGAAGGTCTGTATGTCGTTGAACGGAAGCTTGGAGAGGGAACTTTCAAGCTAGCGACCGTTGATGGCATGACACTCCCCCGAGCATGGAATAGCGAACATTTGCGACGTTATTATACTTAGCTTGTTTTTGTCATGTTTTAGGTGCAGTTATTTCCTGTATGTTTTTGTTCCAGTGTTTCTTAGTTTCTTTTTGACCGTGTAATCAGGAAATTTAGTTGGTTTTCATTAATAAAGGCTTGAAGCCGTCTTTTCCATGAATTACTGAAGTTTCTATACCTTATAGTCGGGTGATAAACAACTGGAGTTACATTATTCTGTATGACGTACGAACTCGCATAAACGACTAAAAATCTCCGAGTCCCCTGAGTGCAGACCGGAGTACTCTAAGTCCCCAGAGCGCGGACTAGAGTATAAACGACTTCAATCTCCGAGTCCCCTGAGTGCGGACCGGAGTACTCTAAGTCCTCGGAGCGCGGACTAGAGTATAAACGAATTCAATCTCCGAGTCCCCTGAGTGCGGACCGGAGTACTCTAAGTCCCCGGAGCGTGGACTAGAGTATAAACGACTTCAATCTCCGAGTCCCCTGAGTGCGGACCGGAGTACTCTAAGTCCCCGGAGTGCGGACTAGAGTATAAACGACTTCAATCTCCGAGTCCCCTGAGTGTGGACCGAAATACTCTAAGTCCCCAGAGCGCGGACTAGAGTATGAACAAATTCGATCTCCGAGTCCCCTGAGTGCAGACCGGAGTACTCTAAGTACCCGGAGCTCGGACTAGAGTATAAACGAATTGAACAGCTGAGTCCCCTGAGTGTGGACCGAAATACTCTAAGTCCCCCGAGCGCGGACTAGAGTATGAACGAATTCGATCTCTGAGTCCCCTGAGTGCGGACCGGAGTACTCTAAGTCCCCTGAGTGCGCGAACTAGAGTATAAACGAATTGAACAGCTGAGTCCCCTGAGTGCGGGCTGAATTACTCTAAGACCTCGGAGCGCGGATTGGAAAATATTCTGAGTACCAAAGATGTGAAATGAGAAATGTACAATTCCGAAGAATGTTCGAACAATGTAAGAATGGATTGGGATTATACAACTCATAAGAACTTGAGTTTCGACCACAGTTATACAGAGAGCTAAAGAAGCAAAAGAATCATTCAAACGACAAAGAAACTAAACTTTATTCAATAATCCAAAATGAGGTTATACAACCACTCCTCCAAAACTTGGAGTCAAAAATCTATCTACACAAACTACGAAAACGAAAAAGCAAAAGTAGTTACAGGACCTAAGCAAAATCTCGTTGAACGAGTATAGTGGCTATTTCTTCGGCTTCTTTTTCTTGTCTTCCTTTGTTTTCTCAAATGGCTCCTCTCCCTCACGCTTCCTCTTGGATTTTTTGCTTGCCAAGGAAGCGGAGTCGAGAGTGGGAGAAGGAACATCAAGCGGTTTGGATTTGCCAAGGAGAATGACTTTCAGAGGCCTATTCAGTGGGTTGGTAAGTTCCAGTATTTGAGGCTCGACCTTGATCTCGACCTTCTTTTTCTTCTCTTATGCGAGTCGCTCCTTCATTCTCATCTTTGAAGTATGTTCTGAGGTGCCAGTGATCTCGATTTCATCACTCCCTTCAACGGGAGATGAAGTGTCAAACTTGTCATCATCTAGCGCCCCGATCACTTGAGGGTCAGGGCCGGGAGTTACTCCCGCATGAGCGACATCGCTTGTTTTCCCTACCTCCTCCTTGGCGTCGTCGCTCCTCGGAGTTGGTTCAGGATCAGAGCAGCCTGCATAAAAACATAAAGAACGAACATTAGGACCAATAACCGCTAACAGAAAGCGACAGATCTTTGAAATTCTGGAAGAAGAATTTTATACCGGTTTCTGGCTGGCTTTCAGCTGCGCGCGAAGTTTCACCCTCTAGAATAGGAGACAGCACGTGAATGCCAAGACCAGGGTCTTCCGGATCATAGCCGGCATGCTGCTCAAATGGGTCAAGTGCTGGTCGATCGGCCGGTTGAGTAGGAGGAGGGGCTGCAGCCTCGGTTCCAGACGGACCGGCTTCGTCATCTTTCTTTTATGACCGGGAAGAGCCTTTACCAAAGAGAGCCATAGCTGCGGACAAATCCGATGGCTCATTCCCCCTGAGAAATTCTCTCACTAAAGCCTCCTTGTCAACCTCCTCAGTGCCCGACTCAACCTTCCTGATCTTTATTAAAGTCTCCCAGGCCTCAGCTAGAGATTCAAGATAGCCCTCGCCTAGGAATGTCAAGTCGCGGTGCATAAGGACGCGGGCGCTGTATTCGGCAATCAGCAGGTCAAACATACACTTGACCTCTTCTCTGCCGGCCTCTGCAGCTGCTTCAAGACGGGAGTCGATCTCCTCGAAAGCTAGTCTCTTGCCCTCCTCACGGGCTTCGCTTTTCATCGTCTCAACCTTAGAGAGCTCATCATCGAGCTTTGCTTTTAAGAGACGGGTATCAACGATCTCGTTACAGTACCATTGAGACTCTTCTTGAGTCGCTATCTTCTCTTCCCTCTCCTTGGAGAGTAGCTCCTTCAGCTCTTTGACCTACAGGGCAAGTGTATCCCTTTCTTTTTGAATAGAATCTTTTTCTAGAGCTAGGGCCCCACTATGTTGGACTGCGACGTCAAGTTCTTTCTTATGGGTCGTCTCTAGGCGAGCGACGGCCTCCGCAGTCTCCTTAGCACTCTACTATGCGGCTTCAAGCTTGGACTTATACAAAGCGAGTTCTTCATCTTGGTTCTTGATGATGTCCTTGTTGAAGATAGCTTTAAGCTTCAAACGGTCAATTTCCTGTTGGCGCTCAACGGATACTTCCGAGACTTTTTCGACCAAATGTACAAACGCGTCATGTTGAACATAGACGTCGTTGTTGCAGGCGATGGCACTCTGCTTGACGTGCCATGGAATGTGGCGAATAGCTGGGAGGAACTTCAGGCCGTCAAAGCAGATCTTGGGAAATTTAGCCTTGAGATCGACCATCTTCTCTGCTATCGTTGGGTCAGCCGCAGTAACAGGGGAAGGAGGCTTTGAAAGTTCTATTCTCTTCCGATGTTCCCGAGATTGCCGTGTGCTTGATGAACCGAAATGTTGATCTCGAGAAACATCGGGTTGAGACCCCTTTTGCGGAAGTTTTTCTCTGTCTGGCTCAGTTTAAGGAGGGCGATCGCGAGAGTACGAAGAGTGGGAATATGTTTTCTTTCGATAAGACGACTCACGAGGACGGTTGTCTCGATCTTCGTAATCATCTCTGTCCCTACGTCTACTGAAGCCTGAATCCCGTCCCAGATGGTGAAATACAGAAGAACCGTGGAGGCAATCGAACCCGTGGGAGCACCCCATGTCACCTGCATAGAATAAAAATAACAGTGAGTTAGGAAAAATCGGGGTAATGGAAAAAATTGAAGTGTATGATGAAGTGCGTGTGTGTCCTAGTGTTCCTCCCGACGAACCAGTTCCTTTATCTTTACTGATTGGAGTGTTATCTCCCTGGACTGGGGCTTGAACTCCCGTGTCGCCTCTAGCGGGCGAATGAAACTTAAGGGCTTCTGGATCGTCGAAACCGTAATTGAGTAGATCGTCGGGAATGGTAAGTTTCGACAGACCCTTTAAAGAACTTTCCATGTGCTGTGAAGAAGCCTCTTTCTCTGGCGGGATGAGCGTAACTTTGGAAGTTCCGCCAACCTTCTCCTTCCGTATCTTATACGTCAATTTCTTTTTCCCCTTCGAAGGGGAAGATGACGTTTCAATATCATGCACTTCGACCAGCGGATCCTGAGTAGGACCCACATTCTCGCCTTGTGTTTCAGAAGCTTCACTCTCTTTGATTTTCTCCCCTTCCTGTACATCAGGGGTATGGCGTGATGACGATTCAGCTAGTTTTTTCCCTTTACCGGATGCGGGCTTGGGAATGGAGACGCCCTTAGGAAGACTAATCCGATGACCTCCTGCTAACAGTCCGAATCTCGATAATGACTCATTTGAAATGAGGGTTCGGATGTCCCATTCCTCGGTAGGAAGAGCTCTAATGGCTTCGACGGTCTCAGAATATCCTCGGCCCTCAGGATGTGGGTTGATACCTGAAAAGATGAAACAAGAAGTTAGAGAAAGCATAGCTCCGATAGAGCGCGAATATAGACTCAGGGAAAAGACTTACTGCCTTCAACCCATCTCCTCACGAAACTAGGAGGGCAACGCACATAGAACCATTCCTGTTTGTACAGGGCAAATTTGCTACATGCTCCGGTCAAAATTTGGCATTTGTGGTACGGCTCGAGGAATACAAAGGTGGGGCTATCTTTCCGCTTCTTAATCATATAAATATATCTGATGTCGCCGGAAGTTGGAGGCCTAGAGAAGACGGCCATGAAAAGGAGGTAGGCCCCGTATATGAACGCGTGGCCGTTTGGGTGCAGCTGCGACGGGGCAATGTCTATGTATTGCAACACGTCCCGAAGAAATAGATTGAATGGAGGCACGCTGCCCATCTAGCACATAAACTTATTACAGCAGTATATCCGACTGAGGGCAGATGAGGACGATCATGCCTCAACGGAACCAACACGTCGGCGAAAGGGATTCCGTGGATGGATCATATTCACCGAAGCGCGACTTCGTTAATCTTTGAAGCCTGTGAATTGATCGGATTGTCCAAGAGAATCGATGCCTCTAGGGCATCAGGAGCTAAATTATGAGCGGGGGAAGTCGACGGATTTGAAGTGTCCGCGACTTCCTGCTTTGAAGACGGCCCGGGCCTATTTGAGATAGTGGCGGAGCTAGATTTTTTAGACATCTCCAATAAATAGTGAATCTGGCAAAGCACCTGTGAGAACTATACTTGAAAAATGTTCAACGTTAGAATTAACAACACGAATATTCCCCCCACGTGGTGTGTGAACTAGTGCAATCAATCGTGTATAAGCGGTGAAAATTTGAAAGTCACAAGGTTACTGATATAAAACTGAGCTTCAAATCATCGCCTTCGAAGACCGTCATCGCTGACCGTCTCCAAAAGCCTGCCTTATGGTGATTACAGTTTCAGATTCAAAAAACGTTAAAAGAAGTTATCCGATTATGTCAATCTAAGTTCAGGTTTATGTCTACTGAAGCTGGGGAGTTAATAGTCCGGATCAGCTTGATATGCTAGTATGCTAGAGTCCTTGTCCTTGTTTTGTTATGTGATTAGGCAAGGCAGTTGTTGGTTCGGCACTTATGATTGTTCGGCATTTATGATTGTTCGGCCTAAGTATGATTCGACATTTATGTTTGGTCGGCCTAAGTATGGTTTGGCATTCACGTTGTTCGGCCTAAGTATGTTTCGGCATTTATCATTGTTCGGCCTTGATATGGTTCGGCATTTGTGCTTGTTCGGCCAAATTCTCGTTCGGCCTAACTATCGTTCGAACTAGTTAGCGCTCAGCAAAACATCATTCGGCCAAGATTCTGTCCGGCCGAGATAACGTTCGACATCCTATCTAACTCATACTCCCTCCATATCCCTCCATTACACTGCCCGGCATGTGATGAGTCATGCCGAGCCAAGGTTACGCCGAGCCCCAACGCTCGACACACCGTCCTTAACAACAACCTCATTCTCCTCTTCTTCCTCCGTCCATACCGAACAACGAGGATGAATCATACCAGTACCCTCGTGCATTCGGCTCTGGCCACTTATCTTTCCCTCAAAACCAGTACCCTAATCGAGGTTCGACGCAACACCAATTGGGTTCTAGTTTATGAATTCGAGCCTCGTGCTAAAACCCCTTTATTCGTAGGAAGGATTTAAATAGGGGAGTCGATACCTAGTTAGGAGATCGAGACTTGCGAGGATGCCGTATAGGTTGAAGAGAATTGTCAATCTTTAGCGTCAGTTAAACAGGCGTGGTTCGCGAGTGCAAAGTAGCAGAGGTGTTAGTAAAGAAGAAAAGAAGGTGAGGAAGTCCAGCTTTTATAGGGAAGAAGAAGAAGTCGAAGAGACGATGACCGTTAGAACCGGTCAAAACGAAGTCGTTCGGCATACAAGGAGCATTCGGTTTCAGCTGTCCTGTTCGGCACTCACATGTCGTTCGGCACACACCACCTCACCTGGTAATCACAAGAAGACATCTCCGAAAGGAATAAGCTAAGGATCAAAGTGAAGCACGGAGGATAAATAATTCAAAGCGTATCACGTTCGGTCATGTGATACACTTTGGGGGGCAAGTGTTTCCTGGAGATTTGACCAGGCAACTTAGTACTCGGCATCTCTGTCGTTCGGCTCAACTAGTTCGGTCGGTGTCTCGCTACGTTCGGCATCCAAGAAGCGCTCGACATCTAGATGGCGTTCGGCGTCATAATACGCTCGGCATCCCGGAAGCGCTCGGCATTCGGAAGCGCTCGGCATCAAGGAACGTTCAGCATCGAGAGACGTTCGACATGGTATAACGTTCGGCATGTACGAACGTTCAACATGGCAGAATTGTCCGTCATAAAATATCGTTCGGCCTAACTATTGTTCGACCTAAGTGTCATTCGGCCAAGACATGGTTCGGCCTTGACAGCATTCAGCCAGAGTATCGTCCGGCATAAGTTCTGCTCGGCATTCAGTCGTTCAGCACAAATACACTGGATCGGCCTCCAGTATCGGTCGGCACAAATACTTCCCATGGCATTCAGGGTATTCAGCCTCACTTCTATTCGGCATGAGAAGATCGTTCGGCATTCACGCCTAGTTCGGCATTCAGCTTTCGGCATCTATGGATCGGCATACAGCGACCACTCCATTTGGGCCAAGGTATTCGGCTGCCAGGCCCGCCAGGGAAGTCCAACCCATCTTTGTCTATAAATAGAGAGGCAGGGCCACAGTGAAATGGACCTTTTTTCGAGAACACTGGGGAGACTCTACCACTTTTAAGACTCATCCTCTTTACTTAGCAATTGTATTTAAGTAGTTGGCAAACAGATTGTATCTGTAATCAATTATCTAGTAAAGCAATAAAGATTAACCTCAAAGTGGACGTAGGCAGTTACGCCAAACCACTATAAATCTGGTGTTCTCGTCTTTGCATTCAATTTAGCATATTGTTCCTCGTTTAAATTTACTTTCATCATTTATCTCTCTACACAATCTTTCTCAACAAGGTTAGTGACCAATTTTGGTGCTAACAATAAATCTGTAACTTGGTTACTTAGGGACACTTGCCCAAGACTGTGTATTGTCTTCTATGAGTTTTGAATGCTAAAAGAAATACAAGAATATAGATATTTGATTCATATTTAATCCTATAAAAAGTTAGACGATGAGCAGTCATGATTCTTAATGTACAAAACCTTGATGGAACTTGTTCAATCAAAATAGGCAAGTAAAAAATGATGCAAGATCATGCATTCAATAAAACTGATTGTAATAGGTCTTATTCTATTAGATATAGCACTAGACCAAGAGCTACTAGATGGATCTAGAAATTCGATCGCTGAAATTTCAATTTGATCGACTTAGGTAAAGTGTAACTTATTCGATATCCCTAAATGTTAAAGAAAACTGAATGTGTTTTTGCATTGAGTACGTTACGGTCTTGTAGTGAGGGTTTTCCTTTTGAATAGTACGACATTTGGAAAAGAAAGCGAATGTATGAGAGTGTATGTAACTTAGGCACAATTTGGATGAAGAGTGGTCACCTATGTTCATGAAGAAACAATGAAAACGAGAATTGTATAAAATACTAAACGATACTTAATATGGAATAAGAAACATGATTTATATTATAAATGTATTTTCATATAGAAAATTATTTTCTATGAAATTTATTTCTTCAAATTCAAGATATTTGATATGAAATTCTGGACTGTAACTAGTTACAGTATGTGAAATAAAAATCCATAATAAGTGGTTGAATGGAGCTCCATATTTCATACACTATTATAGTAATGGCGGAAATAGTTGAAGCATGCCATATAACACTTTTTAGTGAATGAATCAAGTTAAGAAAAACTTTTTTCGTAAATATACCAAATATTATTCATGAAATAATAACTTTTCTAGTATTGATTAGTAATAAATACAGTTCTATTTTGATATGAATATTATGAATATTATGAATATTCATCATAAAATAAATCTATTATAATGGTATTTATAACTAAAGTGATGCATTAAAAAACAAAGAAGTATCTGAAAGTTTACAATTATTTCGAAATTATAGACTAAGCCATAGTTTTTGAGAAATAATTCTTTAATCATATGATTATGAATCATATCGTACTTGTGAATTGCATCTCAAATGATTAAGGAAAAGAATCTATTCAGTGGGAGAGTGATACATATAGATGTAAGTCTAATGATACCGTAACAGTTTCACATACTTCATTAAATTCGCTAATGAGTTGTCACAAACATGAACGTACGTATTCGATACACATGTAGTACATCTATGATAAGCCGTAGAGTATAAAATGGAAGTAAATAACATAATTTTCAAATGAAAATAGTACCATTCGATTTGATTGAATAGATGAGTGTATCAAAAAAGATTCCAAATGTACCTAAAGCGAATACGATTCTATCTCAAAAGTCACTTCTCCTTATGATACATAACGATGTATCGACAAGGAGTGATCAGACTTTGTTGGACAAAGAACGAGTGATAATGAGTGAGCCGAGTTAACTTCTTTCTATTAGGATGTGTAATTATGAGTGAGTACATAAGGTTAAAATTAATTTTATCTAAAAAATAGTTTACGAGATCATATAAGGTAAGAGTTTATAAAAACCCCACATACTCAATGTTAAGGAATTGATAGGTTTTGTGAATCAAGAGGCTAAGTGTAATATTTGCTCGTTAGGGATCTTGTGTGTACCATCCTGAAGGAGTTTGGGACCAACCAATACCGATTGATCAACTTATGCTATAAACATAAATTTCGTAAACTCAAAACTTAATTGGTTTTATACATATATAAAGGCAGCCATAAAAGGATTTTCTTTTAGAAATTATTGGTAGTAAAATGGAATTGAAAACGATCCAGAGATAAAATTGATTATGAGGGATGAAATGAAATTAACCAAGCCTAATAACACATTAAAATGTCTAATAAGTATTCTCATACATTAAAGAGAAACTACGAGTTTCTTATCAATGCCACGAGTAGAATTTCCTCAATTTTTAATAAAGCCATTAAGAGTATTAACTCTGCCATATGGTATGATGTGTAAATCTTGAATAGACTCCAAGCACGGTATCAAATATGGTTTTGATAGTTGTACCCGAAGGGATATGATCCATTGGCCGCAAATATGTCTTCAGGAAGAAGACCAATGCAGTTGAAATATAGTAAGAAACTTTGATAAGAATAAAACTTTAAATTTCAAAAGTTGAAATCACCATAGTAGATTTATCATCCAACACACTTAAATTAATCTGGATTTTTCTCTCCAAATATATTGCTCGATTTGATTTTGATTTTTGGTACATGTATGTTGAAAAGGAAATTCTAAATAATGGTTCAGAATATGTTTGTAATGACCCGTATTTTTTAACGATCAGATATTTAAATAGTTTATTTAAATATTTAATGATTAATTAAATAAAGGTCGAAAATGTGATTTTTAGCATACGACTGAATCAGCACTCGAGACTATACTTCCATTGAGTTCGGAATGACATTGCGAATTGATTTAGTATAAGGATCGCTATATTTCAAGATCGGACGATCCAATGGTCAAAATGGTCTCAAAATACGTGAAATTAGTCTTCCGAGGCGCAGTCTCAGATGGAGACATGGTTAGTGGTGTTGAATCCGAAAAAATAAGATGATGCACGCAGACAAGTTCCATGGCGATCAAACGTGCCGTGTGATCGTACAGACTCGAAATGCATGACCATTTATTTGAGAAAATGAAATAAATGGAATATTTTTTAATAAAAACCCTTTATAAATTCCATCTCCCTCCAGTTCTATTTTTTTCGTTACTGTAGCATTCCAGTGAGGAAATAATGGCCGCACCCAATCTTGAGCTTCTAAATTCGATTTCTCCTTATCCGCTCATCTAAAAATCATGAGATAAATTCCGGTGAGATTGTATCAAAGAGAGCTTCAATTCTATATAATGGATCAGGGTTTCATGATGGTTGGTGGAGGTTGACCCATTTGGCAGTGGGTTAGGTTTCGGATTCGTCGAAGATTTGGTCGATAATTTTCGAATCGGTGATCATCATCATGTTTCTCTCATTGAAGTGTGCTTTTCCCCAAAGTTGGGAAACCTCCGACATCCCTTGACCATCACGATTGTTCAAGGCCGAAGCCTAGATTGGAAAACGCATGCGGGTCGCATTTTGATAGGGCCAAGCGACGGTGGCAAGGTTAGGTGCAAGGAAGAGAGTTTGATGTTGAATTGTTTGGTGAAGACCGATCGAAGAATCGCTGAGTATCCGTGAAGAAATCGATGGGCAAAGGGATCAGATATGCACGGTGATATGGGTGTGCACGCGGCTGTGATTGAGGAAGAAGAAGGATTCTTAACTTAACAATGTAATTAGTTAATTAATTATCTCGTTAATCTCGATTCTTATACCGGTCATATCTTTTGCATACGAGGTCCTTTTGGATGCGGTTTCTTGCGTTGGGACCATATTGGCAGATCTACATTTTGGCATTGGTTTGGATAGATTTGGCCGAGGTGAGTAATATTGTCTCTCAATTTACTATGATTGATTGTTTATTGTTATATTGACGCTCGAGAATGATTTTTTGTTTTTAAACATGATATTGTTATATATATGCAGCAGCTATATTTTTATAAAAGAATATTTAATTATTTTTAAATGATTTATAAAGAATATCACTTATTTTCCATTGTCGTGCCATAGTTAGGGAATTATTAAATTAGATCTATTATTGATGTTATTTCTCACATTAATCGATATGGATGGATTATTATATTGTATGTATGACGTTTTGGATGGATGTATGGTTGTTTGGATGTATGGATGCATGTTTGAATATTTGGCTTGTTTGTTATTGGGCTATTTTGGTTGGAAACGCCGATTAGCGATGATTGGATTGTAGGTAGCATCTTGTACGTTGGAATTCCGCACACGCGAGAATCTAATGAACGAGATGAGCTGTAGAAGAGAGTTTGAGATACGTGCCGACGGACCTGGATTTCAACATGGATGCCGGACATTTCCATTTGGTTTGTACTTAGCCGTTCAGTTAAGTACAAGACCAAGGGGATGGTATTGACCATAATAGAGTGGTCAATGTCCATCACTGTTGTTGGTTTGTGATTTGGCTGATAGTGGCTTTGGTGTTGATGAGATACCGTGGTGCACAATGTGACGATCTGTTCGTGCGACCAGTTTAGAGATATGATGTTATTACTCTACGACTAGTGATATTGATGGTTAGGCAGGGATGTGGTGCTTTGACCTGGTAGTCTGATACGGTGGATAGTGACTCGATGATGTATGGAGTAGGCTCTGGGATGATAGTGTCAGGATTTCATGGATCATGCTAGGTCTTGGGCTTTGTATGGCATGATAGTAGGGTTCTTCGATCAGGAGCTCGGGCAGAGAGCAGGATCATGGATGGCAGCTCGGATTGGAGTGAGGCTGCGAATAGTGGACTGGGTTGAGTGTTAGGGCTTGTGCCCAGAAACTGTAGTGCACCAGTAGGGTTCGAATCCATATCGAGTGAGTAGGGCTCGATGGATGTGTTTGTGCCTAGGGATCGTTGATGACTCAGAGTGTTTTCTGTTGTGTTCAGAGCACGGGTACTATATGCGGGTGATACTCGAGGGCTGGTAGCAATGGTCGTGTACCCTGGACTTCCCCAAGGGAGTCTAGGTCCGGTGGTATATAGGCATCTCAAGAGACAACCTTGCATGGTTTCGGACCTGAAAGTACAATGGAACACAATCGAAAACCGAGATTTCAACTAGTCCTTGACAATTGGTCATACAGGTCATCATATATCTGGCACATTGGGTGACAGTTAGTATTGTTTGATGGTTTCTATGTTTGTTATGGTTTCTCACTAGTGACCTGTTACGCTAGGGATGTCACACTAGGTAAGTATTGTGGTAGGGATACCTAGATACCATGACTTGACTTAGTATGGAGTAGGGACTGTAGGTGGAGATACCTAGGTACCCTAACAAATACTGTGTATAGTATACCCTTTTTACGATGTTATAGAGTGGCATATTGCTTATGTTTATGTGCTGACTCTGTGGTTGCAGGGACAGGTCAGGTATGGTTTATATATCCTCTGTTCCGTATATTATTGAGTTTTATAGTATTTTGAGATTTGATATCGCCCACACCAGAATGTTGTCTGACCCGAGGTTTTTTGCTTCCTATTATCTCGGGTGCTCATAAATGAGTAGATTGAGAGCAGGTGGATGGTTATGAAGTTCTACAGGTGGACCGACAGGAGGTGACAGTTATTTATACTTATATGTGCATTAGCTATTATATTTCCACTGTGTGATACTGTGGAGCCTTGATAGTGTTGATTTTCTATTATGAGATAGTGTACCAGTTGAGTTTACTTTCTCACTATATAAACTCTATTATGGTGTTGTATAACTTTGTGAATTTTTATTCAGATGTTTATTTCATATTGTTATTACTGTCTCTATTGTTTCATACTTGTATTTATAATTATATTTACTCTGATGCGATGTGAGACATGCAACAAGTATTGATTATTTGATACTTCCTTTTTCTTCTTTTCCATTCTTTTCTCTTCTATTTCTTCATTTTATTTCTTTTTTTTCCTTTAACTACCATTATGTACCGTAGGTGTAGGGCGGTCGTTACAATGTTGTTTTTGTACATAACAACAAATGTATTTTAAAATCAATGGTGCTAAGTTTGTGGGTTTGGATAGGATCCAAGAACCGATACGAAAATATTACTAATAAACTATCAAAGTTACACAAATATTTTGATAGAAAAATAAATCAATTTGAATTTTAGTCAAAATACAGAAGAAGCGTGTGTTTATAAGAAAGAACTATAAATATACTAGAATATTTCTTAAACTATAAGTAACAATATACTACTGACTATTAACGACGTACCCATGTTGGAATCATTTTTTAGTTTTATTGCTTAATTCTTGGTACGAGCGTTATGGCATGGGCTTTGCGCGTGATCATGGCACATGGTTTACAAGTGAATTGTTTTTTCTATAAATTGAATATATTTAACATATTCAAGAGAAATTGTTTGCACAAAAATTAAGCCATATTTTTGCATTGAAATCATGTGTAATTAGTTTCAATGTTTATTTCTTAATTGCAACATCTAATTTTCTGTTAGTTTATATTTTTGTTTCTATTAATTTGTAAAAGAAGTTTATTTGTTAGATCTTATTTTTAAGTGACATTAAGATTTGATAATATATGTAGAAGGACATTTTGAATTTGTAAAAGAAGTTTATTTATTAGAACATATATTTAAATGCAGCAATTCTTGTTCAACTGACTGAAATGGTTACGAATTTAAGCAGGCTGAATTTTAGCCGCATGATATTTATGCCCACCTTGTTATCCACCATTGAATTGAATTCATATGCTTGTTTCCCCAGGTTCTTCTAGCCCAACCTATTTAAGTGACACTAAGATTTGGTAATATTTGTAGAGGTTCATTTATTAGGTCATATGTTTATGTGATATTAAGATTTGGTAATATATGTAGAGGGGAATTTTGAATTTGTAAAAGAAGTTAGATCCAACTTTTGAGTAATATTAAGATAAAGGGGCATTTTTGGCAGTTTATGATGGTAATAAAAAAGTGTGACACCAAAGGCATTACGACTATTACGAAAGATAGTATTTTAACGGACATATTTTATAATTAGCATAAAAGAATGTTGGGAATGTTCCAAATGATACACACAGATACCATATTAAAATGTTTACTACAGAGTATGCAAGATGGATTCCTTATGCATTGGCAGTATGAATTATCATATAAATTGTGTTGTCTATAATATAGCACTTCGCTTATGTTTTGGTTACATAAAGCAAGTATTAAATCCGAATTAAGATCATTAAATGATAGTTTAGAGTGTTCTCGAGTATTTATGAAATATTAGAAAATTGTTTACAAAAATAACGAACTCCTTGTAAAGGAGTATCCAGACTCAAACTCATAAGCGATATCGAGCATAGTATGTTAATATTAAATTCATGTTCAAACCTTACTTAAAGAGCTTGAAAATTGGAAATGTTCTAAACAATAAGGTTGTAGCTATTTCAACCAAAAAGTCTAAGTACATCGCCTTTAATAGCGCCACGACAAAACCATTATATATATATATAATGCACACATTTATAACTAAGCTAAAAGGATTTTAGATGTTGAAAATCCCATGACATTGTTATATGATTACAATACCGTGATATAGATCATGAAAGGACGTAGAGCTCACCAGAAGTCAAGAAACATAATCTAAGAATTTCCACATGATAAAGACAATTTATCAGTATCGGAAAAGTTGATTGACAATGTAGATGGTTATAACAATATAGCATATTCGTTCAGTAAAGGACTAGCTCGATTGTTTTTGAGAAAACCGGTCAAAGGAATAAGATTCCATAACTAACCCAAAGTGTAAGATTGAAAAGTTAGGGGTATGCCCTGGGGCAATTAAGTAATTGTTACATATATCTAACAATGTAACCAATCTTGTTCATAGTAAAAGTATATATTGTGTACTTTGTTACATATATCTATTATATACTTTGTTATATTATAATATAATTAATTAAGCAACCAATTTAAAGTATATATAATTAGATAATCCTTAAATAACATGTTATGTGATAATTGTTACAAAGAGTTGTAACTATGAGAAAATTATAGCATAATATTTTAAATATTCCTGGTCAAGATGTTTTGAGAAAGTATATCAATACATACTTTGGAACAGAGTACATAACGCTTTCCAAATATTGGGCGGTATTTACCTCATGCTTACTGGGGACACTAAAGGTTTATGTACTAATAGTTATTGGATAACTATGGAATGACTCACTCGAGAGTTTCTTGTTGGTTAATAACAACTAAGGTCTGAATTAGGTATCAACCTAAGAATACCATGGATACTTCACTTTTATTATAGATAAATCGTAGCATGATGTCCATCAAATGACTATAGTTAAGTCTGAATTAAAGTATTGGAAGTGAAACATATTCAATAGAGAAAACATTGTTTAATTGTATAGGGACCTTCCTAATTCAGACCAAGTGCTCTTGTACCAGGAAGAACTCATTCCAAAATGAGATCCCCTACCTCAAAGGTACGGTTTTTGACCTTGGTACTGAAATTTCGTGCCACTCTTTTCTGGTGAGAAGCTATCCTTTATTCAGCTTCTTTCCATTTCTCTTCAACCACGTTGAGGGACTCAAAAAAGAGTTCCTGGTTCACCTTGGAATCATAATGTTTTCTTTGGTGGGAAGGAATATCCTTTTCTATCTAAATTATGGCTTTAACTATATAGGAAAGAGTGAATTAAGTAGGCCCAATCGAGGACTTATAGGTTGTTCAACCCACAGTGCTAGGGGTAGTTCATCGACCCAATTGCCCTTGACTTTTGTCAATCATTTCTTCATGTTGATTTTATTCACTCCCTCTACCTATCCATTCGCTTGTTACTGCGCTACTATTGGGAAGCTCCTCTCAATATTGTACCGGTTATAGAAGTCCTTAAACTCGGCATTCTTGAATTGAGTTCCATTGTCAGTTATACTTTTCTATAGGACTCCAAATCTGCATTTTATCACTTTTTTGTAATGATCATGGCTAGCAGTTTTGCTTCAGCCCACTTTGTGAAGTAGTCCACTGCTACAATAGTGTACATTTCTCTACCTTTCGACATCGGTAGCATATTGATTATATCAATTCCTCAAATTGCAAATGGCCACGGGCTAACCATTTATGTAAGCTCAGTAGATGAGGCTCTTGGAATCCTTGCAAACCTCTAGCATTTGTCAGAACGTCTGGTATAATCCTTAGCATCTTAGTTGATCGTCGGTCAGAAGTATCCATGGTGGAGAATTCCTTTGCTAATATCTGCCCCTGGTGTGAGCTCCACGGCTTCCTTTATGTACTTCCATGAGGATTTTCTTAGCCTCATCCCCGATGAAACACCGTAGAAAGAGGATAGAGAAGCCTCTCTTATATAATACTCCTTACATTATAAATCATGGCACTCTACGAAGGAGTTTCCATCATTCATTCCATCCATGCGAGTGGGTTCCCTTTAGCAAATAGTCTTTGATTAGAGTCATCCGTGACTCCCTTTCCTTTTGGTCTCTAAGATCCAATCGATCGATGCTCGATGCTGTTAAAAATTCAAACCAATCCCATCAAATGTGCATCCCCAGAGTTTGCTAGCTTGGCTAGTGACCCACCTTCGTATTTTCCTCTCTGGGAATATTTGTTATTGTGTAGTATTCAATATCATTCAACAGTTCTAAGTAAGGGGCAAGTCTCAATCCCTAAGCCTGAAATTCATTTTTTAGTTGGAAAACCACTAATTGAGGTCGATGTATACATGCAATATCTTGACTCCTTATTCCTTCGCTATCCTAAGTCTGACTATCAATGCTTCATACTCAGCTTCATTGTTCGTTGCCAGAAACTCCAACTTCAGTGCGTAGCATCATTCTCCTTCCAGGGTTAAGAGAACCACTCTTCCCTTGGAATGACATTCATTAGAAGCTCTATCTACATATAATTTCAATTGGAAAGGTTGAACCATATCACCTTCCTCTTCTCCATCCCGGAAGGTAAACTCAGTAATGAAATCAGCCAACGCTTGTCATCTTATCGCCCTTCTAGGATGGTAACTTATGTCGTATTGTCTTAGCTCAATATTCCACTTTAATAATCTTCCCAAGGTTTCGGGTCGATGTAGTACTTGCTTTAAGGCTGATCTGTCAGTCCCTTTATCGGGTGAGCTTGAAATATGTTCGTTGTTTCCTTGAAGCAGTCACTAAGAAATAGGCCAACTTTTCCAACTTTGGATAGTTCTTTTCTGCTCCTATAAACTGCTTATTGATATAATATATGGGCCTTTCTATTTTCATCTCCTTACGTACCATAGCTGCACTCAGTGTATGAGTAGACACTGCTAAATATATAAATAAGTCTTCAGCTTCCAAAGACTTTGATAGGATCGACGGTCTCTCCCTGTGCTTCAATAATTTTTGGAAAGAATCTGGCATTCCTTTGTCCAGACAAACTTTCCTTTTTTCCTTTTGGAGGACATCGAAGAATGGTATACATGTACCAGTCAGTTTTAAGACAAATCAGCTCAGTGTAGCAAATTATGCGTTTAGGCTCTACATTTCCCTCCATGTCCTGGGGCAGTTATATGTTTCAAGGCATTAATCTTCTCTGAATCAGTCTCAATGCCCCTTGAATTTATAATACAACCCAATACTTTTCCCGATGCGACCCCGAAGGGACATTTCGATGGATTTAACTTCATTCTGTACCTCTGCAGGACATTGAACATCTTGGAAAGATCATCTGTGTGGTTCATTTATAGTTATAAATTCATAAGCATATCATCCAGGTAATGGCCGATATTCTATGTATCGGAAGATCGTAGAGTATTTATTGTATTATTTATTTAGGGTCGTATGATTCTATTAATTTGGGAAATGACTACTATTGATATTTTCCATCCTTAGAGTTTTTATCAAAAGATTTTGATCTTGAAAACTTGTATGGCCTATAACTTTTGATGGAAACCGAATTGGGGTCTAAAAAACTTTCATTAGATTGGGATGAGGGTTTCTCTTTCCATAGAGTAATTTAGGAAAACAGACATACCATTAGGGAAATATGTCCTTTTGAAGTTTCACTTGATTTTGAATAGCTTAATGGGTAATTAGTGAGTTAATGATAAGGTCCAAAGCCCATTTCGTGATTAGCATGGGGATGAGGCTGATGGGAGTTCTCTCCATCATTATTCACTTCCCAAAAATAAAGATAAAACCCTCATTAACCATCTTTCAGCTAAAAAGTTATCATAAACCTACTTTAATTAGCCAAATCTTGTCATTAAGGAGAGATAAGAGAGACTATCACTTGGATTGGAGATTTATTGTTAGAGATCACTAGGGGCTGCCGTTTATTTTGGGATTTGCGTATTTGGATTTGCTTTGGATTTAGGTGAGTATTTAGGACCTCTCATTTACTAACTAGTCATTATACACTTTAAATTTATGTGTTAAAATGATTTTTGGATCCTAAAACATGTTTTAAACTTTATATAATCACGTATGTTAATTTCAAATGATTTGGAAAGGATTTATAAAAAATTATGTTCTTATGGATCTCTCTCGTTCTTATAGTTATACCATTACATTTAGGCTTCACTTTGATGTGTATGGATGTATGATTGTTAGGATATATTGTATATAATGATTTCTTGAATGTATGATGTTTGAATGGCGGAAAATGCAGACCGAATGGCGATTTAGTTATAGGGCTAAGTTATGGATTGGTATTGATGGATCGGTGATGATCCATAGAGTTAACTTGAACCAACTTTGGTGCGATCCATATGGGGCAATAAGGAAGGCCTCATAAGACTATGTTTTGAATTTCAAGTTTTGGAGTTTGCTCGTGTTATGGCCGTTTGAAGATGGAATGGTGGTGATATGGAAGTTATGGACTGGTAGGAACTTGCTTCAAGTCTTAGACATGTTCGCTTCAAGTTCCTGGACAGTTGCTTCAAGTCGCAATTTTTTTCTTGAGAGTGTAGGCCAGTAAAAGGAGGAGAAATTTGGCTAAGGCATGGATTGGTAGCCATGGATCAGTACCGGTCCATGAAGTATCAATCGGTGATGGATCAGTGAAGGAGAGTTTCACATGGTGAGCATGGATTGTTGCGTTGGAGTGTGGGATCGGTGATGGCTATGGATCGGTGATGGAGCGTTTCATGTAGAGAAGCATAGTTTAGTTGAGATGAAGTATAGGATCAATGATGGGATGGATCAGTGATGATGGACCGGTGGTCATGGATTAGTGGTGATGGATTAATAGCCATGGATCGGTAGTGTTCGATCGGTATAGAGGAAGTGAGTGCTTCGAGTCATGGAGATGGTTCATGCTTTCACTTACTTCAAGTCATACCTTCCATTTTCGAGCTAAGGCTTAGGTTGGTACCAAACCATAAGATTCGGTGATGATTTTTGACAACGATGAGGCATGATTCAACGGTGATAATTCCGTGATGGGAAGTGATGGCTTCGATAATGGATAGTTGTGCTTGAGATGCAGATTAGGCGAAGATGAGTTTGATTGAAGGAACTGTTGGAGGAGGGTTATGGGAGGAATGATGATATTCTACGACCAATGATGGCTTTCTAGAATAGTTCCCAACTGCGATGACTTTAAATGGGACTTGTAAGAACAGTTTCGAGATGAGCTCTGCTACGAATGATGTGTGCAAAGGGATCGTTGATATTTGTAGGTTTCGAAGTGTAGTCGTAAAGTAGGGGTATGTGAGGAAACTCGCTTAGGAGGGAGATGTGCCTCAGATCACACGATGTTCCAATATGTTTACCCTGAACTTAGTGTGATTGCCGTCTAGTTTCCGACCTACCGAGTGGCATATATTCAATTACTGAGAAACTGAGACATTGAGTAGTCCTTGATTATGTGATGGGGTCATACATGTATCATATATCCAACGCACTCAGTGAGTGAATGTAAGGATGGATGATGGATGCTATGTTTACTTTGAGTGTTTATCACCCTAGGGATGTCACATGATGCAGATATTATCGATGTAGATATCTAGACACCTCTTAGTACTTTGATGTATAGTGTACCCATAGTGACCGATATAGAGTAGCGTATATCTTGTGTGTGTGCAAACTTTATGGATGCAGGGACAGGTCGGGTATGATTTTCCATACCATTTGTCTTAGTGTATTGATTTTATAGTATTTAAGATTTTCTACCGCTTACACCAGACTGTTGTCTGACTCGGGATTTTATGATTTTCTTCTTATTATTTCGAGTACTCTTAAATGAGAAGATTAGGGATATCAGTTCTGGCGAGCACGTGGAATAGGACAGAGGATGAGCAGGAGATCATTCTCTCGTATTATTACATTTACTTGTTATGATTTTCTATTCTGCTACACAACACAATAAAGCTTACGAATACCTTTATTATTTAGAGACAGATTGCTTATGAGTTATGTATAACTCTATCACCGGTGTTGTATACTGTATGGATCTATTTACTCCGATTTCTGTTATTCTTTTAGTTATTACTGTCTTGCCTATTTTATATCTGAGATGTCTACTATTATATTTTATTCGATACGTTGTGAGATGCACGTCAGGTTTTGTGATGTTTTATTCACCTTACAACCTTAACGATCGTCCTACAGTAGCCAGGCATCGCTACAACATAAGTTACCACATTATTGCATGCCAGTGGTGTAGGGCGGTCATCACAACCCACATACACTTCCATGGTATGTCCGATTTAATTTTCAAACATTGTACTTACCAATCACTGATAGGTAGCTCTAGTATTCTTCAAACCAAACAGCATAACTCGATAATGGTACATGCCTAAAATTAGTCATGTAACTCGTATGCTCCTGATATGTGATGTGCATTGTTTTTTGATTGCATCTGGAATATGCATCCATAAAGGATAATAGTTCATATCCGACCCTAGAGTCCATAAGATGATCGATCTTTAGCAGTGGAATGCTTTTTTTTGGTCATGCTTTATTCAAGTCTGATTGGTCGATGCATGTCTACCATTTTCCATTTGGCTTCTTGACCAACATGAGATTCAATACCCATTCAGGGTATAAAGCATCACAAATAAAGCCATTTTCCTTCAGCTTATCCACCTCTTCTTTCAACGCAGTGGATCACTTTGGACCTAAAATGCATCTCTTCTACTTCATAAGAGGGCACTTCGGGTTCATATTCAATGCGTGGCACGCTACCTTCAGTGATATTCCATACTTTTTTGACTTTGTCCAGGCAAATACATCCAGATTTACCCAGAGAAAATCAACAAATCCTAGTGCGAAGCCGAGGTCCGATCTTAAGGAATCAAGTAGGGTAATCCATATCAACCAGGATGTTGATCGACAGCTCTACCGGTGTTGCCCGTATCCTTTGGCTCCTTTCGAGGATCCATAAACTTGTAGAATTTGTAATGGCTTTCGGGCCTGGGCTTTGGCTTTGGCTTTGATTGTTATGTGTAACACCCCTTAAAATGAAAATAATTAATTAAAAGAACTAATAAATTTATATGGCTAAATAATGGAATTTGAGAAAACGTCAAAATTTGGCCATAAACTTGTACCATTATATTCAAGATGATTCTCTAAGCAACTTTCATATAAGAAGTTATAGATGTTTGAAGATTTTGAATGAAAATAATTTAAAATATAAAAAAGAATATATATATATATATTAAAACGCTAAGAAAGAAAGAAATAACCCAGGCCTATAAGGGTCGGTCGACCGCTCCTATCGATCGATTGACTGATTGGGTTAGGGTCGGAGTGCTCTGAATCTTGGCCTGAACAACCCAAATTTAATAAAAACTAATCCAACAGGAAGAATTGATTCAAGTGCATATAAATACAAGCATAGACCCTCACTTTTCTTCTCATATTTTCTGAACAGAGCAACGAAACTATATCATTTTTCTATCTTCAATATTTCTAGAAATTATAAAAGTAGTGTGTGTATATATATGTGTGTGTATATTGGAGAAGAACGAAAAATAAAAAGAGAAGAAAAGGAGGAGTGAATAGAGATCCGCATAAAAGGGTAAATTCAATAATTGAAAATTTAAACTCTCTTAACTCAAAACTTCACTCAGATCTATAATTCTAATAAGTGTATATATACATATACATATACGTATATTTTTATTGGAAAGGAAAAGGAATCAAGTAAGAAAAATATGATTTGATTTAGAGATTTGGAAGTTATAAGGTGAGTGGAAGATTATGTAATTTACATAATATTAAGTTTATTTCATTGAATCTTTATTTTGTCATTATGCCTATGTGAAAACCATTAGATTATAGGCTTAAATAAATCAATCAAAATTGGGATCTTTCCTACATACTTAGAGATCGTTTAACCTTGGTGAAATAATATGTATATACCCTAGATCTGGAAGTTATGGAGAATAATTCCCAAAATTTACGAAACGTAATATTAATAAAATTATGTAGCTAGTTCCATATTTTTGTTATTTGGATTGTAAATGGTTAAACTTGATAATCATCAATTATAGATGCTTTAATTTGATTGGGGTTTTCACTTCTATATTTTAATTCATTGGAATTGTAAAATCTACACGGGAATTTCCATAAATCGCCCAACCTCGTAGTTACATATGAAAATGCATCATTTTAAATAACAAGGAATATTCATATCCAAGGGAAAGAGATCTTCATAATAGGGATGTTTTACCATAATTTGCATGGTCTATTTCAATAAAAATTAAAAAGAGATTTCCTTGTAATTGTAAATGCAACACAATCTCACCCTTATCATTTCATGGAAAATTTCAATGGCAACGTTTTCTTCATGAAAGATATACGATTCCAATGCTTTAAAATGTGGAAATAACTATTTTTGACGGTTACACACAAGTGTATATCCGAAATTCGCTCAAAATAGAAACTAAAAAGTTATGACTAAAAATATAAATAAACTCGTTTATCAATTAAATATACATACATATATGTATGTATATGTATATATATATAAGAATAAAGTATAAGCTTAAGAAATAAATAAATAAACGTCCGTTATAACACACACATATGATAATGTGAAATTAATTGTACGTTATCATATTAATTATAAATAATACGCTAAATATGAATAAGGCAATAAATTAAAGAGTAGAAGGGAAGTTACCGTAAGCTAGTCAGTATGGGCAGTAACCATTTAATGAATTTAGTAACATTAATACAAAAGAGAAATAAAGACAACAAACTTATAAAATAAGAAGAAGTGATGGAAAGTAAATAAATGAATATGAATGGATAACAAACTTAAGAGGCATAATAGATTCCATAGCTGAAATTATGTGGGCTCAATAATACATTTGCGACGGTTGTGAATTGGTGGACCTAAACAAATATTCAGATTAATTATAGGTGACTTGGCTTTTTATGTTGGGATGCGAGGTTAGTTGAGTTACACAATTGAAGTCTGCCCTCCACAAAGAGCTAGCAGTAGTTGTGTGTACATTCTACTAATGTGGGACATCTACACTAATAGGGCCCACGTGGATATTCATTCACGTATAGAGTTGGGAAATATACCAAAAGATTTGCTTTGGATTTGAAGTAGTAAATGGCTGTATGGTCTGCTTTGATTTCAAACCAGTGATGTTAAGTAACTGGAAATAGGCATTTTCCTTGATTTGCATTAGGTGAATCAAAACTGGAACTATGTAGAGAGGATGATGCTAAGTCAAAATTATGTACCAGTATTTGTAGAGTAAGGATGGGCATAGGTCAAGGCTTTCATCAGTCCCGAGCGGCTTATTAGCAAAAACCTGGATTAAGCCAAAAGGATACTTCCAACTGGTGTAGAGTCCGTATGAGATATGCACTGATCTTAAATTTTGGTTGTTTGTTTGCATGTCTGGAGGTTGGCTAGTTACCCCGTAGACAAGTTTTTGAGATACGGTTGTAATAGGCTAGTTAAATTATAAAGCCATGTCTTGGAGTCATCGACCTTCGGACCGATTGACTATCAATTACGTTGCGAATGGGTCTTCTTTTTGGGAGAACAGGGATGCTTATATATATATATGTATATATATACTTATACCATGAGGTAGGTTAGATATATCGTACACATTGGTGAAATTAAATCCAGAATCCTTAATAATAGACATAACACTTAAGTACGGCTCAATCGCTATAAACTAGAGTTATGGATAAAGTATATAATTTACCAGTCACCAGAACATTGTTCTAACCCCTCCTCATTACAACCCACATGATAGATTTAGAGAAACATGATATTGGTACAAGATGGGAGTGGTAGATGGATAGGTCTTCTCATTCATGCTTGGCACTGATAAGGCAACTAGAGGAATAAAATTGTTCGAAGATAGCAGCCTTAGTCAGTATATATGTTTTATTATATTTTATTGCTCTGCTGTGAGTTTCTATAGATAGCTCTCTAATATACTTATGTTTATTACAGGTTACCAATACCAACAATCTGTACCCTAATGGACTTATTTAGATTTAGTTGAAAAATGAGGCCCATTAAGGTGCGGGTTGTTACATTTAGAATCAGAGCCTAGGTTAGTTGATCATAAGAATTAGGATACATTGAGAAAACATATTTGTATATTTACCTAGAATTGTGTGTGTGTGTGTGTGTGTGTATATATATTCCAACTATAGAAGTAGTTGCAACCGTGTTTTAGGAAGATGTATAAGGCAACTATGAGTCGAACAATAAATTAAGTAAAATTTATGCATCTACCCCAGCTACCCTACGGAAAGTAGGATGTACTATAAGATGTTGATGTAAGAAGAGCATGGTCATGACATATAGAAGGGTCCCTAAAGCTAGATGGTACTTGACTCCTTTTGCGAAACCCAGACTGCTCTATGATTTTGGATTCCGTAGGATTGCCAACTGACGACGTACATTTAATCTAGACAAATGGAAGTAAGAACATATATGTTAAAAATATCCGAAGGTAATGTATAGATCAGAATGAGAAAGCTCTCATAAGAAGACGTGCATAGACCACCCTAAGATGGTAGCCAGATTTTAATATATTTTCAATGAAGATAAACTAGGAATAATTTGAAAAGAAGGGAAGTCCAAAAGAAAGAATAAATAAAATCAATTACTGAATCCGACCTCATGTAAAAGAATTTAATAAAAAGATTTTAAAGTTTTCTTAATATATTTGAAATGACTTGCATACAATTTATTTAAAATTAAAAAGAACACCATCATTGAAAAATTATAATTTTTGAAAAGCAAGTAAATACTAAATTTTTCTCTATATAAAATATTCTCTAAAAATAGATTTTGAAATATATATATATATATAAGTAGTTTATAAATATTAATTAAAAGAAATATTTAGAGAATTCATAATTGAAATTTAAGACTGGTTGGATTAAAAAAATTTCAATTAAAGGGTTTTTAATAAAGAGATGTTTTTTCCCTTTTGAAACAAACGAAAAACTATATGTTTAGCTTGATGATTTTTCTATTTTTCTAAATTCAAATCTTTAAGAACTTCTTTTAAGGGGTGGACGATTGGAAAAAGTATTAGGTTTAGTTAGGGTAAGAAGAGTAGTATGGTAAGAATGTCTGATAACGTAGTTAGAAAAATATTCTTGTATAAGTAGATACAAAGAAAATAACTGAAATAGAAGGGACAAAGTAATCGATGAAGAATATATCCAAACAAGCAGGTAAGCTTGTGTAAAAAGGAGATAAAAAAGAGGAATTGAAATTTAAGGAGTAAAGAGCTCGACCACTAAGGCAATAGACTAACATACCACCGAGGGCGGATATGAGTTTTTCTAGAATGATTTTGGAGCAACTTGAAGAAGATAGAGTTTAAAATGAAGAAAATAAACCAATTAAATATATTCCTCGGCCCTTTTAGGTTCAACGTTCAAATTGGGCCCAGAAGACATTAATCGGTCGACAACATAGGTACAACTGGTCACTGGTAGTAATCGACCAGTTCCTGTTGGTTCTCGTGCCCTGAACCTCGAATGTGGCATATAGCCATGTCCAGATCTTCAGCCCCTCATTTTTCTTCTTCCCCTCCTTGTCCTCTCGACCCCTTTCTTCATCCTCCTCTCAAAAAACCGCCGACGCACTCCCAACCAACCGCGACTATGCCAGCAAGCCCCCCACCAAGTGCATGACCATTGAGCAACACACTCCATCAAATCCAGCCCCAAAATCTCGACCTTTTCCTTCTCCAATCAGTCCATAACACCCCTATGACTAGGTAATAGCACTTCACGCTGCTTAAACCTTACACTCTAAGAAATTGCCTGGTTCTAATGCGACGATGAGAAGATATCAAGCTACGAGGCCTCAGCAAATTTCACATTCTTAGAAGGGAGACCGGTAAAGTTTGAGGACTTCGTCGCATATGGATTAGAAGAGCTATTAATGGCCTCAGGATTGGCACCGATCTTGAGCCATGAGACTTTTGACTGGGAATGCTGCCCGAGATGCTTATGGTTGTTTGATACCAATTTGGAGTACAAACTTGACAAAGATATCAGCCATTTCACATTAGAGGTGAAGGGGACATGGATCACCTTGATGGATGAGAATTTTGAAAGCATTCTAGGCATCCCCAAGATCGGAGCAGATTTGGATGATATTGAGATAACCAACCTAGAGATTCGACAATGAATTTTCCATAAAGGAGTAGGTGTTTGGAGAGCAGACAATATGCAAGACCAAGTCTATCTTGTCACTCGCATCATTCAACACAACATCATTCCCAAAACTAGGAGCTTCAACCAGATATATCCTTTGATGCAGGAAGCCACCTGTAAGGACCCGATTCTTCGACCTCCGAATTTCGACATCAATACGTCCATTGTATCGACTGCCAAGCCATCGAATGCCGGAAAACCGAATACTTAGGGTTTAAGAAAGAAGAAGAAGGGGTAGAAGAAAAGACAGAAGAAAAGAAAAGAAGAAACAACAGAACAATATCAGAAACAGAAACAATATCAGAATCTCACATTCGTAGCGGAACAATATATAATAAATAATCACTAGTCTTTTAAAACAAAGAACTATATCAGTTTATACATACATCAATTAGAGTCAATATACAACTCAATACAACAATGGACAGTTATATAAACTTGTCCTCATACAGAATACATAGCGGAATAAATAAACAAGTACGAATGTACGTTTCGCCACCCAGCTTGCTTCCAAAGCTCCAGAATATCTAGAATATCCTGATAACATAACTCTAGGCTGCCCGGGTGGAAAATAATGGGCACCCAGAGTTTAGAAGGGAAACAATAAACTCCGAGTCAGTCATGGTGACTGGTGTGAGATCGTAAAACAGTTATTTTTCACAAAGAAAATAAAACAGATTCGCAATGCTTTTGGAAAATGAAACTACCATAAGACCTCCCGCCACACACACAATGCAAACGCAGAATTGGAGGAGATTTCTTCTTATGATAGTCAAAGATGCTTACTACGCAAAACAAATTATTTTTGATATTATTTTTAGTGCATAGTGTAGAAAAAATTTCGAAAGTACAATATAAATCTTAGCCAGCATAGGTACCATTATAGTATGCCTACTATAGCTGCCATATTAGATAGCAGGTTCTACAACTAAAACCGTACAAGTCACGTATTGTTTCTTTGGATTTCCAACAAATGGTCAGGCCAAGGAACTTCCCATTGCCACATGGAAACGCCTCTGGAAAGACGTCCCGAGAAATAACCTAATATTACGGTTAGATCTCTGCCAACACAAGGCCAGGTTACCTCTGCAAAAATAGGTAACTACTGACACGCGTATGCCATCCCCCGATCGTAACCGATCTTCCCGAGGATCCTCGATTTCCAACAACCACATAAGAATAATAATGCAGCAACAACATAGGTTAAGTATCTGGGCTCCATACCATGATACCACCTCTATCCAGAAGGAATGACATACACTAAGGGGCGCTACTCCCTAGAACCTTGCCGCATCCTTCCTGTTTTGAACATTTCCGGGGTGTGAGCTCCGACGAAGTCTCGTCCACAAAGCTACGCTTTTCACAAAGCCATGCTTTGGGTCAAACAAATGATCAAAGTAATGATCACAAAGATAAATGATCAAACAAATGATCATATCGCAAATGATCAAACAATGATCATTACACAGCAACACTTAGCATGCCACTTTACCAAATTGGGAATATATCGCTGATAACTTTCAACTACATAACCTCTGAGCTCGTACGTCTCAGAGAAGGGTGTTAAGCTAAGAGAATAAATTCTCCGCCACCAACATATATGTATTTGAAAGAAACTAGCTTTATATCTCAATTTGTAACGTCAGACACACAATCCATACAAGTCTGTTCCGGGATCGAACAGAACCGAAGGCACTTTTCACGAAACCCTTGCAAATCCGGATAATTTTCTAATCACGTCCGGACTTCCCGTCACTAAGGGTGATAAAACCTCTATATTGGAGATCAGCCGATGTAGAGTAACTCGACGGTAATCCTTCCGTTTTCAAAAATATCCGGTCTTCAACACCGATCATCAAATGCAATCCATTACGACGTATCACATATTCGGAATGGGTTATACGACCCAAAGGTCCTTTCCCGGCTAACCCGAATAGTGAGCGCTTATTTTAAAAAATAAGTGTGGCATTCAAATTCAACAAATCACAACAAATACCTATTCAAGGTAATTATTGATAGTCGGTTATTTAACTATCAATAAAGATGCGCAACATCATCAGATTCCAAATAATTTTCCAAATTATTTATTTCCAAAAATATCTTTACAAGATATATAATTTCCACACTTCAAAAATAAATCGATATTTATTTTTTTTAAACCGATTCCCTTTTCTTTTATAAATTCCATATTGAATTTATATTTCAAATATCTACTAATGTAAGATTTTCAATCGATTTCAAATATTCACTTTCAATTTATCTTTACAAAGATAAATTCTCAAAAACGTTTCATTTCATTTTGGAAAAACATTTCCATACTTATTTAATATTAAGTAATTCACAAATCTATTTATTTTCAACATTTGAAAATATTCGATATACTTGAATCAAAATTAAGTATATATTTCATTCTTTAAGGAAATCATTTACTATAACAACATCTATTTGAGTCAAAACGAATGTTACGTAAAACATCGTTACGACGACTCAAAATCACTAGTATAGGGATTCGAAATTAAGATAGATATAAATCCCAATACTAGATAGAAACATTTCCTTTCGGAAATCATTTACTATAACAACAGTGTTATAGTCCATCATTTCCTTCTTCCTCGAAAACGTCTATTTCAACAATGAATGTTGAAATCTATGATTTCGATATTTAACACATTTTAAAACATCGTTAAAACAATTAACTTCATTTTTAATGTCTCTTTTCCAAAACATATCCATTTTACTTAATAATATATTCACTGTCCAAAATTGTGAATATACTTCACTAACCAAATTTCAATATTTTCTACACATTTTATTTCAAAGATTATCCACTGTCCAAAATCGTGGATAAAATTCCCAACCAAACTCTTATTATTACAACATTTAACTTAAAGGATAATTCGCTGTCCAAAATCACGAATATATCTCCTTTATTAACTTCTATGTTTAATTTATCAAATTCAATTGGTTTCGGATTTATAAAACAACGTTTATAAATTCACCTTTATATTTCATAACAACATTGATTTATAAATCTCCTTTATTAACAAGTTCGATCAACATTCCATTTAAAGGCAAAAATCCAATTTATAAGTTAATTTCTTATAAATCCTCTATTCTACAATTTCACTCATTTTATAACTTCACACTTTATAAATATATAAATTTCATTCACTTACGAATTCCATTAATATTTCATTTTTTACACTTATAAAAACTCGTTTTATAATTCCAATATTTTTAATTTTTTAGATATCAATTTTATAAATCTTTTATATAAACCGTTTACAAAAATTCAAAAATCTCAATTTAAACCATTTTATAAATCAATCAACTATTTATTTCAAAAATCACTTTTCGGTTATATTTCACAAAAATCATAATTTTTATAACTTTAAAATTTTAACATTTATTTATTTAAAATAAATCAATTCAAAAATTTAATAAAACGTATACTTTCAAAAATCACTTTAAAAATCTCTTTTAAAATCAACATCGTTATTTTTAAACTTCAAAAATGGATCCGATGATGCAACACACAAATTAGTCAATCACGACATCCAAACATCATATATCAACATATGATAACAGAATACATCACAATATCTGTAAATAAATAAATACTGGTGAGGAATCCAGTTGGATCCCTCCAACCTGTTTCCCTGCATTCACAGACGTTAGCACAATACCCGTTCCACTTCGAGGTGGAATATCGCGATATATGGGATTTATAAAAATATCAATCCGCTATTATGCTGCGCAATAGGGTCTCATCCGCTATAAAATGCGGGAAATCAACAACTGCAATATATACATATGCCAATATATATATATTGCTATATACTACTATATATATATACATAGTATCACATCCAAACAGTCAATCATCAAAAACTGCAATACAAAATTTTATTTTGAGTGAGAAGATCTCACCTTAGCTTTTATTTTTGCAATCCCATTTTTCCATTCCAATTTGTTTTTCTCTATTTATACCTTGTATAAATATTTACACAATTTATTAATATTTGAATCAATCGAATAACAAATTTTCATTTGGTAATTTCAATTATTCAATGCTTTTATTTCAAACCAATTTCTTTTAATAGAATTATTTAACAAGAAATTAAATTTAAAACTAATTTCTCCTTTAACAAAATATTTTCCAGTTACCAAAATAATTACATAAGTTAATTAATTAGTAATCTGTATTTTATATTTTATTTTATTTTTCATATAACAACAGTAGTTTATCTATTTTTCTTATGGAACTTCATATATATACACTTATATAACAATCCATATAGATTTAAAACTCAAACTTTAAAATATCATTTATCTATGTTATTATTACTACTAGTATTATTATTTTTTCTCTTCATTAAACATATTAAAACTAAATATATATATGTTAAATGTTTTCCAAACTATGCATGTATATATCTATTTAAAAGTAAATTTACAATTTACATTTTTTTTCATTGCCGAAAGATAACTGTAAATCAATAGAAACCATACCCAATCCCAGATCGCCGATTGAAATCGCGGCTGCAACTTCCCTCGCCGAGCTCCCCCAAATCGATGCTCACATGAAAACCCTAGAACCACCCTTCGCACGAAGCTGCAGCCTCCATGATCTACATCGTTGCTCGACCACTCTTCGATCCACACGCCAATTGCCATCGCGTTCCTTGAATGCCGACCCCCCTTTCAGTCCTACGCGACATCGCACGCGACCCCCCAGACTTCACGAGTCATCGAGATTCGAACGCGGCCATTTTTTTTTGATTCCCCTTTTATTCGAACAAAAGAATGGGGACGAGGTATCACTTCGAAGTGGATTTCGACTTTGTTTGATTTTGAAACTGCTCGGCCATTATTTTAATTTGAATCTGGAAGATAAAAGGAACGACAGTATTCGATTAAGTTTTCTTTATTTTCCCGCGATTTGATTTTAAAAACGCCCGAAACGAAATAAAGCATTTCTAGCGGATGAGCTTCTACCAATTATATTATTTAATAATAGGGGGGCGGCTTGCTCTGACCAACACTCCACTTTTTGCTCTGTCCATGGAGCGTATAAATTTTCTGGAATGTAGATAGACCAAAAAAGGGAATTCAGGGATAGGAATAGGAATTATAGTACCATTGGAAGAAGGGGCACCAGTGGCAACATCTCTATTGACGAACCATTTCAATAGTACGGGTGCTGCCGTGCCACGAGGCACGACCATGGAAGTAATGAAAAAGAAGAAGTTCTGTAGTTGGACCATCTGCTCTATCCGTTCGATTTTAGCTTCTCCAGAGAAGATGAGACGCTAAAAAGAAATGAAAGTGTTCGCAACGCATACCGAAAAACGCAAACTACCCATGAGAAGGAGTTCGACCATTTTATTTTCTCAGAGAATTTCGAACTGAGGAACGAATTGTTTTTCGTTTGAGCTAATGTAGAAAGAGGTACGTGATTTTAGGCGCGATTACTAGCTGAAGGGAAGGAGAAGACAGGAGAACGTGTTTGCACGATTAATTTTCGTGATTTCAGGCGTGATTCAAGGCAGATAACGTGCTGACATTTGACTTAATTTAAAATTTAAATTTAAACTGAATTCAATTTAAATTTCAATGCGTTTACCTATCGTATGATCACACAACAACTCCAAATGCTATGAAATTTGAAATCCGATAATAATTCAATACTACGGACCCAATGGAACTGATTTCGTCGAATTCTGAGACTGTGCCTCGGAAGGCTATTTTTAAATATCAATTCAAACGATATAATTTCAAAACTTGAACAAATCATTTTCAAACTCAATTCCGAAGCTTCTATTATCTTCAGTATTATCAATATGAATTTTACAATCCTTTAAAATATTTTTCTTCAGCTTAAAATTGAAGATTCAAATTTTTATTCAACTTTCAATAGATTAAATTCTATAATTTAATCGCCATATTCATTCTGATAATTTGAAATTCAAGTCAAACCATCATTCAAATATTTAAAATTAATTAAATATTTTCAATTTAAATTGTTCAAAATTCTGGGTCGTTACACCACCTATGCCATTATAGGAGGTATTGCGATGACCTAGGCCAAGGATGTTATGAGCCAGCATATGGCCCTAGAGTTGGGACTCCTAGAGATACATCCCGTACTATCACCTCTTTACTTGCGTTTTAAACAGTTCGAGTGAATCTTCGAGAAGAGAAAGTGTAGAAGAAGGCCCTCGCCTTGTTGGATAGGTCCTTCGTTAGAAGGATGTGAATTATAGAGGCACCGGTGGAATTAGGAGCACAGGAGGCCGTAGAACATGCGCAGGAGGTTGTAGGGAAAGACTAGGAGGCTACAGGGTTGAACAGACCTGAGCTTAGGGAGATCCATGACACACAAATCCGGATTGAAGCTGAGTTACGAGAGAATCGAGTTGAGCAGCAGTGCTAGGGTCGCCATTTCGATTGTGTAGCTGCCATGCTGACAGTGGCTCGAGCCATAGTAGGGGATCGGGACCATCCTGTAGCCTGTAGATAGCAGTTAGGTGTTAACAGTCAATAGTGGTAGTAGTTGCCTCCAGCATTTAATTCCTTTTTAGGTTATTTGGGTTGTAAGAGTTAGTTGTCTCTTTTTGTATAAAAACTGCGTATTATATAATATGAGATGTGTTTCTGTTTTATTACTATATTTATTTCCTAAATGAGTTTTGACTGGTATACACATATATTGGATGACGGTATAAATAGGAAAATCTCATTAAAAACATTTAACTAATGATAACTAAAAAGTAAGGTTGGAAGTTTATAAAATAAACTAGGAATTAAAATAGCAATTAAAAATAAATAACTTAAAACCAAAAAATTAGGATTTTAGGAAAAATAATAAATTTTAGGAAGCAAAGAACGGGGAAGGGTTATTGCAAAACTCAGGGGCCACTATCCCTATGCCTTAAAAGCTAAAATTTATAAACATGCTTGTGTATTATTTGTTTTCTGAAATAAAAGAAAAGGTTTATAAAATTTTAACATGTTTGGGTCAGTCATACACATTAACTAATTTCCTAATTCTTATTACGTTAAGATGTGGCTTGATTTATTTTAAAGGTGTAAAGGAAAATGTTTTGGAAAATTGTGTTAAAATAATCGTAATAATAATTTTAATTTTAATTTTTATAACTATTTTACAAATTTGATAATAAAAAGGGAAAAGGGCTTTGTATAGAAAATGAGAAATTCTTTGATTTTCAAACGCCACATGCTTAGCGTAAGAAGGGTTGATGTGTTAATGAATACGGAAATTTACTATTCAAGAAGGGTGGTAATTTACAAAATATAGATAATAATAAGGGGAAAAATATTTTAGCTTTGAAATTTCTATTTCTATACCTAGTTGATAATGGACAAAACTTGTTTTCAAAAATAATTCCGTTTTAAAATTTAAAATAAACCTCGTTATGTGAAGCGTACTTATAAAAGTTGGAAAAGATTTGGGGGCAAAAAAGAAAGTTCCAAGGTACAACATAATTGGTATATAAAAGAGGGGTGGAAATATAAAATTTTCCATCTACATTTCTTTTCGGTATAAGTAAAAATTTAGGAAAACTGGATTTTCAAAATTTTTGGATGTTAGAAATGGCGTTTTAGGTATTGGATGGTAGGAATTGAATGCAAAATTGGTTGAACCATACTCCCATTCGTAGGATTGTGGAAATTTTCATGAGAAAACATGAATTTTGATTTAAAAAAAAAACTTACATACATATAAAACAACCAGTATATATAGGTTATTTGCATTATATCTTGGAAATTGTTTTAAAGAATGCATTCATATTGGAGGCATCGATTTAGAATTATTCAGAATACATATCATATGTGTTGTGATACACCATGCACAAATTTGTGATTGGCTACAAAAATTGGTTGTATATCAATTGGTTGGATAGTTTAGAAGGTTGCATGCTAAGTTATATGATTCATCCCTTGAGCAATTTCGGAAATGAAATTCTTTTAAGGAGAGAAGAATGTAAAACCCCATAAATAAACAATAATTAATTAAAAGAACTAACAAATAAATTTATAAGGCTCAAAAATCGAATTTGAGCAAATGTCAGAATTTGGCCACGAAACTTGCACTATTGTATTCGTGATGATTTTTTGAGCAACTTTCATATAAGAAGCTTCGCGATCGGAGTTCAAACAGAGAAGTTATGGACGTTTGAAGATTTTGAATCTAAAATAATTTAAAATAGAAATAAGGAAATAAATATCAATATATGTATATATTAAAAATGCTAAGAAGGAAATAAATAATCCAGGCCCACTAGTCGATAGCCAAATAGGGCCAGTCGACTGCTCCTATCGACTGGCTGGGTTAGGGCCAAAGTGCTCTGAACCTTGACTTGAACGGCCTGGATTTAATAAAAACTAATCCAACGGACACAATTGATTTGAGTGTCTATAAATACAGGCCTAGCCCCTCACTTTTCTTCTTGTATTTTCTGAACGGAGCAGCAAAGCTCTGCCAAGTTTTTATCTCCACTATTTCTAGAAATTATAAAAGTAGTGTGCATGTGTGCGTGTGTGTCTATATATAGCGGTGAAGAACGAAAAATAAAAAGAAAAGAAAAGAAGGAGTGAATCAAGTTCTGCGTAAAAAGGTAAATTCAATAATTTGAAATTTAAACTCCCTTAACTTTAATCTCCTATACATACATACATACATACATATATATATATATATATTATAATTTATACATATATTGACTGGAAAGGAAAATGAGTCAAGTAAGAAAAACAGATTAGATTTAGAGATTTGTAAGCTATAAGGTGAGTGAAATATTATGTAGTTAACACAATACGAAGTTTAATTCATTGAAAATTCTATTTTCATCATTATGCCTAAGTGAAACCATTGGATTGTAGGCTTAAATAAATAAATCTAAATTGGATCCTTGCTTACATATTCAGAAGTCGTTTAACCTTGGTGAAATGATATGTATATATCCTAGATCTAGAAGTTAGGAAGAATAGTCTCTAAAACTTATGAAACCTAATATTAATAGAATTATGTACTAGTTCCAGATTTTGTTAGTTGGAATGTAAATGATTAAAATTGATAATTATAAAATATAGATGCTTTAATTTGATTTGGGATTTTAATTTCTATATTTCAATTCATTGAAATTGTAAAATCTACATGGGAATTTCGATAAATTGTCCAACTTCACAGTTACATACGAAAAATGCGCCATTTGAAATAACAATGAATATTCATATCTAAGGGAAAGATATGTGCAAAATAGGGATGTTTTTCCATAAGGGGAATTTGACTAGAAGGACAAACTTATCAGTCCAATTAGTTTCTAGGACACACATCCACAGAAATTAATTTCAAGGCTAAAGTCAGCAGAATAATTACTTTTAAGGACAAAGTTAGCAGTCCAATTGCTTTCAAGGACATAATTTCATAGATTTTTAGACCTTAGAAACTAATTATTTTGCGTTTTGTCCTTAAAAGTAATTATTTCAGTTGTGTGTCCTAGAAACTAATTGCACTTGCTAAAGAGGCCATTGTGGCTAATTTCCACTTTCCATAATTTGCATGGCCTATTTCAATAAAAATTAAAAGAGATAACTCCTTGTAATTGCAAATACAACACAGTCTCCCTCTTGGTAATTCATGGAAAATTTCAATAGCAACATTTCCTTTTTGGAAGAGACATGATTCCAATGCATTAAAAGGTAGAAATAAATATTTATGGAAGTTACACATAAGTGTATATCTGGAAATTCCTCAAAATAGAAACTAAAATGTTATGAATAGAAATATGAGTAATCTCGTTTACCAATTAAATAAATATGGAAGCGGAGGTGTTTTCTCACCCAATTGGGTCGGTATCATGTATTATGTGTAATTTGGTTTGACTTTGTTTTATTGTGTTTGTATTATGGTTTATACTTTACTAGAGTTGTTTGTACAGGGTTTCGTGCTCTTTTTCCTTACCACAATGGTAAGGTTTTTTAAAGAGGCGAACCCTTCTACTGTATGGTTCTTATTTTTTTTTAATAATAGAACCTATTTCTTCAAATATATATATATGTGTGTGTGTGTGTGTGTAAGAATAAAGTATGAGCTTAAGAAATAAATAAAAGTCCGCTATACCATATATTATATATATGGTAATGTGCAATTAATTGTACGTTATCATATTAATTATAAATAATATGCTAAATATAAATAAGGTTATAAATTATGAAGTAGAAGAGAAGTAACCATAATCAAGTCAATATGGGTAGTAAACCATTTAATGAATTTAATAACATTAATGGAAAGGAGAAATAAAAGCAATAAACAAATAATATAAGAAGTAATGAAAAGCGAATAAATGAATTTGAATGAATAACAAACTTAGGAGGCGTAATAATTTCCATAGCTAAATTACATGGCCTCAATAATACTTTTGCGATGGTTGTGAATTAGTGGGCCTTGCCTAATATTTAGATTAATTATACGTGACTTGGCTAAATATGGGTTGGGATGCAAGGTCAGTGAGTTACACAACGAAAGTATGCCCTCCGCAAGGAGCTACCAGCAATTGTGTATACATACTACTGATGTGGGACATCTCCAACTATAGGACCTGTGGGAATATGCATTCATGTATAGGGTTGGGAATTATACCAAAGGGTTCGCCTCGGATTTGAAGTAATAAATGGCTATAGGGTCTACTTAAATTCCAAACCAGAGGTACTAAGTAACTAGTAATGGGCATTTTCCTTGATTTTCATTAGGCAAATATAAACCAGAACCGTGTAGAGAGTTTGACGCTATATCTACATTGTGCACGGGTATTTGTAGAGTAGGGCTGGAAATAGGTCGAGGCCTCCGTCAGTCATTAACAGTCGATTATTAAAGAATCAGGTTAAGTCATATAGATTACACTTCCTACTGGTGTAGAGTCCATATGGGATATGCACTGATTTTTAAAAATTGGCTGTTTGTTTGCTAGTTTAGAGATTGGCTAGTTAATCCTTAGATAAGTCATTGAGATACTATAGTAATTTAGCTAGTTAAATTAAAAAGCTGTGTCTAGGAGTCATTAGCCTTCAGCCCGATTGACCATCGATTGCGTGGTGAATGGGTTTTCTTTTTAGGACAATAGGGTTGCTTATATACATACATACTTATACCTTGGGGTAAGTTAGATATATCGTACGCATAGGTGAAATTAAATCCAAAATCCTTAATAATTGACATAACACTTAAGTGGGCCTCAATCGGCATAAACTAGTGTTAATGATAAAGTATATAATTTACCCATCACCAGAACGTTGTTTTAACCCCCTACTCTTTACAACCCACATGATAGATTTAGAGGGATATGACATTGGTACAAGATGGGAACGATAAATGGACAAGTCTTCTCATTCATGCTTGGCAGTGACATGGCAACTAGAAGAATAATATTAGTTCTAAGGTAGCAACCTTAGTCAATATATATGTTACTAACAAGGCAACTACACCCCTCGACATAGACGTTGTAGCAGTCCAAGTACTCTCCAACGTAAATTTCCGCATCATCACACTATCCCATACTCAAATCTCAGCCTTAAGCCGCCCCCCTTACTTTGCGCTTCCACCATCATCCTATTATCTGCCCCTTCAAACCACTGACAACACCACATCGCCAATCATCACCAAGACTTCAACCTGTCGCTCCTCTGTCTTCACATCTCCTCCGTCCCAAGTCAATCGCGACCTCCACCATGTCATCACCCGAGCATGAGGCAATTCCATTCGCGAGAACTTTAGCCGGCTCCTCAATAAAACCTGCACGATAGATTTAGAGGGACATGATATTGGTAAAAGATAGGAATAGTAGATGGAAAGGTCTTCTCATTCATGCTCAGAATTGACAGGGCAACTAGAAGAATAATGTTAGTTCCAAGGTAGCAGCCTTAGTCGGTATATATGTTTTAATATACTTTATAGTTCCACCGTGAGTTTGATAGATAGGTCTCTAATATACTTATGTTTATTATACGTTACCAACACAACCGATCTATACCCTAGTGGACTTGAGTTTTTCGATTTAGTCAAAAAATCGGGCCCATTAAGGTGCAGGTTATTATATTTTGAATTCGCGGTCTTGATGCAAAGAGCTTTCTCTGCATCCTTTCCCTTCTCTCATCGCTTCATCTCTTTAAGCTCAGTGACATAGCATTCAAAACCTACACTCTGGTCTCCTTGAATAGCACCAACTCCATTCTCGGTTGTAAACTTCATCATCAAGCACCAAGGAGCAAGCGTTATTTAGAAACCGAAAAGGACCGGTTAACCAAAAAAGGCGTTGTAAGCCAAAAATTCATCAAACTTGGACCTCAAACTCCCAGAAGTCCTTCCAATTATTATTGCAAACTTTCCTCCAACTTCTTAAACCATTTTGTCTTTGTCTCAACGTCCAGATTCACTTAAAAGCTATTCAATTCAAATACTAGACAATGTTTGTATGTTGCAATTCGAGCTGTATTCCCAACAATCTCATTATTTTAATTAAGCAATTGTCAGTTGTAAGTATTAGATTCTTCAAACTAAATATTTCAAACATAATAGTGTTGCTAGGTGCGCTGTTAGCAAAAACCACATAATACTTTTGTTTACATCAAATGAATTACATGTATACATGTGTTTTCTAGAACTAGAAAATTGACCGTATAAAGTATAATGAAATCTAATAAGTTGTATTTAAGGTAGTTGATGGATGATATGGGTTGTGGTAGAGTGCATTTTTATCACACTATTTTCCTCAACATACTCGTTTCTTTCTTTTAAAGCTACCACATGTTTGATTTTTTTCCCCGATCCAGGCTAAAATTGTTCTTATCAATGTCAAGTTGTTCACATATATGTATGAAACATGATTTATCATGTTCTTATCAACTACTTTTTTATTCGTTTATTAATAACTTAATTCATTTTTATTATGCTTTTGTAGTTTTGATATTATTAGTTACAATATTTACACGTGCTTAGGTAATTTTTTAATAGATTTACTATCAAGTACAATGACTGATATGACAAAAAAGATTAAGATTTAAGGTTGGACTTATGAACATATCAACTTGAACTAGTAATTTGTTTTTCGATGATAGGGTTTGTTGCAAGTTCCATTCGGCTATGTGATCATTCTTCTTGATTCCTTTTACTCAAGCTACATACATGCCTCATTTTAATTGGATAAAGTAGTTGTCATGTGATTTTTGTTTCATGTATGCACTTGTAATACGTTTTGCCAAGGGGTAAATTCATTTTGAATTTTTAAATGCGGATAAGTTGTTGTTATACGATTCAAATATGTGCCTATAAGTGTTTCAGATTGAATATATAGTGTAGAGCTTTGTATTGGAATAGATATGAAGACGATTGGAGGAAGAGATCAAAGGATATAGAGAAGAGAAACTGTTAAGTGCCATTGTTAGAAGTCTGACGACCCAAGTCAAACATCTGAATGCCTGTAGAATTTCCAGTTAGAGAGCATACGGGTAAACGGACGTCTGAATTGGGGAATCAGACGTCCGAATTGGGCATACAGGTCAGACATCTATGTTCTTATAGCATGATTTTCTAGGGTTTTGCTTATTTGAATTTCTGAGGGCAGTTTCGCCAATTCGGTGCATATTTATTCTCTATTGATAGTACAGATTCTTTTGATTTGACCTAATGGTCTAGAGTAATTAGAGCATCTATATATTAGCTTTCTAATCATCATCTTAATTAAGGATTGCAAGGATTATTAGGTTTCCAATCATTGTAATTAATAGAAACCCTAGCTCATCCAATTTGGAGGTTTTTTATTTTGAGTGCTCTAAATTATAATTCTTCAATGAGTGATTGTTTATAAAGAGTCTCCATATCTTGTAACCCTTTAATCATTGATTTGGCTTGTAATCTCTTATAACTTCTGATTGAAATAAAAGGCTTCTTGGTTCTCCATGGATGTAGGATACAAATCTGAACCACGTTAAATCTTCCGTGTCTCTTTTCTTTCTGTTTTTTGATTTTGTGTGATAATATAATTGATTTTGAATTTGAATTGGTATTCAAATAGACAAAACAAGATTCTAATTAATTGCTTCTGCATATTAGCCATAAATCCTTCCCAACATTTTTCACTATAGCTTGGTATCAAAGCTAGTATTTTTGTTTTGTTTGGATATTTATAGCGACATATGGAATTTCTATTGGTAGATCTGGTGTTAATTGTGCTGTTACATGTTTTGGTGGAAAGGAGATATTAGAACTTGGAAGATGAAGATAGAGGCAGTGTTGGAGAAGGAGAAGACTATTAAATTGTTTCTACGCCTGAGAAATTAAAGCACATTAAGGCATAAGTTTTCGAAGGGATGGAAGATGAAGCTCTTAAAACAATCCAGGTGAGTCTTTCAGATGAAGTTCTTGGAGAGTTTTCTCAAAAGAAGACAACGAAGGAGTTATGAGATGCATTATCTGATACATATCAAGACAACTCTTTCACAAATTGGATTATTCTTTAGCAACGGCTCTATTCATTTAAGATGAAGCTTGGAGCCGATCTTATGAAAAACACTGATGCTCTTACTACCTTGATTATGAACCTTAAGGCAGAAGATATTAAGATTAAAGATGAGGCTCAAGCAGCGATTCTCTTGTGTTCTTTGCCTAAGGAGTATACTGCTTTTGTTAATTCTATGATATATGGTCGTAGTAAGATTAGTCTATCAAATGTTAAGGCTGGACTTCATAATGAGGTGTTAAGAGACAGTTTGGAAAGAGCTAATATAGACAGTGACCCAGAGGGCTTATATATTCAGAGAGGTAGAAGCCAAGGCAAGTCAAAGAATGGTGGAGGTTGAAATAAGTCAAGGTCTCAGTCTAAGGGCCTAATCGATTGACTTGCAATTATTATAAGAAACCGGGGCATTTTTTAGCTCAATGTCCCAGGCTCGAAGGATGAAGAAAAGACCAAAAGCAAGCTTTAGTATCTACTACAATGATATCGGATACAGAGAGTGATACCGATGTGTTTATAGCTTCTGGCTCTTCTGGGAAAAGAAACTTATGGCTTATTGGTTCAGATGCATTCTACCATATGACACCTAATAGAAACTATTTCCCTACATACCGTGATATTGATGGAGGAGAGGTTCTAATGGACAATGATGTTTCTTTCAATATGGTTGACGTCGGTATTGTGAAGGTCAGAATGCTTGATGGTGTTATTCGTACTGTTACTGATTTTAGACATGTACTTGATTTGAGGAGGACCTTGATTCCTTTTGGGGCTTTGAATAGCCTTGGGTTGAAGATTGTAGTCGAGGGAGAGAAAATGAAGATATCAAAGGCGTGAGGGTAGGAAATCTTTATTTATTAAAGGGTACTACTGTAGTTGGTGAATTAGCTTCTATTACTTTGGCTAATTCAGATTCTTATATATTGTGGCATTTATGGATGGACATATCAGGGAACACAATTTGGATGAGTTGATAAATTAAGTGAGGTTTGATTGACGGTGTTCATCATTTAAAGCTTGACTTTTGTGAGGAATGTATTCTTGGCAAGCAAGCAAAGATTTCTTTTAGTACTGGAGATCATAAGGCGAAGGCTATTTCAGAGTATGTTCATACAGATATTTTGGGGCCCTCCTCTTGCCCATCTTTGGGTGGAGCTAGGTATTTCATTTCATTTATAGACGATATCTCTCGTAAAGTTTGGGTATACTTTCTACAGTCTAAGAGCGAAACCTTTGATAGGTTTTAAAAGTGGAAATCTACCGTTGAGAAGTAGTCAGGGAAGAAGTTGAAAGTTTTCCATTTTGATAATGGTGGTGAATTTTTTTCAAAGGAATTCATCGATTTTTGTGAGTCTGAAGGCAATAATTGGAATTTCACCACACCTGGAGAACCTCAGCCTACTGGGGTTATTGAAAGAATGGATCAGACATTATTGGAGAGAACTCATTGCTTCAGATTGACTGCTAAGTTGAATAAGGGATTTTGGGTGAGGCTTTGTCTATGACGGTTTTCCTCATCAACCGCACATCTTCTACTTCCATAGACATGAAGATCCCTAAAGAAGTATGGAAAGGAGAGCCTGTTAGATATTAATTTCTCAGAGTGCTTGAACACCTAGCTTATGTATATGAGAGCAGATGGAAGCTGGAACCTAGAGCTCCCAAGTGTATCTTTCTAGGTCATAGAAGAGGGGTGAAGGGATATAGGATATGGTTGTTAGTACCTTAGGTATTGGTTTTGATGATAAAAACTATAGGACATTATAGAAAATACAGAGACTAATGGTTTATTGATATATATATATAGTACATGATATTAGATAGGTATTGATAAGAAGACTGTACCGTATTAAGAGTAGATTCAAGATGCAGATATAAAGTTTCAAGAATTCAAGAATAAAGACTCATGAGTAAAATTTCAAGATATTCTAGATAAGTTATAGTCATTGAATTTATGTTAAAACCTTGATACAACTTTCCTAATCTCTCTCATCTTCTCTAATTTTGTTTTAAATTATTTTTCAAATATTCCAGTTTTAAAATAATCTTTTCAAAATATATCCCAAAATGATTTTCACTCTTTTATACTTATAAATATTTATTTTAGTTTTTTTAAGTTTATATAAATATTGAATTTTTGTTTATTCTTTAAGAAGTTATAATTATATTGATTTTTATATATTATTGAATACTCTTATTAAATATTTCAAAATTATTTTATAAAGTTTTGTCAAGTTATATTTTGATAAAAATATGTATAAACTATATTTAAATGATTCTACAAAGTATCAAATTATTTTACAAAGCAACGGATTTTCAAAATAATATATTTAAAGTGTTTTTCAAAATACAAAGGGATATGTCGACATATACTATCCATGTATGTCAACATAGTGGCCGTAAAATTCAAAATTCAAATTTGAATTGAAGTGTCTATTCGTCATATCTCTTCGCAAATGGACATGACCATCGTTTCCCTATATATACCAGACTTCCAAATGAATTTGTATTAACTACTTTCTTATTCTTCTCTCCTTTTTTCACTCTCTTGATTTCTAAATCAAATTTTACCAAAACTCTGCCGAAATTCAACCAAAATCAAATCCAATCATTACTAATTTGATTCTTTTTTATCTACTCTCTAATTTCTCTCATCTCTCTCACTCAAACCAAGAGCAAAGTGCTATTCAAGAGTTATAGGATCAACTTTAACTAAGATTGAAGATCTGAGTCTGTAAACTTTATCAAATCATACTCTTATACTTTGTGGTATGCTCGGTATCCTTGAAATCCAAGTAGGAGTGATTGTAGCCTGTAAAATCAATCGGGTGTGCTTAGTAGCCCATAAATCTAGTGGGTGTGCTTGTAGCCCAGAAATCAAGTGACTCTACGCAGAGGTCGGGATTCTGGAGGTTGTTTCTCGTAGCCTTGAAATCGAGATTTTATTTGCTTTTACTAGTTAAAAAGAAATCCATACAAGGAATTGTGCATGACTAGATGTAGGGTAATCCCGAACCAGCATAAAATCTTGGTGTGTTCTTTCCTTTTTACTTTTACTACATCTACTTTACTTGTACTTTGATTCTGTGATTGTTGATTACATTATTCCAACTAAAATCTTAAAGAATTTGAAAAATATTCATATAATCCATTATACACTATTCACCTCCCTTTAGTGTTAGTTTAGCCTTAAGATCCCCATTCGCTCACTCACATTTGGTATCAGAGCATTGGTTTTCAAAGTATTCATCATCTGAATTTTGAAATTTTTTAAATGGCTACCAACATTGGTAATAATACTGTTAGTAACACTGTTAATACACTTGTTAGTAACTCATTTGTCGAAGGACAATCTACTGCTAGACCTCCACTTTTTAATGGTAGTAATTACACATATTGGTCATATAGAATGAAATTTTTTTCTAGTCAATTAGTGTAGACACTTGGAATATCACACAAACTGAGTACACTGAACCCGAGACTAATTTTGCATAGTGTACTACTGACCAAAAAGCAGTTGCATAAAGTAACTCTAAGGCTATGAATATATTGTTCACTAGATAGAAATGAATTTAATAGAGTATCTATATGTAAGTTTGCATTTGTAATATGGAGAACTTTACAACTACACATGAAGGCACGGCTAAAGTTAAACATACCAAAATTTCCATGTTAACAAACCAGTTTCAATTATTCAAAATGAGTCCATATCTGATATGTATAGTAGATTCCATGATATAATACATTCACTTATTGCACTGGGTAAAAGTTTTTCTAAAGAGGATCAAGTTAAAAAAATCCTCAATTCACATACTCCTGAAAGAGATCAAAAGACTCTTATAATCGAAGAGGCTAATGACATAAGCACTTTGAAAATTAAAGAGTTAATTGGCAATTAAATGTCTTTTGAAGCATAAATGCAGTGCAGGAGAGAAAGCAAAGCAATAGAGAAGAAATCTATAGTTTTTAATGCAATGATGGATAATCTGGATTCAGCCAACAATGACGATGAAAAAATTGCTTTCATGACAAGAAATTTCAAAAGATTTCTAAAATATAGGAGGATGGACAATTTTAAAAGAAATGACAACAAAAATCCAAGAAGCGGAAGTGGAAACGAAAATGACATTAGATCTTATAACTGCGATGACCCTGGCCATTTAAAATGATACTGTCCATATCCCGATAAATTGAAAACTATACCAAACACTGATTCATCCAAAAAACGAAAAAGAGCCTATATTGAAACATTAGATGACTCAGACACATCCTCAAGTGATAAGGAATCAGGTATAGAAATTGCTAACATGTGCTTCCCACACAATACATAATTCTGAACAAAATGGTGAAATGGATCAGAAAAAGGTACGCTTTTAATATATCAAAAGTTTTAATTTCTTGAATGAATTTTTTTTCTTTTGGTTGCTTTACTGGTTGTTAGGAATATCCTATAGATTAATAATAATATTGGTTGAATATTTTGTGATTATAATTTAAATTTAAATATTTTACATATTTTAATAATAAAATAATAATACAAAATATATTTTAGATTATTTTAATTTTTTTTCTGAAAAGTGAATAAATTAAATATATATATATATATATATATATAATATAATAGGATATAGCTAAACAAAAATCATTTTTGAAATTTCGACCTATATGTCGACATACCCCATGTGCATATGTGGACATATGTAGACAGATTTTGAATTTCAAATTCATTTTCAAAATTTGAGTATCCCTCCACCTTTTCACCAACTCCTATATTTTGAAAAGTTGTCTATTAACCACAGAACATGTCCTTTGATTCTCTATTTACTTCCTCTATCTCCATCCATTCATTTTTCACTTTTATTTTCAAATTCAAAAATCATAAACTCTCTTAACTCTTCAAACTACTCTTCAATGGTATCTTTAAGCAATACTAAGGCAACCATGAGGCTTTCTAAGATGATAAAAGAATATCTTTTTAATGATCAAGAAGCCACACAAGCCTATATTGAGTATTTATCTTTCGATAAAGTCTTTCCCGTAAGATTTACTATTTTTGAAGATTTTCCTACTTATGGTCTTTTCAATCTTTGTTTGTAAAATGAAATTCTTAATCGATGCTTCTCAAAATGATTTCATATGTTATCCAAAATTAGTGAAGATGTTTTATGCAAATTTAAAAGGAAAGTTTTATGATGGAAGAGAATGAGAAATTTGGAGTAGTGTCAAAGAGACACAAATTGTTTTAAATTGTGAACTTTTGGGTCACATTCTTGGATGCAAATCTAGTGGAACAGACCTTTCATCTTTTCAAATTGATTTTCAAAATCATGAAGTAATTCATGACATTTTCAAAAATGATGATGATTATGAATTTAAAAACAAAAACTTGCATCCAAAAGCAAGAATTTTAAGCCTTCTTTTGCAACAAAGTATCACTCCTAGAATGGGTTATTATAATTACTCGACACAAAATGTTTTCAAAGCTCTTTTTGCCATTTATGGTCAATACGACATAAATTGGTCTCAAGTCATTTTGGATGAACTTTTTCCTAAGAATATTTCTAAACAAGAAAATACACTATTTCATGATGTGTATCTTACTCGTGTTTTTAATTATTTTGGTGTTGACCTTAAAGGAGAGGAAATAATTCCTCAAAAAATATTTGACAATGCCAACATTTCACTTATACATATTTCACCTTTTTTGAGCCTTATGAAACACTTGCTGAAAAGGAACAAAAGTTGGCTTGGCAAGAGGAGCAAGAAATAAGGGAAGAAGAGGAAGAGGAAGAGGAAGGAGAGGAAATGGAAGTCGAGGAGGTAGAACAAGAAGTGAAGGAGGATACTTCTTTGGAAAGTATAAATATGCCACCTAATCCATCCAACAAAGATCTTCTCAAAAATCAAGGGAAGGTCATTCATTGCCAAAGGAAGCTTAAGAAATTATTTTCAAAGAGATTTACTTTAATTTCCAACAAAATGAATAAATTCTTTGGAAAGATCATCCGCAAGCTTGGTGGTTCTTCTTCATCTTCATCCATATCTTTCTAGTTGTTTGTTTAAACTATCTTGGATTTTCTAGTTTTAGTTTATGTTGAATCTCATATATCTCTCTTTTATTTCTTATACTCATTCTTATTATCAAAGAAAATTCTCTTTCTTATTGTTATACGTTGTTAACTATCTTTGAAAAGTCATACAAGTATAATAGTATAAGCCAAATACAATAGAAACATAAAATAAAGTGGTTTTTGAAAATTATAGTGCATTTGTCGACATATAACGGCTAGTTTTCAAAAAATTTGAAATTAAAAATTAATAACTACCAAACACCAATCCATTTCAAACGACTTCTTACCCCTATATATACCTATTCACTCCAGAAAATCATTATTTTCAGTTTCTACCTTCACTCCTTTTCATTCCTAAGCTCTAATAAAAACCAATGGCTTCTCCCATCCAAAACTAACCCAAAACCTCGAACAAACTCTTGAATCATTCAAGAACATTCTTTCTTTCATCCTAAGTGTTAACCCGCCTTTTGGTAAGGCCGCGGACAGACGGATTTAACTTAAACAACTTCACAACTATCGAGACTAAAGTATGATGGGTTCGGTTTAAAATGATGATGGGCAGTTTGGCAGATGACGTTCGGCATTGGGATGGTTCGGCGTTGAAGGCTGTTCGGCATAGAGAGATCGTCGTTTGACATAGAGGGATCGTTCGGCACTGAACGAGTGCTCGGCATTAGAAGGAGTGTTCGGCATGAATCTTGTTCGGCATCTGGAGACGTTCGACATTGGATGGAGCGCTCGGCATTAACCAACGTTCGGCATCTGGAGACGTTCGACATTGGATGGAGCGCTCGGCATTAACCAACGTTCGGCATCTGGAGACGTTCGACATTGGATGGAGCGCTCGGCATTAACCAACGTTCGGCATCTGGAGACGTTCGACATTGGATGGAGCGCTCGGCATTAACCAACGTTCGGCATCTGGAGACGTTCGGCATTGGATGGATCGTTCGGCATCAAGGAGACGTTCGGCATTGGATGGATCGTTCGGCATCAAGGAGCGTTCGGCATTGGATGGATCGTTCGGCATCAAGGAGCGTTCGGCATTGGATGGGTCGTTCGGCGTACCTCACCTCGCTCGACATTGCACCTCACACCTCCATATCTCGCACCTCCCAACGTTCGACATGAGGGGATCGTTCGGCATTCACACCTTGTTCGGCATCTATGGTTCGGCATATGGAGACCACACCATTTGGGCTGAGGTACTCGGCTACTAGGCCCACCAGGGAAGTCCAACCCATCTTTGTCTATAAATAGAGAGGCAGGGGCACAGTAAAAGAGGATCTTCTGTCTGCTCTCTTACTTTCTCTTTTCTAAGGCTAAGGCAACTCTGCCATTTTGTAACTGTAATCGATTATTACAGCAATAAAAAGCAAACTTCTGGAGTGGACGTAGGCCGGAGTTAGCCGAACCACTATAAAATCTGTTGTTCTTTACTGCTTTCATTTCAGTATTAACTGTTCTTCACATTATTACTCTCTACATACATTCTATCTCTGAGCTGTGATTGGTATTTGGTGCTTTCATCTGGATTTTGGGGTTAGTGACCAATTTTGGCACTAACACTTTGGTGCTTTCACTGAGAATTGAACTCAGGAATTTTGGAGTTAGGAACTTAGATCTTAGAAAGCAATGGCAAGACCACCAACGAAGAGGCAAGCAGTGGGAAGGAGCAATCAGGAAGGAAGTCAAGCGGCATCTTCTGGAGCTGGAGAGGGTCATGCATCCATCTACATAACTCGGGACGAGATGCAAGTGATGATGAATTCTATGCAAGAGCAGATGATGAAACGGCAAGAGGAGATGATGTAGGCTCTTCTTAGGCAATTTGGACAACCAGGAACTGCAGGTGCTCAAGATCATGGAGCTGGACCAGAGGAACTCAACCAACGGACAGATGGAGTGAATCAGCAGGGGGCAGCTCCCAATCAACAAACAGTTAACAATCTAGATGGACCTAGACTCGGGGGGACGCCACCGGGAGTACGTGATGAAGAATATGTGCCAGAATTTCCTCGAGGACTTGGGGGGCAGTCTGGATTAGTTGGAAACACTAGATTGGCTGACATTATCAGGCGGACTATTCGCGGAGGTCTGACAAATAGGGATTCAGAGGGAGTTAACAAAAGTCCGTTTACCCGGAACATCAGGACAGCTAGGAATCCGTCCGATTTCAAACTACCCACTCTGGAAGTATACAACGGGAAGGCGGATCCCACCGACCACTTGATGCGATACACTAGGCATATGGAAGTGCTGGGGGCAACGGAGGAGGTTATGGCCCGATGTTTCCCCCTGTACTTGACTGAAATTGCTGCTATGTGGTTCAGACAGCTGGAGGATGGATCCATTGGAACATGGACAGAACTGGTGGACAAGTTCTTAAGTCAATTTCGAGTTCACATAAAAAGGCCAAAGAACGTGATGACACTAACATCAGTCAAACAGGGGGCAGATGAATCGCTCAGGACATTCTTAACTCGATTTAATGCGGCAGTTGCTTCGGTGGATCGGCCATATCCATCAATGGTTCTGATGGCTGCGGTATCAGGAGTCAGAGATAATTCGGAGTTCAAAGTATCGTTGGTACGGGACCCACCGTTGGATATTGGGGAATTCTTTCATGAAGCTGAAAGATTTCTTCGACAAGAGGATGCATGTTTGGACATGAGGTCACAGGAAGTAAACATGACTAAGGATGGAAGATTACTCGGCGAAAGCTCAGGTGGGGACAAGGATAAAGGGAAAAGGAAGTGTTGGGGAGAACCAAAGTTCTCCACTTACATAGGATTGAACGCAACGTTGGAACGGATTTTCTTAGATGCTCGAGATCGTCTTCCCTATCGAAGGCCATCAAGGAAGGAACCCACAGAACGTGAAAGGGCATCAGGAAGGCACTGTCTCTTTCATGACCTGGACGGGCATGATACTAACAGCTGCCGACATCTAAAGGATATAATCGAGGAGCATGTAAGGAATGGTCAGTTGCGACAGTATGTCGGAACTCGGAATGCGGCGGTGGAACATGAACAGCCTCTGCCTACCTTGAACGACGAGGGCGCGAGGCCCAGGAATGGTGACCGATTGGTCATCAACTAATCTTGATGGTTTGGAATAAGTAACAAACTCCGGGAAAACGGTTAAATCACTTACTCATGTACGGGGTCGAAGATAACCATCAAGCATGCTCTGAGATGATGGCTTACCGAAACGCCCGGGTTTGTGAAATCTGTTTTTTCCTTTGACTTGGACATTTGCTTTTTCTGGTTTGGTTTTGGAGTTTGGTTTGAACTCCCTGTTTTTCTCGTTTTTCTGGTTTGAATTCTGGTTTGAATGTTTGTTTTTCGGATTGGATTTTGATTGGATTTTCTCTGGATTTTGGCTTAAAGGTCGTCGAGTATGGACTATGCTCGACAAGGGTCCGGAGCGACCAGGATTCGGCTTAGGACTTAAGCCACGGCATTACTTGCGTCCAGGGACACTGGACCATGGTCGTCAAGTGTGGATTGCACTTGGCAAGAACCCGGAGAGGTTAGCTCAACGCCCAGGGACACTGGGACACGGTCGTCAGGTGTGGATTGCGCTTGGCAAGAACCCGGAGAGGTTATCTCAACGTCCAGGGACACTGGACCACGGTCGTCAGGTGTGGATTGCGCTTGGCAAGAACCCAGAGAGGTTATCTCAACGTCCAGGGACACTGGACCACGGTCATCAGGTGTGGATTGCGCTTGGCAAGAGCCCGGAGAGGTTATGGATTTGGATATCGACCCGAAGAGGTCCTAAAGTCCCCTATTGGTTATTGGATATGGATGAAACATGGACTTTGGATACTGGACTTGAGGCTATTCAAAACACACCTTTCAAAGCAAGGCATGTTTTGGGGGGCAAGTGTTAACCCGCCTTTTGGCAAGGCCGCGGACAGACGGATTTAACTTAAACAACTTCACAACTATCGAGACTAAAGTATGATGGGTTCGGTTTAAAATGATGATGGGCAGTTTGGCAGATGACGTTCGGCATTGGGATGGTTCGGCGTTGAAGGCTGTTCGGCATAGAGAGATCGTCGTTTGACATAGAGGGATCGTTCGACACTGAACGAGTGCTCGACATTAGAAGGAGTGTTCGGCATGAATCTTGTTCGGCATCTGGAGACGTTCGACATTGGATGGAGCGCTCGGCATTAACCAACGTTCGTCATCTGGAGACGTTCGACATTGGATGGAGCGCTCGGCATTAACCAACGTTCGGCATCTGGAGACGTTCGACATTGGATGGAGCACTCGGCATTAACCAAAGTTCGGCATCTGGAGACGTTCGGCATTGGATGGATCGTTCGGCATCAAGGAGACGTTCGACATTGGATGGATCGTTCGGCATCAAGGAGCGTTCGGCATTGGATGGATCGTTCGGCATCAAGGAGCGTTCGGCATTGGATGGGTCGTTCGGCGTACCTCACCTCGCTCGACATTGCACCTCGCACCTCCATATCTCGCACCTCCCAACGTTCGACATGAGGGGATCGTTCAGCATTCACACCTTGTTCGGCATCTATGGTTCGACATATGGAGACCACACCATTTGGGCTGAGGTACTCGGCTACTAGGCCCACCAGGGAAGTCCAACCCATCTTTGTCTATAAATAGAGAGGCAGGGGCACAGTTAAAGAGGATCTTCTGTCTGCTCTCTTACTTTCTCTTTTCTAAGGCTAAGGCAACTCTGCCATTTTGTAACTGTAATCGATTATTACAGCAATAAAAAGCAAACTTCTGGAGTGGACGTAGGCCGGAGTTAGCCGAACCACTATAAAATCTGTTGTTCTTTACTGCTTTCATTTCAGTTTTAACTGTTCTTCACATTATTACTCTCTACATACATTCTATCTCTGAGCTGTGATTGGTATTTGGTGCTTTCATCTGGATTTTGGGGTTAGTGACCAATTTTGGTACTAACACTAAGAAACCATAGGCACTTAGAATTGAGTCAAATGTAGATGATCAAGGAGCAAGAAAGGCATTTCGACGCAATGTGGTGGATGATTTCTACCTTGAACATTCAGAGTGTACCATCAACAAAGATGAAGAAGATTGGGATGCTATCAAAGTGGACCCAATCTTTGGCGTTGAGGGATGGGTAGAAGTTCCTCGAAATGTCTAGTTAAATAGGTTTGATTATATATAAATAATAATACTTGATTTGGTTTGGATTTGATTGGTTTGATTTGTGTGGACTTTTTTGAATGGTGTGTGTGACATTAACCTTGTTGGATTGGACGAATATTTGGACTGATTATGATTATTTCATGATTATCTAATTTTACATATCACTTATTGTTTTTATCTTTCTTATCATCATTATATATAATTCTTAATCATATTGATTAGTTTTTTATTTAGGGGAAGTTAAAGTTAGAATTAGAGTAAGAGTTAGTGTTAGAGTTATAGTTTTAGGTAGTTATTTTGTATTGATGACAAAGGGGGAGAAATATATAAAATCTAGGCAAAGATTAAGTGGGAGTTTTGTAACTCAGGGGGAGTAATAGTATATTTTATATACAAAGTTTTCATCATCAAAAAGGGGGAGATTGTTAGTACCTTAGGTATTGATTTTTATTAATAAGAACTATAGGACATTATATAAAATATAGATACTAATGTTTTATTAAGATATATATATATAGTGTAGGATATTAGACATGTATTGATTAAGAAGACTGTACAGTATCAAGAGTAGATTCAAGATGCTAATACAGAGTTTCGAGAGTTCAAGAATGAAGACTCATGAGTGTTGAAGAGTTCAGGATTTTAAGATATTCCAGATAAGTTATAGAGTCATAGAATTTATGTTAAAACCTTGATAGCACTTTCCTGATCTCTCTCTTCTTCTCTAATTTTGTTTTAAATTGTTTCACAAATATTTTGGTTTTAAAATAATCTTTTCAACATATTTCTCAAAATGATTTTCAATCTCTTATACTTATAAAGATATTATTTTAGTGTTTTTAAGTTTATATAAAATTGAATTTTTGATTATACTTTAAGAAGTTATAATTATATTGATTTTTATATATTATTGAATAATCTTATTGAATCTTTCAAAATTATTTTACAAAGTTTTATTAAGTTATATTTTGATTAAAATATGTATAAACTATATTTAAATGATCCTATAAAGTATCAAACTATTTTACAATGCAACAGATTTTCAAAATAATATTTAGAAAGTGTTTTTCAAAATACAAAGGGATATATCGACATATCCTATCCATGTATGTCGACATAGTGGCCATAAAATTCAAAATTCAAATTTGAATGGAAGTGTCTTTTCATCGTGTCTCTTCGCGAATGGACATGACCGTTGTTTCCTTATATATACCAGACTTCCAAATGAATTTGTATTAACTACTTTCTTATTCATCTCTCCTTTTTTCACTCACTTGATTTCTAAATCAATTTTTAACAAAATTCTACCGAAATTCAACCAGAATCAAATTCAATCATTAGTAATTTGATTCTCCTTTACTACTCTCTGATTTCTCTCATCTCACTCACTCAAACCAAGATCAAAGTGCTATTCACGAGTTATAGTATCAACTATAATCAAGATTGAAGATCTAAGTATGTAAACTCTATCATATCATACTTTTACACTTTGTGGTGTGCTTAGTATCCCTAAAATCCAAGTAGGTGTGATCGTAGCCGATAAAATCAAGTGACTCTACTCAGAGGTCGAGATTCTAGAGAGTGTATCTTGTAGCCTTGAAATCGATATTGTATTGCATTTACTAGTAGAAAAGAAATCCATACAAGGAATTGTGTGGGACTGGATGCAGGTAACTCCGAACCAGTATAAAATCCTAGTGTTTTCTTTCCTTTTTACTTTTAATGCATTTACTTTTATCTATACTTTGATTCTGTGATTGTTTTTATGATTGTTAATTACATCATTCCATGTAAAATCTTAAAGAATTTGAAAAATATTCATATAATCCATTAAACACTATTCACCCCACCTTTAATATTAATTTAGCCTTAAGATCCCTATTCCACTGACTCACAATGGTGTCCTATCAACCAGAAGATTATTATCAGTAGGCATGTGACTTTTGATGAGAAGGCTTTGTTGAAGGTGGAGTCTTCCTCATCCGATGATAGTATGCAAACAGATTTAAAATACAAATACAAGGTAACTCATCTTCCATAGAGGTATAGATGGTGTTTCCGATGGCACCATGGTTGATGGGGATAGTACAGATGTTGGTGCAGAGGATCAGACTCAAGGTGGAGCTCATTTGTAGACTAAGACTGTTAGACGGAGGAAGAAGCCTAGGTGGCTTAAGGATTTTGTTGTATTAAGCATCGAAGACATTGACTTTGATGACGTGGCAACATATGCATTGAATGTTTTCCATAATGAGCCCAGAGATTATAAAGATGTTATTGCATCAGTTGACAGTTCCAGTGGGTTAGTTGCTATAGAACAGGAGATTGAATCTTTGTAGAATAATCATACTTGGGATTTGCTGCCTCTTCCCACTAACAAGAGGGCAATTGGATGTAAATGGATCTATAGAGTGAAAGACGGTGCAATGGTGATTCCAGATACAAAAAAAGGTTAGTAGAAAAAGGATATGTTCAGAAGAAAGCGGTATAGTATCATGATATCTTTGCTTCGGTTGTCAAGCATACATCCATTCGTATCCTTTTGGCATTAGCTGCTCATTATAATACGGAACTTGAGCAACTAGATGTCAAAACTGCATTCTTCCATGGTGATTTAGATGATGAGATTTATTTGTGGTAGCCAAAGGGGTTCACTGATAGTAGTAGGCCAGATTATATTTGTAAATTTATCAAATCTCTATATGGATTGAAGCAGTCTCCTAGACAATGATATAAGAGATTTGATAAGTTTGTGCTTTCATAGGGTTACTCTAGAAACTTCTAAGACTTGTGTGTTTATTTTAGGAGGTGTGATGGAGATATGATATATCTATTATTATGTGTTGATGACATGTTGATTGCATCTTAGAGTATGGTCGAAATTACAGAGTTGAAAGTGGAGCTCAGCAAATAATTTGATATAAAAGATTTGGAAAAAGCATAAAGAATTTTGGTTATGGAGATAGTCAAAGATAGGAAGTGGAGAAAGTTGAAACTCACTTAAGCCCAGTATATCGAGAAGGTCCTTGCTCGATTTGATATGGAGAAAGCTAAACCGGTTGACACTCCATTAGACTCTCATTTAAAGTTGTCAAAAGAATTATCTCCTTCATTGAATGAAGACAAAAGGTATTTGGCAAACATACCTTATTCTAGTGCTGCTGGTAGTCTCATGTATGCGATGGTGTGTACGAGAAAAGATTTGGCAAAAGCAATGGGTGTTGTGAGTCGATATATGTCTAACCCGGACAAAGAGCATTGGCAAATAGTGAAGTGGATACTCAGATATCTTCATGGCATATCATCAGTTGGCTTTTTCTATGGTGGAGTAGATGGCGATATCTCTCTTAGATGTCACCGTGATTCAGATTATGCTAGGGACAGAGATGAATGAAAGTCAGGGTCGGGCTATGTTTTTACACTTGGCATTGGTTCGATTTCGTGGAGAACAAAGCTACAGTCTATAGTACATTTATCGACTACCGAGACTGATTTTTGATATTGGTTGTAGAAGCGACTAAGGAGGGATTATATTTACTTGAGTTATTGGATAATCTTTCTATGGTATGGTGGACAATAGAGCTATTTTCAAATAGTTAGAGTGCGATTCATCTTGTAGAGAATCAAGCTTATAATTCTCGTATGAAGCACACTGATGTCAGAGGCTTCTTTCTTTTGCTTGAGGAAGAACGAAGCGAAATCAAGTTGGTAAAGGTGAGTACTATGGATAATCCTTGAGATATGATCATTAAGTCACTTTCCAAGGACAAGTTTGAGCATTGCTCAAACTTGATCATTTTGATTTCAGATGCTTGAGCACCATGGGGCGCCGACCCAACAACTCCTATGGCTATTTTGTTGATTGTAGAAGAGACTTATATATTTTAAATCAAAGTGGAGTCTTGTTGTTATACGATTATATATGTGCTTATGAGTGTTTCAGATTGAAGATATAGTGTAGTGCTTCGAATTGCAAGAGATGAGAAGTCGATTGGAAAAGGAGATCAAAATATATAGAGGAGAGAAGTTGTTAAATGCCATTGTCAGGCAATAGGATGTATGACTACCCAAGTCAGATGTCTAAATGCTTGAATTTCCAACCAAAGAGCATACAGGTAAACAAACGTCTGAATTGGAGAGTCGGACGTCTAAATTGGGAACCCGAGAGTTTTTTGAAGTTTTACAAAGAAGTATGGCCCCCCTAGGTCAGATGTCTTAGTTCCGGTAGCACGATATTTCTTGGGTTTTGTCGATTTGAATTTCTAGGGCCAGTTTCGTCAATCCGATGCATATTTCTTCTCTATTGATGGTGCAGATTCTTTTGATGTGATCCGATGGTCTAGAATAATTAGAGCGTCTATATATTTGCCTTTTAATCATCTTCCTAATTAAGGATTATTAGGTTTCCAATCATGGTAATTAATAGAAACCCTAGCTCATCCAATTTGGGGGTTTTCTATTTAGAGTGCGATAAATTATAATTCTTCAATTGAGCGATTGATTAGAGAGAGTCTCCGCATCTTGTGACTCTCTAACCATTGATTTGGCTTGTAATACCTTGTAACTGCCGATTGAAATAAAAGGTTGTTGGATCTTCGTGGATGTAGGATACAAATCCAAACTATGCTAAATCTTCCGTGCCTCTTTACTTTCTGTTGTTTGATTTGTATGATAATATAATTGATTTTGGATTTGCATTGGTATTCAAATAGACAACTAGATTATGGTTAATCGCTTCCTCATATTAGTGATAAATCATTCCCTACATTTTTCACTATAGAATCATGTTTTGTTTTGTAGACTAGGAGCTAAATCATTATTTGTCGTTTTCTACTATAATACATAAATAACAAAATCAAATGTGATTAATTTATGGTCCAACAAAATGAGTAATATGTGAAAAATGAAGGAAGACTAAATATGAAGTTGTCATTGTTATTCATTAAATGGCAATGCACTTATGAGATATCAGCAGTAGAAGGATCGCACAGTAATCTAAGGCAGATGGAGAAGACTTTCAGGCATAAATGGCAAAGGTGATGGCAATGCATCAGAGACACGTTGGATCTAATTTTGAAGACATTTCATCGTCACCATCTTCGCAAGCACTTCAGATATGATTGCTAGACACATTTTGTTGTAATTGAGATTTTGTAGTTTTGGTATGGGATATTAGTCATGGATGTGGACGGTATTGTTTTTTGTATGGAATATCAGCACTAGTTAAATTTTTTTTGTTTATAAATCGAGTTAGTGTTTGTATGGATTAATGGTTTACAACTGCATTTTCATTTTTTTATGCTGTTCATTTAATATAAAATGTGTATGTACATATATCTGTAGATGATTTTATTATGATCGTCGAAATTTTGGCAGCTATTCCACAAGAAGATCTTTAAAAAAATAAAAATTTAGCACATCAAATTATAGTTACCGACGGAATGGAAAGAGAATACTAGCAGAAATTACAAACAAAACCGCCACTGACACATCATAGATAATGGCAAGTGGTTACACAAAAATTACAAAATTTGCCGCTGACCCTTCAGAAATCAGCGTGTTGTTAGTGATAGAAACTTGTTACATCCGTTGCTAATCCTATGCTATATAGTTAGAGTTACCGACAACAATTTATTAAAAATATTTTTACACAAAAATATTATATTTTATACAGACGTTGAAAAAACATCAATGATTTCATGTTAAATTCCGTCGTAAATTGGCATTAGTTTACCGACCATGAATTTACCGACTTGGGCCTATCATTGTCAATCCATCTGCAATTTAGCGATGGTTTTAGCAACGGATTAAGTCGCTGCAAAATCAAAATTTTTTTGTAGTGAATTATCTACAAAGTTTCCATTAAACTTTCCAACTATTTTACATTCAGCTTCATATAGTTAAATTAATTAGATAATCTAATATCTATTAATCAACTAACTAGTATCTATTAATCAGTCTAACAAACTCAATAACTTACAATTTCATTCATTAATAAAATAGTAAAACTATTTTTTCATTCACATATTAAAATGTATAAATCACTTAACGAAAATTATATACATAAACAGTAATAAAAAACATATTCAACACCGTTAATCAATTAAGAGCGTCAATAGCCTCCTCCACCGTTAATCTTGATCTGTGTTTCTTCCATCCCCATCTCTAGTTTTTGCTTCCTCCTCCCTAGGGCTGCACGCAACTCATATCCAACCCGACCCAACCCACCAACCCGATCCAACCCACATAAACCCAACCCAACCCATCCTAGTTCGGGTCGGATATGGGTTACAATTTGTAACCCATACTATATATGGGTCGGGTGTGTTATTTTGTTCAACCCAACCCTACTTTAACCCAACCCAACCCTATATTAAAAACCTAATTTAATATCAATACACTTAAAATTAGAATAGTCTAATCCTAGAATAATGTTTATGTATTCTACAGTAAATATACGAAAAAGCATATTTTATGTCAACCCAAACAAGATAGAATTTGGCAAAGATATTCCAAAGGGCATTTTAATGTATTTTAAAATGAAACACTTGTTCTACTATGTAGTGAACTAATTTCATATGATGTGTTTTACAATGAAATTTTAATAAAATATATGTTATAATGAATTAGTTAGTTTAAGTGTGTTATGCTAGCTAAAATCTAATATACCATGTTGAACATTTTAATGTTATTTTTTGAAAATATTCCCTTATATTCTCATTTTTTATTAGATTCATGCAACCCAACCCAACCCTACTAAACCCGACCCAACCCATACTTCGACCCAACCCATATCCAACCTCATATAGGGTCGAATACGGGTTGAGCTACCTTAAACCCATACCTATGCGGGTCGGATGAAATATTTGGTCTGACCCGACCCAACCCATACTTTGTGCAGCCCTACTCCTCCCTTCTATGCCGCGTCCTAAATCTCGTCCCCCTAAATCCAAATCGACTAGCCCTTGCTCCTAGTCTCGATCTGGTCGTTTAATAAACGATGAAAATTTCTCCAGATCCTGTCCTCTGGGTCTAAGTACTTTGCAGGTGAATCCTTTTGCCGTCTTGGCCAAGTCAGCTACAGATGCTGCTATGCATCAAGCCCCTGCTTCGGGTGTCCAAGGTAATACAGTTCAATCCCCTCTACTGCAACTGATTGTTGATGCGGAAGTAGACAGTTGGTCTCAAGTGGAACCACCAGTTGTTGGTGTTTGTTTGGATAATGCTAAGTGTGTAGTTGGTGAAGCTGAACCCATCCCCGCCGTGAAGTCTGTTTCTGATCCATGTCCCCCAAATGTTTGTGGAAATTCATGTATTAAGCCTGCACATATTACTATGAACTCTGTCCCTCCCAATGCTTTGCCAACTCCTTCCTTGGTTCCTGCGACCTCTGTCCCTCTTGTATCATCACAGCCAGCTTCTGCTAAGAATAATAGTTGGACATCCTTATTTAAATCATTGCCCAAGAATGCTGGAACCTTCTCTCCTCGCTCCTTCACAACTTTGGATGACGACGGTGTTATGGTTGCTCCATCTGAGGTTATTCAGGCGGATATTGAATACTGGACTGATTACTTGTTCGGTTTTTTCTTGGATTCGACACCGCCTTACAAAGATGTCCGTGACTAATGTAATTGGGTTTGGAAACTTAGGGGAAGGCTTCATGCTCAATATGTTGACACCATGTACTTCCTCAAATTCTCAAATAGTGATGATAGGTTACGTGTTCTTGAGGTGGATCCGATGATCATTGAAGGGAAGCCTTTTATCATCACTCCTTGGAGCTTGATGATTGGCAAGGCTAGGGAGCAAGTCCTCTCTATCCCGGTTTGGGCCACCTTCACTCACATCCCATCTGTCCTGCAGCCTTTAATTGGTCTGAATTGGTTGGCTAGTCTTATTGGTAATCTTCGATGCTTTGACTCTAGTACAGTTGATCGTAGGAGCTTGAGGTATGCCAGAGCTTTAATTGAAATAACTCCAGTGAAGCCTTTGCCATCAAAATTGAAAGTGAGATTAGCTGAAGGGCTTGATGTGGAAATTGATGTTCAATTTAGCTGGAATCCTGAAATTTGTTCATCTTGTCAGTCTTTTGGTCATACTGTGGTCTCTTTCCCTTCTGGTCCTATTACTGTCTCCCGGCCCCTCCCGGTTAAGATCCCTCTTCTCCGTCCAGGCGTGAAGTGGGTTCCTAAGTCCAAGGCTCTTTCTCCTTCTAGTTTCCCAAAGGCTTTTATTCCAGCTGTTGTTGATCCTGTAGTTATCGAGCCTCATGTTACCGATTCTACTGTCTGTGATGTTCCTCCTCCAGTAGTTAATGAGCCTGATGTTGCTGATCCTCCACTAGTTATTGATTCTATTGCTGCTCTGGCTGTGGCCGATGTTGCTGCTGGTTTGGTAACTAATGTGATTGTTGAGGAGCCTATTGTGGCTCCTGTTGTGCCACTCCCTTTGGATACAGTTTCTACGCCATTTTATTGGGACTCGCATTAAAAGTGTTGGATTCATGTGAAAACTGCTATAAGATATAGCCCTGTTGAGGACTTTTTCTTCCGGTTTGTGTCAGATGACGAGTTGGACCTCAGATGTCTGTATTATTATATTTCAGGTGATTCCCTGGTTCTACCGACGGATGGTCGGCTTGCGAAAAGGAATGAAGTTATGTTATCTGACGCCTCTTGGGATAGGTCATTCATTTACTCTTCGCAGTCCTTGGGCTTTGTCCCGTCTCTTGCGTTGCTTTTTAGTCCTTTTGCTCATAGCATAGGCGATGACCCTAGCGGTGTCGGTCAGGGGTCTTCGGACGTTGGTAGTGATCCTTTCTCTTCTGAGGAGGATTAGCTCTTAGGTCATTTACAGTAGTTTAGGCTCCTTGCCTATCTCCTGGGCTATATTTTCCTTTTTCCTTTATAGTAATTAAGGTGCTTTGTCTTTACTTCTGTGCTGTAAAAGTTTTTTATTACATTGGTAATAAAAAGTGGACGGTTCACTATAAAACCGGCGACTTTGCCAATAATAATAATAATGATGATGATGATGATGATGATGATGATAATACACACCGCGTGATAAAATTATGCTATAACAATATTTTAAAAGTATTGATATTATGTTTTTGCTAGACTACCATGCACATCGCATATGATACACACTAGTTAAATTTGTTAAATATGAAACGAAAAGAGACAGCAAGATTCTAAGATTGGAAATCAAATCTCATATTAATAACTCTTCATTTTATCATACTCCAATACTAATAATTGAATGTTTGATGACAATGTTACCATGTAAACTTTTGAGATTTGTACTTGATATTAAATTATTTTTCTTCCAAAGTTACTCTTTTATATGCCAAAGTTATTCTTTTATATGTAGAGTTCATGGTGTCTAAATGATTGATGCTCTGGAACCTACTGTAGCATTGAATTGTTACGAGTTATGACTTATGAAAACAACCTCTGATAGAATTATTGTTGGCTAAAAACGTGCTTCGGGTAGAATATTGTATGTTGGGATGACTCTTGAGTCCTTGATCCTATTGTAATAATAAGAAAACTCCTGCTTGATAAAACTGTCAGAAATTCTTTACTGTTCGATCTTTCATCATTAATGATGAACAATTCAAGTAATAGCCCAAGGATCACCAATACCGAATATTTCACAAACAAAACTTAATATGATTTATTATTTAAGATGGCGTACCTTGATTAACAGCGGAAGATGTAATGGCTGTCATCTTCTTCTTCTGACTTCTAATAATTACTCTTCTTCTCAGAATTCGGTTTCTCTCTCTAACCCTATTTCTTTATGTGTTTCTTGATGGAGAAGAATACATCTGTTGACTGGGAGAGAGAGGACCCAATCCTTTATATAACATTTAACTCTAAATCTGGTACGTCCATCATATACCAATTCAAAGCTTAAGATTAACCACAGACCTAATGTTCTAATTATAGAACGATCTATTTATGACTTAATTAATCGGGTCACATTAAGATTAGAAACTGCATAACGTTAAAGGTAAATGAAACGTTCTATTTATGACCTAATTAATAGGGTCACATTAAGATTAGAAACTGCATAACGTTAAAAGGTAAATGAAACGATTGCAGTTTCTAATAGTAGATTTCTAACATTCTCCCACTTGACCCGATTATTCATAATATCAAGTGTTGAACATCATACTACGATAAATTGCTGAGAGTTATGGCGGTTGTGCATTATTAATTCAATGCATTCCCTTCCATATACTACAATACCAGCAATCCATCATTTTTATACTCATAATTTATATAAAACAGCATAATGGTCCACATAATGTCTTATATCATAATGATTAAACATAAAATCTTTATAAGACTCTTTCTTGTTTAAAATTACATAAAGTACGTAGTACCACATTAAAACAAGAGACATATAATTCTATATCAGAAACACACAAAGGAGCTCAGAATGTCACACATCAATTATTATTAATACAACCAAGACCCATTCTTTGAACATGTTCCTTAAATTGTCTTGGCTGTAACCCTTTCGTCAAAGGGTCTGCAATCATAAGTTATGTCCTGATGTGCATGATTGACACTCTTTGTTTCTGAACCTCATCTTTCACAACAAGATACTTCAGTTCCATATGTTTGGCACCTTTAGAGTACTTGCCGTTTTTTAAGAAAAACACTGCTGCAGAGTTATCACAATAAATTTTCAGCGGCTTGCTAATGGTGTCGACAACCGCAAGTCCTGAAATAAAGTTCCGCAACCATAATGCATGAATTGTGGCTTCATAACATGCCACAAATTCTGCCTCCATGGTAGATGAAGAACCGATAGTTTGTTTCGCACTTTTCCATGATATTGCTCCTTGAGCAAACATAAACAGGTAACCAAAAGTCGATTTTCTAGTATCGATGCATCCAGCAAAATCTGAATCGCTATATCCAATCACCTCCAATTCATTGGATCTACTATACATGAGCATGTAATTTTTCGTGCCTTGTAAGTACCTCAACACTTTCTTTGCAGCTTGCTAATGTTCCCTTCCTGGATTACTTTGATACCTCCCTAACATACCGACCGCAAAACTGATATCCGGTCTAGTACAGGTTTGAGCATACATTAGGCTACCAACTACAGATTCATATGGAATTGATTCCATTTCCTTTCGTTCAACATCATTCTTAGGACATTGCATGAGATTGAATTTATCACCTTTCTGTACATGAACTTTCCCTGGTGAACACTTACTCATTCCAAATCTCTCTAGAGTCCTTTCGATATATCCTTTCTGAGACAATCCCAATATTCCTTGTGATCGATCATGAAATATTTCTATTCCAATCACATAGGATGCCTCTCCCATATCTTTCATTTCAAAGTTCGTTGAGAGAAATTCCTTTGTCTCATGCAATATGCTTAAATTATGTACAGCAAGCAAGATGTCATCAACATAAAGGATTAGATAAATAAACTTGCTCCCACTGATCTTTTGGTATAAACAGTGATCAACCATATTTTCCTTAAAACCAAAAGATGTAATAATGGTATTGAACTTAATATACCATTTCCGAGATGCTTGTTTAAGCCCATATATTGACTTCTTAAATTTACACACCAATTGTTCTTTACCTATTACAGAAAAACCCTCACGTTGATCCATATAAACATCATCATCAAGATCTCCATTCAGAAAGGCTGTTTTCACATCCATTTGATGCAATTCCAAATCATAATGTGCTACTAATGCCATTATTATTCTTAGTGAGTCCTTTTTCGAAACAGGAGAAAATGTCTCCTTGTAATCAACACCATCTTTCTGAGTGTAACCCTTAGCAACAAGTCTAGCTTTATACCGTTCGATATTACCACTAGAGTCGTGTTTGGTTTTAAAAACCCATTTGCATCCGACTCTTTTACAGCCATGTGGTAACTCAACGAGATCCCAAACTTCATTCTGTTGCATGGATTTTAGTTCTTCTTTCATGGCATTAATCCATTCCTTTGACTCTTTACTTTCTACAGCATGTGAAAACGAAACTGGGTCATTATTGATTCATATATCATAATCTGATTCTTGCATATAAACCATATAATCATTAGAAATAGCTGATCTACGATCTCTTTAAGATCTTCTTAATGCTACTTGTTGTGGTTCATGCATATCAGTATTATGTAAGTCATTTCCTTCAGGAAGTACTTCTTCATTTATATGTTGTTCATCATCATGCTGTTCTCCAACAACTGGAACAACATTTGGAGTAATAGTAGATGGAGAAACTATTCTAGGCAATGTAACATTTACCCTTGTTTCCTTTATTTCCACTATTTCTCTTCTAGTACTCCCACTGACTTCACCAATCTCAATGAATCTTGCATTACCAGTTTCTACAATTCTTGGACTATGATTAGGACAGTAAAACACATATCCTTTAGATTTTTCAGGGTAACCCAAAAAAATACCTACTAATCGTTCGAGAATCTAATTTCTTTTCATGTGGATTATAAATTCTCGCTTCCGCTAGACAACCCCAAACATGCAGGTGTCTTAAGCTAGGTTTCCTGTTAGTCCATAATTCAAAAGGAGTCTTTTGAACAGCTTTACTAGGAACCCTATTCATCAAATAATTAGCAGTTTTGAGAGCATACGACCACAAATTCTTAGGTAGTGTGGAATCTGACATCATACTCCTAATCATATCTATTAACGTCCTATTGCGTCTATCTGCTACACCATTTTGCTGTGGTGTACCTGGCATTGAGTATTGTGCACATATGCCATGACTTTCGAGGAATTTTGCAAATGGACCTGGACACTGGCCTGACTCATTATATTTGCCATAATATTGACCACCTCTATCAGACCTTATGATTTTCACCTTTTATCTAATTGCCTCTCAACTTCCTTTACAAACGTCTCAAGGACATTCACAGATTGAGATTTTTCATGAAGCAAATAGACATAACCATAGCGGGAAAAATCGTCAATAAAGTGATGAAATACTTTTCTCCATTAAAGGCTGGAGTGTCCATAGGTCCGCAAATATCACTATGTATTATTTCAAGAAGCTGGCTGCTTCTAGTGGCTCCTTTCTTATTATGTTTGGTTTGTTTACCTTTAATACAATCCACACATAATTCTAGATCACTAAAGTTCAAATTTGACAAAATTTCATTACTTACTAATCTCATCATTCTTTCTTTGGATATGTGACCTAGTCTTTTATGCCATAAGAAAGCAGAATTTTCATTCAACATGCTACGTTTGCATCCAACATTATTTATTTCATTCAGCAAGGAATTCGCATAAGTGCCATTCAGTTTCAATTTATATAAACAATCAATTAGAATACCAGAACCAACATTATCAGTATTCTTATATAAATCAAAACAACCAGATCCAAACGTACATCTAAAACCAGAAATATCCAACTTACTTACGAAAATAAGGTTTCTAGATAATGAAGGTACATAAAGGGTACTATATAAGTCTAATACATATCCACTTTCTAGAATTAGACGATAAGTCCCAATGCCTTCTATTGTGGATTTCATTCCGTTTCCCATAAAGAGAAAACGATCTTCATTTGGATTTATGGTTCGGATCATAAGAAATCCCTTTCTTTTCGAACCAAGCTATCCTTTTCGGACAGTCATTTTGATAATGTCCTTTCCTTTTATAGAAATGACATCGAACATCCTTTAGTTCCTTCTTTTCCTTATCCTGCCCATTCTTAGCAGGTGCCTTTTTCTTCTTGAAATGACTTGATTTTCCATTCTTTTCTTTACCAGCTTTATTACTCACAAAACTTACTGAGTGATTCACTTGATTTTTCAAACGTCCTTCTTCCTGAACAAGTCTACTGGCCAATTCATTAACATTCCACTTATCCTTTATAGTGTTATAGTTAATTTGAAAAGGTCCATATTCAGAAGGTAGCGAGTTCAGGATAAACTGGACAAGAAAAGAATCCTCTACTGTAAGTCCAAAGGAGTTTAACCTTGTTGCAAGATTAGTCATCTCTATAATGTGCTCTTGCATAGTTCGCGACCCATCAAACTTCATGGTCGTGAAATCTGCCATAAGAGTACCAGCGAGTGACTTATCAGCTGAACGAAAACGCTCTTCCACAAACTGCATATATTCCTTAGCACTTTCTCTTTGCGGAATTGTTGACTTGATGTTGTTAGCAACAGTCATCTTAATAAACATAAGGCTCAATCTGTTACTGCGTTCCCATGCTTTATGGTGTGATTTTTCTGTCTCAGTACTAGCAGTTGTAAGAGCAACAGGTTTATCCTCAAGGAGTGCCAAGTCAAGATCCTAAACACCTAAATGGAAATTGACTTGTTCTCTCCATTCAGAAAAATTAACACCAATGAACAATGTAACAGATGAAGCATGTGTATTCATGGGAACTACGACAAATTAAATAAATAAAAAAATTGAAATAACTATAAGCTCATAGCTAACGCGATTCAGATATGTACATAATAGTATAATATAGCACTCCTTTGGGTAGATACTATCTTATACTTAACATAATTAAATATCAAAACATAAGTAAGTAATAAATATATTCAATTAAATAGAACTGACATCTTTGGATGATCAATATTTATTTAATCAAGATATCTATTAAACCTGATGAAGCGCGAGATAAAGATGAACAAATTACCTTACCTTAAGTCGCGTCCCTTAGTCGCACTTCCCTAGGTCGCGAAGGCGAAGAAGCCCAAATCGCCGAAGCCCTAGATCGCTCGAGCTTCTAAGTCGCGAACTCCAGTAGGTCGTTCCAGTTAACTCGCGAGCTTCCTTATGTCGCGCTCCAGCCCTAGGTCGCTCCATACCTTGAATTGTGAACGAGCAACTTCCAGTAGGTCGCGAGCAAATTCCAGTAGGTCGCGAACGACATTTCCCTTAAGTCGCTTCTAGTAGGTCGTGAGCAAGTTTCAACTTCCAGTAGGTCGCGAGCAAATTCCCAGTAAGTCGCGAGCTTCCATAGGTCGCTGAAATTCTTAAGTCGCGAACGAGCTATCTTAAGTCGCTGAAGTTCTTACATCGCTCCTGGATGCCTGGATGCCGCAGTTGTTAAGTCGCTCTGTCAATTTGTTATGTCGTTTGTTTGTTAAGTCATTGTTTGTTAAATCGTTTATTGTTATGTCGTTATTTTCTTAGGTCGCTAAAGTTGTTAAGTCGTCTGTATTTCTTAAGTCGCTGTGTCATTGAATGTTGGTATTTTTGTAAGTCGTTTGTACTGTTTGTGATGCACTTTTGTTAAGTCATATGATGTTGTAACTTGTTAAGTCGTGTGTGTGTTGTACTTTCCCTATAAATAGGGGTGTGTTGTCATTTGTAAAAAGGAGTTGATTTTTGAATAAAATTTGGTTTGTGCTTTGCGCCACCATTAAAATTGGAAGTTGAGTGTTATCTCCTTTCTCCATCTTCGGATATTCGAGTGCGCTCGAATCAACGAACTTGAAGCCGATTCACGGAATCTCGTGCGCGAGATCAACGTCGAAGAATCGTAGATCTTCTAACGCGGTATCGTGCGCGATCAACGTGTTGAAGATAGCTAGAATCCGGTATCTCGAGAGATCAACGGATTTGGGCACTTGGGTATCTTGAATTCATCGATTCATTTTGTTTCATCGATTCATTTTCCACGAATTCATCAATTCGTGAGGTGTGTGATCCTGTAGGCTGCGTCATTTGGTATCAGAGCTAGAAGCGAGCTTGTTCAAGTTTGTGCGAGATTTGTTCAAGTCGTGAGCTAGGTGTTTGTGCGTAGATTCTGCATCATTGAAAGTTGCGCTAGTTGAAGTGTTCATTTTGAAGATACCAATAAGTTGGTGAAGTTTGATTAGAGATTTTTTTAATCAAAGCGAAGTGTGTGTTTGGATTTGTTGAAGATTTGACAATGCCTCCAAGAAGAGTTAATCGTCATCAGAATGTTGCAGATGTGTATCGAAGAGAAGATGCTGAACAAATGGGGCAACGAATTAGTGATAAAGTCAATGAGAAGTTTGATGAGGGAATTAGTAGATTGGAAAGGCTCATGATGGATATGAATCAAACTCGACAAAGAGCATCACCGGGTTCAAATCAAGGTGGACATAGAATTTCACCGTCAAATTCCGAGAGGAGAAGAATGTCACCAACATCGGATCGGGAAAGAAGAGAACCATCTTTGTCGATAAATCGAGTTCGTGGATTTCGAGACAATCATGATTATCGGAATGAAGAGAGAAGAGCTTATCGTGGTTACGAGCATGAGCCATATTATGATTATGAAAGATTTCGAGTAGAGGAAAGAAGAAGTAGAGAGGACGTGCATGATCATAAAAGAGTCAATGTTCAGAATCGACATCGAAGATCATCTAATTTTGAAGAAGATAGTTATGGTGATAGTGTTCACTTTCGATATCCAGGTCAAGGGCAAAATAGATTTAGGAATGTTGAAGAGAATGGTCATACACGGGAGTCAAAGATGGACACAGAAATTCCAGAATTCCGAGGTGGTCTACAAGCAGAGGAATTTTTTGATTGGTTATCAAAGGTTGAAAAGATTTTTAAACTCAACAACGTGTCTAAAGATCGTCAAGTTAAGTTAGTTGCTACAAGACTGAGAAGAAGAGCTATGAATTGGTGGCAATAAACTAAATCAACCAGAGAGAGAATGAGGAAATCCAAAGTTGTCACGTGGGATAAGATGAAAAGGATGATGAAGGAAAATTTCTTACCCTACAATTATCAAGCCCGTATGAACCAACAGTTGCAGAAGTTGAGTCAAGGGAGTCGAGGAAAGGGTGTGGTTACAAGCCCCAGCAATCAGAATAAAGGTGTTAATTGCAGTATAAAAGTTTCTAAGAGAGTCAACGAACCAGTTGTACATGGAATCACTAAGACAAATGTTGATGACCGAATTAAGCGCTATCATTATCAGGAGTCTGACCATAGAAGTATTGGATGTACGGAGTCCAATAAGAAAACCTTAGTTGTAGAAGAATGTGAAAACGAAGATGTGGATGATTCTACTGAAAGCGAGCCAGAAAAAGAAGAGGAACCGACTAGTCCATTATCTTTCAGCGAAAGTGTTAAAGAAGCGGAAGGTAGTGCTGAATCATTGGTTAGGTATGAGGAAAGTGAAGAGCTTAAAACTCCTGAGGAGGTTAAACCAATATTAGAAGAATTTGAAGAGGTCAGTCCTACGGAATCGTTCGAAGAATTACCACCAAAGTTTGACAACGAAGATGAAGAGGTCGAGTTAGAGAACGATGAATGTAATTTGTTGATGGGATTTTATTCAACGTCAAAGTATGTGGATGTAGAAGTTGATTACTCTTCACCGCCAAAGATTGATGTCGATAGTATGGAAGAAGAAATTGTGTTCGGAGTTGAGGGAAATAACTTGATGATGGAGGATTCTTGCTTGACACCTGAGCTTATGGATGAGAGCCAGCCAAGTGTAAATTCCTTAGTTTCCGAGAAGCCCGAACAAAGTGAAAGTGAAACAGAAGAGAAGGCAGAATCAGATAGTTTATTGTCTTTGAAAGAGTTCGTCAATAAAATGAAAGATAGTGATGAATTATCAATGTTGATTGAATCTGGAGAAAGTTCTGATTTTGAGAATCCTGAAGAGGTTGAAGTATTTAAAGAGTTTGAAGATGAGATTTCTGAGGAACTACCTGTAGAAACTAGTCTTGTATTTTTGGAAGAGTCTGTTGAAAAGGTGAAAAATAGTAATGAATTGTTTGTGTTGACCGGGCAGGGAACGAGTAAAGATCTTGAGGATTTTGAGAAAGTTGGATCAGAATTCGATGAATCTGAAGTCGAATATCCTGAGGAATTACCCGAAGAAATACCACCACTACAAGACATTCAACATCAAACTGAACTAGTACCAGATGCTATTTTTCTGCGAGGATCGTATGATCTTGTGAATCTGAAAGAACAGGAAGAGTTGAAAAGACAGGATGAAGAGAATGATTGTCAGTTGGAGTTGCCTGATTATGTCCGCACTGCTGACGTTGTCAACGTCAGCTGCTTGGAACCGTTTCATGAAAATAAACATGTCAAAGAAGAAGCGAGTGGGAATTCATTTCAATCAGGAGAAATTGATGCAACACATCAAGGGAAGATTCTAAATGAGGATACACCTGAACGAAATAAGGAAAGACAAGAATCTGGGCATGAGTCATCACACTTCTTCAGTCGTGACTTCCTAAGTCGCTCCGCGATTTTAAACTTCCTTATATCGTCTCGCATTTTCGTCACGATTTGGTTCTATATCACACCATCCTATTGGTACAAGCATCATGATGTCATCTCCCTTAGATCACTTCCTTATGTCGCCTGCCTAATGCCACGTCTGCTTTATGCCATGCGTTCCTTATGTCAAGCCGCATCTTCAAAGGGTCAAGACAAGATCAATCTCAAGAGTGGTTATCACCAGAGCCGCATAAGACCAGATAATGAATGGAAGACAGCGTCTCGAAGAAGAAAAAATTGTGAATTCGGGACGAATTCTTTTCAACCAGGGGAGGATGATGCATCGCGAGATAAAGATGAATGAATTACCTTACCTTAAGTCGCGTCCCTTAGTCGCGCTTCCCTAGGTCGCGAAGGCGAAGAAGCCTAAATCGCCGAAGCCCTAGATCGCTCGAGCTTCTAAGTCGCGAACTCCAGTAGGTCGTTCCAGTTAAGTCGCGAGCTTCCTTATGTCGCGCTCCAGCCCTAGGTCGCTCCATACCTTGAATCGCGAACGAGCAACTTCCAGTAGGTCGCGAGCAAATTCTAGTAGGTCGCGAACGACATTTCCCTTAAGTTGCTTCCAGTAGGTCGCGAGCAAGTTTCAACTTCCAGTAGGTCGCGAGCAAATTCCCAGTAAGTCGCGAGCTTCCTTAGGTCGCTGAAATTCTTAAGTCGCGAACGAGCTATCTTAAGTCGCTGAAGTTCTTACATCGCTCCTGGATGCCTGGATGCCGCAGTTGTTAAGTCGCTCTGTCAAGTTGTTATGTCGTTTGTTTGTTAAGTCGTTGTTTGTTAAATCGTTTATTGTTATGTCGTTATTTTCTTAGGTCGCTAAAGTTGTTAAGTCGTCTGTATTTCTTAAGTCGCTGTGTCATTGAATGTTGGTATTTTTGTAAGTCGTTTGTACTGTTTGTGATGTACTTTTGTTAAGTCATATGATGTTGTAACTTGTTAAGTCGTGTGTGTGCTGTACTTTCCCTATAAATAGGGGTGTGTTGTCATTTGTAAAAAGGAGTTGATTTATGAATAAAATTTGGTTTGTGCTTTGTGCCACCATTAAAATTGGAAGTTGAGTGTTATCTCCTTTCTCCATCTTCGGATATCCGAGTGCGATCGAATCAACGAACTTGAAGCCGATTCACGGAATCTCGTGCGCGAGATCAACGTCGAAGAATCGTAGATCTTCTAACGCGGTATCGTGCGCGATCAACGTGTTGAAGATAGCTAGAATCCGGTATCTTGAGAGATCAACGGATTTGGGCACTTGGGTATCTTGAATTCATCGATTCATTTTGTTTCATCGATTCATTTTCCACGAATTCATCAATTCGTGAGGTGTGTGATCCTGTAGGCTGCGTCAAAACCTCATCATGTCAACTAGTTATAGAACAAGACTTTCCTTTGGGTAAGTTCTCAGGTTCTATCATTAGTGACGCCAGTTTTTAATTGGTATTATTATAACTGGCAATTTCTATCAATAATCATTATGTCACTTATGCACTAAATGATTATTCTGATTTTGACCACTTTGGTGATTAACAAAATCATAAATCTCATGTGCATAAATGACTTATAACACATACTTGATTAAACATCATGAGTAAAGCATAGAACAGATCAATTGCAATCATAGGAAATATTCAGTTATTGATTGGTGGCTCTGATACCAAATATCAGAAATTCTTTACTGTTCGATCTTTCATGATTAATGATGAACAATTCAAGTAATAGCCCAAGGATCACCAATACCGAATATTTCACAAACAAAACTTAATATGATTTATTGTTTAAGATGACGTACCTTGATTAACAGCGGAAGATGTAATGGCTGTCATCTTCTTCTTCTGACTTCTAATAATTACTCTTCTTCTCAGAATTCGGTTTCTCTCTCTAACCCTATTTCTTTATGTGTTTCTTGATGAAGAAGAATACATCTGTTGACCGGAAGAGAGAGGACCCAATCCTTTATATAACATTTAACTCTAAATCTGGTACGTCCATCATATACCAATTCAACGCTTAAGATTAATCACAGATCTAATGTTCTAATTATAGAACGGTCTATTTATGACTTAATTAATCGGGTCACATTAAGATTAGAAACTACATAACGTTAAAGGTAAATGAAACGTTCTATTTATGACCTAATTAATATGGTCACATTAAGATTAAAAACTGCATAACGTTAAAAGGTAAATGAAACGATTGCAGTTTCTAATAGCAGATTTCTAACAAAAACATGTATTCTTCTAAAATTTATTTTTGTAATGCAAAAAATTACACATAATTAAACTTTGGGTTTTCAACTACATTGAACGTAATTTATACCCTCATTGTTACATGAACTTCTTTTTACAACTACATTGAGAATAAAGATCTAATACGCAAACACTACATAACAATAGTTACAAAGACAATTTTAATTCTTCTCTAGCATTCATTACAATAACAATTCAGTCCCTTTTCCAACATCCAATTCATTGTAATTTTGGGGACTTTTGGCAAGGATCATGCAGTGCACCAAACAATTCAATTTTTTCATATATAAATTAGGCATGCATGCATATATTTCTCTAGGTATAAACTAAAAAAACATACCTTAAGTTTCCGCAACAATTTGCTTCAAACAACCATACCAACTGAAACCTGTTCGGCTAATGCTAATTCAGAATCACTGCCAGGAAGTTTATATCTATACCACCTAGCACAAAGGAGAAAATACATGAAATTCAAAACTCCTATACAAGCAATCAAATAATAGAAATACTCCAGCCTGCCTTTGTTCAGATTTCCATCCAACCAACTACTCTTCCCCTTTCCTCCACCAGTCGTTTTATCAACAATATTCACCATGAAACTGCTCACATAACTTGCTACTGCACTGCTCAAAAACAGTGTACAACCTGCTACGCTTCTCATGTTTTCAGGAAACTGCTTGTAGTAAAATTCTATTCCCGCGATTACATTAAATGCTTCAGACAGTCCAATGATCACAAGCTGAGGAATCAACCAAAAGCCCGACATAGTTGAAACCGTGCTATTTGGAAACAAAGGAGTGTTTTTCCTTTTCACTTCTACTAATGCTCCTACTATCATAGCTATAACTGATAAAACCATCCCAACTCCCATTCTTTGTAGCATAGTTATCCCTCCTGTTTTTCCTGTTGTTTTCTGCATTTTTGTTACTATTACTCTATCGTAGATTGGTAACCATATCGCAAGGGCAATCATGGTGAATATGCCATATGTTGCAGCTGGTATTTTGAATGTAGATTTTCCAATGCGTCTATCCAATTGCAGTGCTTGAAAAACAACATATGAGTTAAACTGAACACCTCCTACACTGTATAGAATTGAAGTTGACCATACTGGAATGATCCTTACTAGACATTTAACTTCTTCGACTTGCTGGAGAGTGCATAGCCTCCATTTATTGGTTTTTATTTCATCATTTGGTGTCATTATTGCAGCCTTGTCTAAACACCTGCAACACATAAAATGTATTATTGTTGTATATACTTTTTTTTTTCAATATATAAATGAAAAAACAGTATTTATTTTGATTACCTGAACTGTTCAGTGTGGGGGAGGTTTGAGTTAATTGAACCTCTTTTCATTTCTGGATTAAACAATAGGTTGATGTCCTCAGGTTGAACTAAATGTCTCTTTCTGAATGCTGCAACGATTACCTGTGCAACGCTTGTAAAGGGACTACCTTGAGGCTTCAACCGAACGTAATATTTTGTGCCCATAAAAAATAATATGCAAGAAAAGATCATAAGTACAGCTGGAATTCCTAGTCCAAGAGCCCAGCTAACATCGCTCTGTATGTATACGATCACCGTTGATGATATCATCATTGTGAAAGTGAAGGTGACATAATACCTGACAAAACTTCATCCACTTAATATAATGTCAAACCCTTATTTTATTTTTCTTAAATGTAATGAATGACCGTCATTCCTAACAATTGTTTTGTTCACAACAAAAAATTAAAATAAAAAACACTAAACAATTCAACCCATACATCCAAACACACCAAATAGAGCAAAGTCCTATTTAAACAATATTTAAAACAGCATTCACATAAAATGATAAAATAAAACGGTATTGAGTAGTGCCGTTTTATTCCATTTGAGCAATAGCAAGTTTAAAATGACATAAGAGAGAGCCAATTTTAAGGCGAAAAGCCATAAATCTATTGTAATAATCCTGTGCTGGTAACCAGTTCTCTAGACTGGTTCAGCAGCAACAATTTGCATTGGTGCTTAGTTAAGTGAACTAAACAAGTCATTGTTGGTTATGGCTTGATATAGCACTACCAATTGAAGAAGCTGCTGATCCCTTTTTTGCCTGATTCAGTATTCGGGTCAAACTGATCGGCGCCAAATGCAAGATTGCAGGGCCGGATTCCACCAGCTCCAATTACGAGAAAGGCCAAAGCATAGAGTAGAATAGCAAGTTGGCCTTTTGTGGGCCCTACGCACTGTTGACTTTTATTGCATTCTGGTGGGTGAAAACTCGAGATGGCGGCGGTTAATGTAAGGATGATCATGCCCTGTAAAATTAATGTTCATATTATGTAAAATGAGATTTTTACTCAAAGGGCTTTTTTGTGCAGGATAATAAATTTAAAGGACGGTACCGCTGAAAAATTAGTTTTAACGACAATTTACAGAAAAAAAATTTATTGAAATTATATTTTTCAATTATACAGAAATAATGATAAATGAATTTATCATTTTTTTTATAACTTAAAAAGATAAATGAATCTATCATTTTTCTATGAATTGTCTTTAAAACTATTTATTTATAAGTGTTGTCTTTCAAACTTATTACCTTGAAATAAAAAGCCCTTCAATCTAATTTCCACTTACCTCAAATGTATTTCTGGTTTAGTGCAAAAGTATAAAAGAGTAAGCCGTGAAATCATTGGTCAATACATAAATGATCAGATCACTATCTATGCTAATGCTTAAGGTTATGTCAATACTTTCTCAAAATGGGTCATGCCTGTAGATTATCGTTTTCTCTGATTTCTATGGAATACAGGAATAGTATGACAAGACTAGTATACCAAGAAGCAACTTGTTAAGTTTATGGAAGTGAGGATATAATTCTTTCACTGGTTCACACTAGTCTAAGCTAAAGCTAGATTCAAATTTTGGAAATTATAATTTTTTCCAATGCTGGGAAATTATGGAAATAACTGTTAAAATTTTTGGAATCCGTCCGCACATGCCTTCATTGATCAACGTAAAGTTTGGTTAACGTCATTTAATAAAAAATCATATTCTTTTTACATACGACCAAAACTTATGTATATACCACTTAATTTTTGTTATTTTTCAATTTTTAATACCATTATTTTCAATATGCGTCAAAAATCCATAATCAATGGGAGGCATCCCAACAATAACACACCAGTAAATATTGCATGCTTTTTAAGTTTATGGATGGGAGCATATTGAAAATTTTGAAAATATGCTAAATATGAACAAATAAAATAAAAGATAAATATTACCATCTGAGTAGAAATAGAAGCAAATCCAAGGGTCCAGTATCTGCCAAAATATGCATCTGACAAAAAAGCCCCAGCAAAAGTGGCAAGATTTGTAGTTCCATAAAATATTTGAAGGAGAGTGGTAGCTCTAACGCTACTCATGTTGAAAATACTGGTAAGATACACTAACATATTTGCTGAAGTGCCTAAAGTCCCCAGGTTTTCAAATGTCTCGTTCCCTGCACACATTTTTTTAACCTTAATCCAAGTTATATTGGATTATTGAGTATCTTTTCTATTTATACTTTTAATATATTGATAATCTTTTAATTCATTTTACATACATATTTTTTCTGGAAAAACGAACTCAAGTACTCTCTCTAGTCTATATATCTTTCTACTTTATAAGATGATTCCACTATCCATTACTGATTAGAAACCAAGCAATTAGCGGAGGATTGAAGATATGGCTTTATTTTGACATCAGAGTCACTCAGGTTCGATTCTACTTTATATAATTCTAATATTCCTCATATGTAATAGATTATAGTGCTCTGTTGCGTACTGAGGACTATGGATATATCTGTATGTAAAAAATAAGATACAAGTTTAAAATAATATAACTTAAAAATGATTCGAGTAAAGAAACGATGACTTGATGGACATTAATATTTACCTATATAATATGGCATGGCTTTCCAACCCAGGTATTTGACATTTTGTTCTGTAATTTCCTCTTCTTTATTCCCGTTTCTCTGTTCTTTCTTTGCTAGGTTCTCCATAGTTGTTTTGTGAATATTTTTTCCTTCAATTAGACAACAATATTTGCATATAGCACTGTATATTAATAGTGCATTATATGTTTCACATTATTTATTAGCTGCATAAGTACAATCATTGACAATTTCTGACCAAGCAAAATGACAGCCGCAAAAATGAGTAGATTTTTCAAAGAAAGCAGAGCCACGAAGAGAATGCAAGTTTTCCTTTTTAACTTCTCTATGTCCTAACAAATATATTACTAATAAATGTCTATGTTGAATTTGGCGATACTATATATACGAAGAGGATTGAATAAGCTTTTCAACCGTTCGTGATTTGATGCTCGAATGAAAGAGTTATCGCGAATTCGAAATAATCTTGCAAAGGAAATTTTTGGTACAACAAAACCGTCAACCGGTTGGCCTCAAAGAGTCGGTTGTTTAGTTGTAGGAAACCTTGTATAATTTCCCAAGAGTTTTCTTGCTGAATTTAATCGACTCTTTGGAAGGTAAACAGTCGACTGATTAAAGAGTCAATCAACTGTTTGCCCTAACATTCGACTGTTTAGCTGATGGCGAAATCTGACTTGGAGGGATCAGTTGACTTTTGCTTTGGTCAGTCGGCTGATCAACTGCTGCGGGGACGTCCAAAATCAAAATTGAAGTGATGATTCCAAGGTTATTTTTGTCATTTTCATGTGTAGTTCTCTTGTATTATCAAAGAGAAACTATAAATAGATTCGAGGAATCTCTCGAAGGCTAGGCTTTTTGCTATCGCATTTGGATTTTCACCGTTTCTATTCTCTCCATCTCTAATCTCCACAACGTTGATTCCAGAAGAAAACTATTGTCATCAGTCACACTCACACTCTTCTCCGTATTAATAAAAGCTCTCTCCAAAGAGGATGTACACTAACACGACATTAGTAGAACCACTATAAAATCTCAGCACCATTTATTAGTGCTATTTTATTACTGTTTTCTCTTTTATTATGATTGTTAGTTCTGTTGGATTGGGGAATTATTCGATTATTTGTTTGCATCACTTGTGCCAATCCATTTGGAGCTTCCGCTGACTTTAGTGTCAATTTATGTCTGAAGAAAGATTTAATTATCTAGTGATTAGATTAAGTTCCCTTACATTTAGCATCAGAGCATGAAGGTGCGAATAAGGTGTGTTTATTGAAATGTCGGAATTGGATAATGACTCGGCTCATCTTGCAATGGGTACTTATGGCAGTAGTAATGTGGTGTTATATGCATGGGGATCGTATATGGCATCGAGATCGTAATTAGCTATGGAGAAATGGAATGATGACATTGATTTCAGAAAAATGGCAGTAGAAGATAAAAGCGGTTCTAAGGAAAAATCGGGTATATCGTGTTTTTTTTAATACACATTTGATGTTGACAGATATTTTGGAGGTTGAGAAGGAAGAGATTGAAGAATGGATGTTCATCATACTTCAACTTGCTACGTGAAGGAACGTAATATATGAGATTAGCGGCGAGACCATTGTAAGGGTGTTTGGGACAAGGTTGAGTGGTTAAATATGAAGAAATCACTCACAAATTGTTTGATTATGTTGCGAACATTTTTCACATATAAGATTTAATGGTATGCTAATAAAGATGATAGCAATAGACTTGATTGTACTGGAAAAGAAAATGTTATGATCTTACCATTTTCATTGCCGGAGAGGTATATGGGGTATTCGAATAGCTTGATTTATAGTCTAGACATATTGACTCTTAGTGATGTCAAGGCAAGTCTTCTTAGTGAGGAGTTGCGTGATTAAATGTTGGAGTTCAGTGGTGGTGGTGATGACACTAGCTGTACTCATAGCATATTTGCGGAGAGGAATAAAATGAAAAGTATAAGAGAGATAGAGGGAGATCAAATTTTAGAAAGACAGGTAATCGAGGGATAGAAACTCAAAGGGCTTTAATGTATGAAACCTAATCGATGGAAGATGAGTGATCGGAGAAGAAGAAGGAGGTAGTGACTTCATCGATGGCGGTGGAGAATGTTGGTGGTGAAATAAATGAAGATGTACTGACAACTATAGCATCAGATGTTTCAGGCCATCATTGGGTGCTCGATTTGGGGGTGTATTGCCAAATGACACCTAATATGTGATGTTTTTTCACTTATGCCTAATAGAGTTAAGGGTATGCCCTAGGAGAAATTATATAATTTGTTACATATATATAACTCGTCGACCAATCTTGTTCGAAATAAAGGTGTTTTCTTTCTATTATATACTTGATATAATGTATTATATCGATTAATTAATTTAATTAAAAGTATATTTAATAGAAAATCCATAAATGGTATATTTTTGGATAATAGTTACAAAGTGTTATAACCGTGAGTAATTTTTCACAATGAAAATAGATATGTCATTTTAAATATTACTAGTCAAGATGTATCGAGACTGTATATCAATATATCCATTGAGAGCAGAGTACGTAACGCTCTTCAAGTGTTGGTAGTGTATTACTCGTGGCTGTTGGGGGCACGAAGGGGTTACGTACATATAATTATTGGATAACAATGGAATGACTCGCTCGATAGTTATCTACTGGTTAATATAACTTAGGTCAAACAGAAAATCTCAATGTAACTAATTTACACTGTTTTCTCGACTTAAGAATACCGTTGATCTTCGATGTGGAAGCTTCGGTTTGATTATAGTTAAACCGTGACACGACATCCATCGAAAGACTATACTTGGGTCAGGTGGAAGCATTGGAAGTCAAACACTATTCAAGAGAGGATTCATCTTCTCAGTTATATGAGGTTAGTATCACGGTCAACTAAAGTCAACTCAAAGTCAAAGTCTCTGGCCAGAGCCTTTCAATTAACAATAATTGTTATTATTGAATTAAAGACTGTGTTTAGACTATAAAGTTGCATATGGACGATTGACCATTACCGAATTCCATAATTCCTAACATGATATAGTTTGACGAAGAGAATTGGTGTAAATAATTATCACTATCGAATGCCGCCGCTTATAATAAGTAAAATTGGATTTTACCAAAAGATGTGTAAGCGATAAATTCAGCCAAAATTTCAAATCACTAGCTAGGGTGACTTGTGAACGTTAATATTCAAATTGTTCGATATTAATCGCTAATTGAATTTACATCTTTGAGTTGTAATGATGAATTCTTCGAAAAACCACATGATTTAATTAATTTATAAAATGATGTAAATTGATTAAATTAATTAATATTCAATAAATATTAATTATTATTTGATTTATTTGATTTTTGAAAGTTATTTGTAATTATTTAAATGCGTTTATAAAAGTTATATTTGCGCGTATTGATATACGATATCGATGTAATTTAAATAAAGGATAATTGCATAAACTAATTTATGGAAATTTTATGTCATTTGATGGCATGTAATTTTAGCCACACCATGTGAAGAGAGAAGAGTAGAGAAAGAGATAGTCAAGGGAATTAATTGAGAAAGTTTTAATTAAAAAATAGGAAAGGTTTCATTCTTTTAAATAAAACATATTCTCTAATTCATTCTCAATAGACAAATCATTTCTTTCTCATTCATTTTTTCTTCTCTCCTCTAAACCTTCCATGGCAAAAAAAGAAAGATTTCCAAAATATTTCAAATCAAATAAAAAAACATCAAATAAAATGAAACATAATTGGTTCATCCATCTCTTGCAAGGATTGGGAACACGCAGTGGCATAAGCGGGACATAGCGTTAGCGTGGGCACAAAGTGAAATGGGTTTAGTGGCGACAGCCCTCGAGGCGATTTTTTTATGACATAGATATTTAACATATTTTACACAATAAATAATAACTTGAGCATTTAATAGACTTTGAGTTTCATTACAAAAATGATCAATAATTGATCTTTCAAAATATGCACATCATAAGAAACGGAAGAAAGAACAAAAAAGTTACCCATTTTACAATATTTTCTGATTTAGAGTTTTGAATTCCACAGGAGATATCTCAATTGAAGTTTCTGAAAGAAAGATGGTAGCATATTAGATTTTCTGATGAAGAGCACACGAGATTGTCCGATGGAGAAGGAGAAAACATGAGCGCTTCAAAAGACTGAAAATGAGAAGAGATATGATCCATTCTGTTTTTTTCTTTCTTGGAAAATGAAATTATGTGCATTTGCCTTTTTTAATTTTATTTTCAAAGACTGAGGTAGGCACATGTCTACCCCATTTGCAAGGGGGCTCCGTTCCTGGTATGCATTTTGAAGATCTAAGGAGATATCATCATTCAAGGTGCAATTTATAGGCGATATCCTAAGATTTAGAGTGTGATCAATCAGATCTAGGTATTGTTCAATCATTCAAGTTGGTTCTACAGGCTTCATCCTAATGTGTGTGTGTATACATATATAATTATATATTTGCACATCTTCTAATTTGTTTACATTCTCTTAAATCTCTATCTCTTCCTCTGTTCATACATGTGAATTCGAATCTTGATTTGAATATCTCCATTCCCTTGCTTGAATCAATTGTATTGTCCTATCATGTTAAAACAAGAATCTCTGCTTTTTTCACTGTTGTTTTGTTATGAATTATAACATCTCACTTTCTCTATTTTGTATGATTGTTTGTTTAGTTAATTTAACCTAGATCTAGATCTTCTTAATTTTATTTTCTCAATTTTATACGATTGTTCATCTAGTTTGTTTAATCTAGATCCATATCTTTTTATCAAGAATCTATATATGCTTATGTCGTCTAACTTTGTTGTTAAAAAGAAACCGAAACAACACATAATTGAACTTTGGATTTTCTTGTTGATAATTCAGTTTTTAATATCAAAAGATTTATATTTGAATATTTAGACATGGGTTTCTATGTAAATTAAACTTGGTAATAATCGTATTAAATAATATTTGTCATTAATTTATAATGATGTTATAATTGTCACGTTTTGAATCATTCTAAGATAAGTCTTCTTTTAAAAGAAAAGGGGAAATATTAAATTCGTGATATGTTCGATGATTTACAATTACATCTAATTTGGTATTGAATCTTTTGCTTAAAAGGAAGTTTTTTTCACAAATCCCTTTTATATTACTCATCTTGTTCCAAATTTATTTTGATTGTATGTGTACATGAGTTTACATAATTGTATATTATCCATTATGTGTGTATGTATATTTATAGTTAACCTAAGTTTTCAAAAGCGTTTTGTATAAGATATAATAGTAAAGTTTCAAACCATTTTTAGTAATCTTAACATTTTTTGATTTACTACAAGTAATAGAAATGAAATCTACTTCATTTAAACTGTTATGCTAAACATTAATTGTGTATGTATGTGTGTGTGTACGTACACTAAAAAATACTTTTCATGTTTAGGACAATAAAGGCATATATAGAAGGGGAATATGTCCGTTGCAGCATAAATCCCAACACCTAAAAAACTTTCACATTAACTTTGTACACTTTTGTATGTTGCACTTATACTATACACATGGGTGCATGTGATGTGCTCATAATCATATACAATTAATTGAGATTAAATTAAACTAATTTTGAATAGTTGTAATAATACGAAAAAAAATTAAAAGAAAAGTTTATAAAAGTTCTAAATAAATTTAGACTACATAGGCCCATAATTATCTAAAATGGATTTTTTTTTCGAAATTCATCAATTTCTTCCGCTGCAAGCTGACCAAGTTCCAATAATGATATCAGAGCCCAATAGCCTATGCTGTCTAAATTATTCATGTCAGGGGTAACTTATTAAGCTTGTCCACCTAGTACTTTGTCTAGAAATGTAATGTCTAGGACTGGAATTGGATAATCGAGTACCTTATCTACATGGTTACCAGCTTGGCTTGAAAGGTGAAGTGAGCCCAAAGGTTGACCCTAATAGAAAATGCCCAATTTAAATTGGGCCTTGGGCTAATTTTCAAATAGTTTTGAAAATTAGGACAAGATTTTAAAATTAAAAGTTACATTTAAAATAAAAACGTGTTTTTTTATAAATGGTTATAATATAACATGAATTTTCAAAATGTTTAAAAAATAATGGAATTTTCAAAATGTTTGAAATATTTAAATATTAATTTCAAAATTTAAAATTTATTGATAAGATTAATAAAATAAACTAATTAAATAAGTTAATTAATTAATACTTATATACATGTATTATATACATTAATATATGTTATGTTATTTTAAAGTGTTTACGATAACATAAGTATATGTGTGTGTGTATGTATATATGTATACATATACATATATATATGTGTGTGTGTGTATTTATGTATATACGATAAATTTTCGAAATTAATATAATTTAATTAAAATTGCTTAATCAAATAAATTAATTAAAGGTTAATAAATTAAACAAGTTAGTTAAAGGTTAATTAATTAAATAAAAATACACATATATAAGATATATGTGTTATACTGTAAAGGTTATAGTATACACTATAAAGGTTATAGTTGACATGTCCAATGTAAAAGTTGTATTGGAATATTAATATAAAATTAATTAAAGAGTTAATTAATTAAAATTAATTACATAAGATTTAATTAATATAATATTATACATAAGACTATTATATAAGTAATATGAAATATAAAAGTTATATAATAATAAAACTTATATAATATGAATGAATAAACTAAATATGGAACATTGAAGAAACCCTAAATAGACCTAAGAAATAAATACATACATAAATATACGTATACCGTGATTTCTGATGTGTCCGACACTGAATCACAAAGGTATTTCATAAGAAATACAATGTTCCATAAGTCGATATCACTCAATATACTATATAAAGATTATGAATCTTCAATATAATGTTGTCCTCTACCATATGTATTAATAATTCCTTGCATACTCCTTAGTTGTTGAGCAAACTCAAGCTAAGGATGTTATATGTAGTATCATTAATATATTGAACATATAAGGTAAGATAAAAATATGTAGTTATTGAGCAAACTCAAGATATATATATATATATATATATAATACTTAGGCCATCGTGATATGGTGGGTATAAGTGAATAATCTCTTTTGATTTGTTGAGCAAACTCAAGGTCGAAATAAGATTAGGAGAAGGTACCAAGGGTTGCGAGTTGTATACGATACAACCGATAAGGAATCCATCGTCCATAGAGCTATGACTTGTTGAGAAAACTTAAGGTTGAAATTCCAAGACGGTTAAGTCCTAACACCCAATAGTGAAGTCAAAAGACTTCTATGTTTCAACTTAGTGCTTAGTGAAATATAAAAGGCTAGTGGGAGCCTTATTAAAAAATGTAATGATAACATTTCTAATATTGTAAGAACATATGCTATATAATGTTATAAAAATCTACAATGATAAATTTTTGCATTTAATATGATTGATAAAACTTTATAAATTATGATATACAATTGAACTGAATTGAAGATTGATCAGTAGAAATATAAAATACACTTACTAATAAATGCTTATTGCATGTGAAAATTTTAACATCCATGCAAGCACCTGATTTTAAAACTACTTAATACATCTGTAATTTGATCGCTTATATGTTTATTTAGTCAAGACCATGTATCACATTATATGAGTTTCAAACTCGCAATACAAGACTATGGATATTTGATCCATATACTATCGCATATAAGTCTTGTATGGGGAACAATCACAGTTAGTAATATACGGTACTTCAATGGAATTAGTTCATTTGAAATAAGCCAATAAATAATACTATGAGATAGAGTATTCAATTTGATTGATTACATAAAAGATCATATTGTATTAAATGTAACATAAGGCTAAAACTACAGTATAAGTCTAGGAACCCGATCGCTAAAATGTCGATTTGATTGGTTAACATAAAGTGCAACACATATGAGGTCCTTAAATGTTAAGGATAATCGAATGTACTTTTGTAAAGAGTTTGTTACAATATTGTAGTAAGGGTTTTCTTTTCAATGGTTTGACCATTTAGAAAGGAAAACGAATTTATAAGAGTAAATGTGATTTAAGGTTTTGGGATGAAGAGGGTAAATGGTTACTTCTCCTTCATAAAGAAACATCGAAAATGCGAATTGAATAATAATGATTGATACTTAACATTGGAGTAAGAAATATGTTTTCTATTTCAAAATGTATTTTCGGGTAGAAAATCGTTTCTATGGGATTTATTTCTTTGAGTTTTAAGTATTTGATCAAAGAACTTTTCATTGTAAACTAGTTGCAGTATATAAAATAAATAATCTATTCTAAGTTAATAATGGACTTCCAAATTCAGTGCGCTATTACAGGAATGGTGAAAATAGTGGGAGCATGGCATGTGGCACTTAGTGATTGCATCAAGTTACAAAAATTATTTTCACAAAATATATCATTATTCTTTATGAAATGGTGACTATTTTTCAGCATCAACTAAAAAATAGACATAGTTATATTGCAATAAGAATATTATGAATATTCATTATGAAATTAAACTATAATGTGGTAATTTTTTTCGTAACAATAGTGATTTATTAGAAAATACTGAAGTATCTAAAATTGTTTACAATTCTTTTGGAATTAGAGACTAAGCTGTAGTTTTTAGAAATAATTTTAATATATGATTATGAATCACATAATACTCTTTAATTATATCTCAAACAAATTAAGGGTCATACAACCTTTTAGTGGGAGCATCTTAAGAGTTAACGAACTCTTCGGATTGACGCATATTGATGTATGCAATCACAAGTCTATTAATACCAAATCGGTTCCATGTACTTAGTTATATTTATCAATGATCTATCACCGACATAGACATATGTATTTGATACACATGAGGTATGTCAATGATAAGATCATAGAGCATAAAACAAAGTAAATAAAATAACATGCAATAAAATAAAATGATTCGACTTGATCGACTAAGTGAGTATATCAGAAAGGATTCTGAACGTACCTAAAGTTAATAAAGATTCAATCTCAAAAAGTCACTCCTCCCTATGATACATAATGATATATCAATAAAGAGTAATCGAACTTTGTTGGATAAAGTATGATTAATTGTGAGTGAAGTTAAGTTAATTTCTTTCAATAAGATCATGTACTTAAGACTAGTACACAAGGTTAACATTATTTCATCTAAATAATAGTTTACTAAATCATACAAGATACGAGTTTATAAGAAATCCCTACAATTTCCTAGGACAAGGAGTCGACAGGTTGTGCGAGTCGAAAGACTACACGTAATAATTATATGTAAGGGATCTTGTATGTATCGACCTAAAAGAAGTTTGGGAACGATAGTCATTGGATGACAAAGTTATGTTTTGAACATAAGATTTGTAAACTAAAACCAAATCAGTTTTATATAAAAGGAAATTTATAAAAAAATTATGAATACCTAATCATTTGCACCGAGAAACAATTGTTGTTTCGAGAAATACTAACTTCATGTTAAAGAAATTTCTTTAAGAAATTATTGGTAGTAAAATAGAACTAGATACGATCCAAAGATAAAACTGATTACATGAGGTGAAATGAAATTAACTAACCTAAATGAAAACATCGCATTAGAATATCTAATAAGTATTCTCACACATTGAAGAGAGTCTATGAGTTTCTTATCAATGTCGATAGTATATATAATCCTTGGCTGTTTAATTAAACCATTAAGAGTGTTGACTCTATAATATGGCACGATGCATAGATCCAAAATAGATTCCCAGTACTTTATCAAAATATGATTTTGATAGTTGTACTCAAAAGGATATGATCCATTGGCCGCAATTGTTTCTTTAAGTGAAAGACAAATGCTGTTGGGATATAATGAGCCACATTAATAAGAATAATACTGTGAATTTCAATTGTTGAAATTAATGTAATAGATAGTAAATTCGAATCTACTCACAAAATTATCGCTTGGTATGACTTTTTGTTTGGTACATATGTGTTGAAACATAAAATTCTAAATAATGATTTAGAATAGACTATTTAGACATGATAACCAAAGTGTCTCGGAGTCGGTATGAGCGATATTGGGCTTGTAAGTTTATGGATATAATCCAAGAAATGATAGAATGTATCATTTTATAGGCATCAAAATTGTATAAATATTTTGATAGAAATATCAAATAGTTTGATTATCAATCAAAATGTAGAGGAAGCGCGTATTTATAAAAAAGAACATTAAAAGGTACTAAATTATAAATAAACAACACATTGCTGATTTTTAACGATGTACTTGTGTTAAAATCAGCCTGGGTTGTTTAATACTAGTCGTTAGATTTGTAAATGATATCTTTTATAGTAATTATAAAAGATATTGGGGATTTTCCAAATCAATATGCAAGGACACCTTATTAAATGTTTAAAACGGAACATGCAAGATGGATTTCTTATGCATTGACAATAGGAATTATCATACATGTTATGTTGTCTATAATATCGTGATTTGTTTATGTATTTGATACATGAAGAAAATGTCAACTCCAAATTGATATCACTAAATGGTTATTTGAAGTATTCTTGTGTATTAATGAAATACTAGAGAATTATTTACAGAAACAATGATCTCCTTATGAAGGAGTGTTCGGACTCAACTTTCATAAGTGATATTGGTTATAATATGTGAATAATAAATTCAAGTTAAAAATCTTTAGATTGGAAAATTTCTAATTAAAATACAACGGTTAATTCAATGAAAAAGGCTAAGTACATCGCCTTGGATAACCCTGCAATAAAAACAATGTATATAAATATAAATGCATAAAATTATAACAGAGCTGAGGGTAATTCCAAATGTTGAGAATCCCATCACATTGTTATATGGTAACAATGTTATAATATAGTTCATAACAAGACTTAGAGCTCATTGAAAGTCGAGAGACATACTCCAAATTGTTTCACATGATAAAGGTGGTTTATCAACGTCGGGGAGAGTTAATTGACATAGTAGATAATTAAATATAACAACATACCCATTTACTAAGGGACTGACCCAATTAGTTTTGAGGAAACCGACTGGAGAAGTTGGACTAAGATTCCATAATTGACCGCAAGTGGGAGTTTGATAAAGTTAAGGGTATGTCCAAGAGGCAATTATGTAATTTGTTACATATATCTAACTCATTGACCAATCTTGTTCGAAATAAAGGTGTTTTATTTCTATTATATACTTGACATAATGTGTTATATTGATTAATTAATTTAATTAAAAGTATATTTAATTGAAACCCATAAATGGTATGTTTTGTGAAAATAGTTAGAAAGTGTTGTAACCGTGAGTAACTTATTACAATTCAAATAAGTATGTCATTTTAAATATTCTTAGTCAAGATGTATCGACATTGGTTATTGATTTATCCATTAAGATTAGAGTACATGATGCTCTCCAAATATTGGGCAGTGTATTACTCATGGTTGTTGGGGCACCAAGGGGTTACGTACTGATAGTTATTGGATAATTATAGAACGACCCACTCGATAGTTTTCTGTTGGTTAATATAACGTAGCTCAAATGGAAAATATCGATGTGACCAATTTACATTGTTCTCTTGACTTGGGAATACTATTGGCCTTCAATGTAGAATCTGCGAATTGATCATAGCTAAACCATGGCACTATGTCCATCGAACGACTATGGTTGGGTTGAGTGGCATTGGAAGTGAAACACTATTCGGGAGAGAATTTGTCTCCTCGGTTATATGAGGTTGGTATCATGGTCAACTGAAATCAACTCAAAGTCAAAGTTTCTGGCCAAATCATTCCGGTTAATAATAACTGTTATTGTTGAACTAAGGACTTTGCCTTGGACTATAAAGTTAAATATGAACGATGTTAGAATTTTGACCATTTCCAAATTCCATAAGTCCTAATGTGATATAGTTTTGATGAAGAGAATTGATGTAAATAATTGCCACTCTCGGTACTGCTTATAATAAGTAAAACTGGATTTTCCCAAAAGATGTGTAAGCGATAAATTCAGCCAAAATATCACACCATTGACTAAGCTAACGTGTGAATGTTAATATTCGAATTGTTCGATATTAATCGCTGACAGAATTTACATGTTGAGTTGCACAACCGTAATGATGAATTCTCCAAAAAACCGCATGATTCAATTAATTTATAAAATTTTGTAAATTGATTAAATTTATTAACATTCAAGATATATTAATTATTATTTAATTTATTTGATGTTTGGAAGTTTTTTGTAATTATTTGAATGCATTTATAAAAGTTATATTTGCGCTCATTGAAATACGATAAAAATGTAATTTAAAAAAAGATAACTGCATGAAATGATTTATGGAAATTTTATGTCATTTGATGGCATGTAATTTTAGCCAGACCATGTGAAGAGAGAGGAATGAAAAGAGAGATAATCAAGGGAATTAATTAGCGAAGTTTTAATTAACGAATGGGAAATGTTTCGTTCTTTCAAATAATATATATTTCTAATTCATTCTCTATAGGTAACTCATTTCTTTCTCATTCATTTTCTCTTCTCTCCTCCTAACCTTATATGGAAAACAAAAGGTTTTCCAAAATCTTTCAAATCAAATCTAAAAAACATCAAATAAAATGAAATACAAGTGGTTCATCCATCTCTTGCAAGGATTGGGTGTTCATCCTGAAGATCCAAGGAGATATCATCATTCAAGGTGTGATTTATTGGCAACATCCCAAATCTAAAGAGTGATCAACCAGATCTAGGTGTTCAATCTTTCAAAGTGTTTCTACAGGCTTTATCCTATGGTAATTATATATATAATTCTATATTTACACATCTTATAATTTGTTTATATTCAGTTAAATCTTTACCTCTCCCCTCTATTCACACATGTGAATTTGAATCTTGATTTGAATATCTCTGTTCCCTTACTTGAATCAATTGTATTATCCTATCAAGTTAAAATATAGAATCTCTACTTTGTTCACTGCTATTTTGTTATGAATTATAACATCTCATTTTCTCTGCTCCATATGATTGTTTGTTTAGTTCATTTTACCTAGATCTTCTTAATTTTATTTTCTCAATTATATATGATTGTTCATCTTGTTTGTTTAATCTAGTTATAGTTCTTCTTATAACGAATCTATATATGCTTATGTCGTTTGACTTTGTAGTTAAAAAAACAAAATAAAACATAATTGAACTTTGGTTTTTTCTTGGTTATAATTCAGTTTTTCATATCAAAAAATTTAGATTTGAATATTTAGACATGGATTGCTATTTAAATAAAACTTGGTAATAATTGTATCAAATAATCTTTGTCATCAAATTAATATGATGTTTTAATTGTCATATTTTAAATCATTCTAAGATAAACTCTTCTTTTAAAAGAAAATGGGAAATATTAAATCCATATATTCAATGATTTACAATTGCAACTTATTTGGTATTAAATCCTTTCTTAAAAGGAAGTTTTTTCCACAAATCCCTTTTATATTACTCATCTTGTTCCAAATTTATTTTAATTGTATGTTTACTTGAGTTTACATAATTATATACTATCCATTACATGTGTATGTATATTTATAGTTAACCTAAATTTTCAAAAGGGTTTAGAAAGGTTTAGGAAACTAGTTTTAAACAGTTGTAATAATATAAAGAAATTTTAAAAGAAAAGTTTAGAAAACTAAATAAATTTAGACTGCATAAGCCCATAAAAATTTAAAGTTAATTTTTTTTCGAAATTCATTCATTTCTTCCGCTGCGGGCTGGCTAAGTTCCAACAATGTCGACAAGGATGGTAATGAAGTTATGGAAAATCGTGCTACTTATAATTTATGGGTGTTGGCTCCATGGAATTCAAATTTTTGATGGTGTAATTCGTAGGCTCACTAATGTGCGCTATATTCCCAAGACTTCAAAATCACTTATTTCTTATGGACAATTAGATTCACTTGGCTGCAAAATCATTATAGAGAAGGATATCTTGAGGGTTTTTAGGAAAGCACTTGTGCTAATGAAAAGTGAGAAGGTCCATAGTATTTGCTTAAAGAAGTGACCATTGAAGGCGAAACTGACATTGGTGTTGATAATTCTCGTGGTTTGGATGCAACTAGATAGTGGCATTTGGGATTAGGTCATGTTTTGCAGAAAAGCTTTAACATTCTTCGATAGTGGAAAATGATCGATGCAAAGAGCATTAGCAAGTTAAAGTTTTGCTAGGAATGTGTTATGGGAAGATATCAATGGTACCATTCAGTGAAGTCGGTGAAGGAAAGCATGATTCTAGAAGTATTCTTGAGTACGTTCACGTGGATATATGGGTACCGACATCGGTAGCTTATATAGGTGGAGCTAGGTATTATATATCTTTTATTGATGATTTTCTCAAAAGGTTTGGGTTTATCTAATGAAGGCTAAGTCAAAGGCATGTGAGATGTTCCAAGTGTGGAAAGCTCTTACTGATAATGTGAGTGGAATGTCTTTGAAGGTGTTGATATTTGACAATGGTGATGAGTATGTTATTGGAGAGTTCTTAGACTATTGCAAACAACATGGAGTTCTGAGGCATTTTACTACACCAGGTGATCCACAATCAAATAGGATTAAGGGGAGGATGAATCGTACTCTATTGGATAATTGATGCTTGAGATTGACATCGGGTTTGTGGAAGGGATTTAGGATCAAAGCTTTTTCAACCACAGTTCATATTGTGAATCTAATTCCATGCTCGAATACTGATGGAAATTTTTTGAAAGAAGTATAGAAAGAAAATAATATTGACTTGAGTTATTTTCATGTATTTCAGAGTCTGCGTTATGTGCATGATTCGGGAAATGATAAGCTTGAGCCATGGTGTGACAACCCATACCCCAATGGGCCTAATTTTTTGCTAAATTGAAAACTCAAGTCCACCAAAGTGAAAATCGTTGATATGGTATCCTGCAAATAAATAAATGCATATCATAGCACTATCGATATAAACTCAAAGCAGAATAATAAAGTATAATAAAACATATAATTACTGACCAAGGTTGACACTTTTGAGGTCAAGTGTACTTGTTAATGTCGAGCATGCATAAGAAAATCCGTCCTTCCACTAGTATCTGTCTCTCTAAAGCTATCATGTGAGGAGGGGGTCAGAACAACGTTCAGGTAACTGATGAATTATACACTTTATACATAACACTATTTTATGTTGATTGCCTTCCATCACATGTTATGTCTTTTTATCCTACTTAGCCATCTCGACTCCATGTATGTGCACGATACGCCTCATCTGCCCAAGTAGATTATAATTACATACACATACACACACACACATATACATACATACATATATATATATACCACAACCACCTTTGGACCAAGATACTATCCTCGCTATTATCCGTAACCTAGCACCTCGTCAGGATCCATCATCAATGCAGTATCACGTGCTTTTTGTCATGCATACAAAGGAAATCCTTGCGGTGCCTAATAACGGTGTCATCTTGCCTTAGGCATTTTCTACTTATCTGCTTCCCATTATGGACTCAACTCCACGAATTATAGAGGATTCAGCTCCTTGGACTATTATGGGCTCAGCTCCACGGACTATAGAGGACTCGGCTCCTCGGACCATTGTGGACTCAGCTCCATAGACTACCCCATTCGTTTTGAAAGACCTCTCTTATAGGTTATTTATCCTTGCCTCCTAATAAACAAACTAACAAACAATTGTGGCAGTGCATGACCCAAACGTAACCTATAATAGTAGGAGGTGTAGTCCATTAGATGTAACCCTCGTCTTTCCCGTTGACTGCTCAAGACTGATAATGTATACGACTTATGTATAGCCCCTATTCCCAATATGGTACCACCACACTGATGTAATACCAATTTATGCTCACCATCCCATTTGAATTGCCTAACGCAATCAAGGCAATGTCCCTACTAAAAGATTGAAGCAGACCTTACTGGGGTATTTCTTCACCTATATGAAAGCATATATAATTCCATGAGTACTACAGTTAGCTATGCCCCATATCATTATAATGTATATACAACTGTTGGTAACCCCTTGCGGTGGACAAGCTTCTATTATATAACACTACTAACCTCACATTCTAACCCATTCTAATGACTTTGTCATTTTTATGCACTTAAGTTATTTACTAATTTTAATAATCCACACCCATCATAAATTCATACTTGAGACTATGCATATATATATGTGTATGTATGTATGTATGTATGTTCGTTCGTACTTGTTTAATTATTGTGCCTCCATTGTTTACTATTAGTAACATTACTTTACTTATGCATTTACATCTTATATAATTTAAGGTCATTTACTGAATCCTTTTAAAAGATCTAAACTTCTTTTCCCATTTATTTCCCTTTTCCTCACCGTTACATTTTCTATCCCTACTCCCCTTTATTTTAAATTATTACTTGCCTACCTTTTCATTTCTTTTATTTAATTTCCGTCTTGCTTATATTGCACATATGTATATATTAATTCTTTTCTTAGACCGTTTTTATCACATTTATAATTCTTCAATTAATCCATAGGGATTTCTATATTTTAATGCATTGGAATTATGTTTCTCCCCAAATGAAAAGGTTAACACTATAAATTCCTATATCTTATCCAAAAGGAGAATTTGTGTTACGTTTGGAATTACAAGGAATTATTTTTTCCATAGTTATTGAAATAGATAGTACAAAATATGATGTATCCATATTTTATACATCTCTTTCCTTTTAGGTGTATTCCTTGTTATTTCAAATGATGCACTTTTAATTATAATTCAAACTTGATAACCTATAGAAATTCACATTGCAACATTCTATATTCAAATAAATTAAAATACTACTTAAACCCGCATAATTGTGATAACTTAATTTACATTCTTACTTGCAACGGCTATTCAAATCTGCAAATCTAGAATTTTCACATAATTTATAAGTTTTAGGGACTACTACTACCCAATATTAAATTCAAGGACTATTAATACCCACCATTTTCCATATTTACATATATGCAATGTATAATTCAAGTTATCAATCAAGAATATATAGTTAGGGTTTATAATTTCATTACACGTATACAAATTTTAGCCTACAACTCTAATTTATATTTCAAGCATACATGAATAGATTTACAACGATCTAAATCCAATATTAAGTAAAAGTATATAATTTTCCACTCATCTTTTTAGCTTTCTGTATCTCCAGATCTAGTCCTTGTTATTCTAGTTTGAATTCTTTTTTCTCCCTACTTGAATACACACACCGCAAGCGTATCAGAAATCTAGATTAGAAAAGAGATTTGGATTTAATTTACATTTTAGATCCGGATTTATAATTTATCTTCGCTTTGAGGATTTAATTCGACCCCTTCTTCTTCTCAATCATTCTCTACTATTCTCCACTTGTATATACGTATAAATTATAACTATTTTTAATAATTAAGAATTTTATGGAGAAGCGAAAGTGGCAGAGCTCTGATGTCGCCTCGAAAATATGAGAAGAAAAGCGAGGAGTTAGTTCCGTATTTATAGGGGTTCGAATCAATGTCAGCCATTGGATTAAATTATTTTATATATGGGCCTTTCAGCCATGTGGCAACTCTCCTATTGACAGCTCAAGTGGTCAATTACCACCCCCTACCGGTCAACTGCTAGCGGTCGACCAACATGATTTAGGGGTTGACCAATCGTATATATTAATGGTAATTAATTTTCCACGTTATCTTTAGTTAATTTCCTTTTATTTTCTTTCAACTGAGATAATTCATTTCCACGCTAACTTTTCTTTAACCATAAGCAACTATTAACATTAATTAATTTTTGTTTCCTTAGTTACATATATATTTATTTCTGACTCGAATTATTCAAACGTTGATAACTTTTTCGTCTGAACTTTGATTGGAAAATTTTATATATGAAAATTGATCAGAAATCGCTACGAACCAAATGATGCAAGTAATGTAGCCAAATTCCAATGTTTGTGAAAATTTTACTTTCCTATTATTTATTAATTAATTTCTTTTTAATTAATTATCGTTAAAATTACGATATGTTACGTTCTCCCCCCTTAAATAATTTCGTCTCCTAAATTCCTTAAGGATAGAACCACATAACGTAACCCGCAACCATTCTAAACTAGCCAATCAATTAGTGCAAACCAATTTTGCAACCAATAGTGTACAAGTGCATGGTGTATCACAATACATATGACATGTATGCAGAATAATTCTAATCGGTGCCTCTTAATGAATGCGTTCTTTTTAAACCATTTTGAAAATATGGTGCAAGCGATCTAAATATACTAGCAGTTCTATATATATGCAAATTTTGAAAACAAAAATCTTTATTTTTGCATCCAAACATTTCCAACACTTCCACGAATGGAAGTATAGTTCAATCAATTTTGTGTCCAATCTGTACCGTTTGAACCAAAAATGGCACAAGAAAGTAGAAGAGAATAAAAAGTGAAGAAAACAAATTAAAACGAGTAAGAAATGAACATGCAGAGACTTATAATAGTTTGGAAAACCCCGGCCTACGTCCACTTAATGATTTTACTGCTTATCTTCTGATTTAGTGGCAAAAGTTCTTAGGGGTCGGTACAACTCCGATAATTTGATTTTTAGAATTACCAGAATCTTAAATAGAGTAGAACTAGAGACAGATGAGCCATACCCCTATATTAATAGAGGTAAGGAGCCTTAATCTCACACAAAAAATCTCTAGGCCGTTCTCCTTGCTATAGAGGAGTTCTCCATAAAAATAGTGGCGCCACATCATTAGGTTGTATGGGTCGGTACAACTCCATGGTTAGGGGTCAGTACCGACTCATAAGATAGCTAATATGGCCGTCTTCAACTCTTCACTACGGCTCGTCTTGTGTGTTAGTACCTTAGGTATTGGTTTTGATGAGAACAACTATAGATTATTATGTAAAATACAGATACTAATATTTTATCAAGATATATATAGTATACAGTGCAGGATATTAGACAGATATTGATTAAGAGGATTGTACAGTATCAAGATGCTGATATCAAGAGTAGATTCAAGATGCTGGTATAAAGTTTCAATAGTTCAAGAATGAAGACTTATTAGTATTGAAGAGTTCAAGATTTCAAGATATTCTAGATAAGTTATAAAGTCATAGAATTTATGTTAAAATCTTAATAGCACTTTCTTGATCTCTCGTCTTCTCTAATTTTGTTTTTGAAATATTCTATTTTTAAAATATTTCCCAAAATGATTTTCAAACCTCTTATACTTATTAAGATATTATTTTAGTGTTTTAAGTTTTATATATTGAATTTTTGTATATACTTTAATAATTTATAACTATATTGATTTTATATATTATTTACATTATATAGAATATTCTTATTAAAATCTTTCATAATTATTTTATAAAGTTTTATTAAGTTCTATTTTGATTAAAATCTATATAAACTATATTTAAATGATTGTATAAAGTATCAAATTATTTTACAGACCAACGTATTTTCAAAATAATTTTTATAAAGTATTTTTCAATTTTGTGAAGGATATGTCGACATATCCAAATCCAATATGTCGACTACTAGCCGTAAATTTCAAAATTCAATTTTGAATGGAAGTGTCTTTCGTCATTTCTTTTCATGAATAAACCTGACTGTTGTTTTCCTATTTATACCAGACTTCCAAATGAATTTTCATTAAATACTTTCTCATTTTTCCCTCCTCTTTTCATTCTCTTAAATTCTAAAATAATTTCTATCGAAACTCTGTCGAAATTCAACCAGAATCAAATTTAATCATTACTAGTTTGATTCTCTTTAATATACTCTTTGATTTCTCTCACTCCCTCAAGATTAAGTGCTATTCAAGAGTTATAAGATCACTTGTAATCAAGATCAAAGATCTGAGTCTGTAAACTCTATCAAATCATACTCTTATACTCTGTGGTGTGCTTGGTATCCCTGAAATTCAAGTAGGTGTGATTTTAGCCCGTTTATATCAATTGGGTGTGCTTAGTAGCCCGTAAATCTAATGTGTATGCTTGTGGCCAGAATATAAAGTGGCTCTACCCAAAGGTCGGGATTCTGGAGCGTGTGTCTCGTAGCTTTGACATCGAGATTGTATTTGCATTTACTAGTTGAAAAGAAATCTGTAAAAGGATGTGGGACTAGATGTTGGGTAACTCCGAGCCAGTATAAACTTCCGGTGTGTTCTTTCCTTTTTGCTTTTACTACATTTACTTTGATCTATACTTTGATTATGTGATTGTTTCTGTGATTGTTAAGTTCATCATTTCAAGTTGAATCTTAAAGAATTTGAATAATATTCATATAATCAATTAAACATTATTCACCCCTCCATTGTTAATTTAGCCTTAAGATCCCTATTCCAGACTCACATTTGGTATAAGAGCATTGGTTTTCAAAGTATACATCATCTGATTTTTGAAAAGTTTAAATGGCTAGCAACACTAGTAATAGTACTGCTAGTAACATGGTTAATACACTTGTTAGTAACTCATTTATTGAAGGACAATCTACTGCTAGACCTCTACCTTTTAGTTGCAGTAATTACACATATTGGTAATGTAGAATGAAAATTTATTTATAGCCAATTGGTTTAGACACTTGGAATATCACACAAACTGAGTACGCTGAACCCGAGATTAATTTTTTTACAGTGGACTGCTGACCAAAGAGTAGTTGCACAAAGTAACTCTAAGGCTATGAATATATTATTTTGTTCACTAGATAGAAATGAATTTAATAGAGTATCTATATGTAAGTCTGCATTTGAAATTTGGAGAACTTTGCAAGCTACACATAAAGGCACAAGTAAGGTTAAATAGACCAAAATTTCCATGTTAACAAACCAGTTTCAATTATTCAAAATTAGTCCAAATGAGTCCATATCTGATATGTATAGTATATTCCAAGATATAGTACACTCACTTGTTGCACTGGGTAAAAGTTTTTCTAAAGAGGATCAAGTTAAAAAAATCCTCAATTTACTTACTTCTAAATGGGATCAAAAGACTCTTCCAATCAAAGAAGCTAATGACATTAGCATGCTAAATATTGATGAGTTAATTGGCAATTTAATGTCTTTTGAAGAACAAATGCAGGGCCCGGAGAGAAAGCAAAGCAATAGAGAAGAAATTTATAGCTTTAATGCAATGATGGATATTTTGGATTCAGACAGCAATGAAGATGAAGAAATTGCTTTTATGATAAGGAATTTCAGAAAATTTCTAAAATATAGGAAGATGAACAATTTCATAAGAAATGACAACAAAAATCTAAGAAGCAGAGTGGAAACAGAAATGACATTAGATATTATAACTACAATGACCCTGGTTATTTAAAACAAGACTATCCACATACTGATAAACTGAAAATTACACCAAACTCCGATTCATCCAGAAAATGAAGAAGAGCTTATACTGCAACATTAGACAATTCAGATACATCCTCAAGTGATAATGAATCAGATGCGTAAATTGCTAATATGTGCTTCACAGCAATACATAATTTAGAACAAAATGGTGAAATAGATCAGAAAAAGGTACGCATTTAATATATTAAAAGTTTATTTATTTATTTCTTGAATGAATTTTTCTTTTCTTTTGGTTGCTTTATTGGTTGTTAGGAATATCATATAGATTAATAATAATATTGGTCGAATATTGTGTGATTAAAATTTTAATATAATTATTTTGTATATTTTAAATAATAAAACAATAATAAAAAATATATTAAAAATATTTTTCTGAAAAAAGAATAACTATAAATAGATCCATATAACAAAATAGGATATAGTTAAACAAAAATAATTTTTGAAAATTTCAACCTATATGTCAACATACTCTACGAGAATATGTCAACATATGCAGACATAATTTCAATTTCAAAATTTGAATTTCCCTCCACCTTTTTCACCAACTCCTATGTTTTGAAAAGTTGCCTTTTAACCATAGAACATGTCTTTTGATTTTCTATTTACTTGCTCTATCTCCATCCATTCATTTCTCACTTTGGTTTCAAATTCAAAAAGCATGAACTTTCTTATCTCTTCAAATTATTCTTCAATGGCATCCTTAAGCAATATTAATGTAATCATTAGGATTTCTAAGAAAATAAAAGAATATCTTTTTAATGATCAAGAAGCCATTCAAGCCTATATAGAGTATTTATCTTTTGGAAAAGTCTTTCCCAAAAATTTGCTATTTTAAAATATTTTCATACTTATGATCTTTTCAATCTTTGTTTGCAAAATGAAATGCTTGGTTTAATCGATGCTTCTCAAATGATTTTGTTTGTTATCCAAAGTTAGTAAAGATGTTTTATGCAAATTTAAAAGGAAAGTTTTATGATGGCAGAAAAGGAGAAGTTTGGAGTAGTGTCAAAGGGACACAAATTATTTTAAATTGTTAACTTTTGGGCCGGTCACATTCTTGGATGCAAATCTAGTGGAATGGACCTTTCATCTTTTCAAATTGATTTTCAAAATCGTGAAGTAATTCATGACATTTTCGAAAGTGATAATGATTTTGAATTCAAAAATAAAAACTTGCGCCAAAAGAAAGTATCTTAAGCCTTCTTTTGCAACAAAGTATCACTCCTAGAACGGGTAGTTAAAATAACCCGACTCAACAAGCTTTCAAAGCTCTTTTCACAATATGTGGTCGATACGACATAAATTGGTCTCAAGTCATTTTGGATGAAGTTTTCTTAATAATCTTTCTAAACATGAAAACACACTATTTCATGGTGTGTATCTTACTCGTGTTTTCAATTATTTTGGTGTTGACCTTAAAGAAGAAGAAATAATTCCTTGAAAAATATTTGACAAGGCCAACATTTCACATATGCATATTTCACCATTTTTTGAGCCTTATGAAACGCTAGCGGAAAAGGAGCAAAGGTTGGCTTGGGAAGAAGAGCATTAAATAAGTGAAAAGGAGGAAGAGGAAGAGAAGGAGATGAAATGGAAGTCGAGGAGGAAGAACAAGAAGAGGAGTAGCAAACTTCTTTTGAAAGTATCAATATGCCATCAAATCCATCCGACAAAGATCTTCTTAAAAATCAAGAGAAGATTGTCCATAACCAAAGGAGGCTTAAGGAATCATTTTCAAAGAAATTTACTTCAATTTCTAAAAAAATGGAGAAATTCTTTTGAAAGAACATCTGCATGCTTGGTGGTTCTTCATCATCTTCATCCGTATCTTTCTAGTTGTTTAAACTATCATGTATTTGGATTTTCTAGTTTTAGTTTATGTTGAATCTTGTGTATCTTTTCATTTCTTTATGTTCTATGTAATCTCTATCTTAGTACCAATGAAATTTATTTCCTTGCTGTTATACATTGTTTATCGTCTTTGAAAAATATAAAAGTATAATAGTATAAGCTAAATACGTTAGAATATCAAAACAAAGTTGTTTTGAAAATTTCTGCCTATATGTCGGCATACCCTAGGTATGTATGTCGAGATACAACGGTAACTTTCTAAAAATTTTAGTTTGAAAATTGAATAGACAGCAAATGTCTATTCATTTCCAATGAATTTTCACCCTTTTAAATATCTGTTAAGACCAGAGAATCATTATTATATACTTCTTTTATTCTTGCTTTGCATTCTTAAACTCTAAAACTAAAATAATGGCTTATCCTATCCAAAAACTAACCGAAAACCTCGAACAAACCCTTGAATCATTCAAGAACATTCTTACTTTCATCCTCAGAAACAAGAGGCATTTAGAATTAAGTCAGATGTAGATGATCAAGGAGCAAGAAAGGCATTTCAATGTGATTCGGTGGATGATTTCTGCTTTGAACAAAGAAGAACCAACTACCAATCCAAAGTGTATCATCAACAAAGATGATGAAAATTGGGATGCTATCAAAGTGGATCCAATCTTTGGCGCCGATGGATGTGTTAAAGTTCCTCGAAATGTCTAGTTTAAATAGATTTTGATTGTACATAAATAATAATACTTGGTTTGGTTTGGATTTGATTGGTTTTTTTATGGATTTGTTTGAATGTTGTGTGACATAAAATTTGTTTGATTGGATGAATATTTGGATTGATTATTTCATTTTACATATCACTTATTGTTTTTTCACATAATCATTATATATAATTCTTATACAGATAAATTAGTACTTTATTTAGGAAAGTTAGAGTTAGAATTATAGTAAGAGTTAGTGTTAGAGTTATTATTTTAGTTAGTTATTTGTTGATGACAAATGGGGAGAAATATATAAAATATAGGCATAGATTAATGGGGAGTTTTGTAACTAAGGGGGGGTTATAATATATTTTATATACAGAGTTGTCATCATCAAAAAGGGGAGATCGTTAGCACCTTAGGTATTGGTTTTGGATGTTAACAACTATAGGACATTATATAGAATATAGTTATTGATGTTTTATTAAGATATATATAGTATATAATACAAGATATTAGACATGTATTGATTAAGAAGACTGTATAATATCAAGATGCTGATATCAAGAGTAGATTCAAGATGTTGATATAAAGTTTGAAGAGTTCAAGAATGAAGGCTCATGAGTATTGAAGAATTTAAGATTTCAAGATATTCCAGATAAGTTATAGAGTCATAAAATTTATGTTAAAACCTTGATAGCACTTTATTGATCTCTCTCGTCTTCTCAAATTCTGTTTTAAAATTGTTTTTCAAACATTCTATTTTTAAAATAATCTTTTTAAAAGATTTCCCAAAATGATTTTCAAATCTCTTATACTTATTATGATATTATTTTAGTTTTTTTAAGTTTATATATATTGAATTTTTGTTTATACTCTAATAATTTATAACTGTATTGATTATAAGTATATATATATATTATTTACATTATATTGAATATTCTTATTAAAATCTTTCAAAATTGTTCTATAAAGTTTTATTAAGTTATATTTTGATTAAAATTTGTATAAACTATATTTAAATGATTCTACAAAGTATCAAATTATTTTACAAAGCAATGGATTTTCAAAATAATTTTTACAAAGTATTTTTCAATTTTGTGAAGTATATGTCAACAATCCAAATCCCATATGTCGACATTCTGGCCGTAAATTTCAAAATTCAAATTTTGAATGGAAGTGTATTTTCATCGTTTCTCTTCGCAAATAGACATGACCGTTGTTTTCCTATATATACCAGACTTCCAAATGAATTTTCATTAGCTACTTTCTTATTTTTCTCTCCCCTTTCCATTCTTTTTAATTCTAAAACAATTTCTACTGAAACTCTATCAAAATTTATCCGGGATCAAATTCAATCATTATTAGTTTGATTCTCTTACATATACTCTTTGATTTCTCTCATCTCTCCCGAGATCAAGTGCTATTCAAGAGTTATAGGATCAATTGTAATCAAGATCGAAGGTCTGAGTCTATAACTCTATCAAATCATACTCTTTTAATCTGTGGTGTGCTTGGTATCGCTGAAATCCAAGTAGGTATGATTATAGACTATTTGAATCAATTGGGTGTGCTTAGTAGCCCATAAATCTAGTGAGTGTGCCTGTTATTTGGAAATCAAGTGATTCTACCCAGAGGTCGGGATTCTAGAGGGTGTGTCTCGTAGCCTTGAAATCGAGATTGTATTTGTATTTACTAGTTGAAGAGAAATTCGTACAAGGAATTTTGCAGAACTGAATCTAGGGCAACTCCGTACCAATATAAAATAATGGTGTGTTCTTCCCTTTTTTACTTTTACTGCATTTACTTTTATCTGTACTTTGATTCTGTGATTGTTTCAGTGATTGTTAATTCCATCATTTCAAGTAAAATTTTAAAGAATTTGAATAATTTTCATATAATCAATTAAACGCTATTCACCCCCCTCCCCTTCTAGTATTAATTTAGCCTTAATATCCCTACTCTACTGACTCACATTTGGTATCAGAGTATTGGTTTTCAAAGTATATATCATCTGATTTTTGAAAAAGTTTAAATGGCTAGCAACACTAGTAATAGTACTGCTAGTAACATGGTTAATACACTTATAAGTAACTCATTTGTTGAAAGACAATCTATTGCTAGACCTCCACTTTTTAGTTGTAGAAATTACACATTGGTTATGTAGAATGAAAATTTATTTACATTCAATTGGTTTAGACACTTGGAATATCACACAAACTGAGTATGTTGAACCTGAGACTAATTTTGTACAGTGGACTACTAACTAAACAGCAGTTGCACAAAGTAACTCTAAGGCTAGGAATATAATATTTTGTTCACTGGATAGAAATGAATTTAATAGAGTATCTATATGTAAGTCTGCATTTGAAATTTGGAGAACTTTGCAAGTTATACATGAAGGCACAAGTAAGGTTAAATAGACCAAAATTTCCATGTTAACAAACCAGTTTCAATTATTCAAAATGATTCCAAATGAGTCCATATCTAATATGTATAGTAGATTCCAAGATATAGTACAGTCACTAATTGCACTGGGTAAAAGTTTTCCTAAAGAGGATCAAGTTAAAAAAATCCTCAATTTACTTACTTCTAAATGGGATCAAAAGACTATTGCAATCAAAGAAGCTAATGGCATTAGCATTGTAAAAATAGAAGAGTTAATTGGCAATTTAATGTCTTTTGAAGCACAAATGCAGGGCTGGAGAGAAAGCAAAGCAGTAGAGAAGAAATCTATTGCTTTTAATGCAATGACGGATATTCTGGATTCAGACAGCGATGAAAACGAAGAAATTGCTTTTATGACAAGGAATTTCAGAAAACTTCTAAAATATAGGAAGATGAACAATTTCAAAATAAATGACAAAAAAATCCAAAAAGTGAAAGTGGACAAAAATTGCATTAGATGTTATAACTACAATGACCCTGGTTGTTTAAAACATGACTATCCACATCCCGATAAACTGAAAACTACACCAAACACTAATTCATCCAGAAAACAGAGAAGAGCTTATACTGCAGCCTTGACGATTCAGATACATCCTCAAGTGATAATGAATCAGATACGTGAATTGCTAACATGTGCTTCATAGCAATACATAATTTAGAACAAAATGGTGAAATGGATCAGAAAAATGTACGCATTTAATATATTAAAAGTTTTTTTAATTTCTTGAATGAAATTTTCTTTTCTTTTGATTGCTTTATTGGTTGTTAGGAATATCATATAGATTAATAATAATATGGGTTGAATATTGTGTGACTAAAATTTAAATATAATTATTTTATATATTTTAAATAATAAAACAATAATATAAAATATATTTAAAATTATTTTTCTGAAAATAGAATAACTATAAATAGATCCATATAACAAAATAGGATATAGTTGAACAAAAATAATTTTTGAAAATTCAAATTTTTGTCGACATATGCCCTACGAGAATATGTCGACATATGAAGACAGAATTTGAATTTCCCTCCACCTTCTTCACCAACTCCTATGTTTTGAAAAGTTGCCTTTTGACCAAAGAACATATCCTTTGATTCTCTATTTACTTACTCTATCTCCATCCATTCATTTCTCACTTTCGTTTTCAAATTCAAAAATCAAAAACCCTCTTATCTCTTCAATGGCATTCTCAAGCTATATTAAAGCAACCATGAGGCTTTCTAAGAAAATAAAAGAATATATTTTTAATGATCAAGAAGCCATTCAAGCCTAATAGAGTATTTATATTTCGGAAAAGTATTTTTCGGAAGATTTGCTATTTTTAAAGATTTTCATACTTATGATCTTTTCAATCTTTGTTTGCAAAATGAAATGCTTGGTTTAATCGATGCTTCTCAAATGACTTTGTTTGTTATCCAAAGTTAGTAAAGATGTTTTATGCAAATTTAAAAGAAAAGTCTAATGATGGTAGAAAAGGAGAAGTTTGGAGTAGTGTTAAAGGGACACAAATTGTTTTAACTTGTTAACTTTTGGATCACATTCTTGGATGCAAATCTAGTGGAATGGACCTTTCTTCTTTTTAAATTGATTTTCAAAATCGTGAAGTAATTCATGACATTTTCGAAAGTGATGATTATTTTGAATTCAAAAATAAAAACTTGGGCCAAAAGCAAGTATCTTAAGCCTTCTTTTGCAACAAATTATCACTCCTAGAACGGGTAGTTATAATAACCCGATTCAACAAGTTTTCAAAGAACTTTTCGCAATATGTGATCAATACGACATAAATTGGTCTCAAGTCATATTGGATGAAGTTTTCTTAATAATCTTTCTAAACATGAAAACACACTATTTCATGGTGTGTATCTTACTCGTGTTTTCAATTATTTTTGTGATGACCTTAAAGGAGAAGAAACAATTCCTCGAAAAATATTTGACAAGGCCAACATTTCACTTCTGCATATTTCACCCTTTTTCGAGTCTTATGAAACGCTTGCGGAAAAGGAACAAAGGTTGGCTTGGGAAGAAGAGCATAAATAAGAGAAGAGGAGGAAGAGGAAGAGAAGGAGATGAAATGGAAGTCGAGGAGGAAGAACAAGAAGAGGAGTAGCAAACTTCTTTTGAAAGTATCAATATGCCATCAAATCCATCCGACAAAGACCTTCTTAAAAATCAAGAGAAGATTGTCCATAACCAAAGGAAGCTTAAGGAATCATTTTCAAAGAAATTTACTTCAATTTCTAAAAAAATGGAGAAATTCTTTTGAAAGAACATCTGCATGCTTGGTGGTTCTTCATCATCTTCATCCGTATCTTTCTAGTTGTTTAAACTATCATGTATTTGGATTTTCTAGTTTTAGTTTATGTTGAATCTTGTGTATCTTTTCATTTCTTTATGTTCTATGTAATCTCTATCTTAGTACCAATGAAATTTATTTCCTTGCTGTTATACATTGTTTATCGTCTTTGAAAAATATAAAAGTATAATAGTATAAGCTAAATACGTTAGAATATCAAAACAAAGTTGTTTTGAAAATTTCTGCCTATATGTCGGCATACCCTAGGTATGTATGTCGAGATACAACGGTAACTTTCTAAAAATTTTAGTTTGAAAATTGAATAGACAGCAAATGTCTATTCATTTCCAATGAATTTTCACCCTTTTAAATATCTGTTAAGACCGGAGAATCATTATTATATACTTCTTTTATTCTTGCTTTGCATTCTTAAACTCTAAAACTAAAATAATGGCTTATCCTATCCAAAAACTAACCGAAAACCTCGAACAAACCCTTGAATCATTCAAGAACATTCTTACTTTCATCCTCAGAAACCGGAGGCATTTAGAATTAAGTCAGATGTAGATGATCAAGGAGCAAGAAAGGCATTTCAATGTGATTCGGTGGATGATTTCTGCTTTGAACAAAGAAGAACCAACTACCAATCCAAAGTGTATCATCAACAAAGATGATGAAAATTGGGATGCTATCAAAGTGGATCCAATCTTTGGCGCCGATGGATGTGTTAAAGTTCCTCGAAATGTCTAGTTTAAATAGATTTTGATTGTACATAAATAATAATACTTGGTTTGGTTTGGATTTGATTGGTTTTTTTATGGATTTGTTTGAATGTTGTATGACATAAAATTTGTTTGATTGGATGAATATTTGGATTGATTATTTGGATTGATTATTTCATTTTACATATCACTTATTGTTTTTTCACATAATCATTATATATAATTCTTATACAGATAAATTAGTACTTTATTTAGGAAAGTTAGAGTTAGAATTATAGTAAGATTTAGTGTTAGAGTTATTATTTTAGTTAGTTATTTGTTGATGACAAATGGGGAGAAATATATAAAATTTAGGCATAGATTAATGGGGAGTTTTGTAACTAAGGGGGAGTTATAATATATTTTATATACAGAGTTGTCATCATCAAAAAGGGGAGATCGTTAGCACCTTAGGTATTGGTTTTGATGTTAACAACTATAGGACATTATATAGAATATAGTTACTGATGTTTTATCAAGATATATATAGTATATAATACAAGATATTAGGCATGTATTGATTAAAAAGACTGTACAATATCAAGATGCTGATATCAAGAGTAGATTCAAGATGTTGATATAAAGTTTGAAGAGTTCAAGAATGAAGGCTCATGAGTATTGAAGAATTTAAGATTTCAAGATATTCCAGATAAGTTATAGAGTCATAAAATTTATGTTAAAACCTTGATAGCACTTTATTGATCTCTCTCGTCTTCTCAAATTCTGTTTTAAAATTGTTTTTCAAACATTCTATTTTTAAAATAATCTTTTTAAAAGATTTCCCAAAATGATTTTCAAATCTCTTATACTTATTATGATATTATTTTAGTTTTTTTTTAAGTTTATATATATTGAATTTTTGTTTATACTCTAATAATTTATAACTGTATTGATTATATATATATATATATTATTTACATTATATTAAATATTCTTATTAAAATCTTTCAAAATTGTTCTATAAAGTTTTATTAAGTTATATTTTGATTAAAATTTGTATAAACTATATTTAAATGATTCTACAAAGTATCAAATTATTTTACAAGGCAATGGATTTTCAAAATAATTTTTACAAAGTATTTTTCAATTTTGTGAAGGATATGTCAACAATCCAAATCCCATATGTCGACATTCTGGCCGTAAATTTCAAAATTCAAATTTTGAATGGAAGTGTATTTTCATCGTTTCTCTTCGCAAATAGACATGACCGTTGTTTTCCTATATATACCAGACTTCCAAATGAATTTTCATTAGCTACTTTCTTATTTTTCTCTCCCCTTTCCATTCTTTTTAATTCTAAAACAATTTCTACTGAAACTCTATCAAAATTTATCCGGGATCAAATTCAATCATTATTAGTTTGATTCTCTTACATATACTCTTTGATTTCTCTCATCTCTCCCAAGATCAAGTGCTATTCAAGAGTTATAGGATCAATTGTAATAAAGATCGAAAGTCTGAGTCTATAACTCTATCAAATCATACTCTTTTAATCTGTGGTGTGCTTGGTATCGCTGAAATCCAAGTAGGTATGATTATAGACTGTTTGAATCAATTGGGTGTGCTTAGTAGCCCATAAATCTAGTGAGTGTGCTTGTTATTTGGAAATCAAGTGGCTCTACCCAGAGGCCGGGATTCTAGAGGGTGTGTCTCGTAGCCTTGAAATCGAGATTGTATTTGTATTTACTAGTTGAAGAGAAATTCGTACAAGGAATTTTGCAGAACTGAATCTAGGGCAACTCCGTACCAATATAAAATAATGGTGTGTTCTTCCCTTTTTTACTTTTACTGCATTTACTTTTATCTGTACTTTGATTCTGTGATTGTTAATTCCATCATTTCAAGTAAAATTTTAAAGAATTTGAATAATTTTCATATAATCAATTAAACGCTATTCACCCCCCTCCCCCTCTAGTATTAATTTAGCCTTAATATCCCTACTCTACTGACTCACATTTGGTATCAGAGTATTGGTTTTCAAAGTATATATCATCTGATTTTTGAAAAAGTTTAAATGGCTAGCAACACTAGTAATAGTACTGCTAGTAACATGGTTAATACACTTATAAGTAACTCATTTGTTGAAAGACAATCTATTTCTAGACCTCCACTTTTTAGTTGTAGAAATTACACATTGGTTATGTAGAATGAAAATTTATTTACAGTCAATTGGTTTAGACACTTGGAATATCACACAAACTGAGTATGTTGAACCTGAGACTAATTTTGTACAGTGGACTACTGACTAAACAGCAGTTGCACAAAGTAACTCTAAGGCTAGGAATATAATATTTTGTTCACTAGATAGAAATAAATTTAATAGAGTATCTATATGTAAGTCTGCATTTGAAATTTGGAGAACTTTGCAAGTTATACATGAAGGCACAAGTAAGGTTAAATAGACCAAAATTTCCATGTTAACAAACCAGTTTCAATTATTCAAAATGATTCCAAATGAGTCCATATCTAATATGTATAGTAGATTCCAAGATATAGTACAGTCACTAATTGCACTGGGTAAAAGTTTTCCTAAAGAGGATCAAGTTAAAAAAAATCCTCAATTTACTTACTTCTAAATGGGATCAAAAGACTATTGCAATCAAAGAAGCTAATGGCATTAGCATTGTAAAAATAGAAGAGTTAATTGGCAATTTAATGTCTTTTGAAGCACAAATGCAGGGCTGGAGAGAAAGCAAAGCAGTAGAGAAGAAATCTATTGCTTTTAATGCAATGACGGATATTCTGGATTCAGACAGCGATGAAAACGAAAAAATTGCTTTTATGACAAAGAATTTCAGAAAACTTCTAAAATATAGGAAGATGAACAATTTCAAAATAAATGACAAAAAAAATCCAAAAAGTGAAAGTGGACAAAAATTGCATTAGATGTTATAACTACAATGACCCTGGTTGTTTAAAACATGACTATCCACATCCCGATAAACTGAAAACTACACCAAACACTAATTCATCCAGAAAACAGAGAAGAGCTTATACTGCAGCCTTGACGATTCAGATACATCCTCAAGTGATAATGAATCAGATACGCGAATTGCTAACATGTGCTTCATAGCAATACATAATTTAGAACAAAATGGTGAAATGGATCAGAAAAATGTACGCATTTAATATATTAATTTTTTTTTTAATTTCTTGAATGAAATTTTCTTTTCTTTTGATTGCTTTATTGGTTGTTAGGAATATCATATAGATTAATAATAATATGGGTTGAATATTGTGTGACTAAAATTTAAATATAATTATTTTATATATTTTAAATAATAAAACAATAATATAAAATATATTTAAAATTATTTTTCTGAAAATAGAATAACTATAAATAGATCCATATAACAAAATAGGATATAGTTGAACAAAAATAATTTTTGAAAATTCAAATTTTTGTCGACATATGCCCTACGAGAATATGTCGACATATGAAGACAGAATTTGAATTTCCCTCCACCTTCTTCACCAACTCCTATGTTTTGAAAAGTTGCCTTTTGACCAAAGAACATATCCTTTGATTCTCTATTTACTTACTCTATCTCCATCCATTCATTTCTCACTTTCATTTTCAAATTCAAAAATCAAAAACCCTCTTATCTCTTCAATGGCATTCTCAAGCTATATTAAAGCAACCATGAGGCTTTCTAAGAAAATAAAAGAATATATTTTTAATGATCAAGAAGCCATTCAAGCCTAATAGAGTATTTATATTTCGGAAAAGTATTTTTCGGAAGATTTGCTATTTTTAAAGATTTTCATACTTATGATCTTTTCAATCTTTGTTTGCAAAATGAAATGCTTGGTTTAATCGATGCTTCTCAAATGACTTTGTTTGTTATCCAAAGTTAGTAAAGATGTTTTATGCAAATTTAAAAGAAAAGTCTAATGATGGTAGAAAAGGAGAAGTTTGGAGTAGTGTTAAAGGGACACAAATTGTTTTAACTTGTTAACTTTTGGATCACATTCTTGGATGCAAATCTAGTGGAATGGACCTTTCTTCTTTTTAAATTGATTTTCAAAATCGTGAAGTAATTCATGACATTTTCGAAAGTGATGATTATTTTGAATTCAAAAATAAAAACTTGGGCCAAAAGCAAGTATCTTAAGCCTTCTTTTGCAACAAATTATCACTCCTAGAACGGGTAGTTATAATAACCCGATTCAACAAGTTTTCAAAGCACTTTTCGCAATATGTGATCAATACGACATAAATTGGTCTCAAGTCATATTGGATGAAGTTTTCTTAATAATCTTTCTAAACATGAAAACACACTATTTCATGGTGTGTATCTTACTCGTGTTTTCAATTATTTTTGTGATGACCTTAAAGGAGAAGAAACAATTCCTCGAAAAATATTTGACAAGGCCAACATTTCACTTCTGCATATTTCACCCTTTTTCGAGTCTTATGAAACGCTTGCGGAAAAGGAACAAAGGTTGGCTTGGGAAGAAGAGCATAAATAAGAGAAGAGGAGGAAGAGGAAGAGAAGGAGATGAAATGGAAGTCGAGGAGGAAGAACAAGAAGAGGAGTAGCAAACTTCTTTTGAAAGTATCAATATGCCATCAAATCCATCCGACAAAGATCTTCTTAAAAATCAAGAGAAGATTGTCCATAACCAAAGGAAGCTTAAGGAATCATTTTCAAAGAAATTTACTTCAATTTCTAAAAAAATGGAGAAATTCTTTTGAAAGAACATCTGCATGCTTGGTGGTTCTTCATCATCTTCATCCGTATCTTTCTAGTTGTTTAAACTATCATGTATTTGGATTTTCTAGTTTTAGTTTATGTTGAATCTTGTGTATCTTTTCATTTCTTTATGTTCTATGTAATCTCTATCTTAGTACCAATGAAATTTATTTCCTTGCTGTTATACATTGTTTATCGTCTTTGAAAAATATAAAAGTATAATAGTATAAGCTAAATACGTTAGAATATCAAAACAAAGTTGTTTTGAAAATTTCTGCCTATATGTCGGCATACCCTAGGTATGTATGTCGAGATACAACGGTAACTTTCTAAAAATTTTAGTTTGAAAATTGAATAGACAGCAAATGTCTATTCATTTCCAATGAATTTTCACCCTTTTAAATATCTGTTAAGACCGGAGAATCATTATTATATACTTCTTTTATTCTTGCTTTGCATTCTTAAACTCTAAAACTAAAATAATGGCTTATCCTATCCAAAAACTAACCGAAAACCTCGAACAAACCCTTGAATCATTCAAGAACATTCTTACTTTCATCCTCAGAAACCGGAGGCATTTAGAATTAAGTCAGATGTAGATGATCAAGGAGCAAGAAAGGCATTTCAATGTGATTCGGTGGATGATTTCTGCTTTGAACAAAGAAGAACCAACTACCAATCCAAAGTGTATCATCAACAAAGATGATGAAAATTGGGATGCTATCAAAGTGGATCCAATCTTTGGCGCCGATGGATGTGTTAAAGTTCCTCGAAATGTCTAGTTTAAATAGATTTTGATTGTACATAAATAATAATACTTGGTTTGGTTTGGATTTGATTGGTTTTTTTATGGATTTGTTTGAATGTTGTATGACATAAAATTTGTTTGATTGGATGAATATTTGGATTGATTATTTGGATTGATTATTTCATTTTACATATCACTTATTGTTTTTTCACATAATCATTATATATAATTCTTATACAGATAAATTAGTACTTTATTTAGGAAAGTTAGAGTTAGAATTATAGTAAGATTTAGTGTTAGAGTTATTATTTTAGTTAGTTATTTGTTGATGACAAATGGGGAGAAATATATAAAATTTAGGCATAGATTAATGGGGAGTTTTGTAACTAAGGGGGAGTTATAATATATTTTATATACAGAGTTGTCATCATCAAAAGGGGAGATCGTTAGCACCTTAGGTATTGGTTTTGATGTTAACAACTATAGGACATTATATAGAATATAGTTACTGATGTTTTATCAAGATATATATAGTATATAATACAAGATATTAGGCATGTATTGATTAAAAAGACTGTACAATATCAAGATGCTGATATCAAGAGTAGATTCAAGATGTTGATATAAAGTTTGAAGAGTTCAAGAATGAAGGCTCATGAGTATTGAAGAATTTAAGATTTCAAGATATTCCAGATAAGTTATAGAGTCATAAAATTTATGTTAAAACCTTGATAGCACTTTATTGATCTCTCTCGTCTTCTCAAATTCTGTTTTAAAATTGTTTTTCAAACATTCTATTTTTAAAATAATCTTTTTAAAAGATTTCCCAAAATGATTTTCAAATCTCTTATACTTATTATGATATTATTTTAGTTTTTTTTAAGTTTATATATATTGAATTTTTGTTTATACTCTAATAATTTATAACTGTATTGATTATATATATATATATTATTTACATTATATTAAATATTCTTATTAAAATCTTTCAAAATTGTTCTATAAAGTTTTATTAAGTTATATTTTGATTAAAATTTGTATAAACTATATTTAAATGATTCTACAAAGTATCAAATTATTTTACAAGGCAATGGATTTTCAAAATAATTTTTACAAAGTATTTTTCAATTTTGTGAAGGATATGTCAACAATCCAAATCCCATATGTCGACATTCTGGCCGTAAATTTCAAAATTCAAATTTTGAATGGAAGTGTATTTTCATCGTTTCTCTTCGCAAATAGACATGACCGTTGTTTTCCTATATATACCAGACTTCCAAATGAATTTTCATTAGCTACTTTCTTATTTTTCTCTCCCCTTTCCATTCTTTTTAATTCTAAAACAATTTCTACTGAAACTCTATCAAAATTTATCCGGGATCAAATTCAATCATTATTAGTTTGATTCTCTTACATATACTCTTTGATTTCTCTCATCTCTCCCAAGATCAAGTGCTATTCAAGAGTTATAGGATCAATTGTAATCAAGATCGAAAGTCTGAGTCTATAACTCTATCAAATCATACTCTTTTAATCTGTGGTGTGCTTGGTATCGCTGAAATCCAAGTAGGTATGATTATAGACTGTTTGAATCAATTGGGTGTGCTTAGTAGCCCATAAATCTAGTGAGTGTGCTTGTTATTTGGAAATCAAGTGGCTCTACCTAGAGGCCGGGATTCTAGAGGGTGTGTCTCGTAGCCTTGAAATCGAGATTGTATTTGTATTTACTAGTTGAAGAGAAATTCGTACAAGGAATTTTGCAGAACTGAATCTAGGGCAACTCCGTACCAATATAAAATAATGGTGTGTTCTTCCCTTTTTTACTTTTACTGCATTTACTTTTATCTGTACTTTGATTCTGTGATTGTTAATTCCATCATTTCAAGTAAAATTTTAAAGAATTTGAATAATTTTCATATAATCAATTAAACGCTATTCACCCCCCTCCCCCTCTAGTATTAATTTAGCCTTAATATCCCTACTCTACTGACTCACATTTGGTATCAGAGTATTGGTTTTCAAAGTATATATCATCTGATTTTTGAAAAAGTTTAAATGGCTAGCAACACTAGTAATAGTACTGCTAGTAACATGGTTAATACACTTATAAGTAACTCATTTGTTGAAAGACAATCTATTTCTAGACCTCCACTTTTTAGTTGTAGAAATTACACATTGGTTATGTAGAATGAAAATTTATTTACAGTCAATTGGTTTAGACACTTGGAATATCACACAAACTGAGTATGTTGAACCTGAGACTAATTTTGTACAGTGGACTACTGACTAAACAGCAGTTGCACAAAGTAACTCTAAGGCTAGGAATATAATATTTTGTTCACTAGATAGAAATAAATTTAATAGAGTATCTATATGTAAGTCTGCATTTGAAATTTGGAGAACTTTGCAAGTTATACATGAAGGCACAAGTAAGGTTAAATAGACCAAAATTTCCATGTTAACAAACCAGTTTCAATTATTCAAAATGATTCCAAATGAGTCCATATCTAATATGTATAGTAGATTCCAAGATATAGTACAGTCACTAATTGCACTGGGTAAAAGTTTTCCTAAAGAGGATCAAGTTAAAAAAAATCCTCAATTTACTTACTTCTAAATGGGATCAAAAGACTATTGCAATCAAAGAAGCTAATGGCATTAGCATTGTAAAAATAGAAGAGTTAATTGGCAATTTAATGTCTTTTGAAGCACAAATGCAGGGCTGGAGAGAAAGCAAAGCAGTAGAGAAGAAATCTATTGCTTTTAATGCAATGACGGATATTCTGGATTCAGACAGCGATGAAAACGAAAAAATTGCTTTTATGACAAGGAATTTCAGAAAACTTCTAAAATATAGGAAGATGAACAATTTCAAAATAAATGACAAAAAAAATCCAAAAAGTGAAAGTGGACAAAAATTGCATTAGATGTTATAACTACAATGACCCTGGTTGTTTAAAACATGACTATCCACATCCCGATAAACTGAAAACTACACCAAACACTAATTCATCCAGAAAACAGAGAAGAGCTTATACTGCAGCCTTGACGATTCAGATACATCCTCAAGTGATAATGAATCAGATACGCGAATTGCTAACATGTGCTTCATAGCAATACATAATTTAGAACAAAATGGTGAAATGGATCAGAAAAATGTACGCATTTAATATATTAATTTTTTTTTAATTTCTTGAATGAAATTTTCTTTTCTTTTGATTGCTTTATTGGTTGTTAGGAATATCATATAGATTAATAATAATATGGGTTGAATATTGTGTGACTAAAATTTAAATATAATTATTTTATATATTTTAAATAATAAAACAATAATATAAAATATATTTAAAATTATTTTTCTGAAAATAGAATAACTATAAATAGATCCATATAACAAAATAGGATATAGTTGAACAAAAATAATTTTTGAAAATTCAAATTTTTGTCGACATATGCCCTACGAGAATATGTCGACATATGAAGACAGAATTTGAATTTCCCTCCACCTTCTTCACCAACTCCTATGTTTTGAAAAGTTGCCTTTTGACCAAAGAACATATCCTTTGATTCTCTATTTACTTACTCTATCTCCATCCATTCATTTCTCACTTTCGTTTTCAAATTCAAAAATCAAAAACCCTCTTATCTCTTCAATGGCATTCTCAAGCTATATTAAAGCAACCATGAGGCTTTCTAAGAAAATAAAAGAATATATTTTTAATGATCAAGAAGCCATTCAAGCCTAATAGAGTATTTATATTTCGGAAAAGTATTTTTCGGAAGATTTGCTATTTTTAAAGATTTTCATACTTATGATCTTTTCAATCTTTGTTTGCAAAATGAAATGCTTGGTTTAATCGATGCTTCTCAAATGACTTTGTTTGTTATCCAAAGTTAGTAAAGATGTTTTATGCAAATTTAAAAGAAAAGTCTAATGATGGTAGAAAAGGAGAAGTTTGGAGTAGTGTTAAAGGGATACAAATTGTTTTAACTTGTTAACTTTTGGATCACATTCTTGGATGCAAATCTAGTGGAATGGACCTTTCTTCTTTTTAAATTGATTTTCAAAATCGTGAAGTAATTCATGACATTTTCGAAAGTGATGATTATTTTGAATTCAAAAATAAAAACTTGGGCCAAAAGCAAGTATCTTAAGCCTTCTTTTGCAACAAATTATCACTCCTAGAACGGGTAGTTATAATAACCCGATTCAACAAGTTTTCAAAGCACTTTTCGCAATATGTGATCAATACGACATAAATTGGTCTCAAGTCATATTGGATGAAGTTTTCTTAATAATCTTTCTAAACATGAAAACACACTATTTCATGGTGTGTATCTTACTCGTGTTTTCAATTATTTTTGTGATGACCTTAAAGGAGAAGAAACAATTCCTCGAAAAATATTTGACAAGGCCAACATTTCACTTCTGCATATTTCACCCTTTTTCGAGTCTTATGAAACGCTTGCGGAAAAGGAACAAAGGTTGGCTTGGGAAGAAGAGCATAAATAAGAGAAGAGGAGGAAGAGGAAGAGAAGGAGATGAAATGGAAGTCGAGGAGGAAGAACAAGAAGAGGAGTAGCAAACTTCTTTTGAAAGTATCAATATGCCATCAAATCCATCCGACAAAGATCTTCTTAAAAATCAAGAGAAGATTGTCCATAACCAAAGGAAGCTTAAGGAATCATTTTCAAAGAAATTTACTTCAATTTCTAAAAAAATGGAGAAATTCTTTTGAAAGAACATCTGCATGCTTGGTGGTTCTTCATCATCTTCATCCGTATCTTTCTAGTTGTTTAAACTATCATGTATTTGGATTTTCTAGTTTTAGTTTATGTTGAATCTTGTGTATCTTTTCATTTCTTTATGTTCTATGTAATCTCTATCTTAGTACCAATGAAATTTATTTCCTTGCTGTTATACATTGTTTATCGTCTTTGAAAAATATAAAAGTATAATAGTATAAGCTAAATACGTTAGAATATCAAAACAAAGTTGTTTTGAAAATTTCTGCCTATATGTCGGCATACCCTAGGTATGTATGTCGAGATACAACGGTAACTTTCTAAAAATTTTAGTTTGAAAATTGAATAGACAGCAAATGTCTATTCATTTCCAATGAATTTTCACCCTTTTAAATATCTGTTAAGACCGGAGAATCATTATTATATACTTCTTTTATTCTTGCTTTGCATTCTTAAACTCTAAAACTAAAATAATGGCTTATCCTATCCAAAAACTAACCGAAAACCTCGAACAAACCCTTGAATCATTCAAGAACATTCTTACTTTCATCCTCAGAAACCGGAGGCATTTAGAATTAAGTCAGATGTAGATGATCAAGGAGCAAGAAAGGCATTTCAATGTGATTCGGTGGATGATTTCTGCTTTGAACAAAGAAGAACCAACTACCAATCCAAAGTGTATCATCAACAAAGATGATGAAAATTGGGATGCTATCAAAGTGGATCCAATCTTTGGCGCCGATGGATGTGTTAAAGTTCCTCGAAATGTCTAGTTTAAATAGATTTTGATTGTACATAAATAATAATACTTGGTTTGGTTTGGATTTGATTGGTTTTTTTATGGATTTGTTTGAATGTTGTATGACATAAAATTTGTTTGATTGGATGAATATTTGGATTGATTATTTGGATTGATTATTTCATTTTACATATCACTTATTGTTTTTTCACATAATCATTATATATAATTCTTATACAGATAAATTAGTACTTTATTTAGGAAAGTTAGAGTTAGAATTATAGTAAGATTTAGTGTTAGAGTTATTATTTTAGTTAGTTATTTGTTGATGACAAATGGGGAGAAATATATAAAATTTAGGCATAGATTAATGGGGAGTTTTGTAACTAAGGGGGAGTTATAATATATTTTATATACAGAGTTGTCATCATCAAAAGGGGAGATCGTTAGCACCTTAGGTATTGGTTTTGATGTTAACAACTATAGGACATTATATAGAATATAGTTACTGATGTTTTATCAAGATATATATAGTATATAATACAAGATATTAGGCATGTATTGATTAAAAAGACTGTACAATATCAAGATGCTGATATCAAGAGTAGATTCAAGATGTTGATATAAAGTTTGAAGAGTTCAAGAATGAAGGCTCATGAGTATTGAAGAATTTAAGATTTCAAGATATTCCAGATAAGTTATAGAGTCATAAAATTTATGTTAAAACCTTGATAGCACTTTATTGATCTCTCTCGTCTTCTCAAATTCTGTTTTAAAATTGTTTTTCAAACATTCTATTTTTAAAATAATCTTTTTAAAAGATTTCCCAAAATGATTTTCAAATCTCTTATACTTATTATGATATTATTTTAGTTTTTTTTAAGTTTATATATATTGAATTTTTGTTTATACTCTAATAATTTATAACTGTATTGATTATATATATATATATTATTTACATTATATTAAATATTCTTATTAAAATCTTTCAAAATTGTTCTATAAAGTTTTATTAAGTTATATTTTGATTAAAATTTGTATAAACTATATTTAAATGATTCTACAAAGTATCAAATTATTTTACAAGGCAATGGATTTTCAAAATAATTTTTACAAAGTATTTTTCAATTTTGTGAAGGATATGTCAACAATCCAAATCCCATATGTCGACATTCTGGCCGTAAATTTCAAAATTCAAATTTTGAATGGAAGTGTATTTTCATCGTTTCTCTTCGCAAATAGACATGACCGTTGTTTTCCTATATATACCAGACTTCCAAATGAATTTTCATTAGCTACTTTCTTATTTTTCTCTCCCCTTTCCATTCTTTTTAATTCTAAAACAATTTCTACTGAAACTCTATCAAAATTTATCCGGGATCAAATTCAATCATTATTAGTTTGATTCTCTTACATATACTCTTTGATTTCTCTCATCTCTCCCAAGATCAAGTGCTATTCAAGAGTTATAGGATCAATTGTAATCAAGATCGAAAGTCTGAGTCTATAACTCTATCAAATCATACTCTTTTAATCTGTGGTGTGCTTGGTATCGCTGAAATCCAAGTAGGTATGATTATAGACTGTTTGAATCAATTGGGTGTGCTTAGTAGCCCATAAATCTAGTGAGTGTGCTTGTTATTTGGAAATCAAGTGGCTCTACCTAGAGGCCGGGATTCTAGAGGGTGTGTCTCGTAGCCTTGAAATCGAGATTGTATTTGTATTTACTAGTTGAAGAGAAATTCGTACAAGGAATTTTGCAGAACTGAATCTAGGGCAACTCCGTACCAATATAAAATAATGGTGTGTTCTTCCCTTTTTTACTTTTACTGCATTTACTTTTATCTGTACTTTGATTCTGTGATTGTTAATTCCATCATTTCAAGTAAAATTTTAAAGAATTTGAATAATTTTCATATAATCAATTAAACGCTATTCACCCCCCTCCCCCTCTAGTATTAATTTAGCCTTAATATCCCTACTCTACTGACTCACATTTGGTATCAGAGTATTGGTTTTCAAAGTATATATCATCTGATTTTTGAAAAAGTTTAAATGGCTAGCAACACTAGTAATAGTACTGCTAGTAACATGGTTAATACACTTATAAGTAACTCATTTGTTGAAAGACAATCTATTTCTAGACCTCCACTTTTTAGTTGTAGAAATTACACATTGGTTATGTAGAATGAAAATTTATTTACAGTCAATTGGTTTAGACACTTGGAATATCACACAAACTGAGTATGTTGAACCTGAGACTAATTTTGTACAGTGGACTACTGACTAAACAGCAGTTGCACAAAGTAACTCTAAGGCTAGGAATATAATATTTTGTTCACTAGATAGAAATAAATTTAATAGAGTATCTATATGTAAGTCTGCATTTGAAATTTGGAGAACTTTGCAAGTTATACATGAAGGCACAAGTAAGGTTAAATAGACCAAAATTTCCATGTTAACAAACCAGTTTCAATTATTCAAAATGATTCCAAATGAGTCCATATCTAATATGTATAGTAGATTCCAAGATATAGTACAGTCACTAATTGCACTGGGTAAAAGTTTTCCTAAAGAGGATCAAGTTAAAAAAAATCCTCAATTTACTTACTTCTAAATGGGATCAAAAGACTATTGCAATCAAAGAAGCTAATGGCATTAGCATTGTAAAAATAGAAGAGTTAATTGGCAATTTAATGTCTTTTGAAGCACAAATGCAGGGCTGGAGAGAAAGCAAAGCAGTAGAGAAGAAATCTATTGCTTTTAATGCAATGACGGATATTCTGGATTCAGACAGCGATGAAAACGAAAAAATTGCTTTTATGACAAGGAATTTCAGAAAACTTCTAAAATATAGGAAGATGAACAATTTCAAAATAAATGACAAAAAAATCCAAAAAGTGAAAGTGGACAAAAATTGCATTAGATGTTATAACTACAATGACCCTGGTTGTTTAAAACATGACTATCCACATCCCGATAAACTGAAAACTACACCAAACACTAATTCATCCAGAAAACAGAGAAGAGCTTATACTGCAGCCTTGACGATTCAGATACATCCTCAAGTGATAATGAATCAGATACGCGAATTGCTAACATGTGCTTCATAGCAATACATAATTTAGAACAAAATGGTGAAATGGATCAGAAAAATGTACGCATTTAATATATTAATTTTTTTTTAATTTCTTGAATGAAATTTTCTTTTCTTTTGATTGCTTTATTGGTTGTTAGGAATATCATATAGATTAATAATAATATGGGTTGAATATTGTGTGACTAAAATTTAAATATAATTATTTTATATATTTTAAATAATAAAACAATAATATAAAATATATTTAAAATTATTTTTCTGAAAATAGAATAACTATAAATAGATCCATATAACAAAATAGGATATAGTTGAACAAAAATAATTTTTGAAAATTCAAATTTTTGTCGACATATGCCCTACGAGAATATGTCGACATATGAAGACAGAATTTGAATTTCCCTCCACCTTCTTCACCAACTCCTATGTTTTGAAAAGTTGCCTTTTGACCAAAGAACATATCCTTTGATTCTCTATTTACTTACTCTATCTCCATCCATTCATTTCTCACTTTCGTTTTCAAATTCAAAAATCAAAAACCCTCTTATCTCTTCAATGGCATTCTCAAGCTATATTAAAGCAACCATGAGGCTTTCTAAGAAAATAAAAGAATATATTTTTAATGATCAAGAAGCCATTCAAGCCTAATAGAGTATTTATATTTCGGAAAAGTATTTTTCGGAAGATTTGCTATTTTTAAAGATTTTCATACTTATGATCTTTTCAATCTTTGTTTGCAAAATGAAATGCTTGGTTTAATCGATGCTTCTCAAATGACTTTGTTTGTTATCCAAAGTTAGTAAAGATGTTTTATGCAAATTTAAAAGAAAAGTCTAATGATGGTAGAAAAGGAGAAGTTTGGAGTAGTGTTAAAGGGACACAAATTGTTTTAACTTGTTAACTTTTGGATCACATTCTTGGATGCAAATCTAGTGGAATGGACCTTTCTTCTTTTTAAATTGATTTTCAAAATCGTGAAGTAATTCATGACATTTTCGAAAGTGATGATTATTTTGAATTCAAAAATAAAAACTTGGGCCAAAAGCAAGTATCTTAAGCCTTCTTTTGCAACAAATTATCACTCCTAGAACGGGTAGTTATAATAACCTGATTCAACAAGTTTTCAAAGCACTTTTCGCAATATGTGATCAATACGACATAAATTGGTCTCAAGTCATTTTGGATGAAGTTTTCTTAATAATCTTTCTAAACATGAAAACACACTATTTCATGGTGTGTATCTTACTCGTGTTTTCAATTATTTTTGTGATGACCTTAAAGGAGAAGAAACAATTCCTCGAAAAATATTTGACAAGGCCAACATTTCACTTCTGCATATTTCACCCTTTTTCGAGTCTTATGAAACGCTTGCGGAAAAGGAACAAAGGTTGGCTTGGGAAGAAGAGCATAAATAAGAGAAGAGGAGGAAGAGGAAGAGAAGGAGATGAAATGGAAGTCGAGGAGGAAGAACAAAAAGAGGAGTAGCAAACTTCTTTTGAAAGTATCAATATGCCATCAAATCCATCCGACAAAGATCTTCTTAAAAATCAAGAGAAGATTGTCCATAACCAAAGGAAGCTTAAGGAATCATTTTCAAAGAAATTTACTTCAATTTCTAAAAAAATGGAGAAATTCTTTTGAAAGAACATCTGCATGCTTGGTGGTTCTTCATCATCTTCATCCGTATCTTTCTAGTTGTTTAAACTATCATGTATTTGGATTTTCTAGTTTTAGTTTATGTTGAATCTTGTGTATCTTTTCATTTCTTTATGTTCTATGTAATCTCTATCTTAGTACCAATGAAATTTATTTCCTTGCTGTTATACATTGTTTATCGTCTTTGAAAAATATAAAAGTATAATAGTATAAGCTAAATACGTTAGAATATCAAAACAAAGTTGTTTTGAAAATTTCTGCCTATATGTCGGCATACCCTAGGTATGTATGTCGACATACAATGGTAACTTTCTAAAAATTTTAGTCTGAAAATTGAATAGACAGCAAACGTCTATTCATTTCCAATGAATTTTCACCCTTTTAAATATCTGTTAAGACCGGAGAATCATTATTATATACTTCTTTTATTCTTGCTTTGCATTCTTAAACTCTAAAACTAAAATAATGGCTTACCCTATCCAAAAACTAACCGAAAACCTCGAACAAACCCTTGAATCATTCAAGAACATTCTTACATTCATCCTAAGAAACCAGAGGCACTTAGAATTAAGTCAGATGTAGATGATCAAGGAGCAAGAAAGGCATTTCAACACGATTCAGTGGATGATTTTTGCTTTGAACAAAGAAGAACCAACTACCAATCCAAAGTGTATCATCAACAAAGATGATGAAGATTGGGATGCTATCAAAGTGGATCGAATCTTTGGCGCCGATGGATGGGTTGAAGTTCCTCGAAATGTCTAGTTTAAATAGATTTTGATTGTATATAAATAATAATATTTGGTTTGGTTTGGATTTGATTGGTTTTTTTGTGGATTTGTTTGAATCTTGCGTGACATAAAATTTGTTTGATTGGATGAATATTTGGATTAATTATTTCATTTTACATATCACTTATTGTTTTTTCACATAATCATTATATTTAATTCTTATACAGATAAATTTGTACTTTATTTAGGAAAGTTAGACTTAGGATTATAGTAAGATTTAGTGTTAGAGTTATTATTTTAGTTAGTTATTTGTTGATGACTAAGGGGGAGAAATATATAAAATTGAGGCATAGATTAATGGGGAGTTTTGTAACTAAGGGGGAGTTATAATATATTTTATATACAGAGTTGTCATCATAAAAAAGGGGAGATCGTTAGCACCTTAGGTATTGGTTTTGATGTTAACAACTATAGGACATTATATAGAATATAGATGTTGATGTTTTATCAAGATATATATAGTATATAATACAAGATATTAGGCAAGTATTGATTAAAAAGACTGTACAATATCAAGATGCTGATATCAAGAGTAGATTCAAGATGTTGATATAAAGTTTGAAGAGTTCAAGAATGAAGGCTCATGAGTATTGAAGAATTTAAGATTTCAAGATATTCCAGATAAGTTATACAGTCATAAAATTTATGTTAAAACCTTGATAGCACTTTATTGATCTCTCTCGTCTTCTCAAATTCTGTTTTAAAATTGTTTTTCAAACATTCTATTTTTAAAATAATCTTTTTAAAAGATTTCCCAAAATGATTTTCAAATCTCTTATACTTATTATGATATTATTTTAGTTTTTTTAAGTTTATATATATTGAATTTTTGTTTATACTCTAATAATTTATAACTGTATTGATTATATATATATATATATATATTATTTACATTATATTGAATATTCTTATTAAAATCTTTCAAAATTGTTCTATAAAGTTTTATTAAGTTATATTTTGATTAAAATTTGTATAAACTATATTTAAATGATTCTACAAAGTATCAAATTATTTTACAAAGCAATGGATTTTCAAAATAATTTTTACAAAGTATTTTTCAATTTTGTGAAGGATATGTCAACAATCCAAATCCCATATGTCGACATTCTGGCCGTAAATTTCAAAATTCAAATTTTGAATGGAAGTGTATTTTCATCGTTTCTCTTCGCAAATAGACATGACCGTTGTTTTCCTATATATACCAGACTTCCAAATGAATTTTCATTAGCTACTTTCTTATTTTTCTCTCCCCTTTCCATTCTTTTTAATTCTAAAACAATTTCTACTGAAACTCTATCAAAATTTATCCGGGATCAAATTCAATCATTATTAGTTTGATTCTCTTACATATACTCTTTGATTTCTCTCATCTCTCCCGAGATCAAGTGCTATTCAAGAGTTATAGGATCAATTGTAATCAAGATCGAAGGTCTGAGTCTATAACTCTATCAAATCATACTCTTTTAATTTGTGGTGTGCTTGGTATCGCTGAAATCCAAGTAGGTATGATTATAGACTGTTTGAATCAATTGGGTGTGCTTAGTAGCCCATAAATCTAGTGAGTGTGCTTGTTATTTGGAAATCAAGTGGCTCTACCCAGAGGCCGGGATTCTAGAGGGTGTGTCTCGTAGCCTTGAAATCGAGATTGTATTTGTATTTACTAGTTGAAGAGAAATTCGTACAAGGAATTTTGTAGGACTGAATGTAGGGCAACTCCGAACCAATATAAAATAATGGTGTGTTCTTTCCTTTTTATTTTTACTGCATTTACTTTTATCTGTACTTTGATTTTGTGATTGTTTCTGTGATAGTTAATTCCATCATTTCAAGTAAAATTTTAAAGAATTTGAATAATATTCATATAATCAATTAAACGCTATTCTCCCCCTCCCCCTCTAGTGTTAATTTAGCCTTAAGATCCCTACTCTACTGACTCACATTTGGTAACAGAGTATTGGTTTTCAAAGTATATATCATCTGATTTTTGAAAAAGTTTAAATGGCTAGCAACACTAGTAATAGTACTGCTAGTAACATGGTTAATACACTTGTAAGTAACTCATTTGTTGAAAGACAATCTATTGCTAGACCACCACTTTTTAGTTGCAGTAATTACATATATTGGTTATTTAGAATGAAAATTCATTTACAGTCAATTGGTTTAGACACTTGGAAAATAACACAAACTGAGTATGTTGAACCTGAGGCTAAATTTGTACAGTGGGCTACTGACTAAAGAGCAGTTGCACAAAGTAACTCTAAGGCTAGGAATATATTATTTTGTTCACTGGATAGAAATGAATTTAATAGAGTATCTATATTTAAGTCTGCATTTGAAATTTGGAGAACTTTGCAACTTATACATGAAGGCACAAGTAAGGTTAAATAGACCAAAATTTCCATGTTAACAAACCAGTTTCAATTATTCAAAATGATTCCAAATGAGTCCATATCTAATATGTATAGTAGATTCCAAGGTTTAGTACAGTAACTAATTGCACTGGGTAAAAGTTTTCCTAAAGAGTATCAAGTTAAAAATAATCCTCAATTTACTTACTTCTGAATGGAATCAAAAGACTATTGCAATCAAGGAAGCTAATGATATCAGCACTCTAAAAATTGAAGAGTTAATTGGCAATTTAATGTCTTTTGAAGCACAAATGCAGGGCTGGAGAAAAAGCAAAGTAGTAGAGAAGAAATCTATTGATTTTAATGCAATGACGGATATTCTGGATTCAGACAGCGATGAAAACGAAGAAATTGCTTTTATGACAAGGAATTTCAGAAAACTTCTAAAAGGAAGATGAACAATTTTAAAATAAATGACAAAAAAAATCCATAAAGCGGAAGTGGACAGAAATGGCATTAGATGTTATAACTACAATGACCCTGGTCGTTTAAAACATGACTATCCACATCCTGATAAACTGAAAACTACACCAAACACTAATTCATCCAGAAAACTGAGAAGAGCTTATACTGCAGCCTTGACGATTCAGATACATCCTCAAGTGATAATGAATCAGATACGTGAATTGTTAACATATGCTTCATAGCAATACATAATTTAGAACAAAATGGTGAAATGGATCAGAAAAATGTACGCATTTAATATATTAAATGTTTTTTTTTATTTCTTGAATGAAATTTTCTTTTCTTTTGGTTGCTTTATTGGTTGTTAGGAATATCATTTAGACTAATAATAATATGGGTTGAATATTGTGTGATTAAAATTTAAATATAATTATTTTATATATTTTAAATAATAAACAATAATATAAAATATATTTAAAATTATTTTAAAATTATTTTTCTGAAAATAGAATAACTATAAATAGATCCATATAGGATATAGTTAAACAAAAATAATTTTTGAAAATTCAAATTTTTGTCGACATATGCCCTACGAGAATATGTCGACATATGCACACAAAATTTGAATTTCAAATTCAAATTCAAAATTTGAATTTCAAATTCAAATTCAAAATTTGAATTTCAATTTCAAATTCAAAATTTGAATTTCCCTCCACCTTCTTCACCAACTCCTTTGTTTTGAAAAGTTGCCTTTTGACCAAAGAACATGTCCTTTGATTCTCTATTTACTTACTCTATCTCCATCCATCCATTTCTCGCTTTCGTTTTCAAATTCAAAAATCATAAACCCTCTTATCTCTTCAATGGCATTCTCAAGCTATATTAAAGCAACCATGAGCCTTTCTAAGAAAATAAAAGAATATATTTTTAATGATCAAGAAGCCATTCAAGCCTAATATAGTATTTATCTTTCGGAAAAGTCTTTTCCGGAAGATTTGCTATTTTTGAAGATTTTCATACTTATGATCTTTTCAATCTTTGTTTGCAAAATGAAATGCTTGGTTTAATCGATGCTTCTGAAAGATTTTGTTTGTTATCCAAAGTTAGTAAAGATGTTTTATGCAAATTTAAAAGAAAAGTTTAATGATGGTAGAAAAGGAGAAGTTTGGAGTAGTGTCAAAGGGACACAAATTGTTTTAACTTGTTAACTTTTGGATCACGTTCTTGGATGCAAATCTAGTGGAATGGACCTTTCTTCTTTTCAAATTGATTTTCAAAATAGTGAAGTAATTTATGACATTTTCGAAAGTGATGATGATTTGGAATTCAAAAATAAAAACTAGGGCCAAAAGCAAGCATCTTAAGCCTTCTTTTGCAACAAATTATCACTCCTAGAATGGGTAGTTATAATTACCCGACTCAACAAGTTTTCAAAGCACTTTTCACAATATGTGGTCAATACGACATAAATTGGTCTCAAGTCATTTTGGATGAAGTATTCTTAATAATATTTCTAAACATGAAAACACACTATTTCATGGTCTGTATCTTACTCGTGTTTTCAATTATTTTGGTGATGACCTTAATGGAGAAGAAACAATTCCTCGAAAAATATTTGACAAGGCCAACATTTCACTTCTGCATATTTCACCCTTTTTCAAGTCTTATGAAACGCTTGCGGAAAAGGAACAAAGGTTGGCTTGGGAAGAAGAGCATAAATAAGAGAAGAGGAGGAAGATGAAGAGAAGGAGATGAAATGGAAGTCAAGGAGAAAGAACAAGAAGAGGAGGAGCACACTTCTTTGGAAAGTATCAATATGCCACCAAATCCATCCAACAAAGATCTTCTCAAAAATCAAGAGTAGATCGTCCATAACCAAAGGAAGCTTAAGAAATCATTTTCAAAGAAATTTACTTCAATTTCTAACAAAATAGGGAAATTCTTTGGAAAGATCATCCGCATGCTTGGTGGTTCTTCATCATCTTCATTTGTATCTTTCTAATTGTTTAAACTATCTTGTATTTGGATTTTTCTAGTTTTATTTTACGTTGAATCTTATGTATCTTTTCATTTCTTTGTGTTATATGTAATCTCTATCTAAGTATTAATGAAATTTATTTCCTTGCTGTTATACATTGTTTACCATCTCAAAAACATATAAAAGTATAATAGTATAAGCTAAATACGTTAGAATATCAAAAAAAGTTGTTTTGAAAATTTCTGTATATATGTCGACACACCCTAGGTATGTATGTCGACATACAACGGTAACTTTCTAAAAACTTTAATTTTGAAAATTGAATAGACAACAAATGTCTATTCATTTCTAATGAATTTTAACACCTTTAAATATCTGTTAAGACCAAAGAATCATTATTATCTACTCTCTTTATTCTTACTTTGCATTCCTAAACTCTAAAACCAAAATAATGGCTTCTCCTATCCAAAAACTAACCGAAAACCTCGAACATACTAACCAAAAACCTCAAACAAATCCTTGAATCATTCAAGAATATTCTTACTTTCATCCTAAGAAACCAGAGGCACTTAGTATTAAGTCAAATGCAATTGATCCAGTTGCAAGAAAGGCGTTTCAACGTGATTTAGTGGATGATTTCTGCTTTGAACAAAGAAGAACCAACTACCAATCCAGAGTGTATCATCAACAACGATGATCAAGATTAGGATGCTATCAAAGCGGATCCAATCTTTGGCGTCGATGGATGGGTTGAAGTTCTTCGAAATGTCTAGTTTAAATAGGTTTTGATTGTATATAAATAATAATACTTCTTTTGGTTTGGTTTGGATTTGATTAGTTTTAATTTGTGTGGATTTGTTTGAATGTTGTGTGACATAAAATTTGTTTGATTGGATGAATATTTGGATTGATTATTTCATTTTACATATCACTTATTGTTTTTTCAGATAATCATTATATATAATTCTTATACAGATAAATTAGTACTTTATTTAGGAAAGTTAGAATTAGGATTATAGTAAGAGTTAGTGTTAGAGTTATTATTTTAGTTAGTTATTTTTGTTGATGACAAAGGGGGAGAAATATATGAAATCTAGGCACAGATTAATGGGGAGTTTTGTAACTCAGGAGGAGTTATAATATATTTTATATACAGAGTTGTCATCATCAAAAATGGGAGATCGTTAGCACCTTAGGTATTGGTTTTTATGTTAACAACTATAGGACATTATATGTAATATAGATACTAATGTTTTATCAATATATATATATATATAGTATATAATATAGGATATTAGACTGTACAGTATCAAGATGCTGATATCAAGAGTAGATTCAAGATGCTGATATAAAGTTTCAAGAGTTCAGGAATGAAGACTCATGAGTATTGAAGAGTTTAAGATTTCAAGATATTTCAGATAAGTTATAGAGTCACAGAATTTATGTTAAAACCTTGATAGCACTTTACTGATCTCTCTCGTCTTCTCTATTTTTTTTAAATTGTTCTTCAAACATTCTATTTTTAAGTTTATATATATTGAATTTTTGTTTATACTCTAATAATTTATGACTATATTGATTTTATATATATTTTTTACATTATATTAAATATTCTTATTAAAATATTTCAAAATTATTCTATAAAGTTTTATTAAACTATATTTTGATTAAAATTTGTACAAACTATATTTAAATGATACTACAAAGTATCAAATTATTTCACAAATCAATGGATTTTCAAAATAATTTTTACGAAGTATTTTTCAATTTTGTGAAGGATATGTCGACATATCCAAATCCCATATGTCAACATTCTAGCCATAAATTTCAAAGTTCAAATTTGAATGGAAGTGTCTTTTCATCGTTTCTCTTCACGAATAGATATGACCGTTGTTTTCCTATATATACCAGACTTCCAAACGAATTTTTTTTGAGAGAAATGTGTGATCCTCTATGATAGAGGAGAGCACACATATGAATATATATATATATATATCACCAAAAATAAAGAGCTGCCAACATGTCTGGCAGGTAACAAACCATAAATAATAACAATGGAAAAGTCAAAAATAATGTCCGCAAGCATAACTCAGTTGGTCAGTGCTGCTTAGTGACTATGGAACAAAGTTCCTTGAGGTCGCAAGTTCGAGTCCTGGTAAATTGAGCTATGTTTCTCAAATAGCTTGGGGTGGTTATTCCCTAAAATACCGAATTAAAATGGTTGGGAATTGAAGCTCTAAAGTTGGGCTAGCTGAAAAGGGGGACCGGTGTGGCGGGCAGTCGAGTTCCCTAGCTCTACTCTCCGAAGTAGGGTTTTTCAATATAGAAAAGTCAAAAATAAAAAATCTAGAACATAAGGTAACTTCACAAATGAGTTCCGGCAAAGCCACCACCCATTACACTTCAGTATCGAACTCCGTGAAGGCCACCGCCTGATAGTGAAGTGTTAGAAGTAACCAAAATAAGCACTTGTGCAACCAATTACACATGTGAGACCAATAAGCAGCTCCACAAGTGAATGAACACCACATTGCTAGCGCGGATGATCTATAACCAATCTATGAAAACTCTCATAACAAACAAACATGTAAATAGCTACCCAGCACCCATATAATCCTTGACCCTACAGACTTAAGAACAACAATCCTGCAAACATCCTCATCCTAAACCTGTGTCTATAGAGAAAAAATAGACAAAAAATGTAAGAATGATACATATATATGTATATAAATAAAATTTATATACATATATATATGTGTGTGTGTGTGTGTATCAGTTAAATAAAATTAATACACCAAAATTTATACTATATGGAATCAACTAATATACAATATATACTAGACCACTAATAAAGTCTATCACATTAAGAAACCTCTAACTTTCTACTATGTAATGAAACAATGTTCATGAGATCAAATAGCGTATATAAAAATTAAAATATTTAATTATATACTTATATTCTTAAAAAAAAGTCAAACAAAAAGAATAAACGCTGTACCATGCAATCAAAAGTACTTGTGAATGATTCCTATGATCGACGTTCGAATTCGGATAAATGGTATTGCGTGAGTTATTACTATTAAAATATTGTTTTTATGTTTAAAAACATTAATGTTTTTACTAACCAAATTAAGATATACTTTAAAGTTATTTTTTTTCCAATTTATAATTTGGATTAGAGACCAATTAAAACAAAATAGTACGATTGCCATTACCAATTTATTTATATGACTATTATTATTATTAAACAATCTCTGATTTCTCTCAAACCAAATAAACCAACAAATTATAGTAAATAAAGTGTCAAGTAAAAACCTATATCCTTATTTAAATTTAAATCTTATATTATTCTGGTAAAAATCATAATCGGAAACTTTAACTGTAATATTAAAGTTAAATATTTTAAGAGTATTATTAAGAATGTAATTAGTATCTTTACAACCTTAATATATATAATTAATAATTTCTAAAGATAAGTTACAGGATAAACATTTATTATCAGTTGGCAAATTCTTATTTTTTAAAAGCTCAATAGTATTTAGCTTCCCACGTATGATCAACCACATACGTAACTTAGCTTTCGTTGGTGCATTTGCTTTCCAATAAGATTAAAAGTGTTATTGGTTACACCCGAGTAAATGAGAAATTTATATAATGAATTAGAAGTGAATTTCTTACTATTATCCCATTCCCAATTAATAATATCATTTTCGTAATCAAACGAATTTTCATTAACTACTTTCTTTATTTTCACTCCTCTTTTCATTCTTTTGAATTCTAAAACAATTTCTATCGAAACTCTATCGAAATTCAACCAGAATCAAATTCAATCATTACTAGTTTGATTCTCTTTCATATACCCTTTCATTTCTCTCATCTCTCCTGAGATCAAGTGCTATTCAAGAGTTACAGGATCAATTGTAATCAATATCGAAGGTCTGAGTCTGTAACTCTATCAAACCATACTTGTATACTCTATGGTGTGCTTGGTATCCCTGAAATTTAAGTAGGTATGATTGTAACCTGTTTAAATCAATTGGGTGTGCTTAGTAGTCCATAAATCTAGTGGGTGTGCTTGTGGTTTGGAAATCAAGTGGCCTTAACCAAGGGTCGGGATTCTAGAGGGTGTGTCTCGTAGCCTTGAAATCGAGATTGTATTTGCATTTACTAGTTGAAAAGAAATCCGTACAAGGAATCGTGCGGGACTAGATGTAGGGTACCTCCGAACCAATATAAAATCCTAGTATGTTCTTTTCTTTTTATTTTTACTGCATTTACTTTTATGTGTACTTTGATTCTGTGATTGTTTCTGTGATTTTTAATTCCATCATTTCAAGTAAAATCTTAAAGAATTTGAATAATATTCATATAATCAATTAAAGACTATTCACCCCCCTCTAGTGTTAATTTAGCCTTAAGATCCATATTCTGTTGACTCGCATTGTGGTTAGCTTCATGATTCCATAGTTGTTTGCACAAATATTAGCATCTTGCTTAGCTAAATGATGGAAATGCAGAAGAACAGAGTTGTAGATTCAAGAATTCGTGGAGATCGATAGAGAATTGCATTGGAACAACAAAAGAACATTGAAAATAGGTTTCTAACATCATGAAGGGAGTGTAGGCAGAAGATGGGCTTTCTTGGTGGAATATTTAGGGGTCGATAACGACCCTTAGGGTGCGGTTGGTACTGACCCAATACTTGTGGACTTTGGGTTCTCAAACTTTTGTCATGGACTCGAGCTTGTGTTGTCATTTTGGTTATACTTGAGTTTTATGTTTGTGGTCACCTCTCCAGGCATCTTGCCTTAATAACTTCAATGTTTAACTCGTCAAGTTCCTTTGTATACCGCTTGGTAAAAAGGCAGGATAACACTTACCCCCCAAAGCATACCTTGCGAATGGAAGGTGTGCTTTTCTCAAAAACAAGTGTGATGTCAAGCTTTGATATTTGAGCTCTCCGGCTACTTCAATCTTGGTGAATCGTCTAGTTCCTTTGGATTCTCTTATCAATCATGGGTCATTCCAGACCTAACATAGCCTAAGACTCAACTTATATGCTGTCTATACATCATCACAATTCTAATTCCATTCAGAGTCATTACATCACATATCAAAACCATCCCGTGTTCATTCGGGATTTACATTACAATCATTCTGATTTCATTCATAGTTATTGCATATCAAAATCGTTCCGTGTTCATCTGGGATTTATCCGTTTCATTCTAATTTCAAGGCATCCAAATCCTTATATCTAATCAGTATATGTTCTAAGATTTGGTTTCTCAAGATCGTTTTAGATTCAGTTTTATGCACGATTTCTCCGAATCGTTTAGTGGGCAGTTTTCAATGTGCATTCTCTCCAGATTGTTTTATAGTTAATTTAGTATGCGATCTCTCCAGATCATGTATTGTTCAAGTTAAGGGGTAGATCTCTTCGAATAGTTAATTGAGTTCGTGGTCGTTCAGGCCAATAGTTAAATCCATGATCTCTCCAGATCGTTAATCAAAGTTGTGGTCATTCAGAACCGTCAAGTGAATCTACGGCCATTCAGAACCGATAATCAAATCCACGATCTCTCCTGACCGTTAGCCAAATGCATGGCCATTCGGGATCGATAATCAAATCCATGGTCTCTCCTGACCGTTAGCCAAATGCCTGGCCGTTCAGGGCCGATAATCAAATCCATGGACGTTCGAGATCGATAATCAAATCCATGGTTGTTCGGGCCTGATAATCTAATCCATGGTCTCTTTAGACCCTTGCTGAGCCCAATCCACTCACACTTCAGCGAGGGTCAATGACAAGCAAGCCCATCTGCTCATAATCCGGTAAGGTGACTTACTCCACACACACCGGTCCCATCTTTTCAGATGGGACTTAAAGGATTCAAGTCCATAGTCTCTCCGGATCCTTGCAGAGCCCATTCATTCACTCTCTGGCGAGGGGACTCAACGACAAGTGACCCCATCCACTCACGCTCCGATGAGGGGACTTACTTCTTACACTCTGGTCGCCTCCCTCTGGATAGGACTTAAAGCGATTAATATTAGTCATCACATTCGAGTGGGTTTCAATAATCAAGGGTTTGTCTAGTGCATCAAATTCAAATACTAAGAAATAAAAAGTCAAACATTACCATAAATGCCTCTCCAGGCGTTATAATCTAGCATCCAGCTCAGAGAGTGCCTAGGTACCAATCGAGATCCCATACATGAGCAAGTGTCTAGACTGTATTATTGCATTGTTTATTGAAAGGGAAAGATAGAGTATGAGAACCAAACCCGATTCCCTTCCATCCCGATCAAGAGATGAGTATCCTTGACCTCGATCCAGTGCCATTGCTATTAGCTGGGGTTAATGGCTACTCTTGTTCAACAAACATAGTTCAATTCCTTACATATTGCTGTAATCGGTTATCTCTGACATGTTCCTCGATCAGATCCCACAAGTGCCTGCAATCATTTTTGTTATGCCCCTCCAGCTCATAGAATAAGCAGTATTTTCCCTATGCTCTTCCACGCTCCGCGAGCTCTCTTCTTGCTGGCCTCCAATAGGGGATCTGCCACTAGTATCTAGATAAATCCACTCTGGGGTCTCATTTAGGTCCATGTAAGAAGAGAATTTTGATTTCTTCCTCAATCGCTTTGATCTGTCAAAGCTATCATTTGTCTTTCGCTTTCCTTTGCCTTTACTGGATCCTTCTCTTGGTGGTCCTTTGCCATCCATAGCATTGATTTCTTCCTGATCAACCTCGACGTCCTCTTAACACAAATATCTCTCATCCTAATGATAAAATTCTATGAGATCCCTTTGAGGATCTCGTTCCAATTAAAATCTATCTTCGCAGCTATCCTTGAAACTACCGCCATCAAAACCATCGAAGGGTCTGGCTTTTCAACTACAGTCGTCGCCGCATTGAATCTTGTTAGAAACTTCCGAGGTCTCTCCGACCCTCTGCTTCATGCTTTCTAACATCATTACATTCTTGGGTCGTAAGATGTGGACTCGGAACTGCTTCACAAATCTATTCACCAACTAGGCCTATGTGTTAACGAAACCGTTCTCCAGTTTTCTAAACCACAAGGCAGCCAAACCTATCAAATATAAAGGGAAACACCATCTCATTACCTCTCCTCATGCTCCTAACATCTCCATGTGTTAGATGTACCTCATTAAATGAACTGTTGGATTCGTCTTCCCATCATACGTTTCCAGCTTAGGCAGTTTGAAATCAAGCAAATTCCTAGCGTACCGAATGTTTGTAGTGAATGGACTCCTGCTCACATCTTCCAAGCTCTGGTTAGGCAATCCACCCCTCGTAGCTCGTCTCACTAACTCAGCATGTCTGTCGTCATTCAAAGGAACTCTAAGGTCAACGTTCTCAGCCTACCTTTCGACTCTGGGAGCGAATTATGGTACATACTCCTCCGGCTGTGCTTCTGCATTCTAATCCGTGTTCAAGTGCTTCACTTCAGCTCAAAAATGTACATCATTCCTTCCTGGGGCAGGACGACCCGTACCCCCGAGCCCTTGGGGGTTGGTACATACCTGTGCTTGGGGGTCGGTATGGACCCGTACATTTAGCTCAGCATTTGTCCTGGGTTATTCTACCCACCTCCCAGGTACCTGTGCTTCAAGTCCTTGATTCTGATTTGCAGTGACTCCAACTACTCCCATTCTTCTTAAGAAATTCTCCATCATCTCTTCTTGGCATGACATTATTCTTTCTTGCAGTCCATTCATCATAGTTTCCATCTCATCCCTAATTTTGTAGATTGATGGAGGGTTTGCTCTTTAGGACGCCTCTTGGTTGCCCCCGGTTAATTTCCTCCAGCAGTTCTTTTAGTTGATTATCTAGCCATTTAGAATGTTCCCAAGTCTTGAATCAACGAGCTCTAGTGTTTCTCGGCGAAAGCAGTAAAATGTTGAACAAAAAATGGCACAAACACCCAATAGAAAGTGAAAGAGAATAAAAAGTGAAGAAAACAAATTAAAACGAGTAAGAAATAAACACACACAGATTTATAGTGGTTCGACAAACTCTGGCCCGCATCCACATAATGATTTTATTGCTTATCTTCTGACTTGAGGGCAAGAGTTCTTAGGGGTTGGCACAACTCCGACACTTAGATTTCCAAAATTACAAGAATATAGAGTAGAGTAGAACTATATCCAAAAGATCTTAAAAAATGAGCCATACCCCTTTATTTATAGAGGTAGGGATCCTTAAATCTCGCACAAAAGATCTCCAAGCCATTAGGGGTGCCACATCATCAAATCGTATAGGTCGGTACAACTTCATGGGTAGGGGTCGGTCCTGACCCATAAGATAACCAATATGGTCATCTTCAACTCTTCACTTCAGCTCGCCTTGGGGTTAGCTTCGTGATTCCATAATTGTTTGCAATAATATTAACATGTTTCCAAGTCCAAATGATGGAGTTATAGAATTATAGAGTTGTAGATTAAAGAGTTCGTGGAGATCGATAGAAAATTGCATTGGAACAGCAAAATAACATTAGAAATATGTTTCTAACATCATGTAGGGAGTGTAGGCAGAAGATGGGCTTTCTTGGTGGAATATTTAGGGGTCGATACCGGCATAGAGGGTGGGGTCGGTACTGGCCTAATACTTGTGGACTTTGGGTTCTCGGATTTTTGTAGTGGACCCGCGCTTGTGTTGTGATTTTGGTTGTACTTGATTTTTAGGTTTTATGGTTACCTCTTCGAGCGTCTTGCCTTGATTACTTCAAAGTTTAACTCGTTGGGTTCGTCTGTATACCATCTGGTCAAAAGGCGAGATAACATGTACCATCCAAAATCCTAGCACATCGTTGGTAACATCCAAGTTGAAAAATCCGGCTTTCTAATTCTATTTTTATTATGCCGAGAAAGGGTTCAAATGGAGAATTCCATATTTCCATCTTTTCTTATGTATCAAATTTCGCACTGTACCTTGGAACCTTCTCTTTTTCTTAAACATCTCCTTCCAACTTTTCCAAGTACAATTCGCATAGACTATTTAGGTCATTTCAAGAATCTACTTTTTGTTCGCCGATCGAGAAGGTAAGTAGGAAAAGATTTCATAGCTAAAACAACATTTTCTTTCCTTGTCGCTAACCATATTTTATTTCACTATCACTTCTGCTGCATAGTAAAATCCATACTAGCTAACCCATCAATTATTACCCCATGCTAAGTATGTGGCATTTCAAAATTTTAGAAAATTCCTTCTTTTTATGCCCAAAAATCTTTTTATATAACTTTTAGAAATATCAGTGAAAAATTAAACTTTAAAACTTCCATCACAAAAAATTTTCAAAAGTTTTCCCACAAAAATATTTAATTTTTCTGAACCAAGAATTTTGAACAAAAAGTTTCAAAAGTAATTTTTTTTCTTTCAAAACAAATTATTCCACATCCTACGTAGTCGGGACTTAGTCAATAGTTTAACGTATGTAATGGAGTCTATTCTATTACACAGTAAATTTCGATTTCAAAAACATTTTCATTTATTTTTAAAATAACAACCAGCACACAAGTTCATTTATTAATTTTGGCTTTTAAGGCGTAGGAATAGTTACCCATGGTATCGCAACAACCTTTCCCTTTCCTTCGCTTGCGAAAATTTATCTCCCAAACTTTTATTACATTTTGGAACTTAACTTTACTTTTCATTTAGTAGCTAATTTAATAAATTCACTAATTAATTTTATAAACTTCCGGCCTTTTATTTATTTATTTTGCATTAGTTAAGTATCTCAATGAGATTTTCTAACTTGCACAGTTTTTCAATTAATATAGCGATCCATACAGAAAACCAATTTTCAATAGAATATTTCTCATGATATCATATGTGTTTCATACAATAGAAATAACTAATGCTTACAACCCAAACCTAAAAGAAACAATTGCTGGAAGCTTTCCTTCAACATCAACTGATAATAACAATGTTATGGCCTTATCACTTCTTACTTACACTTAATTGACTTTTCTAGCTATCATTCTACTGTAACCCACATAACTTAACTTTCCTTTTTGGCATCTAATAATTAAGCTCCATCCATTCCCACCATTATAATAGCCAATTATGGGATAAAATGTGCATCCCCACACTATAGTGGGTAAGAAATATAAACTATGCACAATTAGAATAACTTATTGGCGAATTGACATGGTGAAATAACTTTTCCACTGTCTATCTTCAGTCTACCAACGTCCTCTATGTGTGTTTGCCATCTTACTAACCTCTATTACTATCTTCTCTTAATCCAAATCTCTTGATAGTATTCTCAAATTTTTTGTATCTACTTTCTTTATCCTTGACCTTTTTTATGCGCTTATTCTAGAACTCACAAAAGTATACTTTAATACCATTCATCATTCCTTTGTAGGTTCCTCTTATGGCTCGCACATATGTCTAATAAAACATTCCAGGTTCTCACTAATATTTCTTACACTCTACGATGATTCCTTATTGCTACTCTATGACCAACCACAGTTATTTTCTTTACAGCCTCATCTTTTACCCTTTTTTTACCTAGGCAGTAATCCCTATCCACTCCACATTTAAATTTTAGTTTGATTTTCAAAAATTTTTTCAAAAATTAAAATTTCAAAATTTTGAAGCACTTAATCCAGAAATAATTTATCTTAAAAGTACAACCTAGAAACTTTTTATTAAATTCAAAAATAACTTGATGTCTTAAATTTTAAAATTGCAGTTAAATTTCTAAAAGTACTTTTCCTTTTTCTTCAAATCAACTTCTTATTTTAAAGCCCTTTTTCAACAACAAGGTTATTTACTTCTTAAAATCAAGATTTAACTCAAAACATTATAAATTTTGCTTTTAAAAACTATATTCTTATACAAACCATTTCTTTAAAAATACACTTTACAATGTTTCCAATAAATCTTTTACAGTTTTAAATAATGAAAACTGGAGTAGACAAGGACAATTCCATTTAAATATTTTCCTGTTACTCATTCTATCTTTACTTCCAATCCTTGGCGGAGTCTTTAATATCATGTAAGGGGAACTTTTTAGGAGATACGTGCAATCAATGAGCACCACATGGAAAATACCCATTTTCCTTTGTCTTGCCTCTAATTTTCTATGTTGCTTCTAATTAGATTTCAGTACTATTTTTAATATAATCTCCTAACGTTATTTCAATATGCTACTACTATTTAGGTTTCTTCTACCTAAACTACTCTGATTTAAATTATTTCTATTTATATAGCTTTCCTCTCAATTGACTATCTTCTTTATTAAACCATTGCAGTGCGTTTGCATACTGCTTTTATTTTCATTTTCTTAGCTTCTTTCCCATACTTTTTACCCCATTTAAAACTAGTACCACTTTCTATTGTCCACCCCTCAAAACAATTTTTCAACTTAAAACTTATCATCTTAGAAAAAGCAACAAGCTATATACGCTCTACTATTTTTTCAAAACAATTAACATTTTATAAAACCCATTTACTGAAATTCTCGGTCCAACAAATTTTAGATTTTCTACAAAAAAATTTATTTAAATATAACATAGTTATTTATTTATTTTCCTGAAAATTTAATATTTACTTTCTTTTCAAAAATATGGTTTTTTCTACTTTTGACAAATTCCTAGAAAATCGTTTCAGATATATTATTTATATATCTTCCTCAAACTGTTTTTCAAGTATTTTATTAAATTCTTTCGTATGGGTCAGATTCAAAGCGGGTTTTATTTGACCTGCAGACCTTTCTTTTATTCTACCGCTTTCCGACTTATCTCCTTTTTCCAAATATTAAAATCTGGCTATCATCTTTAGGTGATTACTACATACCTTCTTTCAAGAACTTATTTCTTTCGGATAGCTACAACATATTGACTCTTACTTTCCTCTTTTAGACCTATTGTACATCAGCAATCTTGAAGGGCTCTATAAACATTAGGTTATTAGGGGCCCAACTAGGGAGTCACGTACAATCCAGCTTCAATGACCATCCATATACTTCACTCGTTCTCTTCACAAGTCAACGCCTTTCCACACACCCATTTCCCAAGGGGTAATCGGGGTACGTGTATTTCTTCAAATTCATCCATTGTTCCAACTCACAGTCGACTCATCCATCCTTTCAGAGTATGGTTATTACTATTTAAAAATTGGAATTGATAGGATTTGGCATATAATATATAACTTATGGTAAAAATACAAATATGACCACTCATCGTATCTTAATTTTTTAAGATCGACTGACCTGAGCTCTGATACCAAATGTGAACTCGCACTCCAATGGACCTGAATTTTCACTAAATCGGAAAACCAAGTCCACCAAAGTGCGGATCATCGGTTTGGTATCCTGCGAATAAATAAATGCATATTAGAGCACTATCGATATAAACTCATATTGAAATAATAAAGTATAATAAAACATATAGTTACTGACCAAGGTTGAAACTTCTGAGGTTAAGTGTTCTTGTCAGTGTCGAGCATGCATAAGGAAACCCGACCTTCCACCGTTCCCGCCTTAACTAGTACTTGTCCCTCCAAAGCTATCATGTGGGTTGTAATGAGGAGGGGGTCGGAACAATGTTCTGGTGACTGATGAATTATACACTTTATACATAATACTAGTTTATGTTGATTGCCTACCATCACATGTTATGTCTTTTTATCTTACTTAGTCGTCCCGACTCCATATACGCGCACGATACGCCCCATCTACCGAAGTAGATTATAACTACATACGTGTATATATAGTAATAAATAAGTATCACAATCACCCTTTGGACCAAGATACTATCCTCACTTGTATCCATAACCCAACACCTCGTTAGGATCCATCATTAACGCAGTATCATGTCCTCGTCATCGTGCATACCAAGGAAGTCCTCGTAGTGCCTAATAACGACATCATATAGTTTAGCCATATTCTATCTCACCTTGGGAATTTTCTACCTGTCTGCTTCTTATTATGGGCTCAGCTCCACAAACTATAGAGGACTATGTTCCTTAGACTGTTATGGACTCAGCTCCTCGAACTATTGTGGACTTAGCTCCACGAACTATTGTGGACTCTGCACCACGGACTACCCCATTCATTTTGAAAGATATATCGTAAGGGTTCTCTAGCCTTGCCTCCTAAAAAACAAACTACAAACAACTATGGTGATGCATCACCCAAACTTGACCTATGCTAGTAGGAGGTGTAGCACATTATGTGTAACCCTTATCTTTCCCGTTAACCGCTTAGAACCCTTGACGTTCATGACCTATGTATAGCCCCTACTCCGTAATATAGTACCAATACACCGACATAACACCGATCTTTGCTCACTGTCCCATTTAAATTGCCTAATGCAACCAAGGCAGTACCACTATTAAAAGATTTAAGCAGACCCTACTGGGGTATTCCTTCACCTATACGCAAGCGTATATAATTTCATGAGTCCTATAGTTGGATATGTCCCACGTCGGTATAATGTATACACAACTGCTGGTAACACTGCATCTTATTTACTTTAAGGTAATTTATCGCTTCCTTTTAAAAGATCTAATTGTCTTTTCCCATTTATTTCCCTTCTCCTCACCATTACAATTTCTATCTCTACTCCTCTTTATTTTAAATTATTACTTACCTATCTTTTCATTTCTCTTATTTAATTTCTGCCTTTCTTATATTACGCATATGTATATATTATTTCTATTCTTAGAATATTTTTATCACATTTATAATTCTTCAATTATTTCTATATTTTAATGTATTGGAATTACATCTCTCTCCAAATGGGGAGGTTAACACTGTAAATTTCTATATCTTACCAAAAGGAGAATTTGTGTTAAGTTTGGAATTACAAGCAATTATCTTTTCCATAGTTATTGAAATAGACAGTACAAAATATGGTAAATATCCCTATTTTATACATCTCTTACCTTTTAGGTGTATTTCTTGTTAGTTCAAACGATACACTTTTATTTATAAATTAAACTTGATAATCTATAGAAATTCACATTACAATACCCTATATTCCAATGAATTAAAATACTGCTTAAAACCCTATAATTTATTATGATAACTTAATTTACATTCTTACTTGCAATAACCATTCAAATATACAAATATGGCATTATCATATAATTTATAAGTTTTACGACCCACTACTAAATTCAGGAACAACTAATACCCAACATTTTCTAGATTTACATACATGAAATATATAATTCAAGTTATCAGTCAAGAATACGTAAGCAAGGTTTATAATTTCATTACACGTATACAAATTTTAGCCTACAACTCTAGTTTAAATTTCAGGCACATAGGAATAGATTTACAATGATATAAATCCAACATTATATAGAAATATATAATTTTCCACTCACCTTTTTAGCTTTCCAATTCTCCAGATTTCTGTTTCCTTTTATTCCAGTTTAACTTCCTTTTTCTCGCTACTTGAATACATACATCGCAAGTGTACGCATATTTATCAGAAATCAATATTAGAAAGAGATTTGGATTTAATTTACATTTTAGGTCAACATTTATAATTTACCATGGCATTGACAATTTGATTCGACCCTATTCTTCTTCTCAATCATACTATACTATTCTCCACTTGTATGTATGTATAAATTATAACTATTTTTAAGAGTTAAGAATTTTGTGGAGAAGAGAAAATGGTATATGTCGCTACGATGTCGCTTAGAAAATATGAGAAGAAAAAGTGAGGAGATGGTCTGTATTTATCGGGGTTCGAATCAACATACCCCGTTGGATTAAATTATTTTAAATCTCGACTGTTCGTCCACGCGGCAATTCTTCCATTGAAAGCTTAACCGATCAACTGCCACACCCTACCGATGAACACTAGCGGTCGACCAATGCGATTTAGGGGTTGACCGAACGTATATATTAATGGCAATTAATTTGCTGTGTTATTTTTGGTAAATTTCTTTCTGTTTTCTTTCAGTTGAGATGATTTATTTCCACTTTAACTTTCTTTAACCCTAAGCAACTATTAATGTTAATTAATTTTCATTAATTACTTTTTTTTCCTTAATTACATATATATTTATTTCTGACTCGAATTATTCAGATGTTGATAACCTTTTCGTTTGAAGTTTGATTGGAAAAATTTATATATGAAAATTGATCAAAAAATCACCACGAACCCAATGATGTAGGTTTCCTAGCCAGATTCTGACATGTATGAAAATTTTATTTTCCTGTGTTATTATTTATTAACTAAGTTCATTTTAATTAATTATTATTAAAATTATGAATTGTTACACAAGGGTTTCAAGGGAGTTATGCTAGGCTACGCGAATGGTGTGAAGGGATAACATGTTTGAAACTCAAAAATGAAGAAGGTTGTTAATGCATGGCATGTTACTTTTGATGATCCCACTTTGTTTAAGAAGAATGAGACTTCATCGGATGTGCCAAATTTGATTGGCGACAAATCAAAGAAGATGAAAATTATTCCCACTTTTCAACCTAGTAGTAGAGTTAGTGATGTTGTTGGTGGTAAGGTAATTTATGTCACACACATGGTAGTCCACACGTTTCTCCTAACGATGTTGGCAATGTGCATGATACTAGAGAGAGTATGATTCAAGCCAAAGTTGAAACAGTTCAAGGTGGAGCCAAGATTGAAACGGTTCAAGGTGAAGCAAAAGGAAGTTTGGGCCAAGAAATTGACAAATGGATGGCTTGTCACACTATAAGATCGCCTGCGAGATATGGTAGTTGGAATTATCTTAGCTTTGATGATTATTTGGACTATGATTTTCATGGCATCATGAAATCATGTGATAACTTGAAATGGATTTGTGCCTTGGAGGAAGAGATACAAGCTTTGTACAGTAATGAGATTTGGGATTCGTTTCCACTTCCTTAATGTAGCTATTCCATTTAGTGCAAATAGATATACAAGGTGAAGGACGATAGAATATCCAAAGCTAGATTTGTGGCTAATGGGTTCACACAACGGAAGGGAAATGAGTATGATGAGATTTTTGCATCAATGGTGCACCATACTTCAGTCCAAATTTTATTGGCTATAGTTGTAACTCAAGGCCTGATGTTCGAGAAACTAGGTATGAAAATCGCTTTCTTATATAGAGACTTGGATAAAGACATCTACCTAGAGCAACTGGAAAGGTTAGCTATAGAGGGGAAGTCAAATTTAGTATGCAAATTAAAGAAGTCACCGTATGGTTTGAAACAGTCACCTAGGCAATGGTATACGATATTTGATCATTTTAGATTAACATCTATTTTAACAGAAGCATCAAGGATGCTTGTGTTTACTTCAAGCGTTTGGAAAATGATTATGGTGTACTTATTCTTATATGTGATGATATGTTGATAGCATAAAAATACAAGAAATCAGCAAGGAGAAATCTTGCTTAATTTGAAATTTAATATGAAGGATCTTAGTGAAGCAAGGAAAACATCAAGCATGGAAAATGTTAGGGATCAAAAATGATATGAGTTAAAATTAAGTCAAAATGCATATAATGAGACGTTGATTTTTTTTAGTTTAGCATGGCTAAGGTAAATGTAGATAGTACACCATTACTTTGGTATATAAAGTTTTCATCAAAGGACTCACTAATTCTACAAGAGGATAAGGCTTACATGGCAAGAATGCCTTATGCAAGTGCGGTTGGTAGATTAGTGTATGCAATGGTGTGTACAAGAACCGATATTACAAGCATTCTCAAGGTGGTTAGTCGATTTATGGCTTATCCAGGTAAATTACATCGGGAAACAATGAAATTTATCTTGAGATATCTTAAGGGGAATTCTAATTATGACTTTGTATTGGGCGGTAGTGTTGGCATAAATTGCAAGTTGGTTATTGTGGTTAAGACAACGCTGCAGATAGAGATTAGAGAAAATCAACTTCCGGCCATGTATTTACTTTTGGTGGAACGATCATTAGTCGAAGATCTAGATTGCAAATAATGAGCGCTTTATCGACCATAGAGACGGAGTTGAGTGCGGTAGTTGAAGCGGTAACGGAAGCACTTTATTTGCGGAGTTTTGTATAAGAGTTGGGATTTGTACATGATAATTTCAATGTGCATTGTGATAGACAAAGTGTTATTCATTTGGTGGAAACTTTTGGGTTAAGCTCTTAGATGAAGCACATTGAAGTGAGAGAGTTATTTCTAATTTCCATGGATGAGGGTAAGCTTGTTTATTTTTGGAAAGTATATATGAAGGATAATGCATCTGATATGTTGACAGAAGTTTTGCCGATTGGGATGTTCGAGAATTGCTTGAATATAGTTCGCTTGATAAAATGAAAGGGGCCACTTGTTGGCATGGTTTGGAGAGTAAATGCTTATATTTGTGAAGAGTAGATGTACAATGATGGTTTTATTTTGGTGATACGATTATTGAATGAAGGTGGAGATTGATATGATGGCATGGTGTCTTTGGTGTATCGGGTTCATATAGAGATTGATATGATGACATGGTGTCACTGGTGTAAGGTGTTCGGGTGGAGATTGGATACATTGTCAAGATGAAGTGTTGAATTTGGTGATAATATATATGTGGAGATGTAGAGGATAAAATAATGGTTCAAATGGTTCGTGATTTGGAGCTCATATAAAGGAGTTATTGCAGTTCGAAGTATGAAGAATCTTGCAAATAGTTTGGAAACTTTTGTTACAACAAACAATTCGATCGTTTGGCTATTGAACACCCTGTATAATTTCCTAAGAATTTTGTGGTTTTTTAGGAGGCAAATAGTTGACTAACTAAAGAGTCAATCGATTGCTTCCCTAAAATAGCCGACTATTTAGTTGATGGTGAAATTTAGGTTAGAGGATCAGTTGACCATTTGCTTTTGTCAATTGGTGATCAGTTGTAGTTGGCAATTTATGAAGCAAATCTAAAGTGACTTTTCTAGGGGTAATTTAAAATCGTAATTTTCTTCTACTATAAAAAAGAAGCTATGAACATATTTGAGGAATCTCTTGGAGGCTAGGGTTTGTGCTGTTGCACCAGGGCTTCCACCATGACTATTTTTTTTCATCTTTTATCTTCACAAAATCAATTTCGAGAAGAAAACTATCATATATATATATATATATATATCATTCTCTCCCATATGAATAAAAGCACTCCTCAAAGTGGATGTACAATTACACGACACTAGTCGAACCACTATAAAATCTCAAAATCATTTATTTAATGCTATTTTATTATCGTTTCCTCTTTTATTATGATTGTTGGTTCTGTTGGATTGATCAGTTGTTCGACTAATTGTTTTGCATCACCTGTGCCTATTTGTTCGGAGATACAACCGACTTTTGCATTAATTTGTGTTTGGAGATAGATTGAAATTCCCTCACATTTGGTATCAAAGCATCAAGGTGTGCATAAGGTGTGTTTGTTGAAATATCGAAATCGGATAATGACTCTACCAATCCCTGAGAGGGTACTGATGGTAGTAGTAATGTAGTGCCATATGCATGGGAATCGTATGTGGCATCAGAATCACAGTTGGTTATAAATAAATGGAATGGTGACCGTGATTTTGAAAATTTGCACTAGAAGATAAAAGTGGCTCTAAGGATGATCGGATGCATCATGTCATGTTGGATACACATTTGATGCCGATGGATATTTTAGAGGTTGAGAAAGAAGAGATGGAAGAATGGGCATCCAGCATACTTCAACTTGCTACAAGGGAGAATGTAATATGTGAGATTAGCAGTGAGACCACTGCTAACTATATTTGGGGCAAGTTAGAACAATTGTATATGAAGAAATCATTCATTAATCATTCATAAATCATTTGATCTTGTTGCAAACATTTTACACATATAAGACGAAGGATGAGACTTCGCTAAATGCGTACTTGAATACGTTTAATGGTTGCTGATGAAGATGATAGCAGTGGACATAATTATACCAAAAAAGAAAAAGGCTACGATTTTGTTATGTTCGTTATTAAAGTGGTATACATTGTTTTCTAATAGCTTGATTTATAGTCTAGATATATCAACTCTTGGTGATGTCAGGGTGGGTTTTCTTAGTAAGGAGTTGCATGATAAAATGAAGGAGTTAATATAATATTCGGGTTAGTCCAAAATATTCTAGGCCCAGGGACGAAGTAGCTTGCTTAACTAGTGGGATACCTTTTGGAGGCTAGTATACATGTTAGGATGATACTTCCCCCGTGTATTTTTGGTAGCCTTAGATCGTGCATTTATGATGATGTATTGATATGATGTTATGTATATAGTGAGCTAGAGACTAATATATTGTAGACCCACCAAGACCATGTATATTTAATGTATTGTATTTTATCGCTATGTTCTGACTCTATGATCTCTTTTATCTATTACTTGTTGTATATTGTTCTATCTTCTAAACCACACGTGTTTGTTACTTTGTGCTGATATCGAATACATAATGGTAAGTATTGTATGATTTGGGATACGCACCAATGTTAGCCCAAGAGACATTTGCGTATGTGAGCCCCATATAGCCTCATTCTCGGTATTATCGAAAAAAATTTTCTAGTAATACTCTTTGGTAGTATGGATATAGAGGTGGGGTGTTACACCTCTCGTAAAGAAGCGTGGAAGCCTACCCTCATCCAGTGGTGTAACGGCCCATAATTTACGATTAATTTAATTAATTAATTAAAGGGCCAAGAGAGGCTAAAGAAAATAATGGGACAGTAAATTAATGGGAACGAGTATTTGGGCCAAAGCCCAAGTGATTGTAGGATAATAAACATGACTCTTTTCCATTTATTCATTCCATTCTATAAAAAGTAAAATAAAAAGCTCAAAATATACGTTAATGGTGGAGGTTAGAGAAACGGGAATAAAGAGAAGATAAAGCAAACACAAGCTAAGAAAAAGACAAGAATATCTAATCAAGGTGTCTTAAAAGACTTAGGTGAGTAATACTTAACCTTTTATTCAGTTCATTTCCGTTGATTCCATTCATGTTCTTTTGTTGGTTTTCATATAGATTTATGTCAAAACAAAAATCTGATATATTATCCTAACCATTGTTCTAATGATGGGTTAGTATTTGAAAAGCACGTGGCTTAGGTATAAATTATTGTTCATTTCTAAAGTAAAAATTTAGAAAATATACAAGGAAAATAACTTGTAGTTCAAATGTAAGACAGGATAGTGATAAAAGAATTATTCACAAATTTTCTAGAATTTTATATGACTTTCTATACATAAGATAAGCTAGAGCGTATGAGAACTAAGCTCGTGCTCGAGGGGGGATCTGTACTGAGAATTAATGAAAATAATATATGTATTAAAATAATTATTTAAGGGGACAAGATCCATAAAAATAGCCAAAAATATAAATAAAGGACACTATAAATGTCAGAAAAAGATAAGATAATGAATCTAATGGCGACGCGTGTAAAGGCGGTCACGCGCCTTGTCAGAGGTGTAAGATATTGTCAAATAGGGAGCTAAGGAGGCCAAATATCTTAAGGGAGAAATAAGAAAAATAAAACTGCACTGGGTAGTGGGGTAGTGAGTTGCCAAAAAAATCTAGTAACTTTATTGGAGAAAGTAGTTATGCGCCGCAAATTTGCATAAGGCAAATAGCGCCGCAATCAGTGAAGAGAATAAGACAAATTGTGCCATCATATTGCACCGCAATTTAAAAGAGAACACCCTCAATAAGTAAAGAGTATATTGCACACATAAGACGGGCAGGGTGTACTAAGCCGAAGTATTGTAGGCGGAAGTAAGGCATGGAAGGGCTATTGACGTCAAGTAAGGACACTCACCCGAAGAAACTTCAGGTGAGTGGAGGCATTCAAATTCTATAGGTTTGCAAGGGGTAGATTCTATGCAACCTCAAATTAAAATAAAACAGTATCGTAGGGGGCGGATTCTATGCAGTAAAGGACTACATTTGGCTGATTCTCTATCGTCCAAAATTAAATGATAATTAAATGAGACCTATGGGTGGTTGATTTGTAGCAGGTCAGAATTAAATGAATAAGTGTTGGACAAGGGGCTACAGGTAGCTGATTCATAGTAGTCCTAGGTCCAATATTAAATAAGATAATTAAATGGGACCTGCGGGTGGCTGATTCATAGCATATCAGAATCAAATGAATAAGTATTGCATAAGGGGCTGTGGGTGGCTGATTCATGGTAGTCCTACATCCAACATTAAATAAAATAATTAATTGGTACTTGCAGGTGGCTGATTCATGGCAAGTCAAGTATTTAAAATTAAATAAAAGAATCTACGGGTGGCAATTTCATAGCAGATTGAAATCTGACAAAGGATGAGAATGAGGACTGCGGGTGGGGTAGCATAATAGTCCGGAGCAAAATTAAAGCAGTTAGCGAGGAGTAATTCCATGTAGACCAATGTTAAGTAAGTGTATGAATTAATACTATGGAGACTGGGGTCAGTTCAGTATAAGTAAAACATAATAAGAATTAAATAAGAACTGCGTCAGAATGAAGTAGAAACTATTTAGATTTTATGTAACATTAGATTTTCACTTCGATCAGTTGGGACTGAGTGGGGACTACGCAGGAGCGCAGTAGTATCTATATGAAGGAAACTTAGGAAGTTTTCGAGGAAGTAAGCATGACTTTATTTTGTGCAGTATTATGTTTGCAATTTGTGGTTAGTGAGGGGAAAACCCAATCCGCGTTATGCAGCGCGGTTTCACTGTGTAATTTATAATGTATTTTCGAGCAAGTATTATTCACACCAGACTTTATGTCTGACTTGTGTTTTTATCATTGTTTTCCTCATAAACTCACAGGTACTCATTCGAGTGGGATGAGTTTATGGGATAGAAATGTTATTTTGGAAGCAAATCGAAGATTAAAGACGGAAGGTCTAGTTATTTGTTAGTATAAGATTCATTTCGTTGTTAAGAGTGCTTGGGTGGCATCATCATATGTTGACCCGATAATCTACTATGTATGTCTATGTTATATTTTGACTCGAACATGGGTATGGCTTGGGGTTAACTTTGAATATGTATATAATAAATATTACGACAAATTTGATGAAATGAAAACGGTTCGTTGTTCTGTTTACTAAGACTATTTTGAATATATACAGAATTCACTCTTGGTCACTTTAAAATAATTCTAATGACGATTGCAGCATCATTGGCATTCATTTTTGGGCTTCTAGTGGAGGGGGGTGTTATAGTTGGTATCAGAGCTTAGGTTTAGGGTAATCTCTGTATACTAAAGTTAGAAGTGGGAATAGGAACTTAGAAGAAGAACACCCTGGGGATGAGATGCGCTATTAAGTAGGAGTAGGAGCTTAGGTTTAGGGTAATCGCTGTTATAGTTGGTATCAGAGCTTAGGTTTACGGTAATCTCTGTATCCAAATTGATATATAGATATATAGGAAGATATATCCACCCTTTTATTATTGTTTCGCTCTTTCTTTTCGTTTCTAACAACGACTTGCTCAGCAGAAAATGCAATATGGATTTAAAGAATAGGCAAATTGCGTTAGGAGGGTTAAGCATAAGGAGAGATGTAGAAACTGTGCAGACCAATAAAGGAAACGGGGGAGAAGTCCCAAGAGTAATAAAAGTGGATGTTGCACATCTAGTAAATGCGACGGGCATATGAATGCCTTGTTTAGAGAGTTTGTGGCTCATATGATGAGGGAGAACGTGCCTGGAGTAGTTGAACCAGGACCCATTGTTGTAAGAGAGAATTTCCCAAGGATGCGTAAAAACTACAAGGATTTAAGAGGGAAAGTGTTTTCGTGGAGAGAGTCTACGATGGAAGTATTGAATTGGCTAAGGAACCTTGAGTGGATAATGGGAGACATAGGTTTGAACCATGTCTAGAAGAGGAGACTGGCATCGAGACGGTTACAAGAAGATGTGCTAGATTAGTGGGAGACAGTTATTGCTGGAACACCTGAGAAAGAGATTACATAGGTGCAGTTCATAGAAAGATTCGATGCTCAATTTTTATCCGAGTCACAGCAGAGCATGTTACTGCGTGAGTTCATAGACTTGAGGCGGGGAGACCTTACCATGGAAGGTTATGTTCAGATGTTTAATTCTTTGGCTAAGTATGGTAGGGAGATCATCAATATTCCAATGAATAAAAATAAGAAGTTCATCATAGGCTTGAAGCAAGGGTTTGATCATGGCATTTCCTTTTGAATTCGTAGTCGATATGGCCAGAAGATACGATAAGATGTAAAAAGAGTATAGGAGAGTAGAGACAAAGCCTAAAGTTGAGATGAAGAAGAAGTTTTGTTCCTTTTACCTAAGGCAAGAAGGGAGTACCGAGGGTAAAGAGCGGAGAAGCTGCTACGGAAGTCGTCTGTTTCAATTGCGGACAAAAGGGACACTATGCTACTAAGTGTCCAGGGCTGAAGAGTCCAGTAATGGCTAAATGCTTTAAGTGTGATAAAGTATGGCATTTGAAGAAGGACTGTCCAAAGCTTAAGGCACATGTTTATGCTTTAGAAGTACCTAGGGAAGGACCATCTACCGAAGAAAGAGGTAAAGGAAAGATCTTGGAAGGTATGGCTCAAATATCTAGTACTTCAGTTAGAGTATTGTATGATACTGGTGCTACACATTACTTTATAGCAAGAGATTTGGTTAATAGACTTGGGTTAGGAGTTATCTATTTAGTCACCTCCGTATGTGTAGCTAATTTGATAAGGGGATATGCCACTCTCGAATTGAGATGCACTGACCTAGATCTTGAGTTGGGTGAGTGCAAGTTTTCTTGTGATCCCTATGCATTTAACTTCATAGGTTTTGGAGTCATTTTAGGAATGGATTGGTTAGAAAGTGTTGTGCAAGTGTGCACTGTGCTAAGAGAATTATTACTTTTAGTCATCCAGATCGCACGGATAGAGTGTACGTGGTCTTAGAGGAGTGCAAAGCTAAGCTCATAAGCATTTTGTTTGCTTTAGCTTCAGAGAAGGAAGAAGAGCTGGGTGTAGTACGGGTAGTGAAGGAGTTTCGAGATGCATTTGAACCGGTTTTGGGGTTGCCACCCTCGAGTGTAGTAGAGTTTCGTATAGATTTGCTACCAGAAGCTGAACCGTTTAGTCGGTCTCTTAGAAGAATGCCTCCGAGGGAGATGGAGGTGTTGAGGAAGCAGTTAGTTGAGTTAGAAGGTAAGAGCTTCATTAGTCTAAGTAGCTCACCATAGGGAGCTGTGGCAGTATTTATGAAGAAATTAGATGGGTCGTTAAGACTATGTATAGACTATCGGAAGTTGAACAAAAGAACGATGAAGAATAGATATCATTTTCCAAGAATTTGACGACCTTTTTGATCAATTAAATGAGGCTAAGGTATTTTCACTGCTAGATTTAGCTATGAGGTTCCATCAGTTGAGAGTTGCAAAGGACAGTGTTCCTTAGACTGCATTCAGGTCAAGGTACGGTTCATATGAATGGCTAATGATGCCATTTCTGCTGGCGAATGCACCAACATTCTTTGTTGATTTAATGAGTAGAGTTTTCCAAGATCGGCTAGATAAGTTCATGTCGGTATTCGTAGACGACATCTTAATGTACTCCATAAATGAGGAGGAGCATGCAGTTCACCTAAGGCATGTATTGGAGACATGGAGGGAGCACAAGCTAAATGCAAAGTTCTCGAAGTGTCATTTTTGGAGAAGGGAAGTAAAGTTCTTAGGCCATGTGATTTCTGAAGAAGGGTTAGCTGTGGATCCTTCGAAAGTTGATGCAATGAATGGGTGGAAGAGGCCTGAAACTATTACTAAGGTGCGAGGTTTCTTGTGATTGGCTGGCTACTGCCAGAGATTCATTAAGGACTTCTCTCGTATAGTTGCGCCAATGATAAGGCCAAGTAGGAAGAGTGAGCAGTTTGTCTGGACTCCAGAGTGTGAGAGCGCATTCTAGGAATTGAAGCATCGATTGACAGTTGCCTCTATGTCAGTGATACCTGAAGAGAATGATGGTATGACTATGTATACTGATGCTTTAGGAGCAGGATTGGGTGTAGTGTTGATGTAGATGGGTAGGGTGATTACCTATGCATCTAGGCAGTTTCAACCGCATGAAGTTCAATATCCAACTCATAATTTGAAGTTGGCAGCAGTCGTCTTTGCTTTAAAGATTTGAAGACATTATCTCTTAGGGGAGAGGTTTGAGTTGTGTACTGACCACAAGTCATTGAGATATTTGTTCTCTCAGAAGGAATAGAACATGAGGCAATAGAGGCGGTTAGAATTTCTAGCATCATATGATTTTGGGATAGAGTATACTCCAGGAAAAGGCAACAATGTAGCTGATGCCTTGAGCCAAAAACAGCAAATTTGTGTTTTGGCTATGTTAAAGAATGGACCGTTTTAGAAAATTTTTCTGTGTGTGACATGCAATTTCATTCTAGTGCATATTCGAGCAGTGCATATTCGAGTAGTGCATATTCGAGTAGTGCATTCAGAATTCTAGCATGCTCAGAACTCAGGCTTGCACTACTTGAAAGAATAGCTAAACCGCAGAAGGATTGCGGAGAGAAGTATTAGACGGATGTTATCATTCAAAGTTTAGCATACACCCTGGAGGTAAAAAGATGTACCGAGATATGAAGAAGAGTTTCTTCTAGGAAGGGAAGACGAAAGATACGGGGAAATATATAAGAAGATGTATTACATGCCGATAAGTGAAGGCAGAGCATCAGAAGCCAAGTGGGCTCATGCAGCCTTTAGATGTTCTAGTTTGGAAATGGGATGTGATGTCTATAGATCTCATAAATAGGTTGCCAAGATCGAGGATAGGGAATGAGAGCATATGGGTCATAGTAGATAGACTAACTAAGTAAGCCAATTTCGTTCCAGTTTAGGCCACAAGAACTACGCCGAAGTTGGCGGAGATTTATACAAGGGCAATAGTGAGATTGCATGGAGTGCATATTTCAGTGACTGTGATCCATTATTCACTAGTGAGTTTTGGCATAGCATGCAGAGTGCTATAGGGTCAGAACTGCGCATGAGTATTGTATACCATCCTCTGACGGATGGGCAGACCGAGAGGGTTAACAAGGTTTTGGAAGATTTTCTTAGTGTTTGCATTTTAGACTTCGAGGATCTTAAGAAGATCATTTACACTTGGTGGTATTTTCATACAACAATAACTACCCATATAGTATTAGGATGGCTTCATTTGAAGTGTTGTATGGAAGACCATGTATGTCGCCTGAATGTTGGTTGGAGGGAGGGGATAGGATCGTATTGGGTCCATAAGTAGTCAAGGAAGCTATAGAGAAAGTAAAGTTGATCCAGGCTACGATGAGAGCAACGCAGTCCAGGCAGAAAAGTTATGCCGATACTAGGAGAATGGAACTGGCATTTACCGTTGGCGATCAGGTGTTCGTAAAAGTTTGTCTGATATATAGGGTCATTTCTAATCGTAGAAAGGATTGGGTAGGTAGTGTATAAGGTAGAACTACCTAGTGCTTTAGTAGGGACTAGGGATTCATAATGTGTTTTACATATCACATCTATGGAAATGCCTTAAAGGCCCAAGCACAATAGTTAATTCGGGGGTAGTAGAAGATCTGGTTATAGAGCCGAATACAACCTATGTGCAAAGACCGGTTCAGATAGTAGACTGGGACGAGAAACAACTTTGGAACCAAGTGGTGAAGCTAGTCTACGTTCGGTGGAGCACAGATTGGGAGAATTGCACATGGGAAACAAAGGATAAGGTCAGGAGGACCTATCAAGAGTTGTTTGTTTCAGATTAGCGTGTGAGCTATTATTGTATTACGTTGATTGTGAACTGTGTATATGTATATGTATACGTATATGTATATGTATGTGTGTGTATGAATATTATGGTTGATTATTGTATTAGTAGAAAGCACTAGTACATTTTATAGATTGAGAATTCATGGTTATGCATAGGGTAAGCAAGGAATAGTTGTCAAATCATTACCTAACCTTGATTGAATTTCAGAGCCAAAATTCCTTTAAGGATAGGAGACTGTAACAACCCGTAATTTATGATTAATTTAATTAATTAATTAAAGGGCCAAAAAGAGCTAAGAAAGAAAATAATAGGAATAAAGAATTAATGGAAACGAGTATTTGGGCCAAAGTCCAAGTGAATGTGGGACAATAAGCATGACTCTTTTTCATTCATTCCATTCTACTAAAAGTAAAATAAAAGATAAAAAATACGTTAATGGTGGAATCTTAGGGAAACGAGAATAAAGAGAAGATAAAGCAAATACAAGTTAAGAAAAAGAGAAGAATATAAAGGTTTCTTAAATGATTTAGGGAGTAATACTTAACCATTTATTTTTCTGTTGATTCGATTCATGTTATTTTGTTGGGTTTCATATAGATTTATGTCAAAACGAAAACCTGATAACCATTGTTCTAATGATGAGTTAGTAATTTGAGAAGCCTGTGGCTTAGGTATAAATTATTGTGAATTCTAAAGTAAAATTTTAAAATATTCAAGGAAAATAAATTTTAATTCAAATGTAAGACAGGGTAGCGATAAAGGAATTATTCACAAATTTTCTAGAATCTTATAAGACTTTCTATACGTAAAATAAGCTAGAACATATGGAGAACTGTGCTAGTGCCCAAAAGGGGGAAACTGCGCTGAGAATTGATGAAAATAATATATGTATTAAAATAATTATGTAAGGGGACGGGTTCATAAGAATAGCCAAAAAGATAAATAAAGGACACTGTAAATGTCAGTAAAAGATAAAGTAACGTATCTAATGGCAACACATGTAAAGACGGTCTTGTGCCTTGTTAGAGTTGTCAAATATTGTCAGATATGGAGCTAAGGAGGCCAAACGTCTCAAGGGAGAACTGCGTATAATAAAACTGTGTTGAGTAGTGGGGTAGTGATTTGCCAAAGGAATATAGGAACTTTTTGGGAGAAAGTAGTCCTGCCTGCAAATTTGCATAAGACAAATAGTGCCACAATCAGGTGAAGAGAATAAGACAAATTGTGCCATCATACTGCGCTGCAATTTGGGAAAGAACATGCTTAATAAGTAAAGAGTATATTGCGTAGATGGGTCAGGGGTAGGGTGTACTGGGCCGAAGTATTGTGAGCAGAAGTAAGGTATGGAAGGGCTGTTGATGCCGAGTAAGGATGTTTACTGGAATGCACACCTGAAGAAACTTCAGGTGATGAGAGTCATTCAACTTCCAGAGGTTTTTAGGGGGCTGATTCTATGCAACCTCAAATTAAAATAAGACAGTACTACAAGGGGCTAATTCTATGAAGTTAGGGACTACATGTAACATCCCACCTTCTGAGGCCCAAAACTAACCGCTAATGATGCTGTAGTTATCCGTAGTTGTTATTTCTTGGCGACTGAATGCGGCATAGTTAATATTGATATACAGGAACACAATATGAAAAATTTTAAACTCAAAAAAAACAAAATTTCTCATTTCATGTAAATTACAATTTAAGATTTAATTACATAATCCCAGACGTTAACCATGTTCGGATAACATATACATGTACAAAACACGATAAGTTCGACATATGAAGATACCCCCTTATGGTGATCAAAGAACTACTAATATGAACTTTACAGTTCTTAGTACTCACAGCGGAAAACACAAAATAGCTCCTATATAGCTAACACTGCCTCTTGCACGTCTCCGGAAGCTTATTCGTCCAAAAACCTGAAAGTATCCCACTCTCAGATTACTCAAATTAATTTTTGAGTACCCGATAGTTTGTGGAGAAACACAAACTCCAAGTCAGACAATAAGTCTAGAATGAATAATCCCTTATCATCTCTTATCATAAATAGATATCTAGTGAGACCATGTCGCTTAGCGAAATAGGTTTTCCCCTCACTAGTATTGAAAACAAAACATGCAAATCATTTACTATGCCCCAGCACCCAAAATGATTAGTCTTAACATAATATGAAATAAAGCTATAAATCATATGTATTGGATATCTCGTCCACCCATGTATTAGATATCCCATCTAAAAGAAATTTATTAGATTTCCCATCTAAAATCAATTTATTAGAGTTCCCCTCCAAAACCTTTAAAATGACTATCCGCCATAATTTAATAGGACTATCCGTCCCAAATCCATTTCAAATAAATGCAGATCAGCCATCGTACATTATTTTATAAAAGTTGGTGTGGGTTATCCATTGCATACTCCATAGTTTTCCTAGGATGACTATGAACCTTTCGGTGCCAAATTCCGAGGCTAATCACCTCTGGCAAAACATTCTTTACTTCAGAAATTTGATGTGGGCTATCCACCGCACATTCCATGGTTTTCCTAGGTTAACCAAGAACCCATCACTTGGCCAATTAAAACATCATGATCCCCATGATTATTTATTTTCCCCGGGTATACCACATGTTTAACCCATTCCCATTGGTAGCCCCAATTAGGTTAAATTAAATAAAAACACATTGATAGCCCCAATTAGGTTAAATTAAATAAAAACACATTGATAGCCCAAATGTTTACTTCCGAAAGCATATTTCTGTTTGTAACCCCAAACTATGTATTGAAAACATTAAACCCACCCCGATGTCCCCAAGGTTTATTAACATTCATTTTATATAAGGATCCCCTCATACATATTCAAACAAAGATAAGTATTTTATGTTATAACCCTACGAAGTAACCCCTTCAACTTAGCAAAGTTTTACTTAAGAAAAATGACTAAAAACAGCCGCTTAAAACCCTTCGAATGAAGTCCCATTCGAAAGAAAATAAACATCCAAAGTTAGCCCCTTCGGAAAACCTTTCTTTTGAAAGCATCAGAAAATCATACCTATTGACCTTGTCGGAAGGTTTCTTTTCGACCTAGTCGAAAGGTTCAGCCTTCGACCTTGTCGAAAGCCTGAGATATCCCCCTTATAAAACCATTTATAAACCTTTTGATAGTAATGAAACTCAAAACATTTCAAAATCATTGAAACTCAAAACCTTTCGAAATCAAAACCTTCTGAAATCAAACCTTTCAAAATCAAACCTTTCAAAACCATTCAAAAATAATGAAGTGTTGGTGTTGGAACCAACCCTTCGAAAGTATACTTCCGACCTTGTCGGAAGGTTTACCCTTCGACTTTGTCAAAAGGTATTAAAATTTTTACTTTAAACAATGGGAGGTTCAGAAGTAACCCCTTTTTTTTTTCTTCTTCTTCTTCTCCTTTTTTCCCTTCGGCTTTGTCGAAGGCAACGCTTCGACTTATTTGAAAGGATTAAAACACCTTTGTAGAAAACATTTTAAAACAATTCTCTTGAAGGTTTAAACTTTAGAAGATCCCCTTCGAAACCCCTTCTTGAATATATCAAAAATTTAGTCTTTTATAAATGATAGAGTCGAAGGATCCCCCTTCAAATTATTTGAAAGCAATTATGTTTCTATTCGAAAGCAAAGGAAGCAGCCTCCCCATCCCTTCGCCCCTTCCCCTCGACACCGTGCCTACATTTCAACTTAGGCAGAGGGTAATTATTTACCTTCCGTCTTGGACGAAAGGGTAAAAGCGGGCTTGTTGGAGTCGAAGGCAGAACTGGACCTACCGAAGTGATATTTTATCTTGCTTGTCTAATTTTTATTGGTTGAGGAGCCTTCTCCTGTACTTCCATATAGTAAAAAGTATACAAAATTTAACCTTTTTCTTAAAACACTATTCTTCTTCCCCATTTAAATTTTCGAATTGCAGCCTTTCCTCCGAATTGACTAATTCGTAGGCAATTTTGTAGTTTAGCGCTTAGGCTTAAATAATTTAATTACCATAGTAAATCACTAAGGAAATCCCCAAAAAATCACCAAAAATATGATAAATCGTATACTTCAACATATTAAAATTTCAAAGCATATAAAGATCAAAACAACTCGAAATTTAACCAAAACCGAATAAAAACGTGTTAATTAGCCCATTAACATTTAAGACACCTATGTCTTATCCAAGCAAAGGTTTAAATGGTTATATCCTAACCAAAATCACAAACATAAATCGGGTATAACCCATAACCGATCCAAACACAGAAAAATGAGATGAAAACATGATTATTCACCTTGATTAATTAATTGGAGAATGAGATAATTTCCTAGCTTTAATCCTTAGCTTTATCTTCAATTTATTGCTCTTCCTGGAGCTTTTAATGGCCGACCGAAATATAGGTGAGGAGTTATGAATGAGAGAGTGGAAATTGATTAAAGTGTAGGAAGAGATTTATACTAAGAAATGTAGCCCCATTTCCAAGTTTACCCCTTAGGAAATTCCTCCTTCTTAATTTAGTTTAGTCTTATTTTAGTTCATTCATTAAGACAGGACCATTGGATTTATTAATCTCCTCTCCCTAATTATTCACATTATTCTATTTAATTTATCCAATTAAATATCCCGAATAATATTAATTAAAATTCAGGGGCATTACAGACTCTCCCCTTAAAGAATTTCATCCCTGAAATTTCAGTAAGGACAAAACAACAAGCATATAGCCCATGCAAGCAAAGCTAGTATATCCTACCAGCCAAATTCTATATAAACCCTATATAGAACTTACCATCTAAAACAGCTCAGGAAAAGTAGCCATAATCCTGTCTTCTTTCTCTCAAGTACAGTCCTTCACATTGTCGCTCGATTGAACTTTCACCAACCTGACTGTCTTGTTCCTTAACCACTTCTCATCTTTTGCCACAACACGAATTGGTTGCCTCAGAAAATTCATATCCGGTTCCACCACTAAGTTCTCCAATGTCATCGGAGCGATAGTAGTTTCTGGATCATGAACATACTTCCCAAGATGAGAAACATGAAACACATTGTGGACCCCGGCCAAACTGCTCGGTAAATCTACTCGGTACGCGAGTCTCCCAATCCTCTCTGATATAGGAAACGGTCTAACATATCTCGGTGCTAGATTCCGAGTCTTCCCGAACCGAACCACACCTTTCATTGGTGATACCTTGATGTAAACTCTATCTCCAACTGACAACTCTAGGTCCTTACGCCTTTTGTCTGTGTAACTCTTCTGCCTAGACTGAGCTTCCTTCATTCTTTCCCATATCAACTCGATATTTTCCATCGCCTCTCTCACCAAATCTGGACCAAGGACCAATCTGTCTTCGATCCCTAACCAACATGCTGGTGATTTGCATGGCCTTCCATACAAAGCTTCAAAAGGCGCCATTTCTATAGTAGTCTGATAACTATTATTATAGGAAAACTCCACTAAGTGTAAGTGATCTTCCCAAGAACCACTAAAATCCAGCACACAAGCTCTCAGCAGATCTTCCAGTACCTTGTTTACTCTCTGTCTGCCCATCTGAGGATGATATGCGGTACTCATCTTGAGCTTAGTGCCTAACACACTCTGTAGGCTCTTCCAGAACTCGCTAGTAAACAAAGCATCTCTATCACTGACGATACTACTAGGAATTCCATGCAGTCTAACGATGTTCTTCATGAACAACTTAGCCAAAACAGGTGTCGTCCTGGTTGACCTTACTAGAATGAAATGGGCACTTTTGGTCAATCTGTCCACTATGACCCATATACTTTCATTACCCCGGTTTTACCTTGCCAATCCGTCAATAAAATCCATGGATATCGAGTCCCACTTCCAAACTGGAACATCCAAAGGCTGAAGCAAACCACTTGGCTTCTGATGTTCGGCTTTTACTTACTGACAGTTCAAACACTGTTTTACTCATAAGCCAAAATCCCTCTTCATTCCTTCCCAGAAGAAACTTCTCTTCATATCCTAATACATCTTGGTTCCCTCAGGATGAATCGTAAACTTTGGTCGATGACATTCCCTAAGAACTTCCTTCTTAAGGTTTCCAACATCCGGAACACATAACCGTTCCTTCTTTCTTAACCAACCCACATGGTCAAGAATAAAGTCTTTTAAATCATCGATCTCGGTTCCAGCTTCTAACCTTCTAATCCTCTCGGCTAACACTGGATCCTCTTTCTGCCTAGAAGCAATTCGTTCGATCAGAACTGGTCGAACTTCCAAACAAGACATCATAGCGATATTCTGACTAGATCCAATAGTCGACCTCAACTGCACACTGCAAGCAGCCAGTGCTTCTAAGTCCTTCCATTCCGCCAACATAGCTAACACCACGTTCTGATGTTTCCTGTTAAGTGCATCCGCCACCTTATTTCCTTTTCTCGGTGTATACTCGATGCTAAAATCATAAGCTGAAACAAACTCCAGCCATCTCTGCTGTCTAATGTTCAGCTCCTTCCGAGAGAATAAATACGGTAGAGACTTATGATCTGTAAATAGCCCAAACTTTTCTCCCAAAAGATAATGTCTCCATACCTTTAAGCAAAGATTACCGCTGCCAACTCCAAATCATAAGTCGGGTATCTCACTTTATGCGGTCTAAGCTGTCTAGAAGCATAGGCAATAACCTTTCCATTCTGCATCAGCACAACACCTAACCCAGTACCACGTGCATTAGTGTAAACTACCAACCCCTGATTCCCATCAGGAAATACTAACACGGGCGCATTGGTTAACAAATGTTTCAAATTAAGGAATGCCTCCTTACATTTGCTAGACCAAACAAACATCACGTCCTTCCTGGTTAGCACAGTCAAGGATGCCGCTATCCGCGAGAAATCCTTAATGAACCTTCGGTAGTATCCTGCAAGTCCAAGAAAACTTCTAATCTCACTTACCATTTTTGGTCTCTTCCAATTGTTAACAGCTTCGATCTTATCCGAATCAACTACTAACCCTTCCTCGAAAACTACACGACCAAGGAACTTCACTTCCTTCTTCCAGAAATGACACTTGGAGAACTTTGCCTTCTGCTGATATTTCCTTAGCGTCTCCAACACTATTCTAAGATGATCTGCATGATCCTTCTCATTCTTAGAATATACCAAAATGTCATCAATAAAAACCAACATGAACCTATCCAAGTTCTCTCAAAAAACCCGGTTCATCAAATCCACGAAGAAAGCTGGCGCATTAGTAAGCCCGAATGGCATAACCAACCACTCGTAAGACCTATATCTGGTCCTAAACGCCGTCAAAGGAATACTATCCTCTGCCACTCTTAGCTGATGGAAAAATGTCGCCAAATCCAGCTGGGAAAACACTATGGTTCCACTCAATTGATCGAATAAGTCATTGATTCTCGGCAAAGGATACCTATTCTTGATCGTCCTCTCGTTCAACATACGATAGTCGATACACATCCTTAACGATCCATCTGGTTCTTCACGAATACCGCGGTCATTCCCCAAGCCAAACTGCTTGCCCGGATGAAATTCTTTCCTTCCAATTCCACTAGCTGCACCTTCAATTCCTTAATCACGGTTGGTGACATCTTGCTAGGTGGTCTACTTACGGGTTCAGCTCCTGGTATGAGATCTATCTGAAACTCGATAGCTCTTTTCGATGGAAAGCCCGAAACTCGTTCAAACACATCCGCAAACTCTCTTGCAACATAAACCTGCTTCAACTCTGCTTCCATTCCCATAGCACCCAATAACGCATAAGCATTTCCGTCCAAATTCCTTGCTCAGTAAATAACTTGGTTACGGCTATTAGGGTGTCTCAATGATATTTCCCCTTCCTGGCAAAATATCCTAGCATCATATCTATCTAACCAATCCATACCCAATATGATCCTGAAACCCATGAAATCAAAAACATATAAACTGCATGCAAACATATGACCTAACAAATCAAGTTCTAACTGGTCATATCTCGCTCCCAGAGTTGCATACCCTCTTATTGGGTTCGCAACCCTTAAAGGAGTAATAAGGTATAAAGGTTCCAGACATAAGCAATCTAACAAATACTGAGATATAAATGAGTGTGATGCACCGGTATCAAATAGTATCCTAACCAAAGTACTATGAATCAAAATCATACCTTCCATCACAGCTTTTCCTTTCTCAATAGTCGTTGGTCTAGAGGATGATGGTTCCAATGCAAAGACCTTTCCCTTTCCAACCTTAGCAGCCTCGGGACACTTGTCCTTGTAATGCCCCATCTGGCCACAGTTGTAGCACTTCACATTCAGCCTCCTTGCAACTGCTCTTCCATCACCCGAGCGACACTAATTAGCATAGTGCCCCTTCTTGTCACACTTGTAACAAACAATATCAGCCTTGCTCTTCTTAGCCGTTACCCCCGACTGGGCACCTTTCTTCTTGAAGAACTTCCGCTTATTACCCTGAAAATTCTGAACCTCGACTGGTTTCCCTTTTACAAAAGTAGAAAGCATCTCTTCATTCCGAATAGCCATCTCAACAAAAATATGACACAGATCCTAGAGGTTTGGTATGGTTGCTCTGGCGATCTCAGGATTCAACCCCCTGATAAACTTATCATTCCTCTGAATGACAGTATCCATAGTAGCATATTTGTAACGGGACATCTTATCAAACTCAGTAGCATACTCAATCACCAATCTATCCCTCTAGACTAAATCTGCAAATTTCCTGACCAATGCTGACTTGGCAACCTCTGATAGAAATCTTTCTTCGAACCTCATTTGAAATTCAACCCCAGTTAGGTCTTCCTTTGAATCTCCCACGGTAACTCCGTTCCACCAAAACAATGCTGCTCCCTGCAATTGCCTTGAAGCAAGTCTCCTCTTCTGCATATCCGTCAAGTCGAGATCTGCAAATATCCTTTCATAATGCAATAGCCAGTTCTCCACTCCTACTGCATCCTCGTATCCTAGAAAATGCTTCCCTCCAAGACTAGCGTAATCCCTGCTCAGCTTGGCATAATTATTGCCAACTAGGGCCACCGGATTAGCTCCTCCAGTATTCCTTACACCCACTCCCGCAGCTGCTCCAGCTTGCATCATATTCACGAAGAACTGATACATTATTCCCATATCAACCGGCGGGATCTTAGCACCAACATTAGCATTTGCATCTGGGTTTGCATTTTCCTATCCACCCTGGTTGCTCCTAGTATTGGGTCGAACATTTCCACTTGTTGCGGTGCGTCTCCCACCTTGATTCACTCTTCCGTTTCCTGCATCCATATCTTACTTCCCTACTACCTGAAATCCAATCTTGGTAAGATACAGAAGAACGGTCTAAGAGAGTGGGGAATACATACTAAGGTATTTATAGCAAAGTACACATACGTTACTATAATGCTTACCCAAGCCCAACTATATTTTAGATTCATTATATTATGCTTTGAAATTTTTTTAAGGTATAAATTCCTTTTAAGTACATAAACCATACTCTGATACCAACTTGTAACATCCCACCTTCTGAGGCCCAAAACTAATAGCTACTGATGCTGCAGTCATCCGTCGTTGTTATTTCTTGGCGATTGAATGCGACATTGTTAACATTGATACACATGAACACATGAATATGAAAAATTTTAAACTTCCAAAAAAAAGAATTTCTCATTTCATGCAAATTACAATTTAAGATTTAATTACATAATCCCAGACGTTAACCACGTTCGGATCACATATACATGTACAAAATACGATAAGAGCGACATATAAAGATGTCCCCTTATGATGATCAGAGAACTAACAATATGAACTTTACAGTTCTTAGTACATCACAGTGGAAAACACAAAATAGCTCATATATAGCTAACACTACCTCCTACACGTCTCCGGAAGATTATTCGTCCAAAAATCTGAAAGTCTCCCACTCTCAGACTACTCAAATTAATTTTTGAGTACCCGAGAGTTTGTGGAGAAAAACAAACTTCGAGTCAGACAATATGTTTGGTACGAATAATCCCATATCATCTCTTATCATAAATAGATATCTAGTGAGACCACGCCGCTTAGGGGAACGGGTTTTCCCTTCACTAGTATTCAAAACAAAACATGCAAATCATTTACTATGCCCCTGCACCCAAAATGATTAGTCTTAACTTAATATGAAATAAAGCCATAAATCATATGTATTGGATATCCCATCCACCCATGTATTAGATATCCCATCTAAAACCAATTTATTAGATTTCCCATCCAAAATCAATTTATTAGAGTTCCTCTCTAAAACCTTTAAAATGACTATCCATCCCAAATCCATTTAAAATAAATGCAGATTATCCGTCGTACATTGTTTTATAAAAGATGGTGTGGGCTATCCACCGCACACTCCATATTTTTCCTAGGATGACTATGAACCCTCGGATGCCAAATCCTGAGACTAACCACCTCTAGCAAAACATTCTTTACTTTAGAAATTTGATGTGGGCTACCCACCGCACATTCCATGGTTTTCCTAGGTTAACCAATAACCCATCACTTGGTCAATTAGAACATCATGATCCCCATGATTATTTATAAAAATTCATGATTCCCATGATTACTTATTTTCCCTAGGTATACCGCTTATTTAACCTATTCCCATTGGTAGCCCCAATTAGGTTAAATTAAATAAAAACACATTGATAGCCCCAATGTATATTTTTGAAAGCATATTTCTATTTGTAACCCCAAACTATGTATCGAAAACATTAAACCACCTCGGTGTCCCCAAGGTTTATTAACATTCATTTTATATAAGGATCCCCCCTTACATATTCAAACAAAGATAAGTAATTTATGCTATATCCCTTCGAAGTAACCCCTTCAACTTAGCAAAGTTTTACTTAAGAAAAATGGCTAAAAACAGCCGTTTAAAACCCTTCGAATGAAGTCCCATTCAAAAGCAAATAAACATCCAAAGTTAGCCCCTTCGAAAACCTTTCTTTTGAAAGCATCACAAAATCATACCTTTCGACCTTGTCGGAAGGTCCTACCTTTCGACCTTGTCGGAAGGTTTCTTTTCGACCAAGTTGAAAGGATCTGCCTTTCGACCTTGTCGAAAGCCTAGGGTGACCCCCTTTATAAAACCATTTACAAACCTTTCGAAAGCAATGAAACTCAAAACCTTTCGAAATCATTGAAACTCAAAACCTTTCGTAGTCATTGACGGTAACCCCTTCAAAACCTTTCGAAATTAAACCTTTCGAAACCATTAAAAAACAATGAAGTGTTAGTGTTGGAACCAACCCTTCGAAAGTATACTTCTGACCTTGTAGGAAGGTTTACCCTTTGACTTTGTCGAAAGGTATTAAAACTTTTACTTTAAAAACAATGGGAGGTTCAGAAGTAACCCCTTCTTCCCCTTCTTTCCCTTCGGCTTTGTCGAAGGCATCCCTTCGACTTAGTTGAAAGGATTAAAACACCTTTTTAGAAAACATTTTAAAACAATTCTCTTGAAGGTTTAAACTTTCAAAGATCCCCTTCGAAACCCTTTCTTGAATATATAAAAAAATTAGTCTTTTATAAATGATAGAGTTGAAGGATCCCCCTTCAACTTATTTGGAAGCTGTTATGTTTCTATTCGAAAGCAAAGGAAGTAGCCTCCCCATCCCTTCGCCCCTCTTCCCCTCGACACCGTACCTACCTTTCGAATTAGGCGGAGGGTAATTGTTTACCATCCGTCTTGGACGAAAGGTACCTTTCGACTTCGTCGAAATGGTAAAAGCGGGCTTGTTGGAGTCGAAGGCAAAACTGGGCCTATTGAAATTATATTTTATCTTGCTTGTCTAATTTTGATTGGCTAGGGAGCCTTCTCCTGTACTTCCAAATGGTAAAAAGTATACAAAACTTAACCTTTTTCTTAAAACACCATTCTTCTTCCCCAATTAAATTTTTGAATTGCAGCCTTCCCTCCGAATTGACTAATTCGAAGGCAATTTTGCAGTTTAGTCCTTAGGCTTAAATAATTTAATTACCTAAGTAAATCGCTAAGGAAAATCCCCAAAAATCACCAAAAATCTAATAAATCATATACTTTAACATATTAAAATTTCAAAGCATATGAAGATCAAAACAACTCGAATTTAACCAAAACCGAATAAAAACGTGTTAATTAGCCCATTAACATTTAAAACACCTATGTCTTATCCAAGCAAAGGTTTAAATGGTTATATCCTAACCAAAATCGCAAACATGAATCGGGTATAACCCATAACCGATCCAAACATAGAAAAATGAGATGATAAACATGATTATCCACCTTGATTAATTGGTTGGAGAATGAGATAATTTCCTAGCTTTAATTCCTTAGCTTTATCTTTAATTTATTGCTCTTCCTGGAGCTTTTAATGGCCGACCAAAATATATGTGAGGAGTTATGAATGAGAGAGTGGAAATTGATTAAAGTGGAGGAAGAGATTTATACTAAGAAATATAGCCCTGTTTCAAAGTTTACCCCTTAGGAAATTCCTCCTTAATTTAGTTAAGCCTTATTTTAGTTCATTCATTAAGACACGACCATTGGATTTATTAATATCATCTCCCTAATTATTCACATTATTCTATTTAAATTATCCAATTAAATATTCCCGAATAATATTAATTAAAATTCAGGAGCATTACACTACATGTTGCTGATTCTTTGTAGTTCAGAATTAAATAATAATTAAATGAGACCAACGAGTGGCTGATTCATAGTAGTCGGAATTAAATGAATAAGTGTTGGACAAGGGGCTACGAGTGGCTGATGCATGGTAGTCCCAGGTCCAACATTAAATAAAATAATTAAATGAGACCTATGTGTGGCTGATTCATAGCAGCTCAGAATCAAATGAATAAGTATTGGACAAGGGGATGCGGGTGGCTGATTCATAGTAGTCCCAGGTCCTACATTAAATAATTAATTAATTGGGACTTGTGGGTGTTGATTTATAGCAAGTCCAGTATTAAATAAGGTAAGTAAAATAATCCGTGGGTGGCTAAATCTTAGCAGATTGGAATCTGACAAGGGATAAGAATAAGGACTACCGATGGGGTAGCGTAGTAGTCCAGAGAAAAATTAAAGCAGTTCTGTAGGGAGAAATTCCAAGCAGACCAACGTTAAGAAACTGTATGAATTAATACTGTGGAGACTGGGGTCAGTCCAGTATAAGTAAAGCATAATAAGTATTAAATAGGAATTGCGTAGGAATGCAGTAGAAACTATTTAGATTTTATGCAACATTAGATTTTCACTTCGATTAGTTGCAGGGTAGGAACTACACAGGGGCACAGTAGTATCTATATGAAGAAAACTAAGCAAGTTTTCGAGGAAGTAAGCAAGACTTTATTTTCAGCAGTATTATGTTTGTAGTTTGTGGTTAGTGAGGGGAAAACCCGTTCTGCGTTATGCGGCATTGTCTCACCATTTAATTTATGATGTATTTTCGGGCAAGTATTATTCACACCAGACTTTATGGCTGACCCATGTTTTTATCATTATTTTCCTCATAAACTCATGGGTACTTATTCGAGTAAGCTGAGTTTATGGGATAGGCAGGTTATTTTGGGAGCAGATCAAAGAACGACGACAGTGTAGAAGGTCTAGTTATTTGTTAGTATATGATTCATTCTGCTGTTATGAGTGTTTGGGTGGCATCATCATATGTTGACCCGACACTCTACTATGTACTTCTATGTTATATTTTGACCCCTGCAAGGGTACGGCTTAAGGTTAACTTTGAATATGTATGTAACAAATATTAAGACAAATTTGATGAAAAGAAAATAGTTCGTTGTTCTATTTACTTAGACCGTTTTGAATATACGGAACTCAATCTTGGTCGCTTGAAAATAATTCTAATGATGAATTTAGCATCAATGATGTTCATTTTTAGGTATTCTAGTGGGGGATATTACAAGTGGAATCTCATGCCTATCGTTGATGTATTACAGCTCTATGGTGGTCATGTGGGATGGAGGAGAGTCAATCAAGTTACGGAGGATCAAAAACCTATTTAATGTGATGTCTAAAGCAATGTCATTGCATGGCTCATCAATGATCATTAGAGGGGAAAAATAAGATAAAGGTTAATGAATAGGGCGAGACAACTGCATAGTGTTAAAGCCGGTGCTAAGCTGGATGTTTTGTTAGGCGAAAGAAAAGCGAATGTGGCTATTGCATCTGCCACGGTTGTTGAAATACATAAAGACGTTTGGAATCCATTAATTAGCTACAACTCTTAGATGACAAGCATTGTTAGGTAATTTCTATTTAATTTTTATACAAGTATATATTTGCAGTTAGCCCTAGCATAGTCAATGTATATCATCTAACGGACGTTGACGTGTGTTAACCCATTGGATTGTGTACATCGACCAGGGGCAATGTGTGTGCCTTGATAAAAGTATGTATATCTTTTTCTTATGCTTGGTGTAAAAACGCATGCTATGAAGAGAGTTCGCTTGTGCTAGAAAAGGAGCTCTAGCATGTGATGGAACTATGTGTCGAATTATGGATGGGAGCTCTAGCTCTAGATTGGAACTTCTTGGAGAGACAATGCAGTCTTTACAAAAAGAAGAATTCTAAGTCAACATATATGAGTGCTAATGGGATTTGTGTCTTGAGATTGGTAAACACTTAAGTTCACTGAAGTATGACAACAATCCATGGAAATTAGCCTGAAATCGACCAATCTATATCCAAAATCCACTTCATGTCAACTCAATCATCCCATCCTTGCCCAAAGCCAACAAAGGCTATCCATATCGTCTTGACTTCACTCATGCCTAACATGATTGAATGGAAAAAGGGCGATGGCCTGTAGGATGAGTCGATCGATGGTGACACAAAAAGAGGAGAGTTAGTAGTGGTAATGATGACCGAGCAAGATGGATGCGGTGTTGAGGCAAAGAGTTTACCTTGGATTGATTTGCAAGAAAGATGATGAAGTTTAAGTGCTTGCAATCAAGAGTTGGTGGATACCCTAAGCCATAATATTGAAAGAAAATAATTCGAAGGCAAATGAAGGTGAAAGAAAAAAATTCCCTTTTATATGAGAGAAGGAGCATTGACCGTGTCGATCCATTAATGGATCAATATTGATCCGTCAATCACATTGTAAAAAAACAAAATGAAAAAAGTATGGTAAATTATAGAAAAAGGTATATCTAGCAGACCATGGGTAAAAGCAATTATCATATGATCTTTAGCGTCGAACAGAAAGAGCAAAGTTTCTAGATTGCAGAGCATTTGAATTATCGGTAAAGATGCAAAGTATTTGAATTATCGATAAAGATGCAAAGGTCCATGGAAATAGTTCGAGTAACAGAAGATTTTATGAAGATTAGAATCTCGATACAAAGCATGCTTTGTGTTCACAAAAGTACACTTTAGAGGGCAAGTGTATTTGTTATTTCTCTAAAGCAACCTTTTTGTTGAATTGGACCATAAATGATGAAGGAATGGATGTAAACTTGAAGATGATCAAGTATGAAGAGCAATGGAAGAAGGAAGGCAAAAATATCCTAAGTTCATGGATCAATGCCGATCCACGATGGATCGGTATCGATCCATCAAGATGATAATTCTCCCCCCACTTCAAACTCAAGAACATTGAAGACTTAAATAATTGGGGAAAATACAAGGATTGGGACCAAGGCCATGGATCAGTACCGATCCATGGATGGATTAGTACCAATCCATTAAAACCTGAGAGAGTTGCTCCACTTTTCCTGATTTCTTTCCTATGATGTCGGATCTGATTGATTGATGAATTCCACTACAATCTAACGAATTAAAGCCCAAAAACAGCCTGCTGCAGCTATAAATATGTGGCAATCTCCAACTGAAAGAGAACTTTTGGATCTTTGATAATCTTCTCCTAAGAGAAGAATTTGCCATTTTTATTTCTAAGATTGAAACTCGAAATTTCGTAGTAAAACAGCAGATCTAGTGTGAATTTAACAAAAGAATAAAGTATTAATAAAGTGGATGTTAGTCAGAGTTTTGTTGAACCACTATAAAATTTGTATCTTTTCTCTCTTTTCGTATATCCTTCACTTTTTATTATTATTGAATTTGCAATCTATAAATATTATTCTTCTACCTAGAATTGTTATCTTTTCAAAAACAATGACTTTGGGGTGTTAGCCTAATTTATTAGCTAACACTATGTATTAGACTAGATGTTGCTTTTGTACGAGGAGTGGTTAGCCCATATCAATAAAATCTAGATGAAAACCATTAGAAAGTGGTTAAGGTCAACCTAAAGTAAATATTCTTTTTTCTAATATATGGAAAGAACGAGCTTTTTATGAGGTCTCAAAATTCATATTTACCCTCAAAGGAGGGTTCATAAGTTGGAGAAGTTCCAAGCAAGAAATTGTGCAGATTTGGTAATGAAGACCAAGTACATTTGCCTTAGATGATGATGCAAAATATGTTATGTGGATGCACAAATTGATTAAAGAGCTAAGAGTGATCCCAAGAACTAAGGGTCTGACATTGATGTATCATGACAATAATGTGGCAATACGGATTGCCAAAGAATCACAAACACACAAGAGATCGAAACACATTTTTCTTAAATTCCACATTATAAGACAATTTATTAGTTATGGAGATATGGTGATTGAGAGAGTAGATACTAAAGATAACATGGTAGATATATTCTCTAAGGCCCTTTCTAAGTCAATTTAGGTAGACTGGTAGAAGGTATGGGCAAGAGGCTCCATAATTGGCACCAGGTGCAAATGGGAGATTAATAGAGTTAAGAGTGTGTCATAGGAGTAAATACATAATTTTTATATAAATTAACTATTGTATGAGAATCTTTTTCGAAATATAGTATGCTTTTAGTTATTATTATCTATTATATGTCTTGTGATATAAGTAATGATCTGAATACATTAGACGTATACAAGTCGAAAATCATTAGAAAAATTATTTAGTCGATTGCAATTGTGAATGGTTTCATAACAATGAGTTTGAATTAAACATATAACTAATTATCCTTAAATTGTTTTTAGTTAAAATGCATTGAGAAAAAGATATTGACACATCTATTGAGACTAGTGTATGTAATTCTCTTCATACAATAGACGATGAACTACTTATGATCACTAGAAACAACAATGTATTACGTACTTGTAGTTTTTTTGGAATAATCATGGAATGACTCAATGAGATTATTACATAGGTTAAAACAACAAAGTCAAAATAGAAGATCTCATGTACCGATCTATAGTAGTCCGTAGACTTGAGAGTAATGTTGATCTCAATTATCTAGACCGTTCCTTGATTATGATCAATCATATGACGTCACGATTATGTTATGACCATAATTATATACATGTTGGACTACCTGAAGTGAAACACTATTCAAGAAAGGATTCATCTCCTTCGTTGTAGAAGGCTAGTATCACCGTAATTAGTAGTCAATTTAAAGTCAAAATCTTTGGCTAAATTAAATCGGTTAATTGATAATTATTATCGAATTGAACCAAAAGTTTTGCAGTAACACTACACAATTAACTACTGATACTATTTGAGTTTTTTTACCATTGACCAAACTCTATATAACTTAGTGATATAATGATGGAGAAAAGAAAATGAATATAAAATATCATTTTGTAGAGTGTAGCTTAATAAAGATTAGAAATTGAATTTTTGCTAGATGATCCGCGAGCAACTGAACTTGTGCATGGTCTTGTACTTTAGAGAAGTTCTTGCAAACTTTAATATTTAAATTATTTAAATATTACTAAGGATCGAGTTCACACCCGGAAGTCAACACAACAATATTAGCAAATTTCTAAATTAAACTTATTTAATTCAATTTATAAAATGTTATAAATTAATATTGAAATTAGTACAAATGTTGCATTTAGGACCTTAGAATTAATTAAAATAATATATATAATTGTTATATATTATTTTAATTAAATATGTCGGTTGGGATAAATGTCTATTTAATTAACATATGGTATTAATTAGGCCTACATTATGGAATGGTCCATAATAGTAACAGCCAAAACAATTGGGTATGGGGGTTTTATATTTCTCTTTGACTAAAATGAAATCTAAAGAGTGGAGCAAAACGATGAGATATTTGTGATATCCAATGGCTATAAATGCCACCTCTCATTCTATAAGCAAACTTAAACCCTAGCCCTCATTTGTAACTAGTTGGAGCCTATAGAGGGGGTTTGCGTGCCACGCTAGGGGGAAGAAGAAACAATACTCCAAAGAGGAAAAACTAGCAACACAATGTTTCAACAACCGACAAGATCTAAGGTAAGCATTTAATTTGAATTTATTTATTTTTATAGTATATCCTTAACTACTTCAAATCATATATAATTCAATTTCAAATTATTATTAATAATACACACACAAACAGAGATACACACACATACACACATATATACATGTATTTTATACTTGGATTTACAAAAGAATAATATTTTCCTTATGCTTTGAAAATATGTATTATATATATAAATATATTATTGATAATTAGCTTAAATTCAAATTTTAAATTTAATGTATGTATGTGTGTGTAACGTACGCAATACATATACGTTTAATAATTTTATTTTCTATAAAAACCAAATTGAATTAAATTAATTTTAAATATATTTATGATATTATTTATGAAGATACATTTATTTATAGAAAGTTAACTTTTATATATAGACCGAAAGCATTATATATTGAAAAAAGTATTATTTTTATAAGGCCGATAATATATGTATGTATGTATGTAAATATATATATATATATATATATATTAATATGTGTTAATAAATATGCATATATATATATATTAATAGGATAATACATTATATGTACACATTGTATGCTCATTTTATATGTCGTGACATACTTAATGATCAAATAAAAGGTATATTATTTATCTTAAGTGTCACTTAGATTAGCTTATTCACATTCTTCTTTACATCAGACGTTACTGCACTCACTATGAGTATGAATTTTTAATAAAATAAAATAAAACTGATCAAATTTAAAATTTTAACTTTAATTTAAAGCTAAGATTAAGTTATAATATATTTTATTAAATGAACTATAAAACCAAAATTAAAACAGAATTAATTTTAAATATTAAACCCTCATTTTTTCAAATATACATTAAATATGATTTTGTGTAACCATATTATTTATGATAATGCAAAACTAAGATCTGATGCAATATTAGTATTTTTTTTATAATTTGCCTCCTTTTCTCTCGCTGCCAATACACCAGATCCAACAGTAGCTTGTTATTTTCAACTTGTATCTTGCTTTACTTGACCCAATAACTTCTCAATGCCCCTTCTCAACCTCGGGTCTTTATAGACAACAACTATTGTTTATCAACTTTATATTGCATTCTTTTAGATCATCATAACTACCCAAGGAAGCAAAACATAGAAGCTACAATAATTTGAATTTGAAGGTTTTTAATATGGGAAGCAATGACAACGTTGTACGTAAAATAGGATATGTTAAAAGGATATTTCATAATATCCCAATAAAAGTTTCATAATCTCCCAAAAAATATCAAGCAGGGGCATATGAGTGCCTGTTTATGTCATAGTCTACTCTTTTCCATAACCTGATGTACATAACATTACAATCTACAATCTACAACTAAGATCGATAACAAACTTTAATATCTTCTGTGACGATTAACGTATGCAAACAATTTAGGGTGTCTTTTTGATGAAACAAAAAGAGTATTTGAAAGGGATATTTCAGTGGTTTATGAAAGGGGTAAATACAGAAAAAAGGGAATGTCCTTTTGTGTTTTGAAAAGTGAATGAAAAGGGTATTTGTGAAAGATATTTAATTGTTTTATTATTAATTATTACTGTTATTATAGATTTCAGTTTTTTAAATTGAATTGATTTAAGATTGTTAACTGAATTAAAATTGACATTAAACTAAAAATTAATCTGAATATTTACTAAAAAATATTAAAAAAGAAATTATACAAATTTAAAAAAAGAACGATACGTTGCATACATGTAACAAAAATTTCCTAGTTCGGGCTTCTACATAGATTGTCACTACAAAATTCAACAATATTCTAATTTCTTCATGCATGATCATAGTATGTGCCACTTGAATATGGAAATGCTACATGAAATTAGATCGTTAGATTGTATCACTTAGATAGTACTTATCGCTTCTGGCTTCTACTGGGATTTTCTAGTGATGCTAAATAGAAATGCTAAGTGGAGGATTATATATGAGAGAATGGGTGTGCTGGTTGAAAATGAACCATTGACTTCTGATGCATCCAAGGCCAATGAACTATCTCACCAAACGTTTGAACGGTCCATTTTTGTTGTGACCCTCGTTTTCATGTATGAAAGGGTGTCCATCCAGCATCAAACATGTGGGGATCGAGAGTCCATTTGGCTGCAACTCACCCTTGAACATTCATACTCCACTTATGTAGCAATTAATTGTGGTTTTCTTTTCATATATGGGGAGTGGTTATGAGTTGGGTAATTGGTGTCAACGGACCCCCCTCAACCTCTTGTACTTTAGAGCAACTCCAATGACAAGTTAGTTTACCTGGTGTCGCATCATTTTTCACATAAATCGACTCAAAACCAATAGAATCAGTTGCCAAGTTATTCGACATTTATAATAGCGGATAAGGTTACTGGTAATATAACAATAAATTAGATACATTATGTGAAATACCCCTTAAAAATACGAGAACAAATCACATGGATCTAATGTTTGGTGTCATGATGAGTCCAATCACTCAATATATGACATATATACATTTATTTTGCAAATAAGCTTTTATCAATAAGAGTTTTTGGCAAAGTTTCTAACATTTTATTCTTACTAAAATTTAGTTTCAAGTGATTTTCTCACTAAAAATACTCTTAACAATAACCAGGACTGGCTCTATGTTATGAGCTGCTAAAGACAAAATGGTCTTTTATTTTTATTCTTTTGCCAATTTTTCATGTCAAGATTAGCGTCTTTTTTTGTAGCTTGTTAATCAATAATTATCTTAGATGCAAACATGGTAAGTTGTTATTTTAGCAAATGAGTGCTCTACTCCTCTTGTGAATCACTCATTTTCCTCAAACAAAAAAATAGTTGTTTTAATATGACAAAGTAATAAACTTAAAGAAAAAAGTAAAAAAAAAATACAACTAAAAAATAAGAAATATGGTAGGAAAATGAAAAGAGGAAAAAATGCTACTATTGAACATTAGACTAGACTAAGATATGTCATCTTAACCATGGTACAATGAAATACTTTAATTTTATAATATTTAATAATTATAAGATTTTTTTTATTGTTGCTGCTTCATCTTTCTTCAATTGTGTCGCCTTCTATAATAAGTTGTCATGTTTGACCGCCTAACCCATCTTAGTCTGAAATCGTCCTTGACAATAATGAAAAAAAGACACAACTATAGTCAATGAATACGTTTGCAAACAAAAGCCCATCCTATATTGTTGTACAACCTAGACAGCTATAAGAAATGGCTAATTAATATATTATTATCAAACCGACCGTTAGCGAGGTTTGCTTACTATCATTGCCCAAAATCAATTACTCTAAAGCCCAAATAATACTCCCCTTTTCTTGAAATTGCTTTCTTCGTTGTTTCATCGACTTCAAATTCTGATGCCTACTATTTCTCCTAACGATCTGTTTCTATTTCAAATCTAAAATTCATATCTATTTCTACTGCAATCTCTTTCACTTCGATCTCCTTCAACTATCGCATCATCATAGCCAACCATCGCTCTTGGTCAAATTGCGATGATTTTTCCGACTATCGACCGCTAGATCCATTACTCCATCATATTTTTAACGCATCTACATCACCAGGCTGACAAAAAATTTATTTATTTTTTATTGCCGATTGAATTTGTTATTAAAATCTGATCTACTGGCATTCAATTGATTTTAAAAAGATCGATTGCATTCAATTTAGAGTGAAAATAGAGATTTTAAAGGTTGTAATTTAGAATTTCAGAAATATGTGAAATACTATTATGCTCGAATAGGATCGGTCCTAGGAGTTTTGGTACCTAAAGCGAATTGCGAATTCAAGGTCCTTATATAGAAACTAATGTTATTATCATTAATTAAATTATCAAAATAATTTATATTGTTTATAAATAATGAGAAGAGGAAAAAAAGAAATAACTTTTTTTGTATACAACAAAATTAATATTAATTGCTTATGAACATTTTTCTAGCCTTCTAACTTGCAAAATTACGAATAATATTTTCATATTCAAGTTCATTGACCATTTCTTGTTCAATCGATAAATTATGTCAAATAACAATTTGAATATACCGATTTTGATTTAATCCTTATTAATTACTATTATAATAATCAATCTTTAAATTAATATACAATTAATTAACCAAAACTTAGAACGTATGGTCAAAATGGAGTTGGCATCATCGAACACAGATGTTGTTTACAAATTACAGTAAAATAACTACAAAAAACTAAAAATTAAAACATACATTAAGTAGTAGTTCCTTCTTGCTATTTTTAACCTTGAATTCAAATATGTTATTCAAGTAATAAATATCAATACTCCCCGATTACAGAGAAATGATGTAAGTTTGCAAGTACTAAAAAAGAAACACTGTACACCATATCTTCTATTTTCATGTTTGCTTTCTAGTTTTATTTTCATTTTTTCTTGTTTTTTAACAGTAGTAGCATTTTGTAATGTTAAATGTTATTATTAGTCAGTATAAAGAGGGTAAAACTAAAGGATACTGCTGCTGCTTATTTTTATTCTCTTATTTGAAGTGTTTTATCCTGTCATTTGTACCTGTACACAAAATTTCGATAATTATAAAAATGTTCATAATCATAATCGGTTACATAAAAATGATAAATGAAATCATTTTGTTAATGTCTTACTTCAAGTGTTTTATCCTGTCATACATAATTTTTCATACATAAAATTTGCAATAGTCAAATGAACGTTAATACGTAGTTGCAGAGCAGATATGTTAAAAACATGATCTGTATCAGGAATTATGTACTTTTTCAAGTTTCAGTAGCAACTTATAGCTGTGCTGATTGCCAAATTTGTGCCCTAGCTGTTGCTGAATTTGTGCCCTAGATCAACCTGTGCTTCCCGTCGAGGCACCAATTAGAGACTTTGGAGATGGATGGAGTCGCTCACTACTACAAAACAGGCCATTTGCATCGGTTGTTTACCCCCCCTTTTGCATCAGTTCAACAACCGATGCAACAGGCTTAACACTTTTTCATCAGTTCTGAAACCGATGCAAAATGGTCCTTTTTGCATCAGTTGTTAGTAACAACCAATGCAAAATATCGTGGTTGGTAGCTTGGACATAGCCCCATGTTGCATCGGTTGTAATGAAAACCGATGCAACAAAGGAACTTGTTGCATAGGTTGTTGTTGAAAACCGATGCAAACTAATCCCTCTATTGCATTGGTTTTTTATAACAACCGATGCAAATTAATCCCTCTATTGCATTTGCTATTTATACCTAATGCAAAAAAGCCATTCTCAAAAACCATTATTACAGTACTCAAATGGACTGTATATATATTATTGATTATAACAAATAATTATTGTGTGCAATATTACAATCATTCAAAATAAAATTTGATGGAAAATACATAATCAGATTTAATAATTCGACAAATGAATGAAAAACATAAATAAATTCCACAGTACATAATCAGACAGTCAGTAGTAAAAAATAAATGCAACGTGTTATATGTAGACACACAAAAATACATATATACAGAGATAAGAATGTATCGTTGACAGCGGATAAACTAAGCAGAAGATGGTCTTCAAATGCTCAAACGTTCATCCTATTTTGTACTTGAGCTACCTGAAGTTGAGCTGTGCAATCTGCATATGCATATGATCCTGAAGAATACAAACATTCAATGCATAACATAGGCCACATTTCAAACATTAACCAAATGTTGCAGTATTACTTCATTGCTGAGTCACGGTCTTTGACCTTTATTGGAGACTAACCCACCATATGTAACAAATAATAAATTACATCGCCTTTCCTAAACCACTCATTCTGACTTCCATACTGTAGCCAAAACCAATTTCCTGCTTTTATAATTAACTAGGGAGAACTGACGCTCACATATCACTGAGTGGTAAACAATCCGAAAGATGACTAATAGCACTCTGTTTTGCTAAACACAATTTCTAACAAACTGCTTTTTATGTACTTCAAAATAACATCATTTTTTATTGATCAATAATAGAACACAACAAACGTGAACCACCACCATATTTTCTTTCATAGTGATCAGTTGAAGAAAAACGTTATCTTAACACACAAAGAATAAGCAAGCGCATGTAGAATCCTACTTCTTATTTCCTTTCAAGCCCATATATGGTGTGATAGGAAATGAAATTACGTTGTAATTTACTGTCCATGTACTCTCAACTCCATCCAAACCATTGATTTTTTTATTTGATCAATAATTGAGGTTCACGCTATCAAAAACACTGACAAGTACATCAACATCAACAGATAATGAGCCAATTCACATAAAATCTTTACGTTCCTAATACTTGACCTTTTACATCTACTGCTCTCTATGCACAGCCAATTCATCAAACTTAAAGGCTACTAATGTAAACACTGTATATGCCATTTGGAGATAAAGATTGTTGTGAGTAAGTACTTAGTAATTACTCATAAATCAAAATGTTGTTAGTTATAAGTGGAAATGTTAACAGGTGATAGCTTGGCAAACATCAATCAACAAGTGATATCAAAAAGTAAAATTGTTTAACTGGTTCAGCGTTCAATGCAAAAATGTAGTCTTTTGGAAATCAGATTAGATAATAGAAGAAAATAATTTGAACTTACAGCATCCAGCAGCAAGCTGTTGCGGTAATTAGCAGAGTCAGATGAAACCTGTAATAATGATATGATCAAACATGTTTCCAACATAAAAAGGAATTTCTTTTCATAATTTGAACTAGGAATATCATAATTCAGAAGAGCAACATATAAATATCAGTAAATATTCTGCAATCTTTATTAGACAGATAGTCCAATGAACACATACACTCATATCACATTCGACCTTGGCTAGGAGCTAAATAGCTCCAAGCAATAAGGCAACGGTCAACCGCTTCCTTCAATAGTAGTTGACCAGTCAAGGCATAAGTCTACCTTTCAAGACAAGGCAACCTGTAATAATGCATATACACATTTCTTTTGCAATAATGTAAACGCTCAACAACCATATCATCTTCACAAATTGGGCATGCTTTGGCACCTTTTGTACTACAGCCAGACAAGTTACCATATGCAGGAAAATCATTTATGGTACAAAAAATCATGGCGCGCAATGTAAAATTACTTTGACTATATGCGTCAAACACACGCACACCTTTATCCCATAGAAGTTTTAGATCATCAATAAGAGGAGTTAGGTAAACATCGATGTCGTTTCCTGGTTGTCGTGGTCCAGAGATTAAAAGAGACAACATGATATACTTGCGCTTCATACTCAAATGAGGTGGAAGATTGTAAATCACCAAAAGAACGGGCCAAGTACTATGTTGACTACTAAAGTTGCCAAATGGGTTTATGCCATCTGTGCAAAGACCAAGTCTGAGATTTTTAATTTCTTCACCAAAATCAGGATACATTGTATCAATGTTTCTCCACTGTGGAGAATCAGTTGGATGCCTCAATAATCCATCATTTTTCCTCACATCTGCATGCCACCTTAAGTTTTTTGCATTTTCTTTATTTGCAAATAAATGTTTAAACCTTGGTATAATTGGCAAATACCACAAGATTTTTGCTGGAGGCCATTTCTTATCTGAGTCATTGTGAACGTTCCCTCGCGACTTGTAACGGGATAATCCACACTTGGGACACTCGTGCAAGTTCTCATATTCATTTCGATACAATATACAATCATTTGGACATGCATGTATCTTTTTATATCCTATACCAATTGACTTAATTTTCTTTGCCTCATAGTTAGAAGTTGGAAGCTCATTACCTTCCGGAAGCATGTCATTCAAAAGTTCCAACAAAGATGTAAAACTTTTATCACTCCACCCATGCTTTGCTTTTAAATTGAAAAGCTTGAGCACATCAGACAATGTTGTGAACCTAGCACAATTAGGAAACAAAGGCTTCTCGGCATCAATTAATATTCTTTCGTACAACTTTGGCTCTTCCATCAAATGTTCTTCAGCATCACGAAACATCTCATGAACACAATCATTCTCATCATTCGCGTCATTATTCATGTTATCTTCCCGGTCATTCTCATCATTCTCATGATTATTAGAACTAGCTCTACTAAGTATACTTTCACCATGCCATATCCACCGCGTATAATTTTGCTTAAACCCATAACGGATTATGTGATCTCTAATCTGATCTATGTTACGAAGTCTTCTCTTATTTTTGCAGTGTCTACTAGGACAAAAAATAGTTTCTTCCCCTCTTCTTAATTGATCATTCATTGCACAATTGATGAACTCTTCAATTTTGTTTAGGAACTCGTCATCGTTACGTTTTACGTTGTACATCCAACTATGATCCATATGCAAATGCTAGAGACACACTACAGAAGCAAAAAAATATTGGATTACGAAGAGCATTCATTATTAAATCAATATTTTTAGCTAATTCAAGTGGAGTGGATAATCAGTTCAACATCACTCCACAAACACAAGCAAACTAAACTGCACAACAAACAAAAAAAATTCTCATTGTCCAAATAAAAATACAAGGAAATTCTAGTTCTGAATCATCATCATAGATAAAACACCAAACCAACATATGATGCAAACTTAACTACACAATCAGCAGAAAAGACAAAACAACCAAACAATCTTAGACATGAAATGGCTTCAAATTTAAATTTTTTTATACATAAAAAAGTATAGCGCAAAAAGACTTTGAATATCAGGTCTATGCAGTTTGATTGGCTGAAATGACATAATTTACTTTGATTTTTTTATTTTTTATTTATTTTGGGTAATGGGCTTGAATGAAGAAAAAAAGTGTCGAAATTTCGTACAGGAAATGAGATATAAGGTAATGTTGGGGTTCTGACCAAGTAACCAACTTAGGCATTTCCAAGTTGAGAATGGCTAGTGAAGGTACATTCTCTACTCTAAACTTTATTATATTTTGTAATTATCAAAAGAAAATTATTATTTTCTTAATCATATCATTTTTCTGTTGTATTTCTCTAGTAATCATCCTTACCATTTGCACTCAAGGTAGTTGATACCTATGACATCACCTTAAAACCATGTCATTTTATTTTTTATACCAATGGTCTGTTCTAAGCTGATATTCTGCATAGTAATAAATTTCAATATCATTCATTGCACATCTTTCTTCTTTGTAATGCAAGGCATCTGACATGTATGTTATTTTCTGTTAAATCTGTGTAATTATGAACCAGTTGTTGACAGCATTTAGTAATTTCCTTTTGTTTCATGATAGCTATTTTTAGGCATTTTTACCTTTTAATTTATGTAAAAGATAAAACAACCCGAAAACCAAATAAAAATTTCTCCTTTCTTCAACAACTTTTTCCTTCTTCCTTCAACCCATAATTCATGTTTGTGTAGATTGGGCTTAGGAGTGATTACACTCTTTTGTCAATCCACATAAAATGATATTGTCATCATGGAGAATTGATAAATCCTTTAAATTTTGCTTAAAACCACATAAGAAAGAGGAGGAAGAAGAGAGTCATGGGATGCTTTTCCCATGATAAGTCATTAAAAGTTTCAGAAAAAAGATGGAAATGTTGGAAAAGGAAATCATTAAACGAGAATGAAATGGAAAAAAGAAAGAGGAATGTGAGAGGATTAGCAAAAAGATTCAAAAGGAAAAACAAACATGGAGCGAGATTAGAAAAAAGTTGTCTTGTTTTATTTTGGCAGCGATGTCTTGTTTTATAAATATCACTTGATTGTTTTGTTTTGTGCATACCAATTAACAATGTAGGGGATAAAATTGGCTTCATTTAGGAAGCTTCAGATGTGAATAGTCTTATTTTTATTCTTCTTCTACATTTCAATGGAGATATCTTCGTGACTAATATTAAAATATTTGAACTACCCTACACCTAACCTGTTATTTAAGGTAAGTTTGTTGTTTTTGTGCCAATAATTATCAAATAAAATGGGAATTTTATCTCATGCTTTAAATAGGCATGAAACAGAAATTGATTAGCTGAAACAAATAAATTTAGTTGTTGTCTTTATTTTGTAATCAGGTAGTCTGTACACTTGATTTGATTGATGAGATTAACATTTTGTGGCAAAAGTTAGTTCCTAAGATATAATATAGTTCCTATGTACTTTTGTAGTTTGATAGGTAAAATTAACAACAACACTGATTTTCTTATTTCTGAACTTGATTGCTTGCTGTGGAGTTATTTTCCTTGTTATAAAGTGATTTAATAATCTGATTACTCACTTTGCAACTTATTTTGTGAAGTAAGGAAATATAGTTGACAGTTGGCTAAAATTGCTGAAATATAATAATACATTAGGTTAGTATTTACTTCGGAAATGGAAGCTTTAATGACACCAGCAACATGTTACAGTAGCATGTGATTGCTTATTTTCTGTATTTGACTGTATATTATTTCCGTACTTTAATTATGTATAAAGATTGAAAGAGGTATATAAGCATTATAAAAATGTTGGGCTAGCTGAAATAAGTATTAGTATTTATTCCTTTATATAAAAGCCCCAAACATAAAACTTGTAGGGTTAATGACCTTGAAATAAGGAATTGAACATAGTTTATTTGTAATTTTGATAACCCTGCAGCACATGATTGACATCAAACTAAAACAGATTACTCTTGTTTACTGAGAAATGCAACTAAGTATTTTAGTCACATTAGATATTCATTTGAACTTCATAAACAATTCTTTCTGCAGCTTCTTATCCTTCTTGCATTCTTCAGTGTTAATCCATCAACATCTTACAATAATTTCTTGTGAATAAACTTATAAACTTTTAAAGTCCCAGAAAATAAGCAATGGTTGTATAGTATGCTTCCAACGTAAATGTAGCAATTGTGGCACATGATTCTGATTTGGTAGCGATCCAAGTTTGGAAGATTTAAACTTGGATAAGATTGGTAAGTTAATTTTTTTTTAAGTCATAATTTTTTTTTTCATTAAACCGAAACATTTTTTTAGAAGAAACTCAGAGCATTAAAAAACCAAACTATTAGTGGGTACAGTCTTAACATTTTAACATCCTATAATGATCCAAATTCCACAGCAGCTATGTATGTTCCTAAGTGATCAAAGCATTGAAAAGGAAAATCAAAGTCTATTCATACATATTTCTTAAAATTCTCACTACGTGTTTAATTTTGAGGTACATTACTTCGCTGAAATCTGTACCTAGGTACATGATTCATTTTGTCAATTTATAGTTATTTGCTATATTAAGGGTAATGTTATTCAGGGTATCAACATGTTTACGGATATGTGAAATATTATAAAAGGGGTCTTACATTATATTAATTATATATACTATTGGTTTGCTATATTTATATAGAAAATTATTTTAATGTTTCTATCAGTAACATGCTTTCTCTACCTACGATTGACAACGAAAAAGATAGTAGAAACTAGGTATGGGGTTGAGGACTAATGAGTTTGGATAAACTTAATTAACCATAAAAACTCATTTAAACTATGTTCAACCCATTTGGAGGTCTGCATCTTTAATGACTAATAACAAACATGTCGGCCAAACTAATATTATACGTTCCAAATTCTATTTTTTCCAACCTAACCGACTCATGTTCATTGTTTCATCACTATTTCGTTTAGACAAATATTAGTTTACTCTTCTAATATGAAATTAAAGAAAACTTAGGCAAACCAATGCAACTGAAATTTGAAATTAGAAGCTAAAAATAAACATAATAATGACGTTTATCAGAAACTATGCATCCCCTTCTAAATTAGTTTACTTAAAGCATCAGTATGTTGCCAAACCCTTCTAATCTAAAAGAAAAGAGCAGACAACATTATTCAAAACATCAAATTAACGCACCAACATATTAATTTTATACCTGAAAAATCAATCCAGCAAACTCGAAATTGATCGCTTAACGGTGAAATCAATCCAGCAAACTCGAAACTCGAAATCAATCCAGCAAACTCGAAACTCGAAATCAATCCAGCAAATGGTGAAAAAAATGGGATCGGCGAATGACTACAACTATGAAAATAAATTCACTTTTGAGTGAATCAATCCAGCAAACGGCGAAAAAAATTGAAACATATTCATTTTTTTTTGAAGCACGCGAATTATTTGGGGAAAATAATGGGGGCGGCGAAAAAAAATTGGAAAGGCGGGATGCAAAAGTGAGCAACGAATAACCTAAATAATTTGAAATTGCATCGCGTACGCAAGGGAACCGATGCGAAATTTATTACTTTGGACGTAGTTGCATCAGTTGACTTTAAAACCGATGCGACTAAAACTATTTGCATCGACGTATTTGCATCAGTTGTTGGTGACAACTGATGCAAATTTGATTTTTTATTACCTATTGCTTTCCACGTACCAATTGCATCGGTTATTAAGACAGAACTGATTTAAATAGTTCTATTTGCATCAGTTTTTATTTAAACCGATTCAAATGAGGCGATGCAAATGGCCTGTTATGTAGTAGTGGCTGTCGATTGATTTGGAGGAGATGATGCCAAGATGAAGTCGTCGTCGCCTAATCTCCTCGTCCGTCGCCATCACCAGTCGCTGATAGTTGTTCGTGATATTTTTTCTTTATCGCGACTTTTGAAAAGTCGCCCATATGGGGTTCTGCAACAAAACAGAACCCCCTTCCCTCCTTCACTTTACTTTTTTACTCTTCTTCTCTAAAGAACCTCAAACCCACCCAAATCTAAAAACGTTTCCCCCCAAGCTTAAAACTTTTAGCATTGTTTTCAGCAAATTGGAAAATGGCAAGCTCTTCATCGCGGAATGCTCCTTTAGGTATGGATAAATCAAAATTTTTACAATTTAGGGTTTTTAATTTTTTTGCAAAATATTAGTTTTTAAGATTTATAAATAGTTATTGATTGTATAGATTACTTAATATAGGCGAAATCATTGTTACATTGTCGAAAAACAATGCCTAAATTCATAGTTTTGAAGTTGGAAAATAAATGTGAATATCTAATTCTTGTACATGTGTAGATTGCTCGGAGATGTTACCGGGACCTATCGATGGTTCTGTCCTATATTTGCAAGAACGTCATCGAACGAATAATCCTGAATTCGTCGGGGTAAAATTCTTAGTTTTGAAATATAAATATTGATTGATATGTCTGTTAGATGTTGATATAATTTTTGTGATATTTTGACAACGCAATACTGCAGACGGAACCATAGACCATTCGTCTAAATTGAAGTGAGTAACATCTGCTCATCCAGGCGTTCTATAGTTGATAGACCAAGCCGGATTTGGACTAGTTTTTCGGTTGGGGCGCCTCCAATTGGATCATCATCTTATCACTGCTTTGGTGGATAGATGGAGGCCGGAGACATCTACATTTCACCTACGTGTTGGGGAGATGACTATCACGTTGGGTGATGTTGCGTGCTTACTTGGTATACCCATAGATGGTGCTCCATTGACCAACCCCGAGGCAGTTGATTTCCTTAGTTTATGGCAGGAGCTCCTAGGTTTAACTCCTCCAGCAGAGGAGTGGTGGGGTAACGAGATGATACAAACAAGATGGTTTAGGCAACAGCTTGCGGATGACATACCAGCGGACGCCACAGAGATTCAGATTTTCAGTGGCGAGCCAGAGCCATTATATTGCATATTATTTTCTTGAGGTTGATATGCGATCATTCGAAGACACAGATATGGCTTAGATGGCTCCCATTTCTAGAAGACTTCGATGTTTGTCGCCAGTATTCTTAGGGTAGTGCAGTTCTAGCATATACATACGCCGAGTTGATGAGGCTTGCTTTGCAAGAGAGCACAAGCATTGGTGGTTGTGTGAGTCTAGTACAGGTATTTGCATTATTTACTTTCACCGACAATTATTTCATATGCCGTTATCCATTTGAAAACATGTGTCTACTATTATTTGCAGCTTTGGTGTTGGACTTATCTACCTATAGGTAGAAATCCATGAGGAGGACGACGATTGATTTATCATTGCCATACGGTGCCAGGTATAATTAGTGTTGAAGTATAGTATGTATAGTTGTTCGGATTTGATGAGTTACATTTTTATATTGCTGCATGTGGGTAGGACCTAAAAGCACCGTTTCATCGCCGAGGCGTAATGTTGCCTTCAACCATAATGAGTTCGATGTGCTAGATTATCATTCTGTGACTTGGACCCTAAATGCAGATGTGCTTGGAGATCTGCCAAACTTGTGTACCACTTCCATTCAGCTATGGACTGCTCGTGTTCCACTCATTTGCTTGAATGATGTCCCGTATCGTCTTCCTGGCCGAGTGATGAGGCAGTTTGGTATGGCCCAGCATTTACCGAAACAACCACAACATTATAGGATAGATTTTGTAGCTGGAGAGTACGCTATGACGATTGAGACATGGAATGATTGCTATACGCACATGCAACAGGAACGCGAGTTCATATTGTCCAAAGAAGAATATTTTTCTCGATACTGGAACATCACGCGTCGATATGTTCTTCGTGCTATAGAGCCACCTACAGCACCTCCCGTTGTTGCAGACCCTTACACTCCCAGAGCACCCCTTGAAAGGAATGTGGTACGTCGTACGTCCAATCTTTATTCAAATAGTTGAAATAAATACTTTTCCTTATACTTTATGTTATTATGGCAGGCGGACGGCAGTTACCGTGCGAACGAGATTGTAGACGAGCTTGCACAAGAGGTTCCTGAAAGGTTGCAAGGTAAATGCTTCAGTGTTAAACGCATTTTAGAATCTATTTTGGGGAGGAACAAGTTAACAAGACCAAAACCGCCTCCACCACCTCCACTACAGGCGCTCATCGAACATGCCATAGAAGCCATCGATGTTCCTCCTACTACTCATACATATCAGCGACGGAAACATCGAAAAGACGCTTCTTCATCTCAACAAACACAAGTTGAAGTTGCTCCCGGCCCTCCACAACCTACATATCCCATGCAAGCAAGCGAAATGGAGGATTCGCCGGACGAAATTCCATTGTCTAGGAGGAAAGCAAGATGCACTCCACGCGAACTTCGTAGGTTGAAGTAGTTAGGATCGTTTAAATTGTTGAATTGCTTTGTATGGTTTTGTTGTGTTTAATGAATTGTTGAAATGTTGGAATGAATTGTTTTGTTGAATTGTTGGATGTTGGAATTTGATTGTTGGATGTTGGAATTTGAATTCAATTGTTGAATGTTGTAATTTGAATTGTTGGATGTTGGATGTTGGAATTTGAATGAATTGTTGAAATATGAATGCAGTGATATTGAGGATTGGTGTGATACAGGGTTTCTGTTTTGAAACCCTGCACACACTTCTGAGGCGACTTTTCAAAAGTCGCCCCAGAAGTGTGCAGGGTTTCAAAATAGAAACCCTACACCACACCCTTCCTCATTTCTCACTTTACCAAAAACCAAAAATAAAACTCAAAACCTAAGCTACATCTCTCTTCCATAATTTCAATATTTCTCGACGAAATCGAATATCATTTATAGATTTGGAGACACAGCAAGTAGGTAAGTTCCATTAGAAGTACTAATTTTGTATAATCTTTTGCAATTAAGGCTAATTCCAACATTGCTATTTTCAATAAATAGGCTGTAGAAAATGGACAATTGGGAGATTGATGACGACATGATGTTGAAAATGTATGACGAATTTGAACAACAACGAGGCTTTGTACTGGTTAATAAAGAAACTATTGAGGTTTATTTCATCCCTGAGACGCAGGTTGAAATTTTGCCCCCCTCCGGGGGTGGCGGTACATCAACAATGGCCATGGCTAGCGATAAACCAATAAAGCAATCACTTCATGGAAAATTAATGGATGTGCTAGCTCGTCGTAAGCCTAACAGTGCTAGTTCCAGCCGGCCACCACCTCGGGTACATTGTTATTGCGGAGATGAATGTGAAGTAGTTGTGTGTAGGAATGAAAGGAATGTGCGCCGTCGCTTTTACCATTGTGAATCATACATAATAATAAGGTACGACCTAACGATGTTGAATGCTGTAACTTTTTTAAGTGGAAAGATCCTGAAATGTGTCAAAGGGGAGTTGAATATGCCCTTGAGATGCAAGCAGAAAATGCTCGTTTGGAGAAGTTGAACCTACAGTATCGCAATGCGCTGTTGAAAAAGGGCGTAGCGTTCGAAAAGTTGAGTCCTCGTAGATTATGGGAGGAGAAGTAATTATGAATTTGGATGTTCATGTATAATGTCGTCGGTTTATGTATCGCTAACCATGTATTATGTAATCGGTTTATGTATCATTAGCATGTATCCTTGCTTCTGTTTACGTATCATTTATCATTTCTCAACTTACTTTCAGTGGAGTAATCTAATACCAACACATAATATTCATTGGCTCAAACGAACACAGCACATGAAATAAAAACACAAAATGTTCTTACACAAACAACATATGGTTTAAAAACATCATACCAACAATAACACGTGTACAAAAACTAAGTAACTGAATTACAACGACTCCTTTTATGACCGTGCAAACCACAGTTACTGCATCTATTCGGCCTTGGAGGCTGCATCTCATCCATAGTGCCTTTAAATCTAGTAAACTTAGTCCTTCCTAGAGCTCGCCGAGCTGGAGGTGGTCCTTCGTGTAGAGCCCAATACCTTTTATCGCGTACGGGATGAAATTCTACCGAGTAAGCCGCCAAGTAATTTTGTACGGAGTATCAATGTGATGCAAAATCATGATGAGCTATGTTTGCACCATTGGCCACTGACGAACAAGCAGCCATCACATGGGCACTGGGGAAGATGCTGTAGTAATGGGATGTTGCATGTACATGAACATGTGTTACCATCGATTATAACTTTGAATTCACCACCAAAGTAATGAATTACTTGCCATTAAATTTGACTAAAACGGACAATCTGACAATGTCTTGCTTCGCTTGCTCTGTCCGCTATTTTTGCTTCCCATTTTGGAGTAACACGAAGTATGGAATTCTTAGCTAACTCTCTTCTTTGGCAAAAGTAATCAACGGATCGATAGAAGGTACGTGCAACAAGTGCTCTAATAGGCAAAGATCTTGCACCCCTAAGTACACCATTAAAACTTTCTGACGCATTAGTCGTCATAACATGAAAACGACCACCATCATCTTTAGATAATACCCAATTTTCCTCCTTTCCAGCTAAAATTCTCTCTATCCAGTTGTGTGCTCTAATACTAGTGGTTTTAATTTCTTCAAAAATCTTTAAATACTCAATCTCCTCAGAGGCATAGGCAGCAGCATAGAATAAACCGATCAGTCGTTTGTCTCTGAAACCCGCTCCTTGAAAATTAGCTTCCAAATGTCTAGCACAATATCTATGTTTATGTGGGGCTTGCCATTTTCTCTCCAAAGCTGTAGGTATTCCTTTTATCAAAAATGAAAGTAATAGGCGATTGTTCACACTATGAATGAACCTTTGCATGCACGCAAAAAACCAACCCCAACTATCAGTTGATTCGGACTTAACAATGGCAAATGCCAAAGGATATAGCTGATCATTTACATCAACCGTGGTTGCAAAAAGTAAGGTACCTTTGTATTTACCATATAAATGTGTACCATCTATACAAAGCAAAGGTCGACAGTGGACAAACCTTCGATACATGGCCCAAATGACCAGAATGCACGATCGAACACTCCGTACTCATCAGTGGTACATGTCCTATGCTACCTGGATCTATTTTGCATATTTCACCAAAGCATTGTCGTAGGTTGGAATATGACTCTGCCCAATCGCCGTATATGCGTTCAGTTGCCTTGCTCAATGCTCTCCATGCTTTCAAATAACTAATTTTGATAAATAATTGTTCCTCCATTAAAACCTGCACTGTTCCAGCCGTAATGTTCAAATTAGATTTCACGAAAGGCATGATCTTCGATACCATAAAAGAAGATGTTGCTTGCCTATGATTTGAGTTCACTGTTGGGTTTACGCATGTATGATCACTTGGATATTTTTTAATAACCCACCATCCAGCCTGTGTCTTTTTTGAATCAATAGCATGTATTCTCCAAGGACAACTAGCATCGACGTTGCAAATGGCGATGTATTTTGATTTGCTCGACCTGATTCGCTTAAAGGACACCGCATGTAAGACTGACCATTCAGATAGTTGTTGTAGAAATTTTGCTTTGCTCTCAAAAACGATGCCAACTTTGAAACCGGTTTGTACGCTAGAAGATGAAAATATTTCGTTGTTGAAGTTTCATTTTTTACTATCGACCTAGCCATAATTTGTGCATTGCACAAATCATCATCCATCGGTATCTCCATTTCTGGTTCATCGCTGTCCACATAATCTGGTTCTGCACCTCCAAAATCATAATTCAATGGATCATTGTTTACTTGCATATTTTCCACCCAAGTTGTATCAACCTCTGGTATTGACACAACAGTCATACTATCAAGTGCAAGAACATCTTCAGCTTATACATCTTCTTCATCATCTACATCCATATCATTGTTACATATACTTTGACCCACTGGTTCATTCAGTGGTTGGACGTATGACTGTGTAGTAGTATTGTTTGCTGCGAAGCTGCAATAAAAAAATACATCAATTTTAGTTTATTTCTACATACCAACGATTTTGAATCATATTGCAATATTTAACTTACTTCTGGCTTAATGGTAAAGTTTAGACGGAGTTGGCTGCATTCGTTCAGATGTATGGCTACTCGATGGTCTATCACTTCTTTGAGTGGAATTTTGAAGTGGGATAAAACTGCACAGAAATACAATTTTTGTATAATAATTTAATCAATTCAATATATCAGATCTGTATGTAATCACAGCTAAATGTTACCTCTGACTCATTCGTGCAATGCTGTCCTGCGTCAAACGGGGATAGGTAAATTGGACATTTGACTGCAAATTCATGAAAGGATGATAACCATAAAACATTTGTTGCTGCCCGTATTGCGATACGTGCTGAGTCGGATTACTAAAACTAGGAGATGGAATTCCTTGCCCAGTACTCATGTTCCCCACCATTCTAGAATATTCTTCAATGCTAAAATTTGATACAGGTGTTGTTGTTGGTTGTTCTACAACTGATCTTGTATTTTTCCCAACAAACAACTCAATAGATTTAGTCACAGCAGCAAACATTAATTCAACATCATCGTCGTCGACAATTTTTATTGTTTTAGATCTAGAATCTTAGCCAGTTGCAAACTATATCTATGTCATACTCTTTCAATTATATCTTTGTTACTTTGTAAACCGACTCTTTCAACTGTTCAAAAGTAGAACCTCTTCGAACTTTAGCCGGTTTGTAAGATCCACCAACATATTTCCCACAAATTAAATAACCAATAACACCGTCATAATAGCATATGGTTGGAATATAACTAGGAGCCATTCTACATCAACCATGCAAAAACCACATAATCAAATTAATTTACAAACTAATCGGAAAACTTAGGGTTTCTACTACATATCTTGATTGGACTCGAGCTAATGAGAAATTGCTATGCCTGAGGTAGATCTTCGAAATCTAATGCTTTTATTGAGATTAAATGGAATTTAAGGTGGTTTTAAAAAAAATGAAGGTAGAGGGTTTTGGGTTTTTTTAGAGAAGTGGAATGAAAGAGTAAAGTGAAGGAGGGAGGGGGGTTCTGTTTTGTTGTAGAACCCCGTATGGGAGACTTTTGAGAAGTCGCCAACTGGCAAATTTTCAAAAGTCGCCCATAGTATTTTTTTTTAAATACAAACAAACATGCGACATTTGAAAAGTCGCCAGTTGGCGACTTCTCAAAAGTCGCCTATTTGATTTAAAAATAATAATAATATAATTGGCGCCTTTTGAAAAGGCGCTAGTATATTTCGGCCAGCTCCATGCTGAACTGGCCAAAATAGGGCTATACTCGATATTAGGTTTGAAACGAGGCTATTTGCGATAATAAGTTTCAGAACAAGGCCAAATCGAAAAAAAATCCTTAGGATTGCGTTGTTAATTTGGTGAATGGTAATCAAAAATGATTTTATCTATAAAAAATTCATTTGACTACAATACTTTTCTATAAATTGAATGCTAATATTGAAAATAAGTTAGACTCTCCTTGGGAGCTTTGTTGCATCATTCATTAGGAAGTTTGGCATGTTGTGTTTTACTGTCAATGAATTGTTTGATCTAGTGGCATTCAACTAAGTTTCAAAAAATTGATTGCATTCAATTGAGTTTCAAAAGATCGATTAAACAAATTTATATTTTGGTTATTATAAAAATATGTTCAAATTGGTTATTAAAACGAGCGTTTCTGCGCGTGATGATAGCACGTGCTTTGCGCGTGAATTGTTTTTCTACAATTTATATAGGATTAACACATTCAAAATAAAATGATTTGCAAAAATATTTGACCACATTTTTACGTTGAAATCATGTGTACTTAGTTTAAATTTTTATTTCTAAGTTGCAACATTTATTTTTTTGTTAGTTTGAATTTTATGTATGTTATCAATTAATGAACAACGAATTTGTAAATGAAGTTTATTTGTTTAAATGATATTTATTCATTATATCTTATTCTTAAGCGTAGAGGGATAGTTTAATTTTTTTAAAGAAATTTAACTGTTTTAACTTAGTTTGAATGGTTCTAGTCCAGTCTAGAAATAATAGGCTAAAAATAATAGATAATAATTAAATTATATATGAGTAAAGGGTATTTTGGGAAGTTCGCGGTCGGACCAAAAGTTTGCGCTTCCAAGCCAACTATTAATAAGGATAATAATAAATAATGATTAATATATCTCTAGTGAGCAAATAATGTTTTTAGATACCAAATAGTATGTGGTCACCTTCTTCAATCCTATTATCACAAATGCTTGAGAGGACAAAAGAACAACCGGTTAAAAGCTGGAACCGACTATCTACATCATTTTCAAGACAATAGTGCAATGGACAAATAAATACTACTACAGAAGTATACTAACCTCAGCACTTTTAGCTGATTCCATTTTTGGTCCCGCTTCCGCTACTTTGAAAAGAAAAATTCTTGTTAGAATAGAATCAATTTAACTGTCCAGTATTCAAGTACAATCTGTTGTTAGATGAATCAACAAGTAAGATTGAATTTATCGGGGAAACTTTCAAAAGCCAGTGAAATATGCACATTAAACAAGCTAGCATGACATAACAATGCACAAATAAGATACCTTTCATATTTAACTTTTGTTTAGTTTGCAGCTTATATCTGTATGTGCAAAAAACATTACGAATGTTTTTAACTCTTAGATAAAATAATGCTTATTTCTCAACACTCTAAAGTTTAAATTTTTGTTTAAATTTCACTACTTTTGCTGATCATAGCCAATATAGTTTTATCTGCTTTTAGGAGATTAATTAAAACATCCTACAAGTAGTTGGCTGCTAGCAGCAGCAGTTAGTTAATTCTATATTGTATAGAAAATATAGTGCAATCTAGCCATGTATACTTGCCAAAGTAAGCAATGTTAGCACACTCACACATGGTGTCATGGCATGCAGTCGTCGGCATGTTTATAGAATAATTTCTTTATGTAACAAGGTATCGATCATGGACCTCTCGAAAATGGACTTCCATAATTAATCTAATTAAGTTCATAGAATAATAATATTTGATGGCTAAGCTATGATAATAATTTATGATTAATTTTATGTCATGCGGTTCAACTAGCATTTCTTCAAAGGAATTTACAACTTGATCCCAAGTATTTTTGTTAATTTACTTTACAATTGTTTTAGGAAATTTTGGTGGGAATTTCGTAAAAATAATAGCAACCAAATGGAAATAATAAAGAGAGTGTATTTTTTTTGCAAAAGCCTCAAATTAGATGACTCTCTTTCAAGTCAGTACCTCTAATTAAATTGTTTATTAATATTCCACAATTCCAACTAGCTTCAACTTTGAAGTACAACAAGCAAGCACCAGTCAGATCAACATAAACGTTACATCTGTGAAATTTGTATTTAATTATCAATACATGACTCATAGTTGAATTACATACAGGTGTATGCATACATGCTATTGTCAGTCATGACATCGAGAGAAAATGAAACCCATAATGTGAACAATGGAGATACATGTACAAAACAAAACTCATTCTGCATACAAGCTTAGATATTGGTGCTTTGGACTTCGTTTTTTGGATTCATTCTGTATAGGCCTGTCAAACGGGTTGGGTTGGGTCAAAATGGGTTAGATCGAGTTTGACCCAACCCATTTATGACCCATTCTTTTTTATCCATTTATGACCCAACCCACTTAATAAGCGGGTTACCCATTTAACCCATTTAAAGATTTAAATTTAATTTGACTAGTAAAAAAAATAAAAAAATTCTAATTCTAATTTTTATGTTTTGAGTTCCGATAAAAAATTAAAATTTTAATTCTAATTTTCATCAAAAATTCAAATATGTGGATGCGCTAGCTTATTATTTTCTAAGTACAACCGTCAGTCCCCTTAAAGAACTACAGTGTGCATTCATACGATAAAGTATCCGAGTGTTCCATACTGTCCGTAATTTAGGTGGGAGTTAATCGGTCGAAGTCTCGCCTGATTCCGAGTTAGAACGAAGGAGTTATTGCAATCTGAACAAAAAAATAGCGGCTTCTGTACTATGCAAAGTTCAAATATGGGGATGTGGTAGCATGTTATTTTCTAAGTACAACTGTCAGTCTCCTTGGAGAACTACAGTGTGCGTTCATACGATGAAGTATCAGAGTGTTCCATATTGTCCGTAATTTAGGCGGGAGTTAATCGGTCGAAGTCTCGCCTGATTCCGAGTTAGAACGAAGGAGTTATTGCAGTCTGAACAAAAAAAATAGCGGCTTCTGCACTAGGCGGAGTTCAAATATGGGGATGTTGTAGCATGTTATTTTCTAAGTACAACTGTCAGTCCCATTGGAGAACTATAGTGTGCATTCACAAGAGCCTTCCAAACTTTGAACTTTGGAAATGCCTCTGACCTGGCCTTCATTACATACACCCATACCTTCCGAGAAAAATCATCAATGAAATAAATATAATACTTTGCTCCTCCCAAAGAAGCTACCAATGCCGGTCCCCAAACGTCTGAGTGCACATACTCAAGAACCTCTCTCGAATCATGTTTTCCTTCACCGAATGAAACTTTAGTTTGCTTTCCCATAACATATCCATCGCAAAACTCTAGTTCTTTAAAACTCTCTCCATCGATCATCTCCCTCTTCCGAAGAATATTCAAACTCCTCTTCGAGACATGACCTAATCTCAAATGCCATAACCTAGTTGCATCCAAGCCACGAGAAATATCAACACCAACATAAGTTTCTGTAACATCCCCTATCTAGAGGCCCAAAGCTAAGCGCTATAGATGTTGCAGTCATCCATAATATTAACTTCTGATGACTAAATACGGTTATGTTAATGGTATCTATAATATCAGAAGCACTTGAATATGAAACAAAATAAACAATTTCAAAAAACAACATTTTTCTGATTACATTTCCAAAACATGTTCCATATTCAAATTACATAATCCCATCGCTTTCCCAGGTTCAGATAAAATATAGTTATTACATAATTACGCCAAGACCGACATATGACGATGCCCCCTTAGTTGAACAGAGTACTATATATACAATACAGTGGAATCAATTCAAAATATAACAACAACTCCTAATTAGCTATCTACCAGCCACCTGCTCGTCACCGGAAGCTTTATTCGCCAACCTACTAAAACCTGTAAACCTCAACCCTCAGCCTACTCAAATCAATTTTGAGCACCTGAGAGTTTAAGGAAAAATGAACTTCGAGTCAGACATAAAGCCTGGTGTGAATAATACTATACATCTCGGTTATCTGATATTAAGTGAGACTACGCCGCTTAGCAGAACGGGTTTCCCCTCACTAATATCCTTTTTAAAACATATCTTTTACAAATTATAATCCTACAACCAAAACTAGTTAAATCTATAAAGCAATATCATGTATATGTACATATCGGTTCTCATATGGACTATCTGTCCATACGTTGTAGTTTTGTTTGGCAAACGACTAACACTTGGCTGACTCGGGCCTACCAGAAAAAAACATAAAAATCTAACATCTATTAGATACTCCTCTTCTAGACGGTCTATCCTTACTTACTTCTCCAGGTCTAACTGATCCTAATGGTTTTGCGGGCTCACCAATAACCTGTCTACTTTTCTATACAAATATATTCATTTCTATGTGTAACCATCATTTAAGTCTACCTGTGACTAAGCCCTGCACACTGGAATTTTGGAGTAAATTAGCTAGGGGCTAATAGCTAATGAGTATAGAGCGCAACCCTACACCAGTCCCATTCGGTCTTCTAATCCGAGCCATTTTCTTAGGGTTAACTACCTTTTAAATTTTTCCTTGAAAACCTTTTCAAAATGATTTAAACCTTTAAATCAAACATACACAAGGAAAATATACTCTTTGCTTTACTCTAAACTATTTGTCATGTTATATATACGTTACCCAAAATAATGTTGATGAAATCATTAAAGATTTTCTCATCCCTCCAAAATAAGTTATAACCCTTTTTAACTTAAAAACACTTAGGCTATATAGCCAAAAGCAACTCATTCGAAACCTTTATTTAAAACCTTTAAACAACCCTTTCAAAACCATTGAAAGTACCCCTTTCGAAACCTTTGAAAGTATCCCTTTCAATACAAGTAAAACCTTAGGCCGAAGGCCAAAACATACCTTTCAAAATCATACCTTTCGAAACCATTCATATTTATCCTTTCGAAAGCATTGAAAAACATCTCCTTCGAAAGCTTTAAAACCTTAGACATCCATTCTTTAAAACGCTTAAACATTGCCTTTCAAAACCATTGGAAAACCTTTCCCTTTATTCCTTTCGAAACCATTAGGGAACCACCCCTTAGAAACCTTTCTTTAAAACCTTTCGAAAGCATCAAAACATCAAGCCTTTCGAAAGCATTTGGGTTCAATTTATAACATGTGGAAACACCTTTCGAAACCATTAAAACTATCTCTTTCGAAACCATTTGGGTTCTACCTTTTATAGAGCAAAAGGGTCATTAAAATATTTAAGTCAAAAGCATCTCTTTCGAAAACACTTCCTATGTAAAGAAGTGATGGTGTCGAAATCATCCCTTCAAAAGCATTTGGAGAGGCGGCTTGGTTTTAAAAACAAGGTAACCCTTTCGAAACCAATCTGGATCGAAAGGTAAAAAAGCGGCAGTCAGAGGCTTCTACCTAGTCGAAAGCAATTACTTAAAAACAAAGAAGCAACCTCTTAAAACCATTCTTTTAAAGTCATTGACCTAGTCGACAGTAGACAAAGTCGAAAGCTATTTAGTCGAAAGCAAAGCAGATGCATTTTCATTTTAAAGCAAAGTAGTGCTTCGACCCCTAGTTTCGACCCAATATCTTCCGCCTATATCCAATTCACTACGTACTAGGTATCTGATACCATGTGCATTGGTTTCGATGGAGTCAGTGGCGGAGGTAAGGAATCAGAAGCCTGGTGCTGAAAGCATTGAAACAGGAAAAAGCAAGTAGATTTGACTTTTTAAACTATTTCTTTGTACCTAACCTGCCTTGTTTGTCAAATTATGATTGGTTGCAAATTTTTCTTTTCTAAAAGTACTGCTGATTTTCAGAAATAAAGATTTGAATTATTTACAAAACACCCCTTCTCTTTTTTATAAATATATAAAACATTTAAGTCCCATACCTTAAATAATTTTATATATCCATTAAAACACTTAGGAAAATTCCACAAAAATTTCAGAAAATCATTTTTAATATGTTTTCAAACATATATAACTTTCAGACCCTAAGCCAATATAATTTGACTTTAATTAATTTTAAACCCAAATTAACATTTTCTTCACTAGAAAATTTATGTAAAATCCACATTAATTCAGAAAATCATGAAAATTGAAACCCATTTCTAAATTATTGTTTCTAATCTAAATTTAAATTCGCAAGGCAATTGGATGTCATATAATAGGGTTTTCATATCGAAACATATCACAAAATCTATGTGAATTAGCATAAATCATCAACAACACATAAATATACATTTTATCATCCAAAACATGGAAAAACATTTGCAAATAATTCGGATTTCATTCCAAAAACTGAAAACCATTAAAAATTGAGATGTAGTCATTTTTCACCTTAGCTTTTTGATTAAGGATGTGGGATTAGTTCTTGATCAAATGATTTGATTCTTCCTCTTGAATTCTTCTTCTTTGCTCTTCCTACTAGTAGCCGGCCTTAGGTCTATTTTTGTTTGTGAAAATAGAATGAATGTACAGAATGAATTTCTAAGGGGTTTAGGGTATAAGGATATGCCTTGCTCCTATTTTGTCCTTGCATATTTCCTAACCTTTTGTTCTCTTTTTATTCTTTAGTTCACTTGTTTAACATGACACGACTACCCCTTGTTTAATCACAAATCTCAATCCATTAATCTACTTACATTATTTTATTTTATTTAACTAATTAAATATCCTAAATAATGTTACTAAAAATATGAGGTGTTATAGACTCCCCTCCTTAAAGAATTTCGTCCCCGAAATTACGATAAGGTACACATCAGAACAATCAAAGGTAAAACATACCATCAAACAAATCAGGATAAGTATCTCTCATCCTGTTCTCAGCCTCCCAAGTACAGTCTCTGTCATCGTCGCTCCACTGGATTTTAACTAATCTGACTGTCTTGTTCCTCAACTTCTTCTCATCTCTCGCGACTATGTGAACTGGCTTTCTAACTATAGTCAAATTCGTCTCTACGACCAAGTCATCTAACAAAGTTGGTGATATAGTAGTATCCGGATCTCGAATACACTTCCTTAGATGAGAAACATGGAAAACATCATGGACTCCTGCCAAACTGCTCGGTAACTCTACTCTATATGCGAGTTTCTTGATCCTCTCAATAATAGAAAATGGTCCAACGAACCTCGACGCCAACTTCCCTGATTTTCCAAACTGAATCACACCCTTCATCGGTGACACCTTAATGAAAACATGCTCTCCAACAGAAAACTCTAAGTTTTCGTCTTTTATCCGCATAATTCTTCTGCCTAGATTGAGCTTCCTTCATTCTAGCTCGAATTAACTCAACCTTTTTGCAGCTTCTCTAACCAAATTCGAACCAAGAACCAACCTATCCCTGGTCTCTAACCAACAAACTGGAGATTTGCATGGACTTCCATACAAAGCTTCAAATGGTGCCATCCCTATGCTAGCCTGATAACTGTTGTTATACGAAAACTCGACTAGTTGTAGATGGTCTCCCCATGATCCCCCAAAATCTAGCACATAGGCTCGTAACAAATCCTCCAAGACTTTGTTAACTCCCTCTGTTTGCCCATAAGTCTGTGGATGGTAAGCGGTACTCATCTTGAGCTTGGTACCTAAGGTATCCTGTAGACTCTTCCAGAACTCGCTTGTGAATAAAGAATCTCTATCACTCACTATACTACTAGGAATTTCATGCAGTCTAACTACATTCTTCATAAACAACTTCGCTAACACAGGCGCCATTCTGGTTGACTTAATTGGAACGAAATAGGCACTCTTAGTCAACCTGTCCACAATGACCCATATGCTTTCATTTCCTCTATTAGACATTGGCAACCCGTTAATGAAATCCATAGAAATAGAATCCCACTTCCACACTAGAATGTTCAAAGCCTGAAGCAACCCACTTAGCTTCTGATGTTCGGCTTTTACCCGTTGGCAGTTTAGACACTGCTTCACCCATAAGCCTACATCCCTCTTCATACCTTCCTAGAAGAAACTTCTCTTCATGTCCTGATACATCTTTGTTCCTCCCGGATGAATATTGAACTTCGAACGATGGCATTCCTCCAAAACTTCCTTCTTAATGTCTCCCGCATTCAGAACACACAATCTTCCTTTCCTTCTCAACCACCCATTCTGGTCGAGACTAAAATCTTTTAAGTCATCACTCTCTATTTCATCTCTCAACTTTCTGATCCGTTCAGCCAACACTGGATCCTCTAGCTTTTTAGAAGCAACCTTTTCGATCATAACTGGTCGAACTTCCAAACATGATAACAAAGCAGTTTCTGTACTTGAACTACCCTTAGATCTCCACTGTACCCTGCAAGTCGCTAATGCTTCCAAATCTTTCCACTTAGCTATCATCGCTAACACCATATTTTGATGTTTTCTGCTAAGTGCATCTGCAACCTTGTTGCCTTTCCCCGGTGTGTACTCAATATCGAAATCATAAGCAGCTAAGAACTCTAATCACCTCTATTGTCTCATGTTCATCTCCTTCTGAGAGAACAAATACTTCAACGACTTATGGTCCGTTTACAATTCAAATCTTTCTCCCAAAAGATAATGTCTCCACACCTTCAGCGCAAAAATCACCGCAGCTAACTCCAAGTCATGGGCTGGGTATCTGACTTCATGCAGCCTAAGCTGTCGAAAAGCATAGGCAATTACTCTACCCCTCTGCATTAACACAGCTCCTAACCTAGTCCCAAATGCATCCGTTTACACCACTAAATCCTGATTCCCCTCTGGAACAACTAACACAGGTGCATTAGTCAATAAGTGTTTCTGCTTCTGGAATGCCTCCTCACACTTATCAGTCCAAACGAACTTCACATCCTTTCGAGTTATCTTGGTCATTGGTGCCGCCATCCATGAAAAATCCTTAATAAACCTCTGATAGTAACCAGCCAATGGCAGAAAACTTCTTATCTCAGTCACCATTTTTGGTCTCTTCCAACTATTCACGGCCTCGATCTTAGTTGGATCTACTGGTAACCCATACTCTGAAACTACATGGCCAGGAAACTTCACTTCCTTCTTTCAAAAATGACATTTCAAGAACTTCGCCTTCAGCTAATGCTGCCTCAGCATTTCAAGCACTACTCTAAGATGAACTTCATGCTCCCTTTCATCCTTAGAGTACACCAAAATAACATCTATAAAAACCAATACGAACCTATACAGGTGCTCTCGAAAAATCAAGTTCATCAAATCTACAAAGAAAGATGGCACATTAGTCAGTCCGAATGGCATCACTAACCATTCGTACGATCCATATCCGGTTCTAAACGCCATCAAAGGACTACTATCCTCTGCCACTCTAAGCTGATGGAAACTTGTCGCTAAATCTAACTGCGAAAATATCTTGGCTCCACTCAACTGATCGAACAAATCGTCTATCCTAGGCGGCAGATATCGATTCTTTATCATTTTCTCATTCAACTTACGATAATCGATACATAACTTTAACGATCCGTTCGGCTTCTTAGCAAACACTGCGGCTGCTCCCCAAGGTGAACTACTAGGTCTGATAAAATTCTTGCATTCTAAATTCACCAACTACACCTTGAGCTCCCTCATTTTGGTAGGTGTCATCCTGCTTGGCAATCTACTCATTGGTTCTGCTCCAGGAACCAAATCTATCCGAAAATCAATGGCCCGTTTCGGTAGCAATCCTACCACGGGTTCAAAAATATCCGTGAATTATCTAACCACAAAAACTCGATTCAGCTCGTCTTCTATCTCCACAACACCTAACAAAGTATTCACTTCACAGCTAGGGTTTTCTACGGTATATACAACTCGCTCCCTACAGTCTGGGTGTCTAAGCAATATTTTCCCATCATGGCAAAATATCCTAGCATCGTACTTACTTAACCAATCCATACCCTAAATAATTTCGAATCCTAGAAAATCAAACACATGCAAACTGCAAAAAAAAGTATGACCTAACAAGTCAAACTTTAGGTGATCACATCTCATCCCAAGTGTTGCATATCCTCTTATTGGATTTGCAACTCTTAAGGAAGTAACTAGGTATGAGGGTTCTAGGTTAAGCTTATCTACCAAACAATGAGATATAAAAGAATGTGATGCACCAGTATCAAACAGAACACTGACTGCCATACCAAGAATCATAAGTATACCTCCCAGCACTACTTTTCCTTTTTCCCATGCCGTGGATCTCGAGGTAGCTGGCTCTAATGCATATACTTTGCCCTTTCCATCCTTATTAGGCTCCTTGCATTGGTTCTTGTAATGACCCATCTGATCGCAGTTGAAGCATTTAACATTCTTCTTCCCATTCACCATCTTTGCCTCTCCAGAACGACATTCATTCGCAAAGTGCCCTATCTTGTCGCACTTAAAACAGACAATTTTTGACTTTCCCTTCTTTGCGGCTCCACCCTTTTGGGCTCCCTTCTTAGGAAAGAACTTCCTTTTCTGACTCTGCCCTATCTGGACCTACTTCGCCTTATTCTTCTCCACATAAGCGATAATTTCCTCATGTCTTAGACCATATCTACTACAACATCACAAGGTTCCCTGATATGAGGTAATGTAGCCCTGGCCAATTTAGGTTTCAACCCCATAATGAACTTCTTGTTTCTCTTAATCACGGTATTACAGTGGCATGACCATATCTTGCCAACTCCTCAAACCTTGTAGCATACTCTAACACAGTCATCTCTCCCTGCTCTAACTCGGCAAACTTCCTGAGCAAGGTAGACTTTGCCATCACAGACATGAATCTCTCCTCGAAATTCCTCTTAAACTCAGCCCATGTCATCGTTCCTTCATCCACTCCAGCTATCACACTATTCCACTAGTATAAAGCTGCTCCTTGAAGCTATCTCAAAGTGAACCTTCTTTTATGCTCATCACTTAGCCCTAGATCTATAAAAATCCTCTCACAGTGCAACAACCAGTTACCCACTTCTATGGCGTCTTCAGTCCCAACGAATGGTTTTCCTCCGAACCTAGCATAGTCCCTACTCAAAGCAGCATAATTATTGACTATTGGAGCTTCCTGGGCTCCTCCCCCAACTACTCCAGCAGCAACTCCCGCTTGCATCATATTCATGAAAAACTGGTACATGGCTCCCATGTCAACTTGCGGGACTTCAGCACCAGTATTTCCAACTCGTGCCTGACCTTGGTTCCTTCTAGTATTAGGTCTAGCATTTCCATCTACAGTGGTGCTTCCTCCTCCAACATTGTCCCTTCAAGAATCCATATATGCATTCGAACCTACGTGAGATACAGAAAAATAACCTAATAGAGATAGGAGACTAGAGATAAAGCGCATACTTATATATGACAAATACAAGTACGTTACTATAACATTATCCTTGCCCCAATCTTATCTCTAATTCCTTAGGATTATGTTTTCAAAAATCGTTTTTTTACTTAAAGTTTTTCATAAACCAATGCTCTGATACCAAGTTGTAACATCCCATATCTAGAGGCCCAAAGCTAAGCGCTACAGATGCTGCAGTCATCCATAGTTTTAACTTCTAGCGACTAAATACGGCTATGTTAATGGTATTTATAATATCAGAAACACTTGAATATGAAACAAAATCACCTATTGTAAAAAACAACATTTTTCTGATTACATTTCCAAAACATGTTCCATATTCAAATTACATAATCCCATCGCTTTCCTAGGTTCATATACAATATAGTTATTACATAATTACGCCAAGACCGACATATGACGATGCCTCCTTGGTTGACCAGAGTACTATATATACAATACAGAAGAATCAATCCAAAATATAATAGCAACTCCTAATTAGCTATCCGCCAGCCACATGCTCATCACCGGAAGCTTTATTCGCCAACCTACTAAAACTTGTAAACCTCAACCCTCAGCCTACTCAAATCAATTTTGAGCACCCAAGAGTTTAAGGAAAAATAAACTTCGAGTTAGACATAAAGCCTAGTGTGAATAATACTATACATCTCGGTTATCTGAAATTAAGTGAGACCACGCCGCTTAGTGGAACGGGTTTCTCCTCACTAATATCATTTTTAAAATATATCTTTTGCAAATTATAATCCTGCAACCAAAACTGGTTAAATATGTAAAGCAATATCATGTATATGTACATATCAGTTCTCATATGGACTATCTGTCCATACGTTGTAGTTTTGTTTGGCAAACTACTAACCCTTAGCTCACTCGGCCTACCAAAAAACATAAAAATCTAACATCTGTTAGATACTCCTTTTCTGGGCAGTCCGTCCTTACTTACTTCTCCAGGTCTAACTGATCCTAATGGTTTTGCGGGCTTACCAATAACCTATCTTCTTTTCTGTACTGTAACGACCCATAATTTTAACTATTTTAAATTATTAAATTTAATATGATTATTGTATAAAAATGGTTAGAAATAAAAATTTATATTTTATTAATGTAATTTATTTAATATGAACTTGAACAAAATTTTGAAATAACCAATTTTGAAAATTATGGCAATAACAAGTATTGAAATGAAATTTTATATATTGAATGAGTTTATAATCAATAGCTGGGATTGAATAATAAATGTTGAATTATTTAGATGTAAATAAAATAATTGTTTGATAATAAAATTCATTTAAAATCTAATATTGAGATTTGATAGAATTCTAATATTGAAATTCATTAAAATTGGATTATTGTAATACTTTAAATAAATAGTGTAGTAGTTTGTTATTTGAAAGTATCTTATGAGTTAAATGTTATAAGCTAAATAACTTGTATTTTGATTATAGAGATTTATTGGATAGTTAAATTGTTTAAATTTAATATTGGAAATTATTTAAATAATTGAATCCTGAATTAAATATGAAAGAAAATATTTTAAAGGTTGATTTAAATTTTATTTAAACAAGAATGAAGATTGTTAACTTTTAAAATTGAATTTAAAAGTGAATAAACAGAAATTGGAAATTTTATATTTTAATTAACGAGTAAAAATAGCCATTTTGGCCATTTTCTCGGATTTCGACGAAACCAGCTTCATCGGATCCGTAATAGTGAATTATTATAGGATTTCAAGTTTCGTAGCGATCAGACTTATCGTTTGACCGTGCGAGCTTGAAATACATAGAAATTAATTAAAGGTATTTAATTAAAATAAATTGGTTTTGAAAAGCTATCTTTCGCATTCGATCGAATTAGGCCTTGAGACTAGTTCGATCGTGTTCGAAATGGGGGTATAACATATAGAATGCCTGGCGGCATGCGTCGTTTGGAGTTCGGAAAATTTATGGGTGAATCGGGTCGGAAACTTATATAATAGGCCGTTCATTTCCGTAACCCTAGAAAATATCGCAGTTGAGCTTCTCTTAAAGCGATTAATGGTCGATATTCCACCTTCCTCCTCCTTCGATTTCTCTTCATCCACGCAACGAAATCAAAAATTTCCAAAAGGAAAATCGTAGATCTCTATGAGATCTACATGTTAAACGGCTGGATCGTGCTATTATCAACGATAGGAGCAAGATTTGCCTCGCATTCGTGTGCATTTTTTGGGGTTTCCTCGTCTAAGCGTGCGGCAGCGCTGCTGGAGGCTGGTGGCACAAGGTCTGAGGTGGTCGGCGACGTTGCTTTTGCGTTCGATCGATGTAAAAACAAAAAGATAAGCAGTCGCGAACGGGAAAGGAGGGAAGGCGAGCACGCATGTAGCTTTGTGTGAAGAGAAGGAAGAAGCGGTCGAGGTTTTGTTTTTTTTAATTTGTTCTATTAATTTTAATTTTAATTATCGACATATTAATAAAATCATAACTCTTTCATACAAGGTCCGATTCGAGTGAAAGGAGTTGCGTTGTAATCGTATCATCGTCGTCTACGACATGGAACAGAAGTGGAATTTATTTGAAGCTGAAATATTTTCAGTTTCAAATAAAGGTGATTGTTTTAAACGCTCATGAAGTACTAAATATTTTTATGTTAGTTAAATTGACAATCATGAAGTAATTTAATTCTATTGACTGTTGTTTGGTAATTTAATTGACATCTAAATTGACATATGAGTGGAATTGATAGAAATTAAATTGACAGAAAAATTTGAATTTGAAATTAAATTGCCAGTTAGACACCCAATATTGATAACTAGTTAATGATTGTGAAATTTTGACCGATTTGGATGTTGATTGGAATTTGATGCTATTGGTTGATATTTTGGATAATTTGGATGTTTATTTATTTTTATATATTCCTGTTATCACCCTGTATATTATTGACATCATATAAACTGTTATCTAAATTATATTCGAATAAATTAAGAAATAGATTGAAATGATATATACCTATGACACTTTGATTTGGAATGAAATGATATATATCCATCCTTGAAATTAAATTGAAATAACCATTCACTTGGTCATAGGATAGAAAATTATATATGGACACCGGATTGGTTAAATTAAATAATTTTAAAATTTTTGGTTTGAAATTATTTAAATGATTTTGATTTGAAGAAATAAAAATTGAATTTACGGAAATTGAATTATTTTCGAAATTGAGCTCGAAATTTTGGAATTGAAATTTGTTAACAGGAATTGTTTAAATAACCGAATTTGAAATTTGAAGTTATAATTGAAATATGATTTAAATTATGGAAATTGATTTGTTTAAAAGATTTGAACTTTTATTCAAACTTTGAAATAAATCCAAGCAAAAGTAATTTAAATGGATATTTCAAAAATTGAACTCAGAATTGAATTATTTTAAAGATTTGAACCTTAATTGAATATTGAAGTTTAATTTTATTTAAGTGATTTAAATCGGTATTTTGAAATCGAACTCGAAATTGATATAAAATGAAATGGTTTGAAATAAGAATTGAATTGAAATTTAAACCATTAAATTGAATTGTTGAATTGAAATTGAAGTTGAAAATGAAAATCGGAACTGAAATTTATTTGAATTGAAATTGGAATCGAAGTTAATTCGAATTGATATCGAACGATATGAATTGAATTGAGATTGAAAATGACTTGAATTGGTAATAACTGAAATTGAATCAGTTTATTGGAATTTGGACTTGGGTTCGATTTGTCGAAATGGAAAGAGACGGTTTGATTTGAAATTATTTTCAAAATAAATTATTTTGATATAAACTGTTTAAAAATTTATCTCTTTTTAAATATTTAAATTATTTTGATTTTCTAAACTATTTTACTATATAAATTATTTTCAATACTCAAACCATTTTATATCAAACTATTTTAACTTTTAAACTATTTTTAACTTTTAAGTTATTTAAAACTATTCAAGCTATTTTCTAAAATTTCAAATTGGTCAAAGTGGAATGTTATATTTAAATCGTGGATTTAAATGCGAATTGGGTTAAAATGAAGTTATAACCTAAATTGAAATTTGAAACGATTTCGGAAGTAAAATTGAGAAATTTGAATGAAATGATATTTTCAAGTGAAATGACATATCGAACTGAATATGATTTTTGACGTGAATGTGAAATTTTTGAAATGAAATTTATTTTGAAGAGAATATGATATCTTGATATCAAGAATGAATCGTTCTGAAATGTAAAAGTACTAACTAGTGTGTAAAACGACGTTTGTTTGTTAAAGAGACCTGGACCTCTTATTGGCATACTCTTTGTCAATATTGGAACCACTTTAACAACTATGTACGCGGAGGAGACTCCAGAACGAAGTGGTTGGATTTGGCATCGTTTGTTGGATTAGAAGAAAGAGAACGATGATGGATAGACCCCGGCACTTGTGATAATTTGAAATGACTAAAACAGGACGGCTTGATAGGGCCAAGCGGGCTAGCTACCCCTAGCGGACATCCGTTCTTCGATTTTCTCTTTGGACTTGGTCCATGCTATTACTCTTATTGTTGGTTTCGATTGGTGCACCTTGATTTGAGATGACCTCCCTTTGACTCGATATGGGATGGATGTACGCGGTGGGCGGTCGTGGCTACGATGCATTACCACCAGCCCTGCGACCCGAACTGGTAGTATCCTACCTTGGGCATTGCCTCGCGTGCCTTATCATACTCTTATCCCTATACGAGACCACTACGATTTTGGTTTAGTGTTGTTGTATCACAACGCATCCCTATCCCAAACGTGCTATTGGGGCATTATATGCAAACTGTACGGCAATGCTTAAAAACATGTTAATGGGGATTGATGTAAAGCCTTAACGCTAAAACATATATTTATTTTACTAATTAGACATTATATATATAGAGTATTCTACTATATATATATATTTTGACAAATCCTTAAGAGATGGAAAATCCCGTAACATCTCTTGAGTTATTGCACGCACGTTATAGATTGCATAGGAGATGTAAAACCCCGTAAACATCTCTGACGCTATCACACTTCTATTATATGCGATATTGATTTGACTCACATAAGGATGTTTTAGTCCTGACTCGAGTGTTTTGCCTTTTCATTACACTCGAGTCAGCCCTGAGTTTTCAACGCACTGAAGATTATCTCCTGAAGGACGAAGATGAAGATTTGGTATATTATATTACTAGTATTATTTTACCACATTGTGTTTTGCTGTATTATCCTATTATTCTGTTGTATACACAACTATGATAAATGTTGTAAAATTATAATCAAATGTATAATATAAACAACTTCATGGACTGTTTATTTGATTATTATATTTTTTCATTCCGTGTGAGATTCTGTATTTGTTTTCTTCTTCTTTTCTTATTTTGTTTCTTAATTAACCCCATTGATTATCTGTGTTTCGAATTGTTTGAGTTGGACATGTGTGGATTATTGTCGATTTAAACTTTCCGAAATGTGGGTCGTCACCTGTACAAATATATTCCTTTCTGTGTGTAACCATAATTTAAGTTGACCTGTGGCTAAGCCCTATTCGTCACTGGTAGATTTATTTGCCAACCTACTAAAACCTGTAAACCTCAACCCTTAGCCCACTCAAATCAATTTTGAGCATCCAAGAGTTTAAGGAAAAATAATTCGAGTCAGACATAAAGCCTGGTGTGAATAATACTATACATCTCAGTTATCTGAAATTAAGTGAGATCATACCGTTTAGCGGAACGGGTTTCCCCTCACTAATATCCTTTTTAAAACATATCTTTTGCAAATTATAATCCTACAACCAAAACTGGTTAAATCTATAAAGCAATATCATGTATATGTACATATCAGTTATCATATGGAGTATCTGTCCATATATTGTAGTTTTGTTTGGCTAACTACTAACCCTTGGCCGACTCGGGCCTACCAGAAAAAAACTTAAAAGTCTAACATCTGTTAGGTACTCTTCTTCTGGACGGTCTGTCCTTACTTACTTCTCCAGGTCTAACTGATCCTAATGGTTTTGCGGGCTCACAAATAACCTGTCTTCTTTTCTATACAAATATATTTCTTTCTGTGTGTAACCATCATTTAAGTCTACCTGTGACTAAGCCCTGCACACTGGAATTTTGGACTAAATTAGCTAAGGGCTAATAGCTAATGAGTATAGGGCGCGACCCTACACAAGTCCCATCTGGTCTTCTAATCTGAGTCATTTTCTTAGGGTTAACTACCCTTTAAATTTTTCCTTGAAAACCTTTTTCAAAATGATTTAAACCATTAAATCATACATATACAAGGAAAATATACTCTTTGCTTTACTCTAAGCTACTTGCCGTGTTATATATACTTTACCATAATGTTGCTGGAATCATTAAGGATGATAAGGATTTTATCCCTACAAAATAAGTTATAACCCTTTTTAACTTAAAAACACTTAGTCTATATTGCCAAAAGCAATTCATTCGAAACCTTTGTTTAAAACCTTTAAACAACCATTTCGAGATCATTAAAAGTACACTTTTTGAAACCTTTGAAAGTATCCCTTTCAATACAAGTAAAACCTTAGGCCAAAGTCTAAAACATACCTTTTGAAACCATTCATATTTATCCTTTCAAAAGCATTGGAAAACATCTCCTTCGAAAGCTTTAAAACCTTAGACATCCTATCTTTAAAACACTAAAACATTGCCTTTCGAAACCATTGGAAAACCTTTCCTTTTAGTCCTTTCAAAACCATTGGGAAACTGTCCCTTAGAAACCTTTCTTTAAAAACTTTCGAAAGCATCAAAACATCAAGCCTTTCGAAAGCATTTGGGTTCAATTTATAACATGTGGAAACACCTTTCGAAACCATTAAAACTATCTCTTTCGAAACCATTTGGGTTCTACCTTTTATAGAGCAAAAGGGTCGTTAAAATATTTAAGTCGAAAGCTTCTATCTAGAAAGCATTTCCTAAGTAAAGAAGTGATGGTGTCGAAACCATCCCTTCGAAAGCATTTGGAGAAGCAACTTGGTTTTATAAACATGGTAACCCTTTCGAAACCAATCTGGATCGAAAGGTAAAGAAGCGGCAGTCGGGGGCTTCGAACTAATCGAAAGCAGTTACCTAAATGAAAGGGACGCGGAAGATGATCTTAAGGCTATTTAACACTAGAGAGGGGGGGGTGAATAGTGTTTTAAGAATTTCTTTAAAACTTCTTTGATTTAAATTGAATTAACTAACTTAATGCAAATACACAATCACAGATCAAATCACAGAATCACAAACAAATGCAAATATAAATAAAAAGCAAGTAAAGGAAAGAACACACCAGGAATTTTATACTGGTTCGGTGTTACCCTACATCCAGTCCCGCACAACCCGTACGGCTTTCTATTCAACAATAATCTAGATTACAATCCCTCGATTCCAAGGCAACGAGGTACACCCTCCAGATTCTCAGGTCTCTGGGTAGAACCACTTGATTCACAGGACACAAGTTCACCCGATCGATTTCCAAGGACACGATCACACCTTTATAACCCCACACAAGTTTCTTTGAGTACAAATGTATCTATAACTCTGATAAGCACTGAGATTCTTTGGAGAGAGTGGCAGAGAATTAAACTAGAGATATTCTGGTTTGATTCACTTAAGATTTCGGCAAAATATGGATAGGATGATTAGAAAATAAGATAAGAGAGTAAAGAGGAGAGAAAATAAAGAAAGTAGTTACTGGAAAACGTCCATAACAGTCTCTATTTATAGAGGATGAATGGATGTGTCCATTCGAAGAGGTTTAAACGAATAGACACTTCTTTTGAAAACAACCTTTGCTGTAACGGGAAGCATGTCGACATGACAGGTAAATAGGATGTCGACATGGTCTAGTAAAAAGTGATGATTTGCTTTACTTTGAAAATGATGATTTAAAACATATGCAACTTTATTCAAATGGACTCTATGTATTTGTAGAAGGTATTTAGAAGTAGAAATACTTATGAATGTATATATGTATATATACTAAAATATATTTAAAATCAAAGTAAATAAACTAAAGTAAATATAATATTAAAATAGATTTTGAGGCTAAAATATCAAGGACAATTTTGAAATCAAAATATAACAAAATGATAAATATGATTTTGAGGCTAAAACATTTTTGGAAATGCGAACGAAGGTTTTTCTTTTGAAAAGGAATATTTGAAAATCAAATTATAAAACAAGAGATAATTTTGAAAATCATTTTGAATCAAAATTAGTGAATAACAAAATAGGGCTACTATCCGTTCCACTAGATATTTCGTGAGTTCCATCTCACTAGGGTTCCATCCCTTTAACAAGAACGAAGTGGATTCCATTCCACGAGTAAATTGGATAAAAAAGAATGATAGTGCTTTCAAGGAGTTTTAACAAATATCTAACCTAACTATATTATTTGTCTTGAACTCTTGAATATCTTGAATCTCATGAGTCTTCAATCTTGAACTCTTGATCTTTGTCTTCATCAATTTTGTTTTCTTTACTGTACAGTCTTCTTTTGTTGATACCTGCATATAGATTTCCTACACATATATATTTTATAACACTTCTATAGTTGTTGTCATCAAAACCACTATCCTATGGACTAACATTCTCCCCCTTTTTGATGATGACAACCTTTGTTTATAAAATATTTATATTCTCCTTATAATTCCCCCTAAATCTAATAACTCCCCCTTAATCTATGCCTAACTAACCTATTTTATACTTCTCCCCCTTTGTCATCAACAAAAAAATGACACTAACTCCCCCTAAATCTATGATATTAATGATAGTGTTATCATTAATAATACTGAAACTAGATATAACAATGCACTAAACATCGTATACTTAGAATGTTATATATGAGCAATATAAGAATAAGAATAATAAGTGTAACCACAGATTATTTTATTCATTTCAATATTACTATATGCATGACTATTTAAACTTATAAACACATAAATAACTAAAACAAGAAAATAAACAACTCAACGGTTGTTTTTGATGATGGGAGACTTGTGGACAAGACAATTTGGGTAATGGAAACAGAAATTTCCATGTTGTTCCACAATGTTCCCATAAGCATCAAAACAAACTTCCCTTACACATACTGCTTCATCATCAGTTTCTTTTGCTCTCTTGCCATTCTCAATTGTTGAACTTGCATTTCAGCTAACATCTGCAGCGAATCATTAACTTTCTCCTCTATTTTGATGACACGAGCGAGTATGGAGTTTTGGACAGGGCCATGTGAAGGAGAAGGGAAAGAAACCGGTGATATTTGATTAGGATTGGATGTGGAAGCCATGGATTTGATGTTTCTAGAAAGTAGAATGAAGAAATAATGATTGGAGGGAAGAGAAACTCGGAATGGGTGAGTTAAATAACCACCCATTCAAAAATTAGAGGGAAAAAACGAACTGTCATTTTTACCGTTGCATGTCGACATGACGCATGAATACCATGTCGACATGGTGTTGCAAAATGCTATGGTTAAGAAAACATTCATATATACCCTATGCATACTACTATACTATATACTATATTTCAGAAAGAGAACATATACCTAATTCTCTTCTTAACTTGGTGAAGACAGGTTCTCCTAAAGGTTTGGTTAAAATATCAGCTATTTGATTTTCAGAATTAACGAAATCAAGAGAAATTTTCTCTTTATTTACGTTATCTCTTAGAAAATGGTGTCTAATGTCAATATGTTTAGTTCGGGCATGGAGAGTTGGGTTTTTGGACAAATTAATGGCACTAGTGTTATCACAGAAAATTGGAGATTTCGTGATAGATATACCAAAATCATTCAAGGTTTGTTGCATATACAAAACTTGAGAACAAGCTAAAGCAGCAGAAACATACTCTGCTTCAGTTGTTGATAGGGAAACAATATTCTGCTTTTTACTGAACCAAGAAATTAAGGAATGACCTAGAAAGTGACAAGTTCCACTTGTACTCTTTCGGTCTGACTTACACCCAGCATAGTCAGCATCACAGTAGGAAACTAATTCAAATGAATCATTCTTAGGGTAGAACAATCCATAATCAAAGGTGTGTTTAACATATCGAATGATACGTTTCACAGCTTTTAGATGAGTTTCCTTGGGTTGAGATTGATATCTTGCACAGAGACAGACACTGTTCATGATATCTGGTCTACTAGCAGTTATATAGAGAAGTGATCCAATCATTCCTCTATACAAGGTTTGATCTACGTCTTTGGATAGATCATCCTTACTTAACGCTATATTGGTTGCCATGGGAGTTGGTTTTCCACTCACATTGGTTAAGCCAAACTTACTAACTAACTCTCTCGCATACTTCTCTTGACTGATAAAGATACCATTATCTAATTGTTTGATTTGTAATCCTAGGAAAAATTTAAGTTCACCCATATGACTCATCTCAAACTCTTTTGTCATAATGTCAGAAAATTCTTTGTTCATGTCAGAATTGGTTGATCCAAAAATAATATCATCTACGTACACTTGTACAAGTTGAATATCATTTTTGTTTCTTTTAATAAAAAGTGTGTTATCTACTTTACCTATTTCAAAATTAGATTGCAAAAGATAAGACCTAAGTCTATCATACCAAGCTCTAGGAGCTTGTTTTAGACCATACAGGGCTTTCTTTAATTTAAAAACATGATTTGGAAATTTTGTATCTTCAAAGAGTGGAGGTTGTTCAACATAAACTTCCTCTTTTACAAAACCATTTAGAAAGGCACTCTTGACATCCATTTGAAAAAGTTTGAAATTATTGAAATTAGCGAAAGCAAGCAGAATTCTAATAGCTTCTAATCTTGCTACGGGTGCAAAGGTTTCGTCATAATCTATACCTTCTTCTTGACAATAACCTTGTGCAACGAGTCGAGCCTTATTTCTACCGACCTCACCTAATTCATTTAATTTATTTTTATATACCCATTTAGTGCCTATAATGGATTTATCCTCAGGTCTAGGAACAAGTTCCCAAACATCATTTCTGGTGAATTGATTCAATTCTTCTTGCATAGCAAGAATCCATGAATCATTAGTTGATGCTTCCTTTGGATTTTTAGGTTCTATTGAGGATATAAAAGCAACATGACTCATACTGTTTAATTGATTCCTAGTTTTAACAACAGATTGCATATCTCCTAGAATATTTTCTACAGGGTGATCTTTTAAAAGCCTAATCTTTTTATTTGGATGAAAAGTTTCATTTGTAGCATCTACAGATTCATGATTAGAAATAACTAAGTCATCCTCATCATTAGTCTGATCAACTTCTTTGAAATTTTCATCAAAGGAAACATTTAAAGTTTCTTCAATAGTGTTTGTTCTTAGATTAAAAACTCTATAAGCTTTACTCCTGTTAGAATATCCGATAAAGATTCCTTTGTCGGATTTAGGATCAAACTTATCTAAATTATCTTTTGTATTTAAGATATAACATTATCTTCCAAAAATTCTGAAATAAGATACCTTAGGTTTCTTATTGAAAAGAAGTTCATAAGGTGTTTTATTAGTTAGAGGTCTAATTAAAATCCTATTCAAAATATAACAGGCTGTTGCAACTGCTTCAGCCCAAAAATGTTTTGGTAATTTACTATCAGAAAGTAGAGTTCTAGCACACTCTTGAATCGTCCTATTCTTACGCTCAACTACTCCGTTTTGTTGTGGAGTTCTTGAAAACGAAAAATTGTGAGTAATTCCCTTCTGATTACAGAATTCCTCAAACTTCTCATTTTCAAATTCACCACCGTGATCACTACGAATAGTGATGATCTTGGAAGAAAGTTGGTTTTGAACTCTTTTTGAAAAACTTTTAAAATAATCAAAAGTATCACTTTTATGTTTCAGAAAGATTGTCCATGTATATCTGGAATAATCATCCACAATTACAAAGACATATTTACTATGGTTGATTGATTGAATCTGAGATGGACCAAATAAATCTAGGTGAAGTAACTCAAGAGGTTTTGAAGTAGAGATCATATCTTTAAGTTTAAAGGAACTTTTTCTAAGTTTTCCTAATTGACATGCATCACATATACTATCTACTTTAAATTGCATCTTAGGGAGGCCTCTTACTAGATCAAGTTTGGATAGTTTAGATAAGAGTTTAAAATTCAAATGTCCAAATCTCTTATGCCAAGTCCAAGGGTCACTTGTATTGGCCAAAAGACATAGATTATCATTTGAAATTTTCATACTAAGAATATAGATATTCTTTTTCCTAACTCCCTCAAAGATAATATTAGATTCATTATCTTCGATGTGACACTTGTCTTTTTCAAATTTAATCCTATATCCTTTATCACATAACTGACTAATACTAAGTAGATTATGTTGTAGATTTTTAACTAACAAAACATTTGAAATAATAGGGGTTTCAGAATTACCTACATTGCCGATGCCAACCACATAACCTTTTGAATTATCCCCAAAATTAACCAATCCTCCATCCTTGTAAATAATGTCATTGAGTATCTCTGGATTTCCTGTCATATGTCTTGAACATCCACTATCAAGTATCCACTTGTTTTTCCTTATTTGCACAGCTTGTCCATTGTGAATAGATTCATTTGTCGCCATGAAGCAAGATTCCTGCACAGTGAGCAACTTTTGTAGACTACCTGATTCTATATAACTATCATGCATCAATTTATGAGACCACAATGATTTGATCATTAAAGAAATATTTTTAGGAAACATTTCAAACTTAGCCATGAACTTTTCAAAAATCAGATTATGAATACTTTGAAAAACTTGCTCTGATACCAAATGAAAGGGACGCGGAAGATGATCTTAAGGCTAGAGGGGGGATGAATAGTGTTTTAAGAATTTCTTTAAAACTTCTTTGATTTAAATTGAATTAACTAACTTAATGCAAATACACAATCACAGATCAAATCACAGAATCACAAACAAATGCAAATATAAATAAAAAGCAAGTAAAGGAAAGAACACACCAGGAATTTTATACTGGTTCGGTGTTACCCTACATCCAGCCCCGCACAACCAGTACGGCTTTCTATTCAACAATAATCTAGATTACAATCCCTCGATTTCAAGGCAACGAGGTACACCCTCCAGATTCTCAGGTCTCTGGGTAGAACCACTTGATTCACAGGACACAAGTTCACCCGATCGATTTCCAAGGACACGATCACACCTTTATAACCCCACACAAGTTTCTTTGAGTACAAATGTATCTATAACTCTGATAAGCACTGAGATTCTTTGGAGAGAGTGGCAGAGAATTAAACTAGAGATATTCTGGTTTGATTCACTTAAGATTTCGGCAAAATATGGATAGGATGATTAGAAAATAAGATAAGAGAGTAAAGAGGAGAGAAAATAAAGAAAGTAGTTACTGGAAAACGTCCATAACAGTCTCTATTTATAGAGAATGAATGGATGTGTCCATTCGAAGAGGTTTAAACGAATAGACACTTCTTTTGAAAACAACCTTTGCTGTAACGGGAAGCATGTCGACATGACAGGTAAATAGGATGTCGACATGGTCTAGTAAAAAGTGATGATTTGCTTTACTTTGAAAATGATGATTTAAAACATATGCAACTTTATTCAAATGGACTCTATGTATTTGTAGAAGGTATTTAGAAGTAGAAATACTTATGAATGTATATATGTATATATACTAAAATATATTTAAAATCAAAGTAAATAAACTAAAGTAAATATAATATTAAAATAGATTTTGAGGCTAAAATATCAAGGACAATTTTGAAATCAAAATATAACAAAATGATAAATATGATTTTGAGGCTAAAACATTTTTGGAAATGTGAACGAAGGTTTTTCTTTTGAAAAGGAATATTTGAAAATCAAATTATAAAACAAGAGATAATTTTGAAAATCATTTTGAATCAAAATTAGTGAATAACAAAATAGGGCTACTATCCGTTCCACTAGATATTTCGTGAGTTCCATCTCACTAGGGTTCCATCCCTTTAACAAGAACGAAGTGGATTCCATTCCACGAGTAAATTGGATAAAAAAGAATGATAGTGCTTTCAAGGAGTTTTAACAAATATCTAACCTAACTATATTATTTGTCTTGAACTCTTGAATATCTTGAATCTCATGAGTCTTCAATCTTGAACTCTTGATCTTTGTCTTCATCAATTTTGTTTTCTTTACTGTACAGTCTTCTTTTGTTGATACCTGCATATAGATTTCCTGCACATATATATTTTATAACACTTCTATAGTTGTTGTCATCAAAACCACTATCCTATGGACTAACACTAAACACAAAAGCGCAACCTCTTAAAACCATTCTTTTAAAGTAATTGACCCAGTCGAAAGCATACCAAGTCGAAAGCTATTCAGTCGAAAGCAAAGCAGGCGCATTTTCATTTAAAAGAAAAGTAATGCTTCGACCCCTTTGGAACCCCTAGTTTCGACCCAGTAGTTCCACCTATATCCAATTCACTACGTACAAGGTATCTGATACCATGTGCATTGGTTTCGATGGAGTCGGAGGTCGAGGTAAGGAGTCGGAAGCCTGGTGCCAAAAGCATTGAAACAGGAAAAAGCATGTAGATTTGAGTTTTTAAACTATTTCTTTGTACCTAACCCGTCTTGTTTTTCAAATTATGATTGGCTGTAATTTTTTTCTTCTAAAAGTACTGCCGATTTTCAAAAATAAAATTTTGAATTATTTACAAAATACCCCTTCTCCTTTTTATAAATATATAAAACATTTAAGTCTCATGCTGTGATATCCCGGGATTTCAGGGAATTTAAAATGTGATAATCTTGTAAGTTAATTATTTAAAATTGGTAAAATTATTGTTTTCAAACAATTTAATAATGAGTTGTTTTTAAATATAGTTATAAACAGATTTTAAATAGGTATATTATTTCAAATTTAATAAGTGTTGATTAAATGTATATATCTATATATGTATATATTTAAATTGTTTTTAAATAAGATAATTATTTACAAATCTAATAATGTGTTTATTTAATTTTATATATATGTTGAGTTGATTTTAAATTTGGATTTTTAAAGTTGCATTTGAATTTGGATTTAAGAATTGAATTTAAAGAAAAATATATATATCTTAAAATGAAAATAATAATATAGTTTGGATTTAAAATATATGAATAAAAGTTTTTATTTAAAAATAAGATTTGTTATATATTATTCTCTTTAAAGAAATTTGTTTATAGAAATTTGGAAGAGTATTTATTTAATAGGAATAAATACAAAAGCTTTTGAATATTCATTTAAAAATGGATTAAATATAATATATATGATTTTATTAGAATATAATTGGTTTATATTCTATTTCCTTTTAAAGATTGTATTTACATAAGGTTTAGAAAAGTATTTATAATTAAGAAATGTATTAATCAATTAGGAAATTAATAATAAAAAGCTTTAAAAATAATATGAATATAAATAATTACAAGTGTTAGCTTCTTAACCATGTTAAATACATGTGTTAAGTAATTGAATAAGGTATGAGACAAGTGTCTCCTTTATTTTATTTTTTTCTTTAAATTTTAATAAAATCAAAATCTACTTATATAAACTTCTACCTTTCCCCTTCATTCTTTTTCTCTAATTTCAGTTCAAAGACCAAAAACCCAAAAACAGAAAAGTTATCAATCCCGAAATGATCTCCACAACCCAAAAACTAAAATTTATTTCCAAACTCAAGAATCAAATCTGAAATCCTCTTCCACAAATACAAGCCTGAAATTTATTTCCAAAACTCAAAATCTAAATCCTGTAAAGCTTCTTCTTCAACTTGTAAACTGTTTTATTCTCAAGCCTACAATCTCCTCAAAACCAAATGCAAACCAGAGAATAATAAAAGCCTGTAATCAAAGCAAACCAAACAAGATCAACAACTAAATCAAAGCTTCTGCAGTTAGGCATTTCCAGATTCATAGGGTTTTAAGCTTTTCAAGTTGCTGTAGCAATTTTCAAGTGCAAACTGTTTCAAAAACTTCTCTGCTCATCATTTAAAAAGGTGAGTAAACACTTTAATTAAAAGTTAAGTAGGAAATCATCTGATTGCATGTGAATCTGTGATGATAATTGTTCTATATGTACGTATATAATTAAGCCTCTGTATATATATGCTTATCTGTTGATTTAGATGCCTCTGTTCTAGTTTTCCAGTGAGTAAACTCACTTGAATCTGCCTATATATTTTGATGTATGTGGTTGACATTTGATGTATGTTATAAAAAAAAATGATTGATTAGTTGTTAAATATGCCTGCATGTTGGTATATATATGTAAAGATGAGTATGTATGCCTGTATAGAGAAAATCACTCCTCTGTTCAAAAGTTAACAGGCTAAAACAAAGTTCAAGAAAATTCAAATTCTCCTTCTTCAATCTATTTTAGGATATGATCCCTAAATGAAAAATGAAAGAATTAACCAGATTTAATTTTTAGAAATAGTTTCAAATGAATATACTGAGTATTTATTTCAAAAACAAAATTTAACAGTAAAGATCATTTATAAGTAAGAAAATCGAATGTCTAAATTTCTCGCTTTGATTATGTAAATTGATTCATACTTGAAAATGGTGATTTTTGATAGTAGATTCAAGATTTTTAAATTCATGGTTGTCGAGATATCGTGAGTTGAACTGTGATGGGATATCTGTCGAATTCTGGTGATCGACGTGGTGAGGTAGATCGGAATTGATGTTAGAGGTAGCTGGAAGGATGGTGGTTGATGGAAAAATGGTGGGAGGGATGTCAGTTGCCTGTGGTGGCGAAGCGACATCGATTTAGGGTTTTAGTCCTGCTTTTGGTTCGTGGGTTTCGCGTGATAATTTCATCATCATTACTCCAATTCAATCGATCGCACCAGGGGAAATAGACGCGTGGTTGGTCGGGGAAGCTGTGGTTGGGGTCGCGGAGACTCTGGTGATCGGGGACGTTGGGTTCGAGGCGATTTCTGGCGAAGGTTTGGTTCCAGTTGCTCATTTTCGTTCGATTTCGATTTCCGGTTGTATTGGATGATCTGGGTGGTCAGTTCATCTGAGGAGATGTTCGGCGACGTGTTGAAGGTCGAAGCGACGATCTCTGGTGGCCGGAGGGGATGTGCACGTGCACGTGTGCACGTCTGTGGATTTGGGTTAGTTTCTGGATTTGGGGAAGAAGAGTTAGATCGGGAGAGATGCGTTGTTTTTTTCGTGTTCGACTCGAAGGGATACTCGGGATTTTGGAAGATAGACTCGAGGCTGTATCGTGTTAGTGAGTGTTAACAGTTATGGTTTTAATAGTTTTAAAGTTTGAACTAAATATTTTTGTAAAAAAATAAAAGAATACACAAGCTTAAGAAGAAGGTGGAGGGCAACTCGGGTTGGACTCGAGCAGGGTAAAGATTTTACCCGAAGCAAAGATCAAAGGAATGATAAGCATGTTAAATGTTTTTAAATAATGTGATTAGGTAATTAATAAAGATGATGATTTATCTTAAAGGTAATTAAGATTTTGATAATTAGATGAAGTAATTAACATATGATTAATTATATTAATTATTGATTAAGTAATTAATTAATTAATTGTTAAGGATTATAAATTAATTAATTAAGAGGTTAATTAAATTGTAATTAAGAATTATTAATTAGATAATTAGAGATAATTTATTAATAATCAGTGGTTAATTAATTTAGTAATTAATTAATGATTAGTGATTAATTAATTAAGTAATTAAGTTGTAATTAGTGACTAATTAATTAAGTAATTAAAGATAAATTAATTTGTAAATAAGGATTAATCAAATAGTAATTAAGGATTAATTAAACTGTTATTAAGTTTTATTAATTGATAATTAAGGTTATTAATTAATGATTAAAAGAATAATTAATCTGTAATTAATAATTAATTAAATTGTTTAAGAGTAATTAAGGATGAATTACTCAAGTATAATTAATGATATGAATGTGATTGATTTAAGTTAATTAATTTGTAAATTAATTAAAGATAATCACTTGATAAAGAAATTAAGTATGAATACTTAATAAGATTGATAAGTATAATTACATAGTGTAGGTAATTAATGTATAATTACAAGATGTAATTAATTAAAGGAAATTATTTAATGGGAAGTAATTAAAGGATAATTACTTAGGAGAAGTAATTAAGGATTAATTATTTGGTAATTAATTAAAGGATTAAAGAAATTAATTAAGAAGTTAATTAATTAAGGTAAGTAATCATAGGATGATAATTACTGTATATGATTAATTAAGGTGGATTAATAGAAAGGATTAATTAAAGTTTAATAAATTAAAGTAATTAATTAAGGATAATTAATTAATTAATGGAAATAATTAATTAAGGATAATTAATCAATGCAATTAATAAAAGTAATTAATGGTTAATTACTGTTAATGGTTAAGAATAATTAATTTGTGAAATTAATTAAGGATAATTACTTTATGCAATAAATAATTAATCAAGAGTGATTAATATTTAATGATTAATTAATTAAATGGATTGTAATTAATTAATGTTGATTAAGCAAAGAATAGGAATTAATTCTTAAGTAATTAATTTAATTTAAGTTGATTAAATTAATTATAATAGAGATTAATAAATGGTTGCTTATGAATGATGGTTGAGTAGAATGTCTGATTTGGTTGATATCTATTGGATGATATACTATGATATTCTGGGATATGATATTAGATATATCTGTGATAAAAGTGTAATATTTATCTATGTTAAAGCTGTGTGAATTCAAGTATTGAATATAGATAAGTTAAATTGTTTAAACCTTTAAACAACTTGGCCTTAAAAGATACGTTTTGGATTTCGATGAGACCGGGATCGGGTTTCCGTATACCGGATTTCCAGGTCTGGAGACCCGAATACCACATCGATCCAAATTAACGATAGGTCGTGAATCTCAAGTGAAGATGAAGATTCAGAGTGCAAGGGTTATTGTCGTTAACTCTGAGGGTGATTCCAAAATGAGTGTAACGAGATAATGCCTTCGGTTTCGTTCGAACCCGGAACGAACTTGTATGGATTGAATGCTTTCAGCACATCGTCAGGTGGACGATGAGCATTCTAAGTGATGTATTCTGATTAAAGGTAATCGTAGCCTCAAGCCTCATCAAACCGGGAATGGCTAAAACAGGGGAGGTGCAGCAAGGTTAGTGGGTAGCACCCAAGTAGTATGAGATTCCTCTGTCTAGAGGTCCCTTCTTTTTATTCGGCTGTGTGGGCGGTTGAATAGCTACAACCGCTGGGGTTTCTTATGCGGGAATTATCCAGTAAGGGATGTTCCGGCCTTGTGTTGCAGGGGATTGGGAGTGATCCTCGGTACGTTGATCTAGGCCACGTACTGTGACGGGCGGTACCCCGGTAGCCCTGCCATTGTATGGAATCCAAAATCCAATAAGTGCCGTACGTATTAGTTGTGCCCAACTATGTTGGAACGTGAGATGTAAGCATTCCAGCTATTTCTGTATTGTACTTGAAAACCCTAGACCCTATTATAATATAACTCGATTTCCTATCAAGTTTTGGTTAGCGTAAGGTAAAAACTTTTCCATGTTTATGTGTGGGAAGTCTTACGTGATACCTTTGTTTTCAAAAGGCTTTGAAGTTAAACAACTTTAACCCGTTTACTCACACCAGACCCATGTCTGACCCAAGTGTTTATTTCTGTTTTATAAACTCTTGGGTACTCAAATTTTTACGAGTAGCCAAGGGATTCAGGTTAGCTTTGATGAGTTATCTGGAGGAGCAATGGAGCAGGAGGCTTCAACGTTCGTAGATATAGTGTTCCGCTGTGTTAGTTTCTCTAAGTCATTTGTTGAGTTGTATTTGAGTTGTAATAACTAGACAGGTATTTATAACTGTCTAGTATGTGTTGTATAAGCTGTGTATCTCTGATGTATATGATACAATGTAATATCTTATTTGATTAATGTAATTTATTCGTTCCGCTGTTTAGATTCTGATGTGTTTCTTTCTTTCTTCTCTATCTTTTCTCTTTTCTATCTCTTTCTTTCTTCAAGATGATACGACTTTTTGTGGAGAAAAAGTCGGGTCGTCACACATGCCTTAAATAATTTTATATATCCATTAAAATACATAGGAAAATTCCACAAAAATTTCGAAAACCATTTTTAATATGTTTTCTAACATATATAAATTTCATACCCTAAGCCAATATAATTTGGCCGTAATTTTTAAACCCAAATTAGCATTTTCTTCACTAGAAAATTCATATAAAATCGACATTAATTCAGAAATTATGAAAATTGAAACTCATTTCTAAATTATTGTTTCTAATCTAAATTTAAATTCGCAAGGCAATTAGATGTTATATAATAGGGTTTTCATATCAAAACATATCACAAAATCTATGTGAATTAGCATAAATCATCAACAACATATAGATATACATTTTATCATCCAAAACATGGTAAAAAATTTGCAAATAATTCGGATTTCATTCCAAAAACCGAAAACCATTAAAAATTGAGATGTAGTCATTATTCACCTTAGCCTTTTGATTAAGGATGTGAGATTTGTTCTTGATTAAGTGGTTTGATTCTTCCTCTTAAATTCTTCTTCTTTGCTCTTCCCTTAGCTCTATTTTTGTTTGTGAAAATAGAATGAACGTGTTGAATGAATTTCTAAGGGGTTTAGGGTATAAGGATATGCCTTGCTCCTATTTTGTCCTTGCATATTTCCTAACCTTTTGTTCTCTTTTTATTCTTTAGTTCACTTGTTTAATATGACACGACTACCCCTTGTTTAATCACAAATCTCAATCCATTAATCTACTTACATTATTTTATTTAATTTAACTAATTAAATATCCTAAGTAATGTTACTAAAAATATGGGGTGTTACAGTTTCACCTTCAACAGTCAACCTTGAAACAAATCAACACCATGTGTCCTAGCACCTTTCATCACCACAAGCACACCCTTCAAAACCCGCAAGCTATCACACTCAATAGTGAACTTACAACCTAAAGAATCCAGCTGCCCAAGGAGATAGGAGACTTTCAAAGTTCTGGAACATAGCGTACACTAGTGATAGTATGATCCACTCCATCAAACATCCGAATTTGCACGGAAACAATACCATTCGGCTTGCAAATAACACCATTACCCATAACATTTGAATTTCCCTCTTTGTCGACATAAGAAGAAAAACAATTCCTATTCGGCATCATATGACAAGATTCCCCCGAACCAAGCATCCATTCGCTACCCGAAACATCCGATGCTAACGTTGTCAACACATCTACGTCTCCCTCACCAACTCCACTCTCCACCGTAATGGATGAAGATGCTACTTCCTTCTATGCCTTCTCCTTGTCCGGACACTCATTCTTCCAATGACCAGGTTTCTTACAAATAAAGAACTTGTTATTTCTTTCCTTCGACTTTCCTCTCCAACCGGGCTTTCTAGATTTAGAACGCCCCTGGTTTCCTTTCTTCACATATCTCTCCTTCTCCACCAATAAACCATGACCACTACCAGCACCGCTACTTCCATCACCTAACTTCTTCATTTGATCGCACAACTCCCCACTAAGAAGACCCATTTTGACATCATCAAGCGTCATAGTATCCCGGCTATAGATCAATCTATTTGAGAAACCCGTATAACGGTCCGACAACGAACACAACAATATCATCGCCTTTTGTTCTTCCTCAATCTTCAAATCTACCGCCTTCATCTTCATCGGCAATTAATAAAATACATTTAAGTGCGTCTCTAGCGAAGTACCCTCCTTTATCTTATAGGTGAAGAACGTTCACAACAAGATCAAACGATTAGTTGGTGACTTCTTCATATACAACTCCGCCAACTTGTCCCAAATACCCTTAGCGGTAGTCTTACCACTAATTTCAGAGATCACATTCTCTTCAATAGCAAGTTGAAGTGTAGTGAATGCCCACTCTTCCATTTTCTCTCTCTCAACATCTGAGATGTCCACGGTAACAAATGTGTATCAAACACTATCTGATGCACATGATTCCGCCTTAGAACCGCTTTCATCTTCCATTTCCACTTTTCGAAATCATTATCTCCATTCCAGTTGTCTATAACCAATTGTGATCCCGAACCCACGTATGACCTACGTACATATGCCACTACACCACTTGGACTAACCACTGAGGGACTACTCGAGGTCTATTCTGATTTTGGCATTTCTACAACCACCTAACAACACCAATGCTCTGATACCAAATGTTATGGGAATTCTAACTCGAGACCATTCAAATAAAAAAACCCAAAGCACAGCGGAAAACGAGATTGTGGTAAGGAGTGTAAAAACAACCGATCAATATCTCAATCCAAATCTCAAACACAATCACCAAATAAGCCATAGAGAAACAAAGCAATACCAATAAAGATAAATCACACACTGATTTATAGTGGTTCCACTAAAGTCTTGTTAGTGTACATCCACTTTGAGAGAGATCCTTTATTGATACCAATGAGAAGAGTGCAAGCGATTGATTATAATGATCAATATTCAAATAGAATAGATTTGTGGAGAAGAGAATTGAAGAAAACTAGTTTTTGTTAAACCCTAGTCAATGGAGGATATAACCCTTGATTAAACCCTTGGAGTGATCTTCTCTTTGAATCTGAAAATAGCTTATATAGGAGGAGTTTGAGCCTAGGCAAATACATGATTTTCCCTTGAAACCTTCACAAACAAATGGAATCAGCTTGGGTAATTTGGAGACAACGCAACCGATCAGACGTCTGGTTCCTCAACTCAAATGTCTGACTCAAATACAATTTCTTCTCTCCAGGTGCTCAGACGTCTAGTCCCCATAACCAGACGTCTGAGCAAACTCTCGGGCTGCCAAATCCAATTTACAAAGATGTCTGACTCCAAATAGACATTTGTACCAGGTGATTAGATATCTAGTTACCCCAACCAGACGTCTGAGCAAACTCTCGAGATGCAACATACTATGCAAAGATGTCTAGGCATCACTCAGATGCCTCACAACAGTAATTCAGACGTCTGAGGGCCTTGGTCAGACGTCTAACCTGCTGGTCACTGTGTATCTCCTACCTTCAATATGCCACAACTCTCACCTCCGAGCTCCGATTTGCGAACTGTCTTCTCCATCACCAAGCTACTTCCAACCACTTCAATTCTTCATCTAATGTCACCAAAATTCAACATATACTTTTGATTATTTGTACATCAATCCTTTTGCATATACTTTTTATAAACAAATAACTAAATAGTTTGAAATTCAAAGTTAAGAAACTAAAACTCCATTTGGTTTATTGATTTGGGATTCCGTAAAAAAAACTACAAGATGCATGTAATTTTGAAAGACAAACAAATTTATTTTTTTAAGCGTTTTGTGAAATAACAAAAGTACGGAAAACAATCTATTCCTACTGTCGTCCCTCCATCTCCTTCATTGTCCCTCTCCATCATATTGACTTTGAATTTTAAATTTTCTCTTCCGCCCTCCTTATATTTTGTAAAAAATATTGAAAACACAAAACTCAAAATGAAACTAAACGCTGTATTATAAAATATGAGGAGAGAGAAGGTGAAGATTTATGTAACAACCTGCCTTTTGACCATCGAATGTCAATACCGATTACATCACGGTATTCAAATGTCGAACATCTAGTTACCAAAAAGCCAAATTGTTAGGGTAAAATAAAAAGAACAATATAGAAAGAACGGGGAAAACAGAATCTTATAGCGGAAACGATAACATTTAATATAACAAAGATAGTATAAACTGTCACTCCAAGATGCAAAGTACATCAGAGTTAAAAACAAACCTCATAAGCTGGACAGTTATAAATTTCCAACCTTACAATTGCTAATATATATATATATATATATATTATAGCAGAAATATAGTATTACGACAGGTGAACATCCAGCTCTACTCCATGAGCTCCATGTCCCACCAACAACAATCTAAAAATAATACTCGGTCTGGCTCGAGCATTATAATAAAATAACACCCAGATTAGTCGGGAAAATCAGCGTGAGAAAACTCAAGTAATAAGATGAATAGTTAATAATTCTATGAGACCTCACCGCTAAACGCAGAATGGGTTTTTACCTCACAAGAACAACATCCATATATGAAGAAATGAGAAACAATCAGAATAACAATCCAAACAAGAAAGGATGTACACATACAAGATCATACTCCAAACTTATAAAATAGACAAAAATAATTAAACATCGAGGAGAGCTTTAGACATTTCTCGATGCAAATTAGGAAAATGAGTCAAACATTTGAATCAAATAAGGAAAGGGAAATTTTTCAACAATGACTAGGAGGGTGCATCCCCCACCGAAAGTAACGTCTAGAAATATACTTGAGAACTCTAATGGCTCTCGGAAACCTCCAAGCCGAACCCCGCCAACGGTTATAGAGAATCCAAGTATTTCATATCTTCGAAGCATACAACCAAATCCAATCTAGAGTAGATGTGAAGATACCATAATGGGAATAATCCCACATAACTTGGCCCCCATCGAGTATATAACCGATTATTTCAAAGCTCTTTTGTTTTTTCGACAAAGTATATCAATGCTCAAATGAGCAACTAATCATCTTGGATTGACGGAACACAAAAGATGAAAAGCTTAATTCCAAGGTTCGAGAAAGAAACAAGGAAAATGAATTTATCCAACGTAACTAGGACGGGTGAACTTCCAGCTCTACTCCATGAGCTTTATGTCCCACTAACGACAACCATAAAAAAGTACTCGGCCTGACCCGATCATTATAATGAAATAACACCCGGATTAGTCTAAAAAACGAGCGTGAGAAAACTCAAGTAATAAGATGAGCGGTTAATAATTCTGTGAGACCACATCGCTAAACGCGGAACGAGTTTTTACCTCATCAGAACAACATCCATATATGAAGAAACGGGAAACAATCATAACAACAATCCAAACAAGAAAGGATGTACATCGAGGACAGCTTCAGACACTTCTCGATGCAAATTAGGAAAACGATTCAAAGATTTGAATCAAATAAGGAAAGGGAAAAATTTCCAACAATGACTAGGAGGGTGCGCCCCCTTTACCGAAAGTATACATCTAAAAATATACTTGAGAAATTCGATGGATCTCGGAAACCTCTAAGTAGAACCCCGCCAACGGTTACCGAGAATCCGAGTATTTTACATCTCCGAAGCATAAAATCGAAGAGTAGATGTGAAGATACCCTAATGGGAATAATCCCACATAACTTGGCCCTCACTCGCTCTTTTTTTAGTCATTTTCGACAAAGAATATTAATGCTCAAACGAGCAATTAATCGTCTTGGATTGACGGAACATAAAAGATGAAAAGATTAATTCCAAGGTTCGAGATAGAAATAGGAAAAATGAATTTATTCAACATAACTAGGAGGGCGCTCCCCCTACACCGAAAGTATATCTCTGGATAAAATACACTTGAGAGCCCACGCCAAACACGTAACACTCTCTGGAACTTCCAAGCTGGACCCCGTTAAATCCACAGGCATCCGAATATACTCACATCAACGCATGCATGCTATCAACAACTTTCTAGATAAATGTGAGTATATCTTAATGGGTGCGACCTACATGGCTTGGTTCCCACCCACTCATTGGTTTTAGTATCCACGGTGTTAGATACCAATGCTCAAAATGAGCGACCAATCGTCTTAGAATGATGAAGGACAACAATGATTAGGAGGGTGCACCCCCTTACCTGCTCTTTGGTTTTAATCATTTTCGACAAAGGATATCAAAGCACAAAAGAGAAACACCTCGTTTTAGAGTGACGAAATACAAAGAAGATTGTAGAATCAAAATCGATAGTCGATAAATCAACTATCGGGAATAACAAAGTGATTTGTGTATGGGAATTAAATCACATACACTTTTCACCAATAAATGAATCAAACTTTTAAAACAATTGATTCACACTTGTGCTTGATTTTCACATTTCCATTATTTGTAAAAATACTTTTATCTTTGGAATAATCTTTTAAATGGGAAAATTATAATACTAAGTGTATTAAAATAAGGGTAAAAAACTGTAATTAAAACATTGTTTACTATAAACCCAAAACAATTTACACTTAGCTTTATTTTTAAACAATTTCTTTTAAAAAATTTCTCATTTATAAACCAGCATTTATAAATTTAAAACAACACTTATTATCCCAAAGGGTAATAAACAAATTTAAATACCTTTATAAATTTAAAACAATGTTAATTTGTCCCTAAGGATAATTTATAAAATCCTTTTATAACTTTCAAACCACATTAATTTTTCCCCAAAGAATATAAATAAAATCTAAAATCTTTTTATAAATTTAAAATAACATAAATTATCCCAACGAATAATAAATCAATCTATAATCTTCTTTTAATAAACTAATTAATTATCTTTAAACACCCTAGTTAAATTAATTAATTAACTTTAATCATCTTTATTAAATCGATTAGTTAACTTTAAAACACTTTTATTAAATCAGTTAATTAACTCTAAAACACTTTTATTAAATCAGTTAATTTACTTTAAAACACAATTAATGAAAAAGATTAATTAACTTCAAATACCATTAGTGATTAATTACAGTCAAATATCATTAATTAAAATGATTAATAAAATTAAAATATTCATTTTGTGAAAATACAAGCTCAAGTTCAACACACACAAAGGTTTATGGGATGATATTCAAAAAGTAACGGTATAACAAAATTTGCTACAAGTACACTTAAACAATTTAAATAGAAGGTCATAATTATTTTTAACTAAACATGGATACAAGCAGCATAAGGAGATAAATAAATAAATATTAACGAGAAACCCCTTAGGGTTTCTCTATAATTGTTCGCTTCAAAACAATGGTTACATAAAATATATAAATAATCAGATGGATTCTCTACAATTTAGATAATATGTCATTGGATTCCCTATTCGTTTGAGGTTACTTAAAGGTAATCGACAAAGAAATCTCTTGGATTTAAAAACATTCTTTAAAAGAGAGTTGCTTTAAAAAAACCGGTCTTTAAAAATAAAGTAGTTTAAACTTTAAAACTTTTATTTATAATTAAATAATGTTTAAACTCGTTATTTAAAAATAGTTAAACCTTAATTAAGTCTTAATTAAACCTTAATAAATCTTAACTTATTGTTTAATGATTAAACCCTTTGATAAATAAATAACTAATTAAACATTTATCTTAAATAAATAAATAAATAATAATTAACCCTTAATTAATAATTAATCTTTAACTAATTAACTAATAATAATTAACTTACTTGATTAATACTTAAGTACTAATTACCTTGTTAACTAAAGATTGAGTACTAATTAACTTACTTAATTAATTAATTAAATAATCATTAAATAAATAATTACTTATCCATACTTCAAATAAGTTTTGAAAACACTTTTCAAAAATCTACTTAAGTAAAAACATTTTAAATTAGCAAAAAGAAATCGTTTTTATGAACTGCATCTATAGCGACTATCGCTATATGACCCGTAGTTTTCAAAATTATTTTATATTCCAAATCACTTTCAAAACTCTATTTTTATGTTTGATTTACTTTAACCCACTTACTAACTTAGAAATTTTTTTTCATTTAAAGACAAAGTTTTAAAACCTTTTATAAAACCTTTTTTAATCAACACTTAAGTAACTAGTTTAAAAGCAAGGGATTTTTTATGTCGCTTATACAAGTTTAAATGCTAACTTTCTTAGCATATACAACACAATGTACATCACCACCATATAACTTACATGCTATTACAATGCACATGCTCAAGTCAAGAAAGTACCTGTGTGGATACATTTTCATAGAATTCCCATTATTCTTTGGACTTTGATTGGGATTAATTGGTTGGCATGTCATGTTGGTAGGCTTATATGTTTTGATAATAGCACTGAAAAGCTACAGAGATTTAAGTATGCAAAAGCGTTAGTAGAAATCTCACCTGATTTTGATTTACCTGACTCTATTCCTATACCACAATTGGGCAATAACTGTCCTGATGTCCAACTGTCATATGATTGGAAACCGAAAATCTGCACGCATTGTAAAATTTTTGGTCATGATTCTGCTTGTTGTGAATTTGTTAATAAGGTTGAAGATATTGATGTTAATAAGGAGCAAGTTTTGGTGAAGAATGTAGACAAAAGTCGGACAAATTATGTCATTGATAATGATAATAAAAGCTTAATTGATCAAGGTTGGAAAAATGTAAATAGGAGGAATAAAGGAGTTTGGAAAAAAAAAGCAATCTGTGGATATAGACATTATTCAATCAGCTGATGAAAGTGTTGAGAAAGGAAAAAGAATAGACATTCATAAGTCAGATAGTTCCTGCCTTACAAATCTTTCTAATTCATTTTCTATCTTATCAAACTCTTCTCTTGAAAAATCTCAAGATTGTATTGGTAGTGATACTATTTCATTGGTTACATCTCCTTCTTGTGGAAATCTTTCTAATACTTCAATTGTAGCTGCTAATGTTGTAAATGTTGGATCTTCTAATAAATCTACCTCATGTTGTTCTCAATTTAGTACTCGGTCTCAATCAAATTTAGGTTCTAGTTCTTCTTGTGGAAATCTTTCTAACTCTTCAACTGTAGCTGCTAATTTTGTGGATGTTGTTTCTTCAAATAGCTCTACCTCTGTGTCATCCTCATGTTGTTCTCAATTTAGTACTCGGTCTCCATCCAATTTAAATTCCAGTTCTCCTTATTTGCACTTGTCTCCTCCTAGTCATATTATACTTCCTCCTCCTTCTATTTCTAGTGATGTTTCCAATGCTCTGAATGCTGATGATTTGAATAATGGTAGAGAGTTTAAACCTCAAGAAGTACTTCCTTTATCTTCTTCAAAAAACACTTCTCACACAAGACATACAAGGAAGAATCCTTCACCTTTGATACCTCCACTTCCTTTTAAATGAATAATATTGCTTTTTGGAATATTAAGGGAGCTAATTCTCCATCTAAACAGATTGAGATTAAGAACCTTTTAAAGGATAAGGAAATTCAGTTAATGTGTATCTCTGAAACTAAGCTTGATATTCAATCTACTCTTAAAGCATCTTACATGATATCTCCCTCTTGGTTATATGATCATAATTTTGTTGAATCTAATTATGGTAGACTGTTAACTTTATGGAACCCTTACATTTTCAAACTTTCCAGAATCAGTGCTTCTGATCAATACATTCACTATAATTGTATTCATTTACCCTCAAAATTGAATTTTCTCCTTACCTCAGTTTATGCTCATAATTCTTTATCTTTGAGACAGGTTTTCTTGGATAAACCTCCATCATTAAATCCTCTCTCTATTCCTTGGCTCAATGGTGGTGATTTTAATTGTATGCTTGCTTGTAATCAGAAATATGGTGGTTGTCCTTTATCTCTTAAGGACATTTCTCCTTTAAATAGTGCTATATGTCAATCTAATCTAATTCCTGTCAAATTCTTTGGGTCAGATTTTACTTGGTCTAACTGTAATAGGAATGGTAATGTAACTCTATGTAAACTTGATCATATTTTTATAAATCTTCCATTTCTTCATTCTTGGCCAAAATCATTTTATCAAATTTTTCAGCCTTCTCTTTCTGATCATTGTCCATTAATATTTCATTGGGGAGTTGATCATTTTAGTAGAGGGAAACACACTTTTAAATTTTTTAATTTTTGGACAAAGCAGGTGGATTTTCATGATATTCTGAAACAGGTTTGGAGTATGCAATTTGGAAAAGACCCGCTAGCAAATATTATTCACAAGATGAAAGTGCTTAAGTTTCACCTAAAGGTTTGGTCTGTAGCAAATTTTGGTAATGAATCTAAACTTTCTACTCAGATTAGGAATGAGATTTTTAAGATTCAAGAAGTCTTGTGTATCAGGCCTTTTGATTCTTTCTTAAAACATGCTGAATTACAATTAAAGAATGATCTTGAGAAAGTTATTGAGAGGGAGATGTCTTCTCTCAAACAGAAAATTCACTTGAGAATGGAGAAAGAGGCAGATAGGAATACTAAGTATTTTCATAACTTTCTTAAAGTTAAAAGAAATCGTGATAGCATTTTTCAGATCAAGGATATGAATGGGAACTTGGTAAATTCTTTTGATGGTATTAATCAGGCCTTTGTTCAATATTTTACTTCTATTTTAGCTCCATCCACTTCCTTCATTCCTGATCTTAAACCTCTCTTTAATATTTCACTTCCTACTTTGTCTAATTTCCAATCAAATTCTCTGATTTGTGAAATAACACCTGATGAGATTAAAACTGCTGTGTTTAGTTTGGATAGTAATAGTTGTGGAGGCCCAGATGGTTATAATGCTCATTTCTTACAGCACAGTTGGAATGTTATTGGTATTGATATTGTTAAAGCAGTTCAATTCTTCTTTCTTCATAATAAGCTTCCTGCTGGTCTATCTGCTATTGCTATTGCATTAATTCCTAAGATTGTGAATCCAACTTCAGTTGCTGATTTTAGGCCTATCTCGTGTTGTAACATTATCTATAAGATCATTTCAAAGATTTTAGCTATTAGATTACAATCAGTCTTGCCATACATTATCTCCATAAATCAAGCAGCATATATCAATGGTAGATCAATTAGTGATAACATTCTTTTGACTCAGGAATTACTGTTTGGCTATGACTGGAAAAACATTTCACCAAGATGCATGTTAAAATTGGATATTAAGAAAGCATTTGATTCTGTTAATTGGAATTCAATTTTAGCTGTTATGTATAAAATGAATTTTCCAAAACCATTTTTAGCTTGGATTTATACATGTATATCATCACCTATGTATTCTATTTCGAGGGAGGGTGGTTTGTATGGATATTTTAAGGGTGTGCAAGGTATTAGGCAAGGTGATCCTATCTTAGCTTACTTGTTCATAATTGTTATGGAGCTTCTTAATTCTATTTTCAAGGATCTTGTTGTTAATAAAGCCATTCAGCTTCATCCCAAATGTAAGATACCTCTAATTACTCATCTTCTTTTCGCTGATGACTTGATTGTTTTTACAAAGCCTACCTATGATAATATTCAGTGTATCCTTTCTACTCTGCAACTCTTCCATTCCATCACTGGTCTTCAGATTAATCTTTCTAAGTCTAATATTTTGGTTGCTGGTTTAAATTCGTTGGAAAAAAAATGATATCATCAAATTATCGGGTCTTCAAGAATTACCTAAAAATTCTTTCTATTTGGGTTTGCCTTTAATCACTTCTAGAATTACCAAGCAAAATTGTATGCCTCTTTTTGATAAGATTATTGATAAGCTACTGATATGGCCTACTGAAAAGCTATCACAAGCTGGTAGGTTAACTATTATTCAATCAATTGTTGTGGCCATGACAACTTATTGGACTAGGCATTATATTCTTCCAACTAAGCTGATTAATATGATATCAAGTGCTCTTAATAAATTCTTGTGGCATGGTGATCCTTTTTCAAAAAAGCTTATTCCTATATCTTTCTATAAACTGTTCGATGCTAAAAGGAATGGAGGTCTTGGAATAACAAATATTTTTCAATGGAATAAAGCTACAATCTCAGTGTATTTCAACAAAATTTTTACAACTGATAAGAATCTATGGTCTCAATGGGTTAATCACAATCTTATTGGTAAAAGAAATTTCTGGACTATGCCAATTCCTCTAAGCTGTAGCTGGAGTTGGAGGTGTATTCTTAAGCTTAGAGAATCATTTATACCTTTTATACAATGCAATTATGCTCTGATAAAAGGATTGTCCTTCTGACATTCTCCATGGGCTAAACAGGGATTAATTTTAAGTTCTATTGTTGATTATAACTTGAGAAGAAATTCTGGAATATCAGAGGAGGCTAAAGTTGATGATTTTATTCATGAAGGCTGTATAGTTTTACCATATTCTAGTTCATTTCAAATTAGGAATTTATGGAATCTCATTTCAAATAACCCTATTACCAAATATGATAATACTCTAATCTGGTCTGGGAGGAAGTTTACTATTAAGCTTGTGTACAAGTCTCTCTGTGAAAATAGTTCACAATTTCCCTGGCATTCTAGAATTTGGAAAACAGGTTGCAGTGCAAAAGAAAATTTGTTGCTATGGAAAGTGATGGCCAATGCTTTAAATACCAAAGATAAACTTTGTAGAATTGGTATTATTACAGAGGATCTATGTGTTTTTTGTAAGTCTGAAAATGAATGCAATACTCATTTATTTTTCGAGTGTCCTTTTGTATTTCAAATTTGGTACAGACTGTTATCCAATGGTGGATTCTACAAGCCTTCGCCTGTAAGTTCTATTGAAATGGTTTAATATTTTCAAAGCAACTAGACGGAAATCTCGTGGATCTAGGCTTTTGCTTAAGTTACTTAAGAGATTGATTTATGAGGTATGGTTAAAGAGAAATAATAGAATTTTTGGTATTGGTATAAAGAATTCTTCTCAGCTGTTTAGTCAGATTCATGGTAACATACTCAGGTGGTTGAGGACTGATCTATTTGTGTGATGTATCATCTTGCTGCCTTGAAAACTTCTAGATTCATTTCATTTGAAATAAGATGGTGTCATTTTGCTGCCATGTGGGCTGATGAAGATATCATACTTTTGCCTTAGCTTGATTTCTCCACTGACCATTAATTTTACTGCTATTGGCATGTATTTCTATATTGTATTTTTAGTTTATATGTTATGTTGTTACTGCTGATGTATTTGGTTTTATTATTGCTATTGACAGCAGTAAAGTTAGTGTTGAGACTGGTTGTACTTTTGTTGAATTGTCACTTGTTTGTATTTGGTTGTAAGTCATGCTTTAGTGTTTGTAATCATACATTAGTGAATAAAGTGAGCTCTTTGCTCTTGCCTTTCAAAAAAAAGATCACAACTTTTCATCCATACACACATTTCAAACTTTGATTCCTAAGTCAAACTAAACATCACATTCAAGCATATATGTATGCATAATAATCAACATCACTATCCAACCAAACAAGCAATGATTTTTTAACAACAAAACATGCATCAAATTGAAGTTGGAAACTTAAATAAAATAGTGAGCTTTTACTCACCTAAATGCTAACTAAACCCTTAATAACTCCACTTGAACTTCACTAAAACTTGAAAATGACTTAGCTCTTTACTTTGCTTAAACCAAAACTTGATTTTTGGAAGGCCTAAGCCCTAAATAATCTCAGCCATAGAGGGTCAAGGCTCGGCCTTGGTGCTTGAAGGTGGATGGGATCTTATTTAAGGAGGAGGAGGGTTGTAGGAAGGGAAGTAAGGGGTTTAAATAAGTTTTTCGTGAATTTTTTTAAAAGTGATAGGTTAGGATTTTCTAACTTTTGGAGACTAGGTAGACATTAAGGAGCTTAATGGAAAGGAGGAAGGTTTTGAAATAAGAAAGAAATGATAAAAATGAGGGAGGAGAAAATGAGAAAATTGTTTTTATGTAACATGAATTAACTAAATTACCTAATTGCCCTAAGGTACTTAACCTTAACAAATCTCATGCCACCTCATCTTGCTATCTCCCTCTACCTCATCCTTTCCATGTGCAAGCCCCCCTTTTGTCCCCCACCTTCCAATGCTCCAACATGAATTAAATGCCATGTACTTGAATGTTTCAAAAGGTATCTTCTTATTTTTAAATCTTAAGTATATTTAAACCTTACATAACAAGTTACATCAATTATGTATATACTTAAGTATATATACATATCTATAATCCTAATTTTATTTAAAAAATGTGTATGTATAATTTTACACTAGAGTTCACAATGTTTCCGACAACTTTTAGTCGATGAAAAGTCGACAATTCAAAAAACGAATTTCGATTACATTTTCGATTTTTCTTCGAACTATATATTTTTGTAAATAATTTTTGAAAACTATTTCACCGTTATTGATTATTATTTAAAAGAGTTTTATTTTAATTATAAAATCCATTATTTGAATATTTAAAATTAATTAAATATTCATAATCCAAAATGGTGAAATTTTGGATCGTTACAATTTACAAAATATGATGCGACGATGGAGGAGATGTTTACCGTGTTTTTGTTATTTTATGATACATGGAAAATAAAATAAATTTTCTGTTTATGTTGTATGTTAATTTAATTTTCCAAATTAGTCGTGCTTCAAAAATACAGACTTCGATACATTTTTCTTTGGATGGAAAACAAAACTAAAAGCTTTATAATTAAGAGTCTCATCCTATTTTTAGTCTTCTTCTCTCCTATGACCAAATAAGGGATTTGGAAAAATAAGACATGATTAAAGGTTTATAATTAAGAGGATTTGATAATAAAATACTATTTCAAGCACCACATATTTCACTTGAGCTTTTAGGCTACATTTTGAGTAACTAGAGTTTTGGAACATAAATGTACGTGTATTGGAACATTTGTGTAGGGTGTTAATCCAGCGTATCGAACCGAGCATATGTGTGTTCGTGTCCTGTCATACACGGATCAGACGAGACTTTGGCTTAGACACTCCTTGTATGAGTTGGACAACGGACGGATGATGTATGGACAATAGAAAATTCATCGAACAATTCGTACGGACAAAATGTTGTATATTTTTTATTCTAATTCTTGTCCTAATTAAAAAACGGACGAACACGGACGGACGTTTTTCGACTTCGAACCGAGTCGGACAACAGATACTCGTACAAAATTAACACCCCTACGTTTCTGTAACTTACAAAGACAATCAAATATCTAACTTTTACCATGTTAACTTATTTCCATAATAGTGTAATATAAAAGCTTCAAAATAACTCTATCCACGGTAAATTTTTGTCTCATAATGTGTGTAATTTTAATTTAATAAAAAATTGCAACAAAACTTTTATTATTATATCACACACTATATATATATAGGTTGACATCCCTATTTTGCAGCACCCTTGTGACCTCTGATTTCCGCCACACATTGCGATTTAAATAATGTTCGTATATCTCTCTTTCACATCATAATATTATTTAAATCGGATTGTATGATGGAAATCAGGGGGCCACAGGGGGTGCTGCAAAATAGGGGTGTCATTGAATACTTCTTATATATATATACATATATGTGTGTGTGTGTATACACGCATATACATATATGTGTATATATATACATGGATGTGTGTGTCTATATATATACACACATATGTATGTATGTGTGTACATACATCTATGTATATATATACACATATATGTACATGTACATGTATCATAGATATATATCTTATACTATAAAGCAAAACCCTTGGTCAAAGAGTCAAAGTGAAGCCTTTTTTGAACTTCCCATATTGCCTATAGTTCACATAACAAAGAAATCGTTCCAGCAGGGTACTTTAGTCTTTTTTCAACCGCCTCCCACGTTTTCCATCATTACAGTTCGCACGTCTGTTTACCTACCTCTTCCTTCTCTCTTTCCTTCTCCTTTTCGTCCTCTTTTTTCATCCCCTTCCACTTTCACCTCACCGGGGAAAAAATAGCAACTCCCACCTACGCTTCTCTAACCGCCTTCCCTAGCTTGACTTCCCTCCAGTCTACTACACCTTCTATTCCACTTTCTTCCAGGATAGCCGGTGCCACCGACAGTAATCCCCGCCGTCCCGGTCGTCCATCAGCGGAGCACTCCCTTTCTACCGACGACGTACGTTGCCACCAACTCGGTGACCAATTACTGTTCAAATCTTCCACCACCGGCCGATAAAAAAAAGACAACGAGCGTGTGAGATTTGTTTCGCTGAAGACATCGGATGGTTGCATGGTTTACACCTAACTATAGCTAACAGCGTTAGCATATACAGGTTACACCGTTGCTTTCGAAACTACTACCCATAATCAAATTAATAGTTTTAACATTATCCTCAATTCTTCATTCCTCTTCCAAAAATCAAATTGATCTCAAAGGAACGGAAAATATGTCCATCACTCCTATTTCGTGCACTATTGAATTGCCGTATCACATCGTCAGCTTTGGGATCGAGTCTTGCGAATGTGATGCTCAAAGACCTAGGTAATTTTTTCTTTCGGTTTCTATAATTCCATGAAACTATTAATCAAAGGAACCGAAAACTTGCCCATCGCTCACTCCTATTTCATGCGCTATTGAATCGCTAAATCACATAGGTCAAATTTTGGGGATCGTTTCTTCCTGATGTGATACTCAAAGCCCTACGTAATGTTTTACTTTTTGGTTCAGTATCAATTTTTTAGGTTCTATGATTACATCTACTTTATCACAAATCCACTTTATTTTGGATAATTGCTGGCGTTTATAATATTGCCTCTCAAAATTATATGTACGATTTGGCTTGATTTTTGAACTGAACTTGGTCAAGGCTGATGCATGATTTTAGTATTCTTCAACCCATATTATATATACATATTTTAATGTCATTTATCTACTTTTATGTTAAGAACCTCAAACCAAAGCAATTTTATCCCGTATGCATGACTATAATAAACTTTCACCATTTTATTTTTATGATGAAAATGTAGTTATGTGATTCAGATTGTAAAAAGTAATCTATTTGGTTACATGTATACAAGAATAAATAAAGAATAATTTAACCCTTTCACACGATGTTGCATCTCTGTTATACCATGGTGACTTTGTAATATGCACTAATATTTCAATAAGTATTCATAATTGCATACGTAATGATATGGGCTCTTTTACAGCTGTTTTTCAGCACACTTATTCCCTTTGTAAAAAAAATAGATTATCAATTACTTTCAATATATTACTTGCCAAGTGCAGTCATTGGTCATATACACATACATGCCATGCTTAGAAGACTTATTTGATAATGTACCCCAGCCAAAAGACTTAACTTGCAATAGTACATGGTAATTAATTCCAACAAGAAGATTAAACTTGCAGTTAGTATTTTCTACTTTGAATTATATGATCACATTTTTTCTATGAACTTAGACACCTTTATTTTTCTACACTTTAACTTATGAATGCAATGGAAAAATAATAATTAATGTAGAAAGTATGGAAATTGTAACAGCATGTTCTCAAGGTTATTTTACTTCTAATTTTCAAATACTTTGGATACAAATCTTATAATTGTTCATTTTTAGGCTGAAAACGCAATGATGTTATCACTCGGTTTTCATAAAACATGCAGTTTAAAAATAAGAGTTTGTGTGACTGTTCATGTACTGTGTCAAAAAAACTTAAATGCAGGACTGATATGGTATTAATGCACCAATGACAAAAAATTCACTTTTGAGATCTTATTGGGAACATGTTAACATTGAAAGTTCTTTTATTTTTATTTTAACTGAAACACTTTTGAGGTTTTTTTTTCTAATCGCTAAATGCTTACTTAATTTAATTACAAACAAGTTGACTTGGTATTTAGTCCACTATGATATGGTTGACAGTCCATATTTCTGCATTGATTTTTTAGGATTAACTTCGTTGTATAAAAAAGGTACATGAAGGAGAATGGCGAGGTTTCCCTTTTGCGAGAAAATAAAAGTAGGGAGTTTATTTTTTAGGCCTCATTTATCTTAATGTAGCAAATGCGAACTACTCATGTTGATAACCAAATTAATCTGAACTTGAATAATAGTATTCAAGACTCTGGCCCCGCAATTGCAATCAAATGTAAACTTACAAAATCGATTTGATAATAAATTTACTTAAAAATGGGATTAATACGGTATGAATGCAATGACTCTGCAGTTATACCTTCTTTTTTTAGCCGTGAATTGTGAATTAATATTTACTATGACCATGTTATATGGCCAGCAAGAACTAAGAAGATGTTGGTAACAGGTTAATAAATTTAATTAAATTTCGGTTTAATATGGTATGAATGCACAGATTCTGCAATTATACATTTTTTTATTGTGAACGGTTAATTTAATCCTACTATGACTCTGTGTACATATTGCCAACAAGAACTACCTATATTGTCGTAGTTCAATAAATTTCAAACATTTAGAGCCTCTCTTTTTGAAGGCTTCTTTTATCCTAATGCAGTAGATGTGAATTACTCATCTTAATAACCAAATTATTATAAAACTAAACAATAGTATTTAAGACACTTTGGCACCAAAACTGTAGTTAATTGCGAACATTTGTAATCAATTTGATAATAAATTAACTTAACTCTAGGACTAATTTGGTATGAATGCGCAAATTCTACCATTGTACCTTTTTTGTGAATTGTTAATTTAAAATTCGCACTACAACCATGTGTATATATATGACCAACGACGACAACCTACATGTTGATAAAAGTTCAAGATTTTCAAATGTTCAAATTTTGTTTGTTTTTCCATAGGATAATTGATATTTAAATTTATTAACTCCGTTTGATATAATCACAAAGCATATTGCAGTTTTAATAGCTTTTAAAAGTTTTATTTTGAAGTAGATTTGTAATCGTCCATCTAATTGCTGAATGATATTTAGCAGCATGTAAGAGCTAATTTGATGATAAATTTCTTCATCCCCATTTAATACAAAATAAAAAATTATTTTCACAAGTACATGCTACATAAAATTTAGTTCAATTCTAACTAGCCTATGACCTTTCGCATTATTCATCATAAATCTCCTTTTATGTGTGCATTGATAATAGCTGAGTGCCAAAAGTCTTCTTATGTACCCCGTTAATAATGAATTATTTTCCATCCGAATAGATTACATATGTGTTAATGCATCTTCATGTATTTTTTCTTATGAAAACATGTACCTTAAACAAGAAAAATATCTTTATTCATATTCCTTAAAATTATGTTTCTAACTCTACCAAAATGGTCAAAGAAGCTTTGAAGGCAAAAAATAGAACTGCAGCGGACAATATGCTTGATCAAACATTAGTGATTAGTCTGCATATCATTTGAATCCAAAACTATCTTTTGTATATTCCATGACTTCCTCCTTTATTCCAAAATATGCTAATGCATTTGAGGTCAGTAATTACTCAAATGAGATTGGTAATCCTTTCATTTACTTAATTCAAATGTTTTTCGTGGTGATGGGTTTTGTATCAAATTGGGGGTTACAGAGGCCAGTAAAGAGAGTTTTTCTATTCAATTCAACGGTTTCATTAGTACAACTTTCTTAATGCTTTTATTGCCCATTTCAGGTTTTATATCTTACAAATGTTTATATAGCTTATTGCATGGTACATGTTATATAGATTGTGTTTATATAGCTTACAAATACATGCTCACCCGCCAAGCATCCATGATAGCAGAGGATGCAATTTCTATTGGTTCAAATTATGTTAATGCTTATTACGTATGGAATTGAGAATGAATCTCATGTTGGTGGATTTGAAGAAACGCATGTGTTGTCAAAAGAGCATGAGTCAATGAATGTCACAAGAGCATGGGTTATATATGTGTGTTTACTCTATCTACTTTATGTTCAATTGATAATTCATCGTAAGGTGTGTAAATTGTTTTTTTAGAAAATTTTGTTCATGTAATTTAGTGTCAGCATTTACACTATATGTTTTATTATTGACTATTTAGTACTTGAATGCATGTAGCTTCATTTAATTTTCTTACTGAAACAAATATTTTTCCTTATCTCACTATTAGTACAATTGGATAGAGCAACTATTTTTTAACTAAATTCAATGTTCGTGCATACTATGCTAATGTTTTGAGGTTTGCAAACATAGATGATACTTTAAAAAGAGTTATTGCTTTTGATTTATGAAATATTTTATATAGTTTGTAACTGAATGGCATTTTGCTCCTCCAATCAGGTTATCTTTGGCTTCTTCTCTTTAGGTTCATCGTGTGATATAAAGTGAATGCACAAAGTGCAAAATAATATCATTATATTTTTAAACTGTATTATACATAATATTATGAAAAATAGTTTGAATAATAGTACACGTTCATGAAGTCGTATTCACTTAAATGTGATTCAGTATACCAACTAAAACAAAAAAGAACTTAAGCACCCGTGCGTTGCATGGGCCACCCACTTGTGTGTGTATACACACACACACACACACACACATACATACATACGTGTATGTATGTATGTATGTATGTATACACACACATATATGTACATGTACATGTATATGTATATGTATGTATATATAGACTAGGATTGGCTACACCTCATTCTTGTCACACTTCTATTCTCCACCGATTTCAACCGCACATTCCGATTTAAGTAATATAGGTTGTGGTTATTCAACATAAAGTGGAACGCAATATAGTTTGAACTTTGGATCTTGCTATGTTTGCATATGAGGTCGAACGAGGGAATATCCAACAATTGAAATCTATTGTGTCGAACAAAAACATACGTGTGTGTATAGATAGAGGTATATCACTTCTATCATTTAATTATTCTACACTTTACATTTTATTTAAATAATCTTAACAGTGCAAATAACTTTTTGTTCAATGTATTATATTTATGCAAATAGTTGAACTAACGAAAAATACAACAAATATATTTTTCTTGACATAAAATTAAACGCAATATTTAACATAGCAACTATAGACCGTTGGATTATTTTGTCTTAATATAAACGTGGAAATTACGAGGAGATATAATAGTCAAGATCTCTTGTATTCCATTTTGTGTCCAAATGGATTTTCCCTTAAGTAAATAGTTAAACTGACGAAAAATACAGTAAATATACTTTTCTTGGAATCAAACAATCAAACTGTAGGTTCTTCCACTATTGTGTGGTTATACTAGTAATTTTATGTTTAAAAGCATTGCATGAGAAAAAACTAGCCGTCTTGGTACATATTCAAATTTTCTACAACATTGACTGATTGATTTTCACCACAGATTACTTTTAGGGACTGTGTACGAAAAGTTCCTATCATTAATCAAAATAAACAAAACGCCCCTACCTAATAATTTATGTAAAATAGGTCACAGCGTATGCATTTTTCTACACGTGTCTGTTATTCTCACACTCTTATTTAAAATCCACGCTCATTAATTATCAATTTTTAAAATGAAATAAATTTATCTAAAAACATCATATTACCAAATCATTTTCATCGTTAAATTACAAATTTTATTATCTTTCTAATGATATGCATTATGAATATATATAAACCAAAATTTTAAAACTTATTGGTTTCAAATTCGAATTTTAAAAATTTACATTATAGTAATTAATAACTTGTGCAAATGAGGTCTGTTTGAGACATGTTTTTATTACGTTGCAATCGTATCAAAGAGCTCTATACTATGTAGTTGGTTTGAACTAAATCCGAGCAATTCTAAATTTTATAATTTAATTAATTAATTTTTTTATTTTTGCAAATTATTAATACATATTACTCAATAAAAAACAAATAATTAATTAAATATAAATCAATTCTATTTTAAAATATATATTTCAAATATTCCATTTAGTTTTTCCGCTTGCAACATAGAAACTCATTCTCCGTTCACCAACATTCAACCTTAATTTCAAACTAATGTTTGAAATGAATTCGGTAAGGTTATATCAATAATGCATGCACAGGATAAAGACAGTTGAGATATACATCGACAGTGCAATTTGAACATGCATGTGATCATTTCTGGCTTATATTTCTGTTTTCTTGATTAATTTTAAGGGTAAATTTACTGCCCAAATTATCATGTTTAATAGGCCATCATTTTGTATTGTTGCACAGAAGACATTTTGCTATTCGAGATAATAAAACTTAAACTAATTTTTGAACATTGGTTCATTGTCAAAATCTTCGTTAATTATCGATATTTTCAAAACCTTTACGTAACCGGTATGGTTTCATGTTAACATTTAAAAAGAAGCAGATCAGCAATTTGTTGGACAAAAATGAATGAGTGCATTTGTTAGTGAAGAGGAAATAAGTGTTTGGTATTGTGTATATTGGAACAAAGTCCCACATTGTGGAATATTTGTTCCAATACCACTATATAAACTATCTCTTAACATGTTATTGCAAAAGAAAAAGAAGAAGACATGAAGACTTGAGATGTGGGGAAGGCATTGGGCATGTGGGCTTTGGGCCTTCATATTATATTAAAATGTCAAAGATTGGGCCTTGGGCCTTTCAGTCTGCCCGCACAGCAATCGGAGCCGGTCCGTTTCATCCTGGGAGACAAGTTGCTCGTATCCTTTGGTGCGTATAAGGGGGCAATATTGTTTCAAGGAAACAGATATTATCTGCACTCGGACATTTAGGTATTTCATACAAATATCATTTGTAACGGTTCTGTACTGTCGTACTATTTTATACTTCTTGCCACGCTTTTTCCGTTGCTATTGCTTACAATTAGTAACGCCTTTCTGCTGTGACTAATCTTATAAAGGGATAAGTAACGTTATTGGGCCTTCATATTATATTAAAATGTCAAAGATTGGGCCTTGGGCCTTTCAGTCTGCCCGCACAGCAATCGGAGCCGGTCTGTTTCATCCTGGGAGACAAGTTGCTCGTATCCTTTGGTGCGTATAAGGGGGCAATATTGTTTCAAGGAAACAGATATTATCTGCACTCGGACATTTAGGTATTTCATACAAATATCATTTGTAACGGTTCTGTACTGTCGTACTATTTTATACTTCTTGCCACGCTTTTTCCGTTGCTATTGCTTACAATTAGTAACGCCTTTCTGCTGTGACTAATCTTATAAAGGGATAAGTAACGTTATTGAAGTTACTATCTGATTCGTTACACTTTTGTGCATTTACGAATAACACAATTTTCATGTATGGTTAAGTTCTACTAAACCACTGCCGGTCCCATATAATATCAACAGAAACAAATTATAGCTTCTGATGAATTTTGATAGTAATCAAAATTATTACTCCAAAATCCACAAACTAATCAAATCGATCTTGAAATTTAAATGACTCAAACTGCTCTGGAGGGAACAAGAAGAAGGTAATTGTCCAGATTTGATTGTATAATCGTCAAAACCGATGAAGCATTGATGCTTTCTTTACTTGACTACTATAGAAAAGTATGCCGTATTTAAATGCTTATCGTTTTATATTAGAAATTGCTTTCGAGTAGGCTCATTGGTAATATTTGGATGATTAATCTTTATAATTAAGCAGGCAATTCAAACTAAATAACGCCCTGTTACTTACATAAATCAGGATTAGATATGGGTAGGGTTCGCAGTAAATATTTTACCCACTTGGAGCTGACGGCACGTACGACATATCGAAAGTAGGACCCATGCTTATAGTTTGTTTGAAACCACTGTGATTGTATGACTGGCGTCACACGTTTAACGCCGACTGAAAATTCCATCGGTTACTTCCACATCAAAAAAGTTAACTCTTATCGTTCTTTCTTTTCTTCCTTCTTGGTTGACATTAACCCAAATTTTTGAATATTTTGTTGTGCAAAATTTTAATTAATTTGCACTAACTTCAAAACTATAGCGGATTACTAAGGTGCAGAAGCAACCAAAAAAAGGATATAGCTTATCGATTAATTATCAACCATCAACTCAATGAAAAATAATCACCAAACAAACAAAAACAAAAGAGCAGAGAACATAAAAATTTAGCGTGGTTCGGCTAGATTGCTTACGTTCACGGACCAAACAAATATTTTTTATTTTACTAAAGAAAGAGATGTATAAGAGAAAGATTACAAAATTATAGGTAGCAAAGTGTAGAGACTAACCTATAATCACAAATTGAATAATCAATTTCTCCAAAGACGACTTGCTTGCACTCAAAACCCCTAATTTGATTTGAGTACACAAATTAGGGTCTATTGAAAAAGAGAATAACGGTGAATGCTCTCTCACAAACACATATGAAGATGAACTTCCTTCATTTAAATAGGCTTGAGAATGAAGTATTACTTGTAACTAAGAAAATTAATTGCCCAAGTGTTTTGAATCCTTTCCAAATACCCATGATTTGAATTCTACGCAAATGGATAATGATGATCTTGATTTTCATAATGTAGCTCAATTGATTGAATCTACATATATAAACGTTTCTATCTCTATATAACAAATCTTTTGACTAATTAATTGATTAGCTAATTAATTAGTTTTCTTTCTTCAAAAGCAAACAAACATAAATTTCCTCCTTTTCTTTTCATCTATAATCTAATTGATCGATAAGATCAATTAGCTAAATTCTTTTCTTCTTTGGCAAATATTTGTATCATTTAAATTTAACACTCCACCTTGATTCAAATATAACAATCTCTTTTCATCACCACATCTTAACAAATTGTTCGGTCTACGCCACATGGCGTCAAACTCAAGATAAACAAGTTTGGGCATGGTTGTCCAAACAGAACTTCAAAATCTTTCCCAAGCATAAGAAAGATAGTATGCACATCAGCAAACAAAATGCATACGAGAAAATACCAAAATTCTTTAATATATCCGATGTAGGAGATGAACATGTAGATATTAAACTTCGAGAGACCAATGGAGATTTAACAGCGCGCTTCACCTTCTTCATTCAAAATTGAGTGAGGACATACTCAACCTTATCTACTCCAATCTCCTACATAAGAATTTTGCTAGACTTTTCTAAGTCAACACCAACAGACTCACCAACAAGCTCCGTAGCATTGAAAACATAAAATGAAGAATCATCGCTATAAATATGCTTACAAATAGGGCCAACTAAACTAGAAGGCATTTCCTGCAACTGAGCTCCACCTAAAGTATGAACCTTTGTAATCTTCTCATCAACCATGGTATCATCGAAAATACCAATATCTCTTCAAATATAGAAACAATCTGATGACTCCAAATATGTTTGGCAATTTCTGTCCTCCCAATGTCATCACTTAATAGAGGATCCACCTTCAACAAAGATCTCTCATCAAATATCGCATGCTTACTAGTCACAATTCCCCTAGTTATTTTACACCACAACCTATACCTCTTCACTCCTTCTCTATAGCCTAACAAAATGTGCTTGCTTTCCCTAGGCTTCAACTTATCATATCTCTCATCTTCTATATAAGCTGAACAACCAAACATTTTAAGGAATGAATAATCAACAGGCTCACTTTTCCATATCTCTTCTGGGGTCTTCATATCTATGGCAATAGAAGGTGTATGGTTGATGAGAAATACCGCCATAGATATCGCTTCTGCCCAAAATCCCTCTTTTAGACCAACAGTTGTTCTCAAGCTCATAGCTCTCTCTCATAATATCCGACACATGCTCTCTGCCACTCCATAACAATGTGACTCAACAGAAATAGAAAAATCTCTATCTACATACTCGGACGCACAATAGTTAGTGAATTCTTGTGACATAAATTCACTACTATTTCCAACTTTGAGAACATTCAAACGCTTCCTCGGGTGCTTATCTACCAAGGTCTTCCACTTACAAAACTATGCAAATATTTCATCTTTGGCCTTTAAGAAATAGACTCAAACCTTACGTGAGAAATCATCCACAAATAAGGCGAAGTAACTGGCTCCACCAAAAGATACAACTAGGGCAGGTCCCCGCACATAAGAATGAACATATTATAGAAATTCTGTAGCTTTAGGTCTCCAAACATCAAATGTAACACACTTCTTCTTTCCAAAAAACAATCTCCATAAGAGCTAGGTTTCGACTGACAAACAGCATCAATCATCCCCCGCTTCTTTAATACTTCAAGACCCTACTCATCAACATGACCTAAACAAAGATGTCATAACTGAGTAGAATCTGTAACACAAGAGTCAGTAAAAACTACCGAATCTTCTAAGATTGTCTCACCATGAAGCATAGAAATATCATCAACTTGCACCCCTTTAATACCTACCAAGGAATCTTTCGTCACTCTTAAATTCTCTCCATCTATTACTATCCTCATACCAAGTCTACTCAAAGCTCCAACTGATAACACACTTCTACGCAGCATTGGAATATGTCTAACATCCATGATAGTCCTAATAACACCATCATGCATCTTAAACTTCACACTTCCGACACCCACAACATGACAAGATGTGTCCTTCCCCATATGAACCGCTCCACCATCAATCTTCTTGTAACTAACAAAACAGCTCCTATCTGGCGTCATATGACAAGAGGTTGCATAATTAATCACCCAACGTGTACTGTCTGAAGGTGAAATATTGGCTGAAAATAATGATGTATCACTATCGCTTCTATCTGCATATGATCTAACTGCTGCCGAAACCAAACTTTTCTCCTTCTCTCTCTTCTTTCTAAGAGCTGGACAATCCCGTATGAAATGCCCTTTCTTCTTACAGTAATAGCAAAAACCCCATCCAGGACCCATGAAATGAAACCTATGCATATCTCTTCTACCTCCAAGGTGCTTCTGACTTTTATCTCTTCTCCTAAATGAATGAAGTTGTTGCTGAAGAACACCGTCATTAGTCTTCACCTTCCATGTCCCAACAACCCATTTTCTAACAAATTTGGTGATGCCATAATTTTTCAAACCACTACTAAAAGAATTTGCCATTGATAACTAATCTTGAACAAGACTGCTAGCTCTGATACCAATCTGTTGTGCAAAATTTTAATTAATTTGCACTAATTCTAAAACTACAGCGAAATACTAAGGTGCAGAAGTAACCAAAAGAAGGATCTAGCTTGTCAATTAATTATCAAACACCAATTCAATGAAAAATAATCATCGAACAAAAAAACAAAAGAGTAGAGAATACAAAGATTTAACGTGGTTCGGCTAGATTGCCTACGTCCATGGACTCAACAACTATTCTTTATTTTACTAAAGGAAGAGAGCTATAAGAGAGATTACAAAATTATAGGTAGCAAAGTGGAGAGACAAACATATAATTACAATTTGAATAATCAATTTTTCCAAAGACTTACTTGCGCTCAAAACCCCTAGTTTGATTTGATTACATAAATTAGGGTTTACTGAAGAAGAGGATAATGGTGGATGCTCTCTCACACACATATGAAGATGAACTTCCTTCATTTAAATAGGCTTGAGAATGAAGGATTAATTGGAGATTAAGAAAATTAATTGCCCAAGTGTCTTGAACCCTTTCCAAATATCCATGATTTGATTTCTACGCAAATGGATAATGATGATCTTGATTTCCATAATTTAGCTATATTGATGGAATCTCCCTATATAAACTTTTCTATCTCCATATAACAAATCTTTTGACTAATTAATTGATTAGCTAATTAATTAGGTTCATTTCTTTAAAAGAAAACACACATAAATTTCCTCTTTTTCTTTCCATCTATAACCTAATTGATTGATAAAATCAATTAGCTAAATTCTTTTCTTATTTGGTAAATATTTGAATCATCTAAATTTAACATATTTTAACCCAAAAATCCGTCAAAATCATTCAAAGTTTGTAATAAGCCTTTTTACTTTCATCTCAATTTTATTTTCATTTAGTTTTCATATTTTCTCTGATTTCTTTGACTTTTTTAGCCAGAAAATGATCGAAACCGATCGGAAAAACTCCATTCGAAGTCCTAAGAATTGATCCGAAGAACTACAACAAAATTCCTGCATTACACCATTAATATAATATTTCAATCATATAATATTTCCATATCAATGAAAATTTGGGGGATAAATGTTGAATTGTGACTCAAATTTATTGTCTTATTTAACGCATTAAAGAAGATATGAAATTATCTAAATGACAAAAAGTTATTTTGAAATATTGAAGTAATCAATCAATTCCCTAATCAAAAAGACATTTTATCAAGCGCGTGCAAATTGGAAAAATAAAAAAATCAAATGGATAAACGTTTCACATATGTATAGAAGAACCGATGAGGCAACGATCTATTAGTATGAATTAATTAATTATGCCCTAAGTAATAATTTCTATCTACAGGTAGTCATCCTTTAAAGATCACAATATTCTACTCAAGTTGTATTTTTTTATATTCTCCTTATTAGCCTCCATTGTCAATCTTGTAATTTTCTTTTCCATAAAGTAATAAAATTTTCTCTCACCAAGTGGATGTACACTATCTCGCGATAGTGGAACCACTATAAATCATGTATGATTTTCTTTTCTGTTTGTACATCTAAGATTTGTGATTGTTTATTTTATAATATTAGTTTTCTGTTTGTTCTACCTCACATCACTATAAGAAAAGGTTAATTTCTTAGCACAAGATAACAAAGTTTTTGAATGCATGTTATTAGAATTAATAATAAAGTGCTAGAATTCTCAACCCTGATGCTATGTCCACTAAACTAGCGCTAAATTTCATTATTTCTCTCTCCCTCTCTTTGTAAGTACTCAAAAAAAAACTTCCCCATAATTTAATTCCCCGACCCAAATTTTTTTTTAATTCCCTAAAATTGTTAACTCTAATTACAAAATCTTCCTACCTCGAACTAAACATTTGTCGTCGATAGCCATTATTGACATTTTCACTCATCCCCGTTGAAGTCGTTTGACTCATCAGTGTAAGCGAATTGGCATCCTTCATCATCATTAGCCAGTAGCCTTCGTCGTCTTAAAGTAAGTTGGGATTGTAATTATAATTGTCTATTAACTTGCCAGTACCCATATAATTGTTTATCTCTTCGTTGGTTTTGGAGTAAGTTGGGATTATAGTTAGTCGATTGCACATGTTTTCTCATTGTTAAGGACACACTTGCATTTTATATGTTGCTTTTAGTACCCGTTACTATTTTTTCTCGTTTTTTTAAAATTTTAAATTTGGAAGATGTAATTATTGAGCGAAGTGAGGATGAAATTCATATCCTTGCCTTGTGTATGTATTATCCCTTTCCCTTGTGTATGTATAATAATTATTACATTTTCTTCCATGTTGCTTTCTATAATAAGATGCATTAATACTGGCCAGATTAAGATAAAGATGGTTGGTTTTTCATTTATCTAATCGTTTGTAGCATATGATGTCATTATAGTGTTATATTATGTTTAGCCGACTTGTTCGGTGCATGTGATATAGCTTAAGGTATGATTTTCAAGCATAACTGTTGTTTTACTAGCCTATTAGTATTATACACTTATATGATATGTTTCACTCATCAGACGTATGTCTGACCCCCTCTATCATTTTTTTATAGCTATACTCTGATATGTCGATCGGGAGGACCGGTAGTGACTTGGAGGCGTGATGGTACGATGGAGTCAGGCATTTTTCTATTGGTTATCTACTATTTTATTCCCACAAATTAGATTGTTCCTATTACCAATATAAAGAGATGTTGTAATTGGAATCTACTTGATATTACATTATTTTATTTGTCTAGGATTATATTATTAATTATTATATTCTATTCATTTCGCAGTGAGTTTTAAAATGTGTAGAAAATTGTAGATATCTCTATGATCTATATTATATTTTACCTCAAAACAATCTGACATCAACGACATCTGCAGTGTTAGTGCCACTTTTGGGCATGAATCGTGGCGCCATTAATGGAGGGTTGTTTCACATTCTTAAATTGTTTATTTAACAATTTATTTATATAAAATCATGTATTGTATTTTACGAGTTTTGATCTCTAAAATGATACAAGGATATGGATATTTGATCCATATTAAATCATATACAAGTGTAGTATCATGAACTGTTGTATTTGTAATGTACAAAATCTCAATGAAATTGGTTCATTTGAAATGAGCAAGTAAACCATAATTCAAGACCATGTGTTCAATATAATTGAATACAATAAGGATCTTATTATGATAAAAATAACACGAACCAAGAACTACTTGATAGATTTAGGAATTCGATCACTAGAATGTCAATTTGATCGGTATACTTGAGTGCAACTTATTCAATATCCTTAAAATGTTAAGGATGTCTGAAAGCTCTTTTGTAAAAAGTTCATGCTGTATAGTAAAAGTTTCATTTTGAATGGTTCAACCAATTAGAAAGGAAAGCCAATGTTTGTTAGTGGATATAAAATAGGCCTAGTTGGGATGTAGAGAGTGAACGGTCATCATGAAGAGACAAAGGAAACAAGAATTGTATAAAATGATAGTAGATACATAATGTGGAATGAGAAATGTGATTTCTATTATAAATGTATTATATTTTAGAAAATTGTTGTCTATAAGAGTCATTTCCTCAAGTTCAAGATATTTGATCTAAAACTCTCAATTGTAAACTAGTTATAGTGAACGAAATAAATTGCCCCTAAAAGTGGTTGAATGGGGCTCTGTATTTCATATGTTGTTATAGTAATGGTAGAAATAATGGAAGTATGTAATATAACATATATCAATAGATGCATCAAGCTCAAAAAGTTATTTTCGTAAATATTTATTTGTAAAATAATAATCGTTTTTCAGTATTACTTAAAAATAGACATTTTACGTTTTATATGAATATTACGAATATTTATTGTAAGGTAAAACTACAATAATGGTATTCTATCACCTTAACAAAGTGATGCATTAGCAAAGCACTCATTCAGTGGAAGTGACAATGGATTTAATGAATTCTTCAAATTGATGCATATATGGATTTATTTAATCCAAGGTCTACTTATGCCAAAACAGATCTATTTACTTCATTTAATTCACCAATGAATTATTATGGACATGAACATATGCATTTGATATACAAGTTGTATGTCTATGATAATTTCATAGAATATAAAACAGTTGTAGAAAATATAACATACAAATGAAATAAAACAATTCGATTTAATCGAGCAGATAAGTGAATTGGGAAAGAGTTTCTTATGTGCCTAAAATGAATATGGTTCAATCTCAAAAGTTACTTCCCTTATGGTAAATTATGATATATTGATTATGAGTAATCAGACTTTGTCAGATAAGAACGATTGAGTGAAGATGAGTTCACTTCTTTCTATAAGGATATGTATTTAATTAGTAAGTATATATGTTAAACTTTATATCGTCTGAGCACAGTTTATGAAATCATATAAAATATGAATCAGTAAGAAGCCAGATCTTAGATAGTTTGAGATGCGAGGTTTCCTAATTTATGCTATGAATATAAGTTTTGTAAACCCCAAACTAAATCAATTTTATGAAAATATAAAGGAGGTTCATAAAATGTTTCTAAACGCATATTCCATTGTATTATGAATCAACTGTTGTTTTGAGAAACACTACCTTCACGGTGAAGGAATTTCATCTAAAAATTAGTGGTAGTACAATGGACTAGGATATGATCTAAAGATTCTGGCTTAGAAACCAATAACACAAACTGATCCTAGTATAGATACAATTCGTTAGAATTTCAAAAAAGGATTCTCTCACATTAACAATAAACAATTAGTTTCTTGTCATTATCGAGAAAATAATTTCCTCAGTTGTTACTAAGCCATGAAGTGTATTGACTTTGACATATGACTCGATGTACAAGCTCGGATAAGATGCCAAGTACATTTCCAAAATATAATTTTGTCAGTTGTACTAAAACGGGAGTAATAACTTAAAGAAAAATCTAATAACTTATTTGGAAGTACGTGACAGATTAATTGGTTGGTTTAGAAAATAGAATACATTTCTATAGTTTAATATTTAAATAGATCACGATAAACGTAATTGCAAGAATAAAAGAAAGAAAAGGGGAATTAGTGTAAAATAGAGAAACCATTGTATTTTGCACTATCCAAAAAGTAAAGAGATAATAAAAGAAATATCCTATAGTTACGGATTATTGTTTATAGCATTATTTAGTATTAAAATATGGAAATGAATTTTTAGCACAGTTTTCATAACCAACAAAATAGAATATAACTACTTCCTATAATATAAGGAGATAAAGCAAAGAATTAAAGGAATCAAGTTAATTATTGGATAAGCCTAGAAGCTATAAACAGAAATGTATCTAGATCTGCATTTACAACGCAGACAATAGAATAAAAGTAAAGTAGTTATTATGATAAGTTAATTTGTGACAAGCGGACGTAGTCCAAAGCTAAGCTTGTCATATAATATAAAAGAATTAAAGAGAATTCAGCATCATAATAAAAGAAGACAGACTAGAATAGAAAAGAGACTCTTGTAATTATATTTATAATGTATAGATTATAAAAGAAAATAAAAGTGACAATTACAAGTGAAATCATAACATAGGTTATAATTAAGTAGAAAGAACAGAAGAGGCTTATTTTAATAAACTTATGACTTAAATTAAGTTAATGAGCAAGATAATAGAAGTGGCCTATACCAACAGCATTCCGTTTCAGTCAGGAACTGATAGTCTCACAACGGTTAGGTGAGGCTGGGACAAGAGTATGCTAATTAGGGTAAATAAGTAGCCAACAAAATAAGAAAAGTAAACTAAACGTAAATTAAAAGATTAGACTTAGAGTCTAATGAAAGAGTGAGATGCGTTTGGAGCAGCCCAAAGGATGAAGAGCCTAACGAAGCGGTTCATCATAGATTTCAGCACATAAGAAGCACATCCAACTTAGTTATTTTGGGCTAGAAGGAAGTATGAGACTTCAATGGGATGTGAGGGTAATCTAGGATGGCCCTCTGGGGTAGGCGTAGTGAAGCAGTCCTCCGACACAGGTTTGTAGGTGTTCCATCAAAAGAGTATGCCTTGACTGCTTTTTGCATGGTAGGACCATTGTAGGCGGTCAAAAGGGGTTGATGTTTGGAGTAGGATATTCGTATGTCCCAGTACTTGCAAGTAAGTTTAGTGGGCATGACCCAAAAGGATAGTCACATGTGGATATCGGGCCAGCATCAAAACCAAGAGCGAGTTCGGGAAAGACTACAGTTAAACCAACAGTCCAATGATAGTTTCACTATCGAGACATTGGATGAGGGGTGCAGCCAATTGGATGTTTAGATTGTTTGTAGTAGGGCACAACCACTTAGCTCTTTAGAATTCTTTCGATTAGTTGAGGGGTGGCTGCGTGGGGCCATAACCACGATAATATAAGAGACAGACCAAATAGAATATCTGTACTGAAGGCCTAACGAGTCAGTCCTTTACAGAAATAGAATATCTGTATTGTAGGCCTAACGAGGCAGTCCTTTACAGAGATAGAAAATCCCCGACTGAATTTCGTACAAGTTAGACCTTGTTAAGCAGGATTCAGGGAGTAGACAGAATGATTATGTACAGTCCTCAAGGTACGAACTGAGTGGTACATTGAGGATGTCCGAGCATTAGTATAGACTAGTGCGGACACCATTTTACATTTTTATAGTAGACGACGGAACATCTGTATTGTAGGCCTTATGAGGCAGTCCTTTATAGATGTAGTCGTAGAACGCCATGGAAGCAAGACGATGGAGTCCTTTGCGAGGAGGATACGGAAATGGAAATAAAACGGTATATGTAGAATTCATGCACAGAGGCAAGAGTATTATAAACCCAATGAACCTAACATAACAGTAAATGGAAATAAAACGGTATACGTAGAATTAAGCTTAGAAGTGTATAATTTTTCCATTTACTAGAACTTTAGTTTTGACTCCCTCCTCATAACATCCTACATGTTAGGTAGATGGCAGAGGCTTCCTAGCTTTGAGACACTTGTCTAGAAAGTGTTATTTTATTGGTGAGTATTTACTTACTATTATATTTTAGTCAGTTCGACTGTGAGATATTTATCTGAGCTATGATATATTTGTCTTTACCTATTTGCAGGATACCTAATACCCAACTTGAGCTTCAGTGGGCTTGGTTTTTAGCATTTTTTAGGAAAAATCCAGACCCACAGGAACTTGGGCTATTACATTTGGTATCAGAGCCTAGGTTTAGGATTCCTAGGTAGATAGCGAGTGAACGTATTTGTATTTTTGAATAAAATATAAATATATTATGTACTAAAATCCAAATAGCCCCAATTATAGATTTTAACATATGGAAAGTTTTTAGAAGTATATTTGTGCTTAGTTTGCTAGTTGGGTTTGGGATGACCCAAGTATGTTGAGCCCTATGTTATTACCGATTTATAGCATACAAATAAGCCATGTTTTGAGAGAAAATTTGTATCCATCTGTTATAGGATGTAGGGAATTCCCTTAGGGATAGTGGGGAGAGTGTTTTAATTTTGGAAGGAACAAAAGGTTTTAGTAAAAAGAAAATCCACTTTATATCTAACCCAATAAAATGATAATTTTGAATTGAAAAGTTGAAAAATATAATTGTTAATATATTTGAGGATGCAAATATTGGGTTTTTGAAAAAAATAAGTGGTATGAAATTTAAATTGGTTTTATATGATGTAAATTTTGTTAAAAGTGAAATTCTTTTTGAAGAATTATAGAGCATGTATAGCTCGCTAGTTTCTTTGTAGGTAAACAAATATTTTAAATATAAAAATCTAGAGTGTGTTAAGTATCGAAAACGTAGGTTATAACATTTATCGTTGTAATAATTGTTTTCAGTAAAAATAAAGAAAGCATAGACAATGACACTATTGTTATAGTAGGTGGCTCCCAAAGTAAATTATTTTACATAGCATATGGTATTTATTAATATTTATTTTAATTGAATCCATATATTAGTATTTTTGGGTTGTAGTAACCATGTTTTTCGCAACATCTATTTTGACCCAAATGAGTTTTGGAGATAATCTCTAAAGTAGTTTGTATGTACACTTATTATTTAAATAAGTATATGAAAATATTTTCTAGTTATAAAGAAGTTTTAAAAATGAGTTCTTTTGAAAAATAATGTACGATAAATTAATGAATTTAGTAGGAAATATCTTATGTAAGTGAATATAGAGTAAACATACCTTAATCTATTAGAATGAAATGAATAATGATATGATTTTCCAGGAATCACAAATAAAGATGTCTTGTGCAAGTTATAAGGAATACGTGAAAGAGATGTACAAGGTATGGAAAGCACCATATTTTGTATAGCCTATTTCGATAACATATAAAATAAATTCCTTATAATTTCACATAAACATGAAATCCTCCTTTAAAGGATTCATAGAAGGTTTTAGCGTTATGGTTTCTCATAAGAGAAAGTAATTCCAATACGTTAAGGTATAAAACCATTAAGTGTAGTAAGTTAGTAGCTCCTTCAAGGTTAAGTAATTGGAAGAGTAGGAAAGTTAAGAGATTTTTGATAAAATAATTGTTCTTATTTACTCCAGTTTTAGTAAATTTGAAAATCTATTAAAAAAAAGTAGGATGCTTTGAAACCATGCGAGTACATTTTTTTTAAAAGTCAAGAAAAAAGAAAAATGTTTTAAGAACAAGGAAGACATGTTTTTAAAAAAATGGTTTGGTGGAAAAGTAAATAAGTTTTTGAAAAGATAAAATTTAGAAGCTTTAGTTTTTGAAGTAAAATGATAAATACCAAACCAAACCAGACTTTTAAATATGGAGTAGATATGAATCATTTTCTAGGTATAATGGGAAAGGTATAAGGCTATAGCGGTAATTACTCCTAGTAGTAATAATGAAAGTTCCCGCAAGGCGTATAGGACACTAGTGAAAACCTAGAAATGTTTCTTCATGTGTGTAGACTATAGAAGAATAGTGAAATGATATTAGTGAGATGATAAGACACATGTGGTTGGGATAGGTAGACCTTAGTTAGGGAAAGATGAAAGCTAAAGAGAGAATTTCCTCAAGCTTAGTTGCCTTTTTAGATAGAGACTGCATAGATTGAAATCCTTATCCATTGCAGTAAATGAGACTTAATTATTCCTTTTTGAGCATGGAATAGAAGAGACGAATAGATCTTATTCATCATGAGTAATACAGCGTAAGTTGGTAACAAGTAATAAACGGTAGGAGGAGCATATGAGTTACTTGGATTCCTACAGTAGGACCATTCTGTGTCAGAGTGGACATGGTCCTAGACCTTCTTGACCTAAATGATAGGTGTGTTTAGTTGCTGTATTAAAAGAAGAGTAAAAGCAAACATAAGGTAACTAAAAGAATAACAGTAAGATCTAAAGAAAGCAACAAAAACGTCAATAGAAATAAATGAGAATTGCAAAAGAAAAATACATTTTTCCCATAAATTAAGCTTGGGAAAAAGTTTGAAAAGAAAATTCCTTTTTATGTAAACCGTGATTGGGAAAGAAAATAGAGATTTTATAGAATAGCGGCATAAGTTCCAAGTACGGAGAGTGAGATACGCAAAAATAAAATGGAGATAAGTGAAGTTTTTTCGTTTTGTAACTTCTTTCTGATATAAAAAATCGAATTTGGAAAATTAGAATTTTCTAAAATTCGAAAATTAAAAGTTGTGTGGTAGGTTTGGACATAAAATTTGTTGAACTATGCTCCTATTCAGTAGGAGTGTGGGAAACATTGGATGAAAAATGTTTTGAGTTTTCAAAAGATTGCATTCATATAGAAATTGCAAGTATATTTCGGATGTGTGCATCATGTTTTAAAAGGAATTTCTAAAAGAAAAAGCATTCATATTGGAGGTACCGCTTAGAAATTCTTGTACATGCTTATATTTTATGATGTATTACACTTTGTACTATGCACAGATTGTTGCAAAATTGGATGTACACTAAATGGTTGTTAGTGTAGAATGGATGCACCAAGTTTTGCATGATTGAACCCTTATCAAATTTCGAGGACAAAATTTCCTGGGGGGGTGGGAGAATGTAACACCCCGCTCTTTAATGACAAATAAAATCAATTGAATTAACATAATTGCAAAACAGTGAAAAATATAAATGTCAAGTATACGCATTTAAAAATTAAGAGGTTACATAGGTATATGCAACCAATGAGTGTGTGATTAATTGACGAATCAATCAATTAAAAGAGGAATTAACTAAGAGACGTAGATGCGTCAATTAGTCAGAGAAAATGTCACTTTTATAACATTAATTAATTAAGGGATCTTCTAATAAAGGGAAATGCATGTGGGGAATAAATTAAATGATAACATACATATATTAATTTATAATTGACGCAATCAATTAATTGAGAAATTAATTAAAGACATTAAGTAAGCATCAATTAATAAAAGAGGGAAACTTATATGTCAATTAATTGGGTAATGAATTGGCGGTTTAAATATGTACAACTATAAAATGTGTGATTGAGTGACGCATAGGAATTAATTTGGATATCGATTAAAATGAGAAAACGTGTCAATTAATTAATTAGCAATTAGTTGAGCGTTTTAGAAAGGATGTCAATTAATCAAAGAATATGCCATCTTTACAATAGCTAATAATGTAAATTAATTAGCTAGAAGAAAACACCAGTTATACGTATATTTGTTTCCAAGTTAAAACGGGAGTAATAACTTAAAGAAAAATCTAATAACTTGATTTGGAAGTACGTGACAGATTAATTGGTTGGTTTAGAAAATAGAATAAATTTCTATAGTTTAATATTTAAAAATATAACGATAAACGTAATTGCAAGAATAAAAGAAAGAAAAAGGGAATTAGTGTAAAATAGAGAAACCACTGTATTTTGCACTATCCAAAAAGTAAAGAGATTATAAAAGAAATATCTTGCAGTTACGGATTATTGTTTATAGCATTATTTAGTATTAAAATATGGAAATGAATTTTTAGCACAGTTTTTGTAACCAACCAAATAGAATAGAACTACTTCCTATAATATAAGAAGATAAAGCAAAGAATTGAAGGAATCAAGTTAATTATTAGATAAGACTAGATGTTATAAACCAAAATGTACCTAGATCTGCATTTATTGCGCAGACAATAGAATAAAAGTAAAGTAGTTATTATGATAAGTAAATTTGTGACAAGCGGACGTAGTCCAAAGCCAAGCTTGTTAAATAATATAAGAGAATTAAAGAGAATTCAGTATCATAATAAAAGAAGATAGACTAGAATAGAAAAGAGATGCTTGTAATTATATTTATAATGTATAGATTATAAAAGAAAATAAAAGTGACAATTACAAGTGAAATCATAACATAGGTTATAATTAAGTAGAAAGAACACAAGAGGCTTATTTTAATAAACTTAAGACTTAAATTAAGTTAATAAGCAAGATAATAGAAGTGACCCATACCAACAACATTCCCTTTCAGTCAGGAACCGATAGTCTCACAACAGTAAGGTGAGGCTAGGACAAGATTATGCTAATTAGGGTAAATAAGTAGCCTATTGGGACAAGATTATGCTAATTAGGGTAAATAAGTAGCCAATAGAATAATAAAAGTAAACTAAACGTAAATTAAAAGATTAGACTTAGGGTCTAATGAAAGAGTGAGATGCGTTTGGAGCAGCCCAAAGGATAAAGAGCTTAACGAAGCAGTTCAACATAGATTTTAGCACATAAGAAGCACGTCCAACTTAGTTATTTTGGGCTAGAAGGAAGTATGAGACTTCAACGGGACGTGAGGGTACTCTAGGATGGCCCTCTGGGGTAGGCGTAGTGAAGCAGTCCTCCAGAGGCAGGTATGTAGGTGTTCCATCAAAAGAGTATGCCTTGATTGCTTTTTGCATGGCAGGACCATTGTAAGAAGTCAAAAGGGGTTGATGTTTCGATTAGGATATTCGTATGTCCTAGTACTTGCAAGTAAGTTTAGTGGGTAGGACCCAAAAGGATAGTCGCATGCGGATATCGGGCCAGCATCAAAACCAAGAGCGAGTTCGGAAAAGACTAGAGTTAAACCAACAGTCCAATGATACTTTCACTATCGAGACATTGGATGAGGGGCGCATCCATTTGGATGTTTAGATTGTTTGCAGTAAGGCACAACCACTTAGCTCTTTAGAAGTCTTTCGATATTTGAGTGGTGGCTGCGTGGGGCCATGGTCCCGATAAGAAAAGAGACAGACCAAATAGAACATCTGTATTGTAGGCCCAACGAGGCTGTCCTTTACAGAAATAGAATATCTATATTGTAGGCCTAACAAGGCAGTCCTTTTATAGAAATAGAAAATCCCCGACTGAATTCCGTACAAGGTAGACCTTGTTAAGCGGCATTCAAGGAGTAGACAGAACGATTGTGTATAGTCCTCAAGGTACGCACTGGGTGGTACATTGAGTATGTCCGAGCATTAGTATAGACTAGTGCAGACGCCGTTTTACGTTTTCATAGTAGACGACGAAACATCTGTATTGTAGGCCTTATGAGGCAGTCCTTTATAGATGTAGTCGTAGAACGCCATGGAAGCAAGACGATGGAGTCCTTTGCGAGGAGGATATGGAAGGTACTATGGGTAGTACCTAGGACAGTGCAGTCATTGCGCATATAGCTACATATATATATATATATATATCAGTTATTAGGTTTTAATCTACTAGGGAGTAGATGGGAAGGATTCACGCACAGGGGCAAGAGTATTATAAACCCAATGAACCTAACATAACAGTAAATGGAAATAAAACGGTATATGTAGAACTAAGCTTAGAAGTGTATAATTTGTCCATTCACCAGAACTTTATTTCTGACCCCCTCCTCATAACATCCTACAGGTTAGGTAGATGGCAGAGACTTCCTAGCTTTGAGACACTTGTTTAGAAAGTGTTATTTTATTGGCGAGTATTTACTTACTATTATATTTTAGTCAGTTCCGCTGTGAGATATTTATCTGAGCTCTGATATATTTGTCTTTGCCTATTTGCAGGATACCAGATACCCAACTCGAGCTTCAGTGGGCTTGGGTTTTAGCATTTTTTGCGAAAAATCCGGACCCACTGGAACTTGGGTTGTTATAGCAAGAGCCAAAAGATCCTGAAAATTGAGCTATACCCCTCTATTTATAGAGGTAGGAAGCCTAAAATCTTGACCAAAAAGATCTCCATATAGTTTTCCATGCCTTAGACTGTTTCTCTACCAAGTTAGTCACCACCTAATTAACTTATACGGGTCGGTACGACTCTAAGGGCTTGGGTCGGTATGACTTCATAAGATTTCCAATCTGGTCATCTTGAACTCTTTGCTTTGGCTCGTCATGTGATTAGCTTCGTTATTCCATAGTTGTTTGCACCAATGTTAGCTTGTTTCAAAGTCCAAATGACGGTGTCGTAGAAGAATAGAGTTGCTGATTCAATATTTCATGGAGAAGGATAGAGAATTACATTGGATCAACGAAACAACACTTGGAACCTGCTTCTAGTATCAAACAGAATTGGTAGGCAGAAGATAGGTCCCTCTGGGTGAAGGAACATGGGTAGGTACCATCCAGTGGTTTGGATTGGTACCGATCCAACACTAGTTGCATCTAACACTCTGGATTTTTGGGGATAGACTCATATTTTCTTGGTGATCTTGGTCGTACTTGATTTTTGGGCTTCGCGGTCAACTCTCCAGCTTTCTTGCCTTGATAACTTTGAAGTTTGATTTATCGGATTTGCTTGTATAATAGCTGGTCAAAAGGCGGGATAACACTTGCCCCCAAAGTATGCCTTGTGAATGGAAGGTGTACTTTTCCCAAGAACAAATGTTAGTGTCGATGGGATGTTGGTGGTTGAATTTCCTAGTTATCAGCCAATTAAGCCGTTGCAAATCATCATGTTTCTTTGTATTATCTTTTCAATCATGGGTCGTTTCAGACCCGTCATAGCCTTCGACTTTAGATTCTGTCTAAGTGTAACCTATACATCATCATAATTCCGATTTCATTCGGAGTTATTACATCACATATCAAAATCATTATGTATTCATCTAGGATTTACATCATTATCATTCTAGTTTCATTTAGAGTTATCACATTACGTATCAAAACTGTCCTGTGTTCACCCAGGATTTGTCAATTCTATTCCAATTATAAGGCGTTCAAATCCTTTCATCAAAATCAAATTTGTTTTCATTTTTAGGTTCGATCTTTTCGGATCATTTTATATTCAGTTTAGAGCACGATCTCTTTAGATCGGCAATCAAATTCATGGTCGTTCAGGACCGAGAGTTAAATCCACGATCTCTCCGGATCGTTAGTTGAGATTGTGGCCATTCAAGATCGGTTGTCAAATCCATGGTCCCTCCGGACCGTTGGTTATATTAATGGCCATTCGGGACCGATAATCAAATCCATGGTCTGTTCATATCGTTACTCAAATCCATGGCCATTCGCGGTCGATAATCACATTCATGGCGGTTCGGGGCTGATAACGAAATGCACGATCTCTCCGGATCATTTAATCAAATCCATGCTCTCTCTGGACCCTTGCTGAGCCCAATTCGCTCGCTCTCTGGCGAGCGAACTCAACAACAAGCAATCTTATCCGCTCATGCTCCAGTGAGGTGAGTTACTTCTTGCACTCCAATCCTGTCTTTTGAAATAGGACTTTAAGCGATTAATATCATACAAGTCCATTCGCTCACATTCTGACAAGGGGACCTGCACCTTGCACTCCGGTCCCATCTCTTCGGACGGGACTTTAAAGCAATTAATATCATACAGGTCCATCCACTCATGCTTTTACGAGGGGACTTGCACCTTGCACTCCGGTCCCGTCTCTCCGGACGAGACTTTGAAGTGATTAATATCAATTATCTCATTCAATGTGGATTTTAATAATCAAAGATTTATCTTACCATCTCAACAAGTCTGTCATTGCCATCCAAATAAACTCCTAAGTTTGCATTCTCAACTGCACCCTGACTTTACGAGGGAATTCAGGTACGTACTCCTCCGGTCGTGCTTCTGCATTCTAATTCATATTCATATGCTTTGCATCATCTCCAGAATGCGTATCATTCCTTCCTAAGCTAGGACGACTAATGTCCCCGATCCTTTGTGGGTCGGTACCGACCTGTGCCTGTGGGTCGGTACCGACCCGTATGTTTGGCTTAGGGCTTGTCCCGGATCGTTCTACTCCGCTTCCAATTACCTGCGCTCCCAGCTTTTTGTCTTTGATTCTGATTTGCAGCAACTCTGGCTATTTCCATCTGTCTTATTCTCCTGAATAAATTCTCCATCATCTCTTCCTAACAAGCAATCATCCTATCCTGCAATCTGTTCATCATGGTTTCTATCTTATCCCTGATTATTTAGATTGATGGGAGTTAGCTCCTGAGGACGCCTCTTGGCAGCCCCCTTATTGATTTCCTCCAGTAGAGGTCCTCCTAGTTGATTGTCTAGTCACTCTGATCCTTTTCAAATCCCAAATCAATGAATTCTAGCAATATCTTAGTGAAAGCACCAAAATGTTTGAACCAAAAATGACTCAAACACCCAAGGGAAGTAAGTAGAGATATAAAAGTGAAGAAAAAAAAATGAAAAAAGAGTGAGAAATAGAACACACAAGATTTATAGTGGTTCGGCGTATTCTGGCCTACATCCACTTTATGATTTTTATTGCTTATACTCTGACTTGGGGACATAAGTTCTTACGGGTCGGTACAATTCTGACAGAGTTTACTCTGACTTGAGGGTAGAAGATCTCCACATAGTTTTCGATGCCTTAGACTCTTTCTCCACCAAAGTAGGATGCCACCTCATCAACTTATACAGGTCGGTACGACTCTAAGGGCTTGGGTCGGTACGACTCCATAAGATTTCCAATCTGGTCATCTCAAACTCTTTGCTTTGGCTCATCTTGTGGTTAGCCTCGTTATTCCATAATTGTTTGCACCAGTGTTAACTTGTTTCAGAGTCGAAATGACGGAGTCGTGGAAGAACAGAGTTGTTGATTCAAGAGTTCATGGAGATCAATAGAAAATTGCATTGGATCAATGAAACAAAACTTGGAACAGGCTTCTATCATCAAATAGAATAGGCAGGCAGAAGATGGGCCCACTAGGCGAAGGAACACAGATCGGTACCGACTTGGGGGTTGGATCAGTACCGAAACTTGTTTCATCTTGCACTGGATTTTTATGGATAGACTCGTATTTGCTTCCTGATCTTGGTTATACTTGATTTTTTGGCTTCGCGGTCATCTCTCCAGGAATTTTGCCTTCATAACTTTGAGCTTGATTTGTCGAATTCGCCTGTATGCTGCATGGTCAAAAGGCGAGATAACAAGCTACAAATTGTTGTAATCATGATAAAATTCTCACAACATATTGTTTTAAATATCCCTAGTCTAGATGTTTTGAGAAAAGATATTGATATATCATTGAGACCAAAGTGCATAAAGCTCTCCAAATGTTAGGCACTGTATTATTCATGGTTGCTAAGGGCACGGATGAGTTACATACTCATTGTTATTGGATAATAATCGAATGGCTCATCGAAGAGTTTCCTATTAGTTAATAACAACTAGGCCAAACAGGAAATCTCAAGATGACAGTGTTACACCATTCCATCGACCTGAGAATACTATGAAACTTCAATATGAATACTCCGCTTTAACTATAGTTAAATCATGCATGGCATCATCAAGCGACTATAGTTAGGCATGAGTTAAAGCATCGAAAATGAAGCACTTTTCAATAGAAAATTCGTCTTCTCGGTTGTATGAGGTCAGTATCACGGTCAACTTTTATCAACTTAAAGTCAAAATATCTGGCCAAGGTAGAAGGCTAATAATTAATGTTATTATTGAACCAATGACTTTGGTTTTGGACTAATTGAATTGAATGAGGATAGTATTGGATTTTTTACCATTATCAAGTTCCATACATCTTAAAGTGAATAGTTTTGGTGAAGAGAACATGTGTAAATTACTGTTACCATTGATACCATTCAAAATAATATAAAATATGATTATGCTAAAAAGGGCTATACACGATGAATTTGGCCAAACTGTCTCACCACCGCTAAGATGATGTGTGAACATTAATATTTGAATTATTCAATATTAATTGCTAACTGAATTCACACCTCTTAGTCATACAACCGTATTTGTGAATTTTTCAAAAAACCACATGATTTAATTAATTTAAAATGTTTTAAATCAATTAATATTTAAAAAATATTGATTATTATTTAATTTATTTAAAGTTTGAAAGTTGTTTGTAATTATTTGATTGCTTATTTAAAAGTTATATTTGTGTGCATCTATATACAATATCGGTGTAATTTTAAACGAGTTTAAATAAAAAAAATTATATAAAGAGATTTTATGGAAACTTTATGCCATTTGAAATCATATATGGCCTGCCACAGCTTATGAAGATAGAAGAGTGAAGTGAGAGAGAATTAAGGGGATTAATTAGGGAAGTTTTAATTGAAAGAAAGGAAAATGTTCCGTTCTTTCAAATAAAACAAATCCACTAATTTTATTCTCACTCATTCTTTCCTTCATTCACTTTTATTCTCTCCTCCTTTCATGCCATAGGTAAAATTTGATGTTCCCTTACAAAACAAAAACAATCCTAAATCAAATAAAAAAAATCGAATAAAATAAGACATAAATGGCTCATCCATCCCTTGCAAGGGTTGTGTGTGGATTTTGGGGATCTAAGGAGAAATCACAAGGCAAGGTATTACAAAGGCAAGGCTATTCAGGTTTGACTTTCCATCTTAAATTCATCCATGATGTTTAGATCTAACCTAGTACACATATATGTATGTTCATTGCCATTTGTTGAATCTAATTTTAAAATTCTCTTGTGTATTGTCGATTAAATTGAAAATCAATCTTATGTATGTTTTATTTTGAGTATTGATATTGTATGTTTTATTTTGAGTACTGATACTGTTCACATTGGATCTGAATTTATTGGTTGATATGGATTTGATTTGCTATATAATTTATTTTTGTTATCGCATGTTTAATCAATTATTTATTTAATTAAAACCAATTTGTGTTTTGAAACTAATTTTATTGTTTGTGGATTTGAGATTATGAGTTTATGTGGATCTTTTATGTTGTAATTATGTTTACTTTTATCATTATAACTTTATACTCTTACAACCATAGACTTAATATTTAAAAAATTAGGTTATGTGTGTGTATGCTATCAGCAAAATTTCCACTGTCTCCGAACAGACTCGAGCGATTAAACTAGACTGAAGAACGATAGAGAAACAGAGACAAACACTTAGAAAAACATCACAAGACGAGAGAATGAAGAAGTACAAAAAAGATAGTTGAAAAGTGGAACTTGACTCCATGGATCCCCATCGAGATGTGCCCCTTCGATCACTATTGAGCTGTGCATGAGCGCAACTTAGGAAAGTTGAAGAGAAACTTGAAGCAAGTGGTGGAAAGCATGGAATAAAAACAACTCCAAGTAATGCTCGAGGGCAAGACTAGAGCAAAGCAAGAAGTAACCTAAAGTCGGAATAAGACATATCGATGACAAGTTGGGCGCTATGGATCATCGTCGATCTGTAAAATTTGGATCGGTGTTTGGGTGAGGGATTTTTATGGGAAAACGTGGAGATCATGCGTAACAATTTTCGAAGCAAAATGTGGAGATCTTCGCCTATAAATAGAGTCGAAGAGTGCTTGGAAAGAGGACTTTTGCTTCTTCTTCATTATGAACTTCTAATAACGACGAGTTGTAAAATTATAATCCTAAAAATACTTTGTTAGATTCTCACCGAGTTGGGACTACAAAGTTGTAAAATCACAGTGTGTGAACACTCCAAGAAACGAATATAAAAGGATAAAGTGGAAGTAGGCCAGAGTATTTGTCGAACCACGATAATTTTTTTACATTCTTTCTTGCTATTTCTTTCTTTTCTTTGATATTTTTCATTTTTATTACTTGATTAGGTGTTTGTGCCATTTTGGTGCAAATATTTTTGTACTTCCATGGAGACAACTCAGATTTAACAACTTAAAACTTGAATTTGAAGAAATGGTAAGACGAGTACTAAGAATTGGACATCAAGAACAGATCTTGGAGGAAGCGAAAAGAATCCATTTACCCCAAACATCCAGTACGTAAGGAATTCACCTAATTTCAAATTACTGGTGCAAGAGACATATGACAGAAGTATGGATCCGACTGTTCATTTGACGAGATATATCCAATATATGGCGGTTTTGGGTGCTTATAAATAGGCAATGGGATGGTGTTTCCTATTAAGTTTGACAGACTCAGCAGTGATATGGTTCATACAACTGGAGATTGGATCCATTGGCACAAGGATCAAATTGGTAGATAAATCATGAAATAGTTCAAAGTTCATATTACATGACCAAAGAATGTGATGATGCTTTCGAGCATGACCCAGAGGGGAGGAGAAACCCTAAGGAGTTATTTGACCATATTCAACATGGTAACCGTTGTTGTTCAAAAGCCGAATCCATAAATAGTTCTGATGGCGGTAGTTTCAGAAGTTGCAAGTAAGACTAATTTCAAAGTTGCTTTGGAGAGTGATCCATCAGTGGATCTGGCAAATTTCTATTATCAAGCTGAGAGATTCATACATTAGGAGGATGCTAAAGTGAATTAAGGCACTAATGTGAATGTCATAAGTGATGGAGGACAGTTCGAGACAGGATATCGATGGGATAAGGGAAAGCGGAAGGATGAAGATAGCTTTGGAGGACCAAAGCGAATGAAGTAGGAACCAAAGTTTTCCTCTTATATAAATTGACCGAAATCCCATATATGATTTATTTGGATACAAGGGTGCAGATTCCCTATTGAAAACCACCAAAGAGAGCGCCAAAGGATCGAGAGATGAGGTCAGAAATTTTTTGCTTTTTACATGAGCTGGACGGGCATGGAAGGAATGAGTGCAGGCATCTGCGAGATTTCAATAAAGAGCAGCTTCGAAGCAACCAATTGCAACAAAATGTAAGGAACCAAACCGTTGTGGTGCAACTAGAGTGCCTACCATTAGCGACAGATTTATCTAGATCTGGCTGGGGAGCTAGACAAGAATGGTTATCCCATATCAGGATGAATTGAAATCAAGTATGATCTTTGCACTTATGTTTTTTAAAATAATATCTAAGAGATTAATACAAGACCACATACATGTGCACGAAATCCCGATCGGTCCTCGAACACATCCTAAGTTTGGGTCTGAGAGTAATCCTTAGTTGGATAGGATGCTTTGATGTTTGAACTCGATAAATGAATGAATGATGGATGCGTGGATTTAAAAATCATTTGAATGTGATGATTGATATTGATATTACAATGGATTGCTAATGTAGTTTGGTTATTCCTCAAAACCAAGATAATGAAATGATAGAATACAATTCCTCCCATTGGAGAGTTAGCGGATAGACTCATACTGGATAGCGAACCCCCTCGTCGGAGAGCGAGAGGATGGGTACGCTCGTAGAGCAAGCTCCTTTGTCGGAGAGTGAATGGATTGTTAGTACCTTAGGCATTGGTTTTGATGACAACAACCATATCATATTATATAAAATATAGATAACATTATATAAATTATAGATACTAATGTTTTTATCAAGTTATATATAGTATATGTGCAGGACATTAGGCAGGTATTAATTAAGAAGACTGTACAGTATCAAGTGAAGATTCAAGAGGTTGATATAGAGACTCAAGAGTTAGAGATTGAAGACTCATGAGTATTGAAGAACTCAAGATTGAAGAACTCAAGATTGAAGAACTCAAAATTTTCCAGATAAGTTATAGAGTCATAGAATTTTTGTTAAAACCCTGATAGCACTTCTTCGATCTCTTTCTCTCTATTTTTCCTTTTCAAATGATTTTCAATTTCAAATAGTTTAAAATTCAAAAATAGTTTTTAAAAAAGAATTATTGCTTTCAAAATAATCTTTCAAAATAGCCTTCAAATTATTTTTAACTATTTAATTTTATTATGCTTTGAGAAATTATGTTTTTTTAAAGTATTTTTAAATATACTTTGAATATTGTACTATATTATAATTTTAATTTTAAAGCTTTCTAAACATTTGTAAGAAAATTATAATATTTTTATAACTTTGATTTTAAATATATTCACTTATACTTCATTATTTATACTTAAAATCCTTTATATACTTAAAATATTCTAAAAATAATTTTATAAAGTTTTCTCAAGTTTTGATATGATTAAAATATGTGTAAACTATGCTTAAATGATTTTACAAAGTATCAAAATATTTCACAAACCTTAATATTTTTAAAATAATTTTTATAAAGTGTTTTCAAAAATACAAAGGATAAGTCGACATATCCCCATAGAGTATGTCGACATATGGACCGAAATATTCGAAATTCAAATTTTGAATGGAAGTGTCATTTTGTTGTATCTCTTCGCGAATGGACATGACTATTGTTTCTCTATAAATAAGGGGTAAACTAATGAAATTTGGTTAACAACTTTCTCATAATTTCTCTCCTTCTTCACCCTTTTGTTTTCTATAAGAAATTCTACTCAAATTCAGCCAAAATCAAATTTAACTCCACTGATTTGATTCTCTATTGACTACTCTTTGATCTCTCTCATCTCTCTAACTCAAACAAGATCATATTGTTGTTCAAGAGGTTGGTGGATCATTTGTATTCAAGATCAACGATCTATGTATGTAAAACTCTATCAAATCATACTCGTATATTGGTGGGTGTGATTGTAGCCCGTGTAAATCAATTGGATGTGATTATAGCCTATGTAAATCAATTGGGTGTGCTTGGTGATCCGAAAATTCAAGTGGGTGTGCTTGTGGCCTTGTAAATCGAGTGAGTCTATCAAGAGCTCATAAAGTCTGGAGGGTGTGTCTTGTTGCCATGAAATCGAGATTGTATTGACTTTGCTATTCGAAAAGAAATCTATACAAGGAATTGTATAGGACTGGATATATGGTAACTCTGAATCAGTATAGAATCCTGGTGTGTTCCTTCCTTTTTACTTTTACTACATTTATATTTATCTATGTTTGAATCTAAAATTGTTAATTGCATTGTTTAAACTGTAATCTTAAAAGAATTCAAAATGATTCACAAAAATTAGAAACTATTATTCACCCCTTCTAGTGTTAAACTAGAATTAAGATCCATCTTCCGCTAAGTAACATTTGGTATTAGAGCATTGGTTTTCAAAGTCCTCAAAATTTTAATTTTTGAAAAGTTTTAATGGCTAACAACACTGTTAGTAATACTGCTAGTAGCACTATTAATCCATTTGTTAGTAATTCCATTGTGGAAGGACAATTACTTCTAGACCCCTACTTTATAACGGTAGAAATTACATATATTGGTCATGTGGGATGAAAATTTATTTACAGATAATTGGTCTAGTTATTTCGAACATCACATAAAATGAGTACACCGGGCCCAAGACTGATATTTCAACTTGGACTAATGACAAAAAGGCAGTTGCACAAAGTAACTCTAAAGCCATGAATGTTTTGTTTTGTTCATTGGATAGAAATGAATATAATAGTGTAGGTCTGCATTTGAAATATGGAGAACATTGCAAGTTACACTTGAGGGCTCTAGTAAAGTCAAAATGACCAAAATTTCTACGTTAACTAATCTGTTTCAATTATTCAAAATGAGTCTAAATGAGTCCATTTATGATATGTATATTAGATTTCAAGATATAGTTCATTCACTAATTGCACTTGGCTAAAGTTTTTTTGAAGATGATCATGTTAGAAAAATTCTCAATTCACTTACTCCTGAATGGGACCAAAAGACTCTTGCGATTGAAGAGGTTAATGACATTAGAACTCTGAAAATTGAAGAGTTAATTGGCAATTTAATCTCATTTGAAGCACAAATGTAGGGCAGGAGAGAAAGTAAGGCAATACAGAAGAAATCCATCGCTTTAACGCCATAACATATGATCTGGATTTAGACAAAGATGATGATGAGGAAATCGCCTTCATGACAAGAAATTTCAATTTTTTTTGAAGTAACAGAAATATGAATAATCTTACGAGATATAACAATAAAAATCCAAGTGGAAATGGAAGCAGAAATAGTGTTAGATGTATTAACTACGATGAACCTGGCCATATAAAAAAAGACTGTCCACATCCTGAGAAGCTGAAAAACACACCAAATACCATTTATCCATAAAACAAAGAAGGACTTATGCTGGAACACTAAACGATTCAGACACTTACTCAAGTGATAACGAACCTGATACGAAGAATTCTAATATGTGCTTCACAGCGATAATTAAGGAGGAATCTGGAGAAACAGAATAAAAATAGGTACGCATTTAAATAATTTTTTTTGAATTTTTGTTGTTGGTTCCTAGGAATAACCTATAGATTAATAATAATATTGGATGAATATTGTGTGTGTGTATTTTAAGTATTATATATATTAATAAAATATTAAATAAAAATAATATAAAATATATTAATTTTTTTAAATTATTTAAGGTATATATTAAATAATTATTATAATCTAATTTTGAGTATAGATAAATAGGAATTATTTATTGAATTTCTCTTTTTGAAATATTCGACCTATGTGTCGACATACTCCACATGTATATGTCGACATATGCAGGTAGATTTTGAATTTCAATTTCAATTTCAATTTCAAATTCTAAATTTGAATTTCCCTCCACCTTTTCACCAACCCCTATATTTTGAAAAGATGTCTCTTGACTGGAGAACATGTCTTTTGATTCTCTATTTTATTACTCTATCTATATCCATTCATATCACTTTAATTTTCAAATTCAAAAATCATTAACTCTCTTATCTCTTCAAAATATTCTTCAATGGCATCCTCAAGCAATACTCCATCAACCATGAGGCTTTCTAAGAAAACAAAAGGCTTTATTTTCAATGACAAAGAAGACATGCAAGCTTATATAGAGTATATGTCTTTCGAAAAAGTCTCTCCCGGATGATTTTCTATTTTTGAAGATTTTCCAACTTATGATCTTTTCAATCTTTGTTTTCATAATGAAATTATTGGTTTAAACGATGCTTCTCAAAATGATTTCGTTTGTTATCCAGATTTACTAAAAATGTATTACACAAATTGAAATGAAAATTTTATGATGGAAATGAAGGAGAATTTTGGAGTAGTGTCAAGGGCACACAAATTGTTTAAAATTGTGAGATTTTGGGTCACATTCTCGGATGCAAATCTAGTGGAATGGACCTTTCAACTTTTCAAACTGATTTTCCAAACCATGAAGTGATTCATAACATTTTCGAAAGTGATGATGACTTTGAATTCAAAAACAAAAACTTGCATCCAAAATCAAAAATATTAAGCCTTCTTTCGCAACAAAGTATCACTCCTAGAACAGGTAATTATAATAACCTGACTCAAAATGTTTTCAAAGCACTTTTCGCCATTTATGATCAATACTTCATAGATTGGTCTCAAGTCATTTTGGATGAATTTTTTCCTAAATATCTTTTTAAGCATGAAAACACACTATTTTATGGTGTGTATCTCACTAGATTTTTCACTTACTTTGATGTTGACCCTAAAGGAGAGGAAAACATTCCTCGAAAAATATTTGATAATGCCAACATCTCACTTATGCATATTTCACCCTTTTTCAAGCCTTATGAAATGGTTGGGGAAAAGGAACAAAGATTGGCTTGGGAAGAAGAGAAAGATATAAGGGAAGAGGAGGAAGATGAAATGGAAGTCGAGGAGGAAGAACAAGAAGAGGAGGATACTTCCTTGGAAAGTATCAATATGCCATCTATTCTGTCCAATAAAGGTCTTCTCAAAAATCAAGAGAAGATCATCCATAATAAAAGGAAGCTTAAGAAATTATTATCAAAGAAATTTACTACACTTTCCACCAAAATGGATAAATTCTTTGGAAATGTCATCCGCAAGCTTGGTAGTTCTTCTTCATCTCCATCCATATCTTTCTAGTTGTTTGTTTAAGTTATCTATCTTGAGTTTGTGTTAATCTTATGTATCTTTCTTCTATTTCTAATGTATTTCATGTTCTCATCTCCATCCATGACCGATTTTTAAAAAAATTTAAAATTCAAAATAAAATAACTACCAAACACCTATTCATTTCAAACAACTTCTTACCCCTATATATAACTATTCACATCAGAAAATCATCATTTTCAATCTCTTTCTCCTTTCTCTTTCATATACAAACTTATCTCTTCAATAATGGCTTCTCCACATTAACAACTGTGCGAAAATCTTAAACAAACACCTGAATCATTCAAGAATATTCTTACCTTCATTCTTAGAAATCATAGACACTTAGAACTAAGTCAAATGCAAATGATTAAAGAGCAAGAGAAGCACTTTGACGCCATTCGGATGATGATTTTTTCTCTTATTAAAGATGAACCAACCAATAATCCTGAAACTAACCTCTACAAAGATGATGAAGATTGGAACGCTATCGCAGCGGATCTAATTTCGGATCCGATGGATAGGTAGAAGTTCCTAGGTAAGTCTAAAGATTTATTGGTTAGGATTTAAATAATTATGTATATTAATATATTTCAATATTGATTTGTGAGGGTTGGATTGACTTTGTGTGTATTAACTGGATTTGATTTATTGATTTGATTAGTTTGATTTACTTGTTATATCCAACTTATCAAATGTATCGATTAATGTGATTGATACAACTTATTTATGTATCTTATATTACTATTATTGCTTTTTCTAATTGGTTTTATATCTCGGTATTATATGTATTATGTAGTACCATAGTTAGGGTGAGTTTTTAGTTAGATTTTTGTTGATGACAAAGGGGGAGAAATATATAAAATCTAGGTATGGTTTAAGGGGGAGTTTTGTAACTTAGGGGGAGTTATAACATATTTTATATACGCGGTTGTCATCATAAAAAAGGTGGAGATTATTAGTACCTTAGGCATTGGTTTTTATAACAACTACCATATGATATTATAGATAATATTATATAAAATATAGATACTATTGTTTTTATCAAGTTATATATAGTATAAGGTGTGGGATATTAGATTTGTATTAATTAAGAAGACTGTACAGTATCAAGTGAAGATTTAAGAGGTTGATATAGAGATTCAAGAGTAAGAGATTGAAGATTCATGAGTATTGAAAAATTCAAGCTTGAAGAACTCAAGATTTCCCAGATAAGTTATAGAGTAATATAATTCGAAATGATTTTCAATTTCAATTATCTTAAAATTGAAAAATAGTTTTTTAAAAAGGATTCCTGTTTTCAAAATAATCACTCAAAATAGCTTTCTAAAATTTTCTAACTTTTTGATTTTATTATACTTTGAGAAATTATGTTTTTTAAAGTATTTTTAAATACACTTTGAATATTGTACTTTGTTATAATTTTAATTTTAAAGCTTTCTAAATATCGTAAGCATATTATAATATTTGTTATAACTTTGATTTTAAATATATTCACTTATACTTTATTATTTATATTTAAAATCCTTTATATACTGAAAATATTTCAAAAATAATTTTATAAACTTTTCTTAAGTTTTGATATGATTAAAATACATATAAATTATGTTTAAATGATTTTACAAAGTATCAAAATATTTCACAAACCTCAATATTTTTAAAATAATTTTTATAAAGTGTTTTTCAAAATTACAAAGGATATGTCAACATATCCCCATAGAGTACGTCGACTTATGGACTGAAATTTTTGAAATTCAAATTTTGAATGGACGTGTCTTTTCATTGTATCTCTTCGCGAAAGGACATAACAATTATTTCTCTACAAATAAGGGGTAACCAACGAAATTTGGTTAACTGCTTTCTCATATTTTCTCTCCTTTTTCACTCTCTTGTTTTCTAAAAGAAATTACACTCAAATTCAATTAGAATCAAATTCAACTCCACTGATTTGATTCTCTATTGACTACTCTTTAATCTCTCTCATCTCTCTCACTCAAACTAGATCAAAGTGATATTCAAGAGATTGTAGGATCATTTGTATTCAAGGTCAACAATCTATGTCTGTAAAATTCTATCAAATCATACTCATATATTGGTGGGTGTGATGATTGTAGCCCATGTAAATCAATTTTGTATGATTGTAGCCTGTGTAAATCAATTGGGTGTGCTTGATGATTCGAAAATTCAAGTGAGTGTGCTTGTGGCCGTGTAAATTAAGTGAGTCTACCCAGAGCTCGGAAAGTATGGAGGGTGTGTCTCATTACCTTGAAATCGAGATTGTATTGACTTTGCTATTTGAAAAGAAATTTTTACAAGAAATTGTACAGGACTGGATGTAGGTTAACTCTGAATCAATATAAAATCCTGGTATGTTCTTTCCTATTTACTTATACTGCATTTATATTTATCCATGTTTTAATCTGAGATTGTTAATTGCATTGTTTAAACTATAATCTTAAAAGAATTCAAAAAGATTCACAAAAATTAGAAAACATTATTCACCCCCTCTAGTGTTAAACCAGCCTTAAGATCTATCTTCTGCTAAATAACATTTGGTATCAGAGCATTGGTTTTCAAAGTATTTATAATTTAATTTTTGAAAAGTTTTAATGGCTAACAACAGTGTTAGTAATACTGTTAGTAGCACTATTGATCCAGTTGTTAGTAACTCCTTTGTGGAAGGACAATCTACAGCTAGACCCCCACTTTTTAATGATAGTAATTACATATATTGGTCATGCAAGATGAAAATTTATTTACATTCAAATATTGGTCAAGATATTTGAATCACAAAAAATGAGTACACCAAGCCTAAGACTAATTTTTCAACTTGGACTACTGAAATAAAGGTAGTTGCACAAAGTAACTCTAAAGCCATCAATGTTTTGTGTTGTTCATTGGATAGAAATGAATATAATAGAGTGTCTATATATAGGTCTGTATTTGAAATATGGAGAACATTGCAAGTTACATATGAAGGCACTAGTAAAGTCAAACATACCAAAATTTCTATGTTAACTAATCAGTTTCAATTATTTAAAACGAGTCCAAATGAGTCCATTTCTGATATGTATAGTATATTTCAAGATATAGTTCATTCACTAATTGCACTTGGTAAAAGTTTTTCTGAAGAGGATCAAGTTAGAAAAATCCTCAATTCACTTACTCTTGAATGGACCAAAAGACTCTTGCGATAGAAGTGGTTAATGACATTAGGACTATGAAAATTGAAGAATTAATTGGCAATTTAATGTCATTTGAAGCATAAATGCAAGGCATAAGAGAAAGCAAGGCAATATAGAAGAAATCGATCGCTTTCAATGCCACAACAGATGATCTGGATATAGACAATGATGATGATGCGGAAATCACCTTTATGACAAGAAATTTCAAAAAATTTCAGAATTAAAAGAAAGATGAATAATCTCAAGAGAGATGATAATAAAAATCCAGGAAGTGGAAATGGAAGCCGAAATGGTGTTAGATATTTTAACTACGATGAATCTAGCTGTATAAAAAGAGACTGTCCACATCCTAAGAAACCAAAAAACATACCAAATATTGATTCGTCCAGAAAACGAAGAAGGGCTTATGCTGCAACACTGGAAGATTCAAACACTTACTCAAGTGATAATATGAACCCAATATAGAGAACGCTAATATGTGCTTCACAATGATAATTAATGAGAAATCGGGAGAAACGGAACAAAAATAAGTACGCATTTAAATGAAAATTTTGAATTTTTTTGTTGATTGTTGATGATTTCTAAGAATAACCTATAGATTAATAATAATATTGGATGAATATTGTGTGTGTATATTTTAAATATTATATATATTAATAAAATATTAAATAAAAATAATATAAAATATATCAAAATTATTTTTTTAAATTATTTAAGGTATATATTAAATAATTATTATAAGATAAGTATAAGTATAGATAATAGGAATTATTTATTGAATTTCTCTTTTTGAAATTTTCGACCTATGTGTCGACATACTCCACCTGTATATGTCGACATTTGCAGGTAGATTTTGAATTTCAACTCCAAATTCTAAATTTGACCTTCCCTCCATCTTTCACCAACCCTTATATTCTTAAAAGATGTCTCTTGACCGGAGAACTTGTCCTTTGATTTCCTAATTTATTACTCTATCTATATCCATTCATTTCACTTTCATTTAAAAATTAAAAAAATCATTAACTTATCTCATCAAAATATTCTTCAATGGCATCCTCAAGCTATACTCCATCAACCATGAGGCTTTTTAAGAAAACAAAAGGCTTTATTTTCAATGGCAAAGAAGCCATGAAAGCTTATATAGAGCATATGTCTCTCGTAAAAGTCTCTCCCAGAAGATTTGCTATTTTTGAAGATTTTCCTACTTATGATCTTTTCAATCTTTGTTTGCAAAATGAAATTCTTGGTTTAATCGATGCTTCTCAAAATGATTTCGTTTGTTATCCAAATTTAGTAAAAATGTTTTATGCAAATTTGAAACGAAAAATTTATGATGGAAATGAAGGAGAAGTTTGGAGTAGTGTCAAGGGGACACAAATTGTTTTCAATTGTAAGATTTTGGGTCACATTCTCGGATGCAAATCTAGTGGAATGGACCTTTCAACTTTTCAAATTTATTTTCCAAACCGTGAAGTGATTTACAATATTTTCAAAAGTGATGATGACTTTGAATTCAAAAACAAAAACTTGCGTCTAAAAGCAAGAATTTTAAGCCTTCTTTTGCAACAAAGTATCACCCCTAGAATGGGTAATTATAATAACCCAACTCAAAAGGTTTTCAAAGCTCTTTTTGCCATTTATGATCAATACGACATAAATTGGTCTCAAGTCACTTTTGATGAATTTTTTCTTACAAATCTTTCTAAGCATGAAACCACACTATTTTATAGTGTGTATCTCACTAGAGTTTTCACTTACTTCGGTGTTGACCTTATAAGAGAGGAAACCATTCCTTGAAAAATATATGACAATGTCAACATCTCACATATGCATATTTTACTCTTTTCGAGCCTTATGAAACGCTAGCAGAAAAGGAACAAAGATTGGCTTGGGAAGAAGAGTAAGATATAAGGGAAGAGTAGGAGAAGGAAAAAGATGAAATGGAAGTCGAGGAGGAAGAACAAGAAGACGAGGAGGATACTTCCTTAGAAAGTGTCAATATGCCATCTAATCCATCCAACAAAAATCTTCTCCAAAATCAAAAGAAAATCATTCACAATCAAAGGAAGCTTAAGAAATCATTTTCCAAGAATTTTACTTCACTTTCCACCAAAATGGATAAATTCTTTGGAAAGGTCATCCGCAAGCTTGGTGGTTTTTCCTCATCTCCATCCACATCTTTCTAGTTGTTTGTTTAAGTTATCTATCTTAAGTTTGTTTTAATCTTATGTATCTTACTTCTATTTCTAATGTATTTCATGTACTCATATTTATTATTATGAAATTTTGTTTCCTACTATTATACACTGTTAATCATCTCTAGAAAGTCGTACGTGTGTAATTGTATAAGCCAAATACAATAGAATAGTAAAATAAAGTAGTTTTGAAAATTATAGTGCATATATCGACATATGCCAAGCATGTATGTCGACATATAATGACCAATTTTTAAAAAAAAATTAAAATTCAAAATAAAATAAATACCAAACACCTATTCATTTCAAACGACTTCATACCCCTACATATTCGTTCAAGCATATTCTTACCTTCATTCTTAGATATCAGATACACTTAGAGCTATGTCAAATGCAGATGATTAAAGAGCAAGAGAAGCACTTCGACGCCATTCGGTTGATGATTTCTTCTCTTATCAAAGATGAACCAACCAACAATCCTGAAAATACCCTCAACAAAGATGATGAAGATTGGAATGCTATCAAAGCTGATCCAATTTTCGGGTCCGTTGGATAGGTAGATGTTCCTAAGGAAGTCTAAAGATTGATTGGTTTGGATTTAAATAAGTATGCATATTAATATATTACGATACTGATTTGTTTGGATTGGATTGACTTTGTGTGTATTAACTGGATTTGATTTGTTGAATTATATGACCGATCGGTTTAATTTACTTGTTTTATCTAACTTATCTAATGTATTGATTAATGTGATTAATACAAATTATTTATATTATCACTCTTATATAACTATTATTGCCTTTTCTAATTACTTTTATATCTAAGTATTATATATATATATTATGTAGTACCTTAGTTAGGGGGAGTTTTTTGGTAAGATTTTTGTTGATGACAAAGAGGGAGAAATATATAAAATATAGGCATAGATTAAGGGGGAATTTTGTAACTCACGGGGAGTTATAACATATTTTATATACATGGTTGTCATTGTCAAACAAGGAGATTGTTAATACCTTAGGCATTGGTTTTGACGACAACTACCATATGACATTATATAAAATATAAATAACATTACATAAAATATAGATACTAATGTTTTTATCAAGTTATATATAGTATATGGTGTAGGATATTAGACAGGTATTAATTAGGAAGACTGTACAGTATCAAGTGAAGATTCAAGTGGCTGATATAGAGAATCAAGAGTTAGAGATTGAAGATTCATGAGTATTGAAGAACTCAAGATTTTCCATATAAGTTATAGAGTCATATAATTTTTATTAAAACCCTAATAGCACTTCTTTGATCTCTCTCTCTCTCTTTCCTTTTCAAATGATTTCCAATTTCAAATATCTTCAAATTCAAAAATAGTTTTTAAAAAATAATTCTTGTTTTCAAAATAATCTTTCAAAATAGCCTTCAAATTATTTTTATCCTTTTGATTTTATTATACTTTGAGAAATCATGTTTTTTTAAAGTTTTTTTAAAGTATTTTTAAATATACTTTGAATATTGTACTTTGTTATAATTTTGATTTTAAAGCTTTCTAAATATCTGTAAGCATATTATGATATTTGTTATAAGTTTGATTTTAAATATATTCACTTATACTTTATTATTTATATTTAAAATCCTTTATATACTTCAAATATTCTAAAAATAATTTTATAAAGTTTTCTTAAGTTTGATATGATTAGAATATGTATAAACTATGTTTAAATGATTTTAAAAGCATAAAAATATTTCACAAACCTTGATATTTTTAAAATAATTTTTACAAAGTGTTTTCAAAATTATGAAGAATATGTCGACATATCCCCATAGAGTATGTCGACATATGGACCGAAATTTTCGAAATTCAAATTTTGAATGGAAGTGTCTTCGTCATATCTCTTTGGGAATGTACATGACTATACTTTCTCTATAAATTAGGTGTAAACCAATGAAATTTGGTTAACTACTTTCTATATTTTCTCTCCTTTTTCACTCTCTTGTTTTCTGAAAGAAATTCTACTCAAATTCAGTCAGAATCAAATTCAACTCCACTGATTTGATTCTCTATTGACTACTCTTTGATCTCTCTCATCTCTCTCACTCAAACAAGATCGGAGTGTTGTTTAAGAGGTTGTAGGATCATTTGTATTCAAGATCAACGATCCGTGTTTGTAAAACTCCATCAAATCATACTCGTATATTGGTGGGTGTGATTGTAGCCCATGTAAATAAATTGGGTGTAATTGTAGCCCATGTAAATCAATTGGGTGTGCTTGGTGATCCAAAAGTTCAAGTGGGTATGCTTGTGGTCTGTGTAAATCAAGTGAGTCTACCCAGAGCTCGAAAGGTCTAGAGGTGTGTCTCGTTGCCTTGAAATCGGGATTGTATTGACTTTGCTATTTGAAAAGGAATATGCATAAAGAATTGTAAAGGACTGGATGTAGGGTAACTCCAAACCAGTTTAAGATCCTAGTATGTTCTTTCCTTTTTTACATTTACTACATTTTTATTTATTTTTGTTCGAATCTGATATTGTTAATTGCATTGTTTAAACTATAATCTTAAAAGAATTCAAAAAAGTTCACAAAATTTAGAAAATATTATTCACCCCCCTCTAGTGTTAAATCAATCTTAAGATCCGTCTTCCGCTAAATAACATTTGGTATCAGAGCAATTCTTTTCAAAATATCCATAATTTTGATTCTTGAAAAGTTTTAAATGGCTAACAACAATGTTAGTAATACTGCTAGTAGCACTATTAATCCACTTGTTAGTAATTCCTTTGTAGAAGGACAATCTATTGCTAGATCCCCACTTTTTAATGGCACTACTTGCATATGTTGGTCATGTATGCTGAAAATTTATTTACAATCAATTGGTCTAGGTATTTGAAACATCACATAAAATGAGTACATAGAGCCCGAGACTAATTTTTCAACTTGGACTATTGACAAAAGGACAGTTGCACAAAGTAACTCTAAAGCCATGAATATTTTGTTTTATTCATTAGATATAAATGCATTTAGTAGTGTCTATCTGTAAGTCTTCATTTGAAATATGGAGAACATTCCAAGTTACACATGATGGCACTAGTAAAGTCAAACATACTAAAATTTATATGTTAACTAATCAATTTCAATTATCTAAATTGAGTCCAAATGAGTCCATTTCAGATATGTATAGCAGATTTCAAGATGTAGTTCAGTCACTAATTGCACTTGGTAATAGTTTTTCTAAAGAGGATCGAGTTAGAAAAATCTTCAATTCACTTACTCCTGAATGAGACCAAAAGACTTGCGATTTAAAAGGCTAAAGATATTAGAACTCTGAAAATTGAAGAGTTTATTGGCAATTTAATGTCATTTGAAGCACAAATTCATGGCAAGAGAGAAAGCAAAACAACAGAGAAGAAATCCATCATTTTCAACGCCACAACAGATGATCTGGATTCAGACAATGATGATGATGAGGAAATCGCTTCATGACAGAAATTTCAGAAAATTTTAGAAGTATAGAAAGATGAATAATCTCAGGAGATATGGTAATAAAAATCCAGGAAGTGCAAATGGAAGCGGAAATGGTGTTAGATATTATAACTGCGATGAACCTGGCCATATAAAAAGAGACCGTCCACTTCCTGAGAAACCAAAAAACACACCAAATACTAATTTGTCTAGAAAACGAAGAAGGGCTTATGCTACAACACTATATGATTTAGACACTTACTCAAGTGATAACGAACCAGATACAGAGAATGCTAATATGTGCTTCATAGCGATAATTACTGAGAAATCAGGAGAAACGAAACAAAAATAGGAATGTAACTAAATAAATTTTTTGAATTTTTGTTGTTGTTGATTGCTAGGAATAACCTATAGATTAGTAATTATATTGGATGAGTATTGTGTGTGTATAATTTAAATACCGTATATATATATTAATAAAATATTAAATAAATATAATATAAAACATATTTAGAATATTTTTAAATTATTTAAGGTATATATCAAATAATTATTATAAAATAATTCTAAGTATAGATAAATATGAATTATTTATTGAATTTCTCCTTTTGAAATTTTCGACCTATGTGTCGACATACCCCATATGTATATGTCGGCATATGCAGGCAGATTTTGAATTTCAGTTTCAAATTCAAAATTTGAATTTCCCTCTATATTTTCACCAACCCTTAAATTCTAAAAAGATGTCTCTTAACCGGAGAACATGTCTTTTGATTCTCTATTTTTTACTCTATCTCTATCCATTCATTTCACTTTCATTTTCACATTCAAAAATCATTAACTATATTATCTCTTCAAACTATTCTTCATTGGCATCCTCAAGTAATACTCCATCAACGATGAGGCTTTCTAAGAAAACAAAAGGCTTTCTTTTCAATGAAAAGGAAGCCATGTAAGCTTATATAGAGTATTTGTCTTTTGAAAAATTCTCTCCCGAAAGATCTGCTATTTTTGAAGATTTTCCTACTTGTGATCTTTTCGATCTTTGTTTGCAAAATGAAATTTTTGGTTGAATCGTTGCTTCTCAAAATGATTCATTTTGTTATCCAAATTTTGTAAAAATGTTTTATGCAAATTCGAACGAAAATTTTATGATGGAAACAAAGGAGAAGTTTGGAGTAGTGTCAAGGGGACGCAAATTGTTTTAAATTGTGAGATTATAGATGACATTCTCAGATGCAAATCTAGTGGAATAGAGCTTTCAACTTTTCAAATTGATTTTCCAAACCTTGAAGTGATTCACAACATTTTCGAAACTGATGATGACTTTGAATTCAGAAACAAAAACTTGCATCTAAAAGCAAGAATTTTAGGCCTTCTTTTGGAACAAAGTATCAAACTTGGAATGGGTAATTATAATAACCCGACTCAAAAAGTTTTCAAAGCTCTTTTCACCATTTATGGTCAATACGACATAAATTGATCTCAACTTATATTGGATGAATTTTTTCCTAATGATCATTCAAAGTATTAAAACACACTATTTTATGGTGTGTATCTTATTATATTTTTCACTTACTTCGGTGTTGACCATAAAGGAGTGGAAACCATTTTTTCAAAAATATTTGACATGGCCAACATCTCACTTATGCATATTTCACCCTTTTTCGAGCCTTATGAAACGCTTGTAGAAAAGGAACAAAGATTGGCTTAGGAAGAAGAGCAAGATATAAGGGAAGAGGAGGAAGAAAATGAAATGGAAGTCAAGGAGGAGGAACAAGAAGAGGAGGATACTTCCTTGGAAAGTATCAATATGTCATCTAATCCATCCAACAAATATTTTCTCAAAAATGAAGAGAAGTTCATTCACAATCAAAAGAAGCTTAAGAAATCATTTTCAAAGAAGTTTACTTCACTTTTCACCAAAAACGGATAAATTCTATGGGAAAGTCATCTGTAAGCTTGGTGGTTCTTCTTCATCTCCATCCACATCTTTCTAGTTGTTTTTTGAAGTTATCTATCTTTAGTTTGTTTTAATCTTATGTACCTTTCTTCTATTTCTAACGTATTTCATGTACTCATCTTTATTATCAATGAATACTATTATACATTGTTAATCATCTCTGGAAAATCATACAAGTATAATAGTATAGGCCAGCTACAATAGAATAGTAAATAAAGTAGTTTTGAAAATTATAGTGCATACGTCGACATATGCCAAGCATGTATGTCGACATATAACAGCCGGTTTTCAAAAAATTTAGAATTAAAAATAAAATAACTGCCAAACACCTATTCATTTCAAACGAATTCTTACCCTATATATAAGTATTCACTCTAGAAAATCATCATTTTCAATATCTTTCTTCTTTTTCATCCATATATAAACTTATCACTTCAATAATGGCTTCCCCACATCAAAAACTATGCGAAAATCTTGAACAAACACTTGAACCATTCAAGAATATTCTTACCTTCATTCTTAGAAATCAGATACACTTAGATAAGTCAAATGCAGATGGTTAAAGAGCAAGAGAAGCATTTGACGCCATTCAGTTGATGATTTCTTCTCTGATCGAAGATGAACCAACCAATAATCTAGAAACTACCCTCAAACAACGATAATGAAGATTGGAATGTTATCAAAGCAGATCCAATTTTCGAATCCGATGGATAGGTAGAAGTTCCTATGGAAGTCTAAAGATTGACTGGTTTGGATTTAAATAAGTATGTATATTAAATATTACAATGTTGATTTGTGTGGAATGGATTCACTTTGTGTGTATTGACTGGATTTGATTTGTTGAATTATATGATTGATTGGTTTGATTTACTTGTTTTATCCAACTTATCAAATGTATTGATTAATACAAGTTATTTATGTTATCACTCTTATATTACTAGTATTGCCTTTTCTAATTAGTTATATCTCGATATTATATATATTATGCAGTACCTTAGTTAGGGGATTTTTTTAGTTAGATTATTGTTGTTGACAAAGGAGGAAAAATATATAAAATATAGGCATAGATTAAGGGGGAGTTTTGTAACTCAGTGGGAGTTATAACATATTTTATATACATGGTTGTCATCATCAAAAAGAGAGAGATTGTTAGTACGTTAGGCAATGGTTTTGATGACAACTACCATATGAAATTATATAAAACATAGGTAAAATTTTATAAAATACAGATACTAATGTTTTTATCAAGTCATATGTAGTACATTGTGCAAGATATTAGACAGATACTAATTAAGAAGACTATATAGTATCAAGTGAAGATTCAACAGGTTGATATAGAGATTCAAGAGTTAGAGATTGAAGATTCATGAGTATTGAAGAACTCAAGATTTCCCAGATAAGTTATAGAGTCATAGAATTTTTATTAAAACCCCGATAGCACTTCTTTGATCTCTCTCTCTCCTTTTCCATTTCAAATGATTTAAGTTTTAATATCTTAAAATTCAAAAATAGTTTTTAAAAAAGAATTCTTGTTTTTGAAATAATCTTTCAAAATAGCCTTCAAGTTATTTCTAATTTTTTGACTTTATTATCCTTTGAGAAATTATATTTTATAAAGTATTTTTAAATATCCTTTGAATATTGTACTTTGTTATAATTTTAATTTTAAAGCTTTCTAAATATTTGTAAGCATATTATAATATTTGTTATAACTTTGATTTTAAATATATTTACATATACTTTATTATTTATATTTAAAATCCTTTATATACTTAAAATAAAAACTAATTTTATAAAGTTTTCTTAAGTTTTGATATGATTAAAATATGTATAAACTATGTTCAAATGATTTTACAATGTATCAAAATATTTCACTAACCTTGATATTTTTAAAATAATTTTTATAAAGTGTTTCAAAATTACAAAGGATATGTCGACATATCCCCATAGAGTATGTCGACATATGAACCAAAATTTTTGAAATTCAAATTTTGAATGGAAGTGTCTTTTCGTCGTATCTCTTCGCGAATGGACATGACTATTATTTCTCTATAAATAAGGGGTAAATCAACGAAATTTGTTAACTAATTTCTCATATTTTCTCTTCTCTTTCACTCTCTTGTTTTTTAAAAGAAATTCTACTCAAATTCAATCAAATTAAATCAAAATCAAATTTAACTCCACTGATTTGACTACTCTTTGTCTCTCTCGTCTCTCTCACTCAAACAAGATCAAAGTGCAATTTAAGAGATTATAGGATCATTTGTATTGAAGATCAACGATCCGTGTCCGTAAAACTCTATCAAATCATACTTTTATATTGGTGGATGTGATTGTAGCCCATATAAATAAATTGGGTGTGATTGTAGCATGTGTAAATCAATTGGGTGTGCTTGATGACCCGAAAATTCAAGTGGGTGTGCCTGTGGCCTGTGTGAATCAAGTGAGTCTACCCTGAGCTCGGAAAGCGTGGAGGATGTGTCTCATTCCCTTGAAATCGAGATTGTATTGACTTTGCTATTTGAAAACTATACAAGTAATTGTACAGGATTAGATGTAGGGTAACTCCAAACTAGTATAAAATCCTGGTGTGTTTTTTCCTTTTATCTTTTAGTGCATTTATATTTATCTATGTTTGAATCTGAGATTGTTAGTTGCATTGTTTAAACTATAATCTTAAAAGAATTCAAAAGGACTCAGAAAAATTAGAAAACACTATTCACCTCACTCTAGTGTTAAATTAGCCTTAAGATCCATCTTCCACTAAATAACATGGATGAGTGCACTTGGATAGCAAGCTCCTTCACTGGAGAGTGGATGGATGGGTACACTCAGATAACAAGCCCCTCACTGGAGAGTGAGTGGATAGATGCGCTCGGATAGTAGGACCCATCACTACAGAGTGAGAAGATGGATTCCTCGGTATCGGGTCGCCTCGTCGAAGAGCGGGCAGATTAGGTTCAATCTAGATGTGTGATCTGGAGAGGTTAGAAACTGGGTTGGATATGTGATCCGAAGAGATCAAAAATTGGATTGGATATATGATTTGGAGAGATCAAAAATTTGATTAGACATATGAACTAGAGATCGAAGATTGGATTGATTATACAATTCGGAGAGATCAAAGATTGGATCGGATATATGATTACATGATCCGGACAGATCATAAGCTCCACCAGATTTCTATTATGCAATCTAGAGAAATAAAAATCTAGACTATATGTCGACTATGTGATCTGGAGAGATCAAAAATCAAACATTGTTATTTGAATGCCACTCGACTTTGAAGCGATTTGATAATGATCACTAGATTACATCATTGCCTCAATTTGATTGTACTTATTTATAATGGGATATGGGTGATTCTAGATGATGCTCGAATAAGTGGAAATGCACTACCATAATCGATGATTTATGATAACCGAATGATTAATGAAAGTCATTGCTTTGATTCGGTTGGGTGTCATTATAATGAGACACTAAGTGGTTCTAGATGAATTATAAGCAATGCTCCTACTGGTGGCAATGAACTTCAACAGTTGTTGATTCATAATTACCCAACATATGATTTACCTATGATAGCTTAACTTTGAGTAAACATGAAACCACACTGATATTGATATATGTAGTTAACTCCCAGGAGAACATGAGATGATTTTTGATTTACAACATCCAATATATGATATGATAATTCTAGGAGTACATGGAATAATGATGATTTATGGCTAACACTTAAGTAAGGAGTCAAGTTCTTAACTATAACGGTATGGAACGACCTTTGATTTACTAGTGAATCCGAAGGAACCAGACGATTCTCCACGATTTGATCAGTCGATAGCCAAAGAGCTCAACTACTTATGACTTTCCAACTTTGATATTTTTCCTTGAGAAAAGTACATCTTCTTTTCATAAGACATGCTCTGGAGGGCAAAGTATTATCAGCAAAATTTCCATAGTCTTCGAACGGACTCAAAAGATTAAATTGGACTGAAAAACGATGGAGAAATGGATACAAACACTAAGAAAAACATAATAGGACAATAGAATGAAGAAGTGTAAAAATGATCGCTAAAAAGTGGAACTTGACTCTATGGATTCCCATCGAGTTGTGTCCCATGGATCATCACCGAGTTGTGCTTGGGCAATGCCCACTAAGAAAGTTGAAGAGAAATTCGGAGCAAGTGGTGAAAATCACGAAAGCAAAAAGCTCCAAGTAATGCTCGATGGCAAGCCTGGAGCAAAGCATGAAGTAACCCAAAGTCAAACTAAGTCAGATCGGTGATGAGTTAAGGGCTATAGATCATCGTTGATATGTAAAACTTGGATTGAGGTTTGGCTGTGATATTTTAATGAGACGACGTGTACAATGTAGGTACCGTGTGTGGTAAATTTCGAAGATAAATGTGCATATCTTTGCCTATAAATAGAGACAGAGTATGCTTAGAAAGAGGACTTTTTATAGAGTTAGGAGTATGCCCTAGGGGAAATTATGTAATTTGTTACGTATATCTAACTCGTTGAACAATCTTGTTTGAAATAAAGGTGTTTTCTTTCTATTATATACATGGTATAACATGTTATATTAATTAATTAATTTAATTAAAAGTATATTTAATCAAAAATCCATAAATGGTATGTATTGTTATAGTAGTTACAAAGTGTTGTAAATGTGAGTAATTTATCACAATGAACACAAATATACCATTTTAAATATCGGTAGTCAAGATGCATCGAGACTGGATATCGATGTATCCGTTGAGACTAGAGTATGTAATGCTCTTTAAATGTTAGGCAGTGTATTACTCATGATTGCTGGGGGCACCTAGGGGTTACGTACTGATAGTTTTTAGATAAAAATGGAACGGCTTACTCGATACTTTTCTGCTGGTTAATATTACTAAAGTCAAATAGAAAATATCGACGTGACTAATTTACATAGTTTCCTCAACTTGAGAATATCGTGGACCTTTGATATGAAAGCTCCGCTTTGATTATAGTCAAATCATGGCATGCTGACCATCGAGTGACTATAATTGGATCAAGTGAAAGTATTGGAAGTGAAGCACAATTCAAGCGAGGAATCGTCTCCTCGGTTATTAATGGTTAGTATCACGGTCAACTCAAGTCAACTCAAAGTCAAAGTCTCCGATCAGAGCATTTCGGTTAATAATAATTGTTATTATTGAACCAAGGATTTTGTATTTGGATTATAGAGTTGAATATGGACGATATTGGAATTTTGACCGTTACTAAATTTTATAAGTCCAAAGTGATATAGTTTTGATGAAGAGAATTGGTGTAAAAAATGTCACAACTGGGTAATGCTTAATAAAGTGAAATTGGATTTTACTGAATCTAAGCAAGCAATAAATTTGGCTAAAATGTCATACTACCTGCTAAGTGATGTGTGAACATTAACATTTGAATAGTTCGATGTTAACAAGTCGCACAACCGGAATGATGATTTCTCTTTAGACCAAACGATTTAATTAGTTTATAATTGTTATAAATTAATTAAATTAATTAAATTAATTAATATTTATGAAATATTTGATTATAAAATTTTGAGTATGATTTGAGAAAAAATATTATTGTATATATTGATATTGGTTATGAATATATCAATCGATACGCGATATCGATAAGCAATTAAATTCGATTTAGTTAATAATATTTATTTAGGCTTAAATGGGATATTTGCCCATGAAGATAAGATGATAATTTTGGCAGCAATAAGGTTTATAGGGGGCAGCTAAAAAGGTTAAAGGTGTTTTGAGATGGATGGCTTAGATTTAGTAAGAATTGGTATGAGATATGATCCATATCTTTCTCTCTTTCATCCACTATTAAAGGATCTCTAACCCTAGTTGTTTATAAACTTTTTGGCTACTACTATCCCCTCCACTGGTGGTCGAATTCATCTTTAAGGAGCTCAAACAAATTCAACTCAAATCAATTCAAAGGACGAGAACTATTCTATAGTCAAAGGACTACGGTTCAAGGATTAACAGTCCGTTGAATCGAAAAGTTTTAAGAGGATAGAGAGTTCACATTACTAGGAGTGCTTCAAGGCATTAGTTTAGGGTATAATTTTACTTTGTTATATGATTTATAATTTCTAAATAATATTCTATTATTCATATATATTATTATCATATTGTTTGTTGGATTAACGGGAATCCAACAAATAATATAATAATATATATGAATATTATTATTATATTGTTAGTTAGAAGACGATTGTTATATATATTGATGTTGTCACATACTAGATTGGTTATATGTATGTATTCATTAAAAAACCAATTTTTTCCATATAGGTTAGATATGCACGGCCGAATAATCTATTTACAATGATTATTATCTTATTAATAAATATACATACATATATATGTATATGTATATTTTTTAAAAACTCAACCCAGAGAGCCCTGATGAAATCGAAGGGATGAGATGAGCTCCGCCCTAGCCTGGTCCGACCACAAACAGGAGGGTTTGCCCAGCACAGAGATTTTATGCCTCCAACCATGTTATGCGGTTTTATGGGGACCCACCTCCGCGTCTTGAAATGGGAGTAGGGCAGACAGGAATCGAACCTACGACCTGCTTACCAGGAAGCGAGTATCTTACCACTGCGCCACTACTTTCAGAGAAAATATACATATATTAATATGCCATTTAATTATAACTATATGGTTTGTATTTAATTATATCATCATATCATGTTAATAATTGAAAAAAATATTTTATAAATGTGTATTTTCAATACTTATAATTTACGGTAGCTGTAAATTATTTTTTATACTTATTTACCATTATTTATTATTATCTAAATTAATATACTCTGTAAATAATTTATATAAAATAAAATATTTTCTGAAAATTAACATTTAAATTTTATAAAATTATTTTATCATGAAATAAGCTCTCAGCCAAAAAATTAGAATTTAAAAATCATTTTTAATATTTTTTAAATTATTATAATATATAGTCGAAAAAATAGTTAATTATTAAAAATAAATTTTGAGCTAGTAAAATTATGAAAAAATTCTTCAGTGCTCAAAGAATCATGTTAGATTTTATAAAATTTAAATTTTAAATAATTAGTTATGAAAATAACTTTTATTAATATTTTATTATTTTTGATTAATCAATATATATATATATATATCAATATAATAAAATTTTGTTGTGTTGTGTATACAATCTAGAAGTGTTTAAAAAAATTATTTTATTTATTAATATATATATATTATATACATATCTAGATATTATAAATAAGCTAATGCATGTGTGTGTATTAAAAAAATTATTATTTTATTATTGTAATTCATATATATATATATATATATATCTATTAGTTCATAATTAAAAAAATAAAACTTCTTTTAGCAAAGCTAGTAGGGTTGACTGGGCTCTTATCGGATATATAAATGAATGGAAAAACAGATGTTCGGTACATGCACCAGAATAGCTAAAAGAAAAGAAAAACAAGAGTTTGGCAAAAATACCGAACTACTACACAACAACAACACAAGTCCTAGTTCCCCTCCAAAAAGGAAGAGCCACTCTCCTCAAACACTGGTAGAGGACCAATAATATGAAGGAACTCTGAAAACAGAAAAACTAAAGAAGGAACAAAGTGTCATCCCAAGTGTTACCTCAGACACTAGTAGAGGACCGTAGAACTACTTCCTATCTAAGTGTCATCCGCAAGCAGTGAGCGATTATAATCGCCAGACTGACCAAGCACCGTAAGGGAAAGACCATCCCCTTCCACAAGATAAAAATCCTTTTATCCTCTTCAAGTCCACAGACAAACTTATAAAAACTTCCATCTTTCAAGTTAAGCCGCATTTTAGAAGGATCGTGAAGCCAAGCCAGGTCAGATGGATCCCATGAGATGCCAGAGGTAACCGCAACCAATAGATAGGAATAAACTCATAAGAAAGGGCAACAATAATAAGGCGGTGAACAGTGTTCAGAATCAACTTCATGATAGAAGGTCAAGGAGGAGGGATCCTATCAGAAAGTGGAATAGAAGCAGTCTCAGGCTGGACAGTACAAGCTTCCAAAAGGTGATCGAAAGAGTGACAGGATGTACTAACATCTAGTTTCCAACTGTAGCAGACATCAACAAAAGTGACTTGTCCCTCTGCAATACGAACAGGGAATCTGGAAGGTAAAGGCTTGTCAGGAGTAACTTCTATAAGTGCTTTAGCATACACGAGCCTACTATGAGAAAAAGTATTCACATCAAAACATTTGAGCTTGTCAACAATACTAGCTAGGCAATTTAGCCCAATCATGGAATGCAATACGGAAGGGATCTGATTGAAGTAAACCCAAACTGGGATAGAGTGCTCCTTAGTCTTCTCCACCATAGGACTCCATGGGGTAATGATGAAGGGCTGGCCAGCTATAATGGAGGGATCTGCCATAAGAACACAGAGCCTATCTTCTTTTCTAGAAAACTTGAAAAAGAACATGCAATTATCAAAGTGGACTTGCATTCTACCCCTTATACTCCATCGATTACGGCAATAATCATGAACCACATGATACAGAGGATTAGCTTCTCGAAAAAATCCAACTAAATACTCCAACCAAAAATTACATTCCGCTTCCAAAACCTCTGATGGAGGTACCATAGCACCATTCTCCTCAATAATGTCAAAAGAGCGAGGAACATACTCACCTGCGTTTCTCGGTAGAGCTTTAAAAAGAGAGCCCACTTACTAATGGGCTTAAGGGGACAATCACCAAACAATGAAGATTCTTTACAGTCAAAATTACCAGAGGTCTGAGATTTCCCTTCAGACATAAGCATAATGTGCACCATGCCCGCAGGAGGGTCAGATGCATACAAAGTTGTAGACAAGATGTGCATGACATTTAGGCCAATCCCAAAACTAGTTGGTATTTCAATACTAACTGATGCAAGCAAATGGTGCATATCAATTGCACAAACACCTAGCATGCAAAAATGAGGAATACAATTATCATCACCGGGGTTCCGACAATCTCTGAACCAACATGAACTGCCACACTGGTGGCAGTAGTAACACACACACTATCAAATAAAATACTAGAATCCAAAATCACATTTTCAACACAAGCATTCTCACCAGACCACTTCCCTACCTCTCGAGACGATGCAAGCATTGGTGTAATTGGCATACAGGGATTTAAACCATCAGTGGCGGCATGCAATCCAGATAAGGGAAAGACAGAGGCATTGATTACATGTAATAAAGTTTCCAGAGTACTGAAGGGTTCGATAGAGGAAAGGATGGAATCGACGCTTGCTGGCGAGAAGGAGAAGCATGCAACAAAGGGAAATCTATAGCAGAAGCGTCGAATGGTGGAGGAGAAGACTGGAGCGAAATATTTGAAGTATATAGGCTTTTAGATCTCATCTAAGATCAAGTCGACGCCAAAGCAGGCCGTGAATGAGAAGAAGACTTCGAGCAAGACATAAGTGACCGACGAGGGATAAGTAATGCATGCGAAGGAAATAGGAAGAGGAGGAAGGGTGTATAGAGAGGAAGTTTAATCAACCGTACCTTAATAAGCCTAAATTTCGAAAAATAATCGAAATTCAAATCCATCGCATAGATCGTTGAATCTGGTACCTACAAATAAGCATGAGCATTATCAGATATTGATAGAAATCTAACCTCGCAGTGGAAATAATAAGAGGATAAGAATACTGACTATGACTACTACCTTGGAATTAATGGTATTCCTTGGGTAGCAGATTGTCACATTAGCATCTAGCATGAGACAAAAGAAGGCTTCTCCAACAACTAAACATATCCATCTCCAGTGACTTGTCCCTATAAATCTATGTTGTGGGTTGTAATGAGGAGGGGGTCAGAATAACATTTTGGTAACTGGAAAATCTATAAACTATCTATAACATAATTTTATACCAATTGGTTTCCATTTAATTGTTATACCTATTAAGATTAGCAATTCTAGTCTAACCTTGCATTGCACACATGAGTACATACCTACCCATTCCCAAGGTATGAAATACCGACGAAGCCTTATCAACCACGCAATACTTCCAAGTCCATTAGCCGCTTGATACTTCTAAATATGAAGCGGGCTTTTATTATCATCACATAATACATTTAAAAGAGAAATAGGTAGACTTTGCTATTTAAGACCTCAATCGAGGTAGACTCTGTCATTTAAGACATATTCCTAAGGTGGACTTCTAGCACCATCATTATCGGTCTATTGGTCCTAACTATAGAGACCTTTGACCACTATATATGGCCTTATAATTTTTAATAGTCATACCACTAGCGCATCTATCGTTATTAATGTTTTAGCAATGTGAGAAAGTATAACCAAGCCACTTAATACCTCATTAATAAGGACTAGGCAGGTCTCTGACCATTTAATACCTATTTATAGGTAGGCCTTTGCCATTTAATACCTGACCCCAACGTGGATTCCTCACTGGTACTTTCTATCTGACATTGCATGGAAATCTCATTAGGCTACTTAATACTTCTTTTATAAGAAAGAGGTGGACCTTACAATTGCTTAATACATCAAACTTGAAGCGAAGATCTCCTGAAATATCCAGTACCACTCTTATAAATATGGAATCTTATTAGAATACTTCTTTCGATAGGGAAGCAGGCCCTAAGATAGCCACTTAATACCTCAACACTGAAGTAAAACTTTTTAGAGATATCCCTCACCGCTCCTAATTCTAAATTTGGACCATTAGATACTTTCCAACTAAGAAAGCAAGTCCAATCTCTTATGTCATTATGGATCCTAGGATTAGTGATATCTCACATCAGTAATAAATGCACCCGACTGTTGGTAGCCTCATAATGAAGGACAGTCTTCTATCGAGTGACTCTACTGACCTCGCATCACTAACCTACTAAGTCCAATAACTATCCTAAGTCTTTACTTATACTGTCTGAGGTTGACATTGGACTTAGCTTACTAATTCTCTTTTTATTTAAGGCAATAAGAATTACCTTAAATACTTATCTACCGATAAATCCCCCTTTGAATGCTCATAAATGTCAATTTGTCCATAAAATCCTAACGGACATTTTCTAAGACATTTATGTATGATTACTAATTTCAATTAGTAACCTTTTTATATCTATTCCAATTTTATTAGTCTCCTTAATCCATTTGTCTCTATTAATTGTAACCCTTAATATAATACTATCCATTATTTCTCATTAATAACCCATTAATTTAGTTTACAATCTTTCATTTTCTATCAGTTAATTAATAGGAATTCCTAATTTATTTCTCATTAATATGGACTACTACCTTTTATAATTCTAACTATTAGCTTCCCTAAGTAAAATAATAACTAACGAACGATACGCATAAATAACGCATGAATAAACGCTGTTCTTCTTTGTTAACGCAATAAATACGTATAAACTGACTAATAAAACTACCTATTCATTACGAAATACATACTAGTCATAAATATTTAACTAGAATATGATTTCCATATTTAATTTGCTGAAATTAAATTCCTTAGGAAGATTTTATGCTATGATTTCCATAAATTGGTTTAACACAAAAAGGAAAGATTGACTCCGTTTGAAATTACAAGGAATGGATAATTTCTTTTTAATTGGAACTGACAGTGTAAACTACGGAGAATAAATCTGTACTTTACACTCTCTTCCATTTTTGTTTGTGGGTATTCCTTATTAAATCAAACGTCGCCCTTTTGTAAAGTAGATAATTTATAAAATTCAAAAGAATGTTCTTCCCATAAATTAAACTATGTAAAATCTACAACATAACACAAATTGGGCAATAATCCAAAATTTCAATTTTATACCTAAGTACAGATCTGAAATAAAAATATACAACATTCAAATTCTGAAATCTTTGGGACTGATTTCCAGATCTAGGTGTAAACATATTTCGAATTAGATCTAAAACAGGAATATGTAAGCAATAGTATTCTACACTAATTTAAGCCTGTAATTCACAAATAAAATTGATTTAGGCATAAAAATCAAACGTATGCCAATGGAATAGGTTTAAAATCATAAACAATATATAAAATTTCTCACTCACCTTTTAAAAGCGATCCAAGTCTCTGGATTTGAAGTAGAACCTTAAATTCATCTTCAAATCCTTTTTAATCCAAGAAATATGCATAAAATGGTATATATATACATTAATATTACAGATCTGAGAAGAGATTTGAGATTGGAAAAGAAAATAGATACAAATATATAAATATATAAATTACCTCAAATACGCATATAGTTGATTCTCTTCTCCACTTCATTTGATTTTTATTCTTCTCTAATTTGCATGAATATAAATACAAATATCTTATTTTTATAATTTAGAAAGAAATTGAAGAAGAAGAAGTGGAAGATTACTCTATTCAGAAAAATATGAGAAGAGAAGAGTGGGTTATGCCTTAATTTATAGGCGTTAGAATCAACTAGGACCGAACGATTTAAAATCCAGACCATATATGGCCTACGGTTACTGAGCCGCCATATAGAGGAAGGTCGACCGCCCCCTACCTAGCGGTCTGCTACCTCTGTCGACCGCTTATACACGACGGTCGACCTGTTGGCCTAGACAATTTTAGTTAATTTTCTTATTTTAATTATTTTCGTTTCGAATTCGTTTTCGTCCATAACTTCTTCGTTTGGACTCCGATCGCAAAACTCTAAATATGAAAGTTGCACAGAATTTTACCACGAACGCAATGGTGCAAGTTTCGTGGTCAAATTCCATCAGTTGCACAAATTCCCTTTTGGGAGCTAAATTAATTAACTAATTGACTAACCAATAAAATAATTAACATCAAATTACAAGGTGTTACGTTTTTCCCCCCTTAAAAAAATTATCCCTGATATTTCAACAATGACTAACTCATGGTTTTGGATCCTAATTATCCTAAGCTGCACCACCAATGAGTGTACAACCAATTTTACAACCAACGTGCACGGGTGCATAGTGTATTAGCAAATCACCACATAGAAAATATGTACGCAGAATGGTTCTTAATCGGATCCTCCTATACAAATGCAATTTTTTTGAAAATATTTCTAAAAACATGATGCAAGTACCCTAGATATACGTTGGCAGTTCTATATGAATGCATTTTTTGAAAAATATTTTCAACCAAAGCCTCTATACTCCTACAAATAGAAGTATGAAGCAAACAATTTTGCATCCACTTCCTACCATCCAATAATATAACGCATAGAAAAATCGCTTTCTAAACTTTACTCTTATGGCAAAAAAGGAATTTAGGTGGAGAATTTATCATTCCTACCACCCTAAAAATTTCCCATTCCCATAGTACAGTAGAATTTTCCCTGCTACCTCGGATTATTCCAAATTTTCCATGTAAAAAATGCATAAGGAAGCTTATTTTCAAGCTTTAAAACGGAATGAAGTCTAAAAATAAATCGCACACGTCGTCGACAAGGTATGGAAATAGAAATTTTAAGGCTAAAACAGTTTTTTTCCTTGTTATCGATTGCGTTCCATCGTATGGTCAACCCCAATGCACCGCTAGTTTCACAAATTCCAACTCTATTTGTCTTCCCTATGCCTAATATGTGGCCTTCAAGATCAAAGATTTTACAAAAATCTTTCTTACCTTTTAAATTTGTACATCATTAGAAAAATAAATTCCCAAAGTATTTAGATGCACATTTTCCATTGAAATCAAATTTTTGGACAATAACTCTAAAAATAATTTAATAGCCAAAAATAATTAAAATCCAATACTTTTTTTTTCAATAGAGAAATTTTTCAAAATATTTCCTGCTGAAATTTTTTGATAAATCAAGGCACAATTTAGCGTAGTTGGAAGTCGGTTATGCGCTAAATGCATAAACAAAATTCTAAAATTCTACAACTAACTTTTACCCATAAAACTTGACATTTTATTTAAAAATGTCATTATTCCTAATTCACAAAAATTTTAGCTTTTAAGGAACATGAATAATGACCCGTGATACTAAGCAGCTTAAACCTGTCCTTCGCTAAAAAAAATCATTTATTCTAAATTTCCAGACATATATTGCATTTACTGTTGGTTAAGTGTCTTTTATGAGATTCTCATATTTACACTTCATATGCATAAATAAAAGCGATTTATATAACTAGAAACAATAACACAGTAAATAAATAAGAACTTTCTCATAACGTCGTGCGTGCGTTTTCAAGAGACAACCAATAGTTTTACAATCCAAACAAACTTAAAGAGAAAGGAAAAATACTAGAAATAAAAAGATATAACAATCTTAAATAAAACACCGCCTACAAAATGTGAGAAGGTCTCGCTCCCTGGCTGGAGCTTGAGCCACTGCCCCAACCATGGAATGGTCGTAGCTTGGAGGCTATGCATCCAATCTAATAGCCCTAGTGCTGCTGCTCCATCCTAATTTTTGGAGCTTTGCATGAGCTTGATAGATAGTAACAAGCTCAGGACTCATATGTCCCTCAACGCCTTGCGCTACCCTCTATTGTTGGTGTTGTTGCTGCTCTGGTGCCGGTATAGGTGCATGGCTTGCGGTAAAGGATTATTTATCCTTATAATAGTGGTCCGGTCGAATAGCGGAAGGCACCTTCCTCACTTCTAGCTCTCCGCTCAAAGTTACCTTGTAATGCCTAAACACTCGAGTGAGTAAGTGGCAAAATGAAAAGTGAATCATAAGGGTACCAACTCCCTAATCGACCATATGAAGCATCAAAAAACGAGCCCAATTTATGGCTACATCACCAATTATAACATTGGCGGCTCTCCGCATTGAGGTATAGATCTGGTCCAGGCTTCCCATCTACGGAATGATGTTGTACCAAATGATGCACATGACGAGGTGGGCAACCGATCGTAAATTGTCGGTCCTCCAATCACCAACATTTCTAAAAAAGATCTGCCGTAAAATCTCAGGATTACTCATCTTTATCTCGTCCAAATCTGCACCTACTACAAATATCTCCAAAATCTCAACAAAATCATCATCTGTCATCTTGTTTCGAGCCCCCTTCAGCTCGGACTCAATATAGCCGTTGCCATCATCAAAATTCTACGCCATCTGTGCATCGAAAAGAAGGATGCAGTGCGGGTAATATTCCCGCTCATAGGTCTCGAAGCGGAGGATCGATGCATGTAACGACCCGTATTTTTACGGATCGAAACATCGTAGAACAGTTGACAAGTGGTCGCATTGTTGATAAGTCGCCTAGAGTCTAAGTCTTAGGCCGTATGGGATGGCTTAGGTCGAGTGACCGACTTAGGAAGTGTACGACCTAAGAAATAGACTATCTAAGGAACTGACCGACCTATAGGATTTGGACGACTTAAGGACAGGAAGACTTAAGTCGGTGACGACTTAAGAGTTAGATCGGTTGGTAGCTTAGGTCGTGTAGGAAGTAAGTCGTGGGATAGGATAGGTCGTATGAGCGACCTAAGCAATAGGATGACTCATAGAAGCTGGCGACCTAGTAGATTGGATAAGGTTAGGGTTTAGGTCGTAGACGACCTAAGGGATAGCACGACCTAAGAGATAGGAGTTAACGGCATAAGAGCTAACGACTTAAGAGTTTTGGCGAGTTAAAGACCCAAGGGGTAGGTCGGCGACGACCTAAGGAGGTTAAGGCGTAGCTTGGTTAAGTCGTAACCCAGTTAGGTCGCATGGTTATTAAGTCGTTAGGTTGGAACCATTGCTAGGTTGCGTCTTAGTTATGTCGTAAGTCGTATCACCTGTTAGGTCGCGCGTAGTTAAGTCGTAGATGACTTAGGAGTTGAGTCGTAACCCAGTTTAGTAGCATCTTGGTTAGGTCATAATTTTGCTAGGTCGGCAAAACTGTTAAGTCGTAGGATGCGAGGATGCGCGCATATGTTAAGCCGTTAGGTCGGCAATAGTTAAGTCGTGCGCATTAGGTCGTAGGTCGGAGAGAGTGATAAGTCGGAGACGACTTATAGAGGCAGACAACCTAAGGATTTCAGCTATAAATAGGAGAGTTTCTCTTCATTTTTGGGATCCGGATTTCGAAGCGACGAAGTGCTGCCATTTTGAGAGCTCGACTTCTACACTTCTTCACTTTTTTTCTCCACTTTAATCTTGTGCTTCCATCCATCCAAATCGAAGATCAAGTTGAAGATTCAAGAGTTTATCTTCATCCATCGAAGAGAGATTTCATCGTTTGAAGCGGATTCGAGATAGATCGAGTTAGATCCTTCGCTGTCCAGATCTGAAGCGTGTTGATTTGGGGTTGTTTAGGTGATTTGGTAAGTGGTGATTATCTCTCACACGGATGCAAAGGAGTATATCGGATCGTTGGCTTGATTTGGTGTTAAAATAGTGATTCCCATGCGTTTTCCTAATCCTAAGTATAGATCCATATAGATTCATTGTTCATGATGATTTGGCATCCATTTTACTACATGTTAACCTATGCAAGTTCATTCATCAAGATTATAGAGACATTGCTCATGTTTTCATGCTTATTAGACTTTTGACTCTTTATTTACGAAATTGCCATTATTGTTATAATTGTCTATTTAGATCATATTTGAATGCTTGATTACTTGGATTAATGTTTGACTTGATTGATTGCTATGAATTAGAGGATTGATGATTTGATTTAGACAAGATTGGTCGAAGATGATTCAAAAGCCAAGGGAAAGGCTCTTGAATTGGAAAAGCTGCTCGTGGCATATGTAGCGGATGTTGAAGCTCGTATGGATAGATTTGATGATGATGTTGAGATGAAGCTTTGCTACGATGATGATGAGGCGAAGCATGATATGAGATATTCTTGGTCTAATCCAGACGGGATCATTCCAAGCATGTTGATAACTCGGTGATATGGTTCGAGTTGAGGATAATGGTTGGCTCGAGAGGCGCTTGAGCTAGTATGGAAATAGTCGTCGAGGAGGATGACTAGAAGGCTGAGATCTCATTGTTGTTGAAGGTTCTAGCATGCTCAAAGCAAGAGTACGTTGGGCAGATTCGATAGTCCTTGAAGGCTAATGATTGATAGTCAAGTACTCTGGGCAGATTCGACAGTCCTAGGCACGGGTCACGATGACGTGCAGGAGTTATGTCTAGAACCGGGGTTTCCATTAGCCCTTGACGGACGGCTGAAAGAATGTGCCGGTCATTCAATTAACGATGATATTGAAGCAATGTTAACAGTGATAGCCAGAGTCATGGATGTTTGGTTGTATCGTCGTTCGGTCTCAAGAGCGGTATTTTCTGGGTGCTTATCTGATCTTGGTTTAGGCCTTGGGGGTTTGTACTTGGAAAACATCGCCCTTGACTCGAGTGATAATTGCTTTACCTTAAATTGTGTGCTTTGCTATGTTTGCTTCTACTTAGTGTGTGTCTGGGGGCTATCACTATAGAAAGAGGTGGAGTGGGAGGGTTGTATTCCTATTTCTTTTTCCTTTATGCTCTTTTGGTATGTTGTTAGTTAATTTACTGCTTACTAAGACTGTTGTCTGACTCAAGGCTTTATGTTTTAATTCTTATTGCCTTGGGCTGTTCGTCCATTTTGGGACGGGCAGACTAGGTAGCAGGTGACAGGTGCTGTTCTTGCTTTCCACGGTGTTGATATCGAAGACGAGCTGGAGGGTTGCATATTATCTCTTCTTATTATATGTACTGGGTGTTCCGCTGTTTGTATTTTCTCTGAGTGTTATGTAGTGAGGCTTGTTGTATTGACTATTTTGATGTCTGTATTCAACTATTATGAAGTTTTATTGATGAGATTCTATTATGTGAAGCTTCACTATATATATGTTCTATTGTATTTTGTCCATGCGCTGTGAGTAATACGATAGATTCTGTTGTTTTAATTTACCCTGGCAATCATCCATGGCTGCCTGGCACACTTTACAGCGCACTTTCTCTAGGTTCAGTGCAGGGGTCATGGGCGGTCGTCACAGTTGGTATCGGAGCGAGGTTAATCGATTTTACCCAACGCTCGCTGACGTAACTACGTATGAGAGACGTAATTGTATTTTGATGGATGATTACTATATATAATATAGTAGCTTAGTAGAGTTTGAGTCCTTTATGCAGTTGTTTCTCATGATGTGCTGATCATTCCTTTTTATAGATATTAAGGATGAGTCGAAGAGGGAGACCAGCTGCTAGGGAAGGCCGTGCTGCTGAGGGGACTGCTGATTATGCTGCAATGTTCGAAGCTATGATGACTTCGATCATGAGAAGAATGCCAGCTCCGGGGCCATCGGTGGATGTTGGAGTTCAAGTCCAAACTCCAAAACCGGTGGATTTTGCTAAGCTGTGTAAGGACTACACTGCTCTTGGAGGAAAGGTTTTCTTGGGAACAGAATCAACCATTGAGGTTCAGAGGTGGATAGATGCTTGTAGGAGGATCTTTGGTGACTTGGGAATTAAGGATGCTACTAAGAGGAAGTTAGCATCAAGACAGCTTCAAGGGAGAGCTTCTGATTGGTGGAACTCTATTACCATCAATACTCCAGAGGAAGAGATTACTTGGGAGCAATTCCAAGTCAGATTTGAAGCTAAGTTCATTTCTACAGCTCAGAAGTCTGTTCTGTTCAAGAAGTTCGTGGAGCTCAAGCAGGGAGGAAGACCAGTTCTTGAGTATGTTTCTGAGTTTGAAGCTTTGTCCAAGTATGCCCGGTCGTATATTGAATCTGCTTATCAGAAGAATGAGAAGTTTGTGACAGGCTTGGATAATTATTTTGGGAGGCAGTTAGTGGATCATTTGGATTATTCATTTGAGAAGCTTGTGGAGAAAGCTCTCAGGCATGAGAGTCTGTTTCCTAAGGAAGAATCTGTTGTTGCTGTAACCAGGGAAGAGTCTAAACCCCAGCAGGGTGGAAACAAGAAGAGGAAGCAGCAGCAGCAGCAGAAGGGTAAGGATGGCCAAAAGAAGCCGAAGGGCGAAGTGACCTGCTTCAATTGTCAGCAGAAGGGCCATTTCTCCAGGGATTGCAAGAATCCAAAGGTACCGATGAAGTGTCACAACTATGACAAGCCGGGGCATATCAGGAAGAATTGTCCAGAACCAAGGAAGGACAAGCAGATTGTGCAAGCTTATGCTTTGGGAGCTGTTCCGTCGTCTTCGAAAGCTACTACCGCTGAAGAGAAAGGGAAGAGTGTGGTGGTTCAAGGTACTCTTTTCCTATGTGGTGTTCCAGTTAGAGTGTTGTTTGATACTGGGGCGTCGCATTCGTTTGTTTGTAGTGAACTTGTAGGCCGGTTGGGTTTAGAACCGGATATTGTTGATAGGCCATTGGTTGTGACTAATCCAGTTGGGGTTCGTCTTGTTTGTGTATGTTATGCCGTGGTCTGATTGTATCGAGTCATGATTGCTCTTTTGTTTTTGATTGCTTTGTTCTGAACTTTGCGGGGTTCGGAATTATTTTGGGTATGGACTGGCTTAGGAAGTATGCGGCAAAGGTTGATTGTGAGAGGTTGGAGGTGACAGTCGAGAATGTGGAGGGGCGAAAGATTGTGATACGATGTAAGCATGAAGAAGGCGTCTTCATGAGCTTCATGTATTCGCTGGTTGTTCCACAGGATGGACTGTCATCTGTGCCAATCGCGAATGGATTCGAGGATGTCAGGTCAAAGGGTTACCGCCGCATAGAGAGATCGAGTTTCATATAGATCTAGTTGAAGGAGCCAGACCTGTTGTGATGCCTCTTAGGCGGATGGCGCCTAGGGAACAGCAAGAGTTGAGGGTGCAGGTTGATGATCTTTTGCAGAAAGGATTCGTTCGGCGTAGTGTGTCCGAATGGGGTGCACCAGTTGTGTTTGTTACCAATGCAGATGGATCGCTGAGGTTGTGTGTGGACTATCGTGAGCTGAATAAAGTGACTAAGAAGAACAAGTATCCATTGCCGAGAATAGATGACTGTTTGATCAGCTTCACGAGGCTAAGGTGTTTTCTCAGATGGATTTAGCAACGGGATTTCACCAGTTGAGAGTGGCTAATGATAGTGTGCCGAAGACTGCTTTTAGGACACCATCCGGTTTCTTTGAGTGGCTGGTAATGCCGTTTGGATTGACTAACGCGCCAGCATATTTTGTGGATCTTATGAATAGAGTGTTCAGAGATCAGTTGAACAAGTTCGTGCTTGTGTTCGTAGATGATATTCTGATTTACTCCAGAACTGAAGAAGAGCACAAGACGCATTTGCGTATTGTTTTGGAAATCTTGCGGAAACATCAGCTGAAGGCTAAGTTTTCGAAGTGTCACTTCTGGAAGAGTGAAGTGAGGTTCTTAGGCCATGTTATCTCTGGAAATGGAATAGCGGTTGATCCCGCTAAGGTGGCAGCAATCCAGGATTAGGTTAGACCTAAGAATGCATCTGATGTGAGAAGTTTTCTTGGATTAGCAGGATATTATTGACGGTTTATCAAAGACTTCTCCAAGGTAGCTGCACCGTTAACAGGATTAACGAAAAAGAACCAAGTGTTCAGATGGGAAGATAAGTGTGAGTAAGCTTTCGGAATCCTGAAAGAGCGACTGACAAGTGCTCCTGTTTTGACTATTCCAAGTGGGAATGATGAGATGGTGGTTTACACCGACGCATGTGGTACTGGACTTGGAGCAGTGCTGATGCAGAGGGATAAAGTTGTTGCGTATGCTAGTCGACAACTGAAGCCGCACGAAAGGAATTACCCGACTCATGATTTGGAGTTAGCGGCGATTGTTTTTGCTCTGAAGATGTGGAGACATTATCTATTGGGAGTTCGATTCGAGTTGTTTACAGATCATAAGTCGTTGAAGTATCTTTTCTCCCAAAAGGATTTGAATCTTCGGCAGCAACGTTGGCTAGAGTTTTTGGCATCATATGATTTTGGTATAGCTTATACTCCGGGAAAAGGTAACGCAGTGGCTGATGCGTTAAGTCGAAGACATGCGGGATTGGGAGCCATGTTTTCAGAATGGAAGAATCTTGAGTATTTAGCTGGATTTGACTTCAGGCCTAGATGCGAATTGGAACCTGAGATGTTGGCAAACTTATCGATAAGACCGACTCTTGTGGAAAGGATTGGAGAGAGTCAAAAGCGAGATGATAAGATTGTCAAGATTATCCGTGAATTGGAATCTGGATTGGATCCAGAAAAGGATAAAGGATTCGAGGTCGATCGAGAGGGTTGGCTTCGGAAGCAAGGATGACTAGTTGTTCCCGATATGGATGAATTGAGGAGTGAAGTGCTGAAGGAAAGTCATCACTCGAAGTTGACAATTCATCCAGGTGGAAATAAGATGTATCGGGATATGAAGAGAACCTACTACTGGGAAGGTATGAAGAAGGATGTTGGAAATTTTATTTCCAAGTGCATGAACTGCTAGTTGGTAAAAGCCAAACAGAAGAAGCCAAGTGGATTGCTTCAGCCATTGGAAGTTCCTACATGGAAGTGGGAGCAAGTATCGATGGATTTTATTGATGGACTACCTAGAACAAGAACGGGAAATGAAGGAATTTGGGTCATCGTAGATCGTCTGACTAAGAGTGCAAGATTCATTCATGTTCGATCGACTAGGACTGCATCAAAGTTGGCAGAGTTGTATGTTAAGTGGATAGTTCGATTCCATGGTATTCCGAAGAGTATAGTGAGCGATCGAGATCCATTGTTCACTAGTGGATTTTGGAAGAGCTTCCAGGAAGTTTTGGGAACCGAGTTGTGTTTGAGTACAGCTTATCACCCTCAAACAGATGGTCAGACCGAGAGAGTTAACCGAGTTTTGGAAGATCTCCTCAGAGCTTGTGTTTTGGACTTCGGAGGATCATGGGAAGATCACCTTCATTTGGTGGAATTTGCATACAACAACAGTTACCAGTCAAGCATTGGTATGGCACCATATGAGGCATTGTATGGAAGACCGTGTAACTCTCCGACATGTTGGTTAGAGACAGGAGAAAAGCTGATACTTGGGCCGGAGATGATTCGACAGACTTCGGATTGCATAGAGATCATTCAGAAACGAATGAAGGCAGCCCAAGACCGTCAGAAGAGTTATGCCGATAAGCGTCGTAAGGATTTGGAGTTCGACGTAGGTGATATGGTTTTTGTGAAGATTTCTCCACAGAAGAATGTTATTCGATTCAGGAAGAAAGGCAAATTGACTCTGAGATTTGTCGGACCATTCCCGATCATCGAGCGAATTGGAAAGCTCGCCTATAGATTGGAGTTACCGGAGAAGATGTCGGGTGTGCACAATGTTTTTCATATATCGTATCTACGGAAGTATGTGCACGACTCGAATACAGTGGTTTCTGCTGATAGCTATGAAGATTTCGAAGTTGATCCAGTCGATAGAAGACCTCGTAAGCCGCTTCGTGTTGTGGAAACCGACACGAAACAACTTAGGAGAAAGGTAGTTAAGTTGCTCAAGATACAATGGAGTGATGATGATAACGACTGTACGTGGGAGGTGGAAGAGAGGATGAAGGCAGCTCATCCTGAACTCTTCAAGGTATGACCCTAAGGTGTCGTGTCATCTCACGATATTGTAACTTGTTCTAGTGTTAGAATTCTGTACGCTAAGCTAGAATTGGATGCATGGTTTGTTGATTGTTATGGTTGGTAGGCGTACAGACTAGTCTTTGATTGCCTTGTTTGTTTGGAATTTCAGGGGCGAAATTCCTAAGGGGGAGAGAATGTAACGGCCCGTATTTTTACGGATCGAAACATCGTAGAACAGTTGACAAGTGGTCGCATTGTTGATAAGTCGCCTAGAGTCTAAGTCTTAGGCCGTATGGGATGGCTTAGGTCGAGTGACCGACTTAGGAAGTGTACGACCTAAAAAATAGACTATCTAAGGAACTGTCCGACCTATAGGATTTGGACGACTTAAGGACAGGAAGACTTAAGTCGGTGACGACTTAAGAGTTAGATCGGTTGGTAGCTTAGGTCGTGTAGGAAGTAAGTCGTGGGATAGGATAGGTCGTATGAGCGACCTAAGCAATAGGATGACTCATAGAAGCTGGCGACCTAGTAGACTGGATAAGGTTAGGGTTTAGGTCGTAGACGACCTAAGGGATAGCACGACCTAAGAGATAGGAGTTAACGGCATAAGAGCTAACGACTTAAGAGTTTTGGCGAGTTAAAGACCGAAGGGGTAGGTCGGCGACGACCTAAGGAGGTTAAGGCGTAGCCTGGTTAAGTCGTAACCCAGTTAGGTCGCATGGTTATTAAGTCGTTAGGTTGGAACCATTGCTAGGTTGCGTCTTAGTTATGTCGTAAGTCGTATCACCTGTTAGGTCGCGTGTAGTTAAGTCGTAGACGACTTAGGAGTTGAGTCGTAACCCAGTTTAGTAGCATCTTGGTTAGGTCGTAATTTTGCTAGGTCGGCAAAACTGTTAAGTCGTAGGATGCGAGGATGCGCGCATATGTTAAGCCGTTAGGTCGGCAATAGTTAAGTCGCGCGCATTAGGTCGTAGGTCGGAGAGAGTGATAAGTCGGAGACGACTTATAGAGGCAGACGACCTAAGGATTTCAGCTATAAATAGGAGAGTTTCTCTTCATTTTTGGGATCTGGATTTCGAAGCGACGAAGTGCTGCCATTTTGAGAGCTCGACTTCTACACTTCTTCACTTCTTTTCTCCACTTTAATCTTGTGCTTCCATCCATCCAAATCGAAGATCAAGTTGAAGATTCAAGAGTTTATCTTCATCCATCGAAGAGAGATTTCATCGTTTGAAGCAGATTCGAGATAGATCGAGTTAGATCCTTCGCTGTCCAGATCTGAAGCGTGTTGATTTGGGGTTGTTTAGGTGATTTGGTGAGTGGTGATTATCTCTCACACGGATCCAAAGGAGTATATCGGATCGTTGGCTTGATTTGGTGTTAAAATAGTGATTCCCATGCGTTTTCCTAATCCTAAGTATAGATCCATATAGATTCATTTTTCATGATGATTTAGCATCCATTTTACTACATGTTAACCTATGCAAGTTCATTCATCAATATTATAGAGACATTGCTCATGTTTTCATGCTTATTAGACTTTCGACTCTTTATTTACGAAATTGCCATTATTGTTATAATTGTCTATTTAGATCATATTTGAATGCTTGATTACTTGGATTAATGTTTGACTTGATTGATTGCTATGAATTAGAGGATTGAAGATTTGATTTAGACAAGATTGGTCGAAGATGATTCAAAAGCCAAGGGAAAGGCTCTTGAATTGGAAAAGCTGCTCGTGGCATATGTAGCGGATGTTGAAGCTCATATGGATAGATTTGATGATGATGTTGAGATGAAGCTTTGCTATGATGATGATGAGGCGAAGCATGATATGAGATATGAGATGGTCTTGGTCTAATCCAGACGGGATCATTCCAAGCATGTTGATAACTCGGTGATATGGTTCGAGTTGAGGATAATGGTTGGCTCGAGAGGCGCTTGAGCTAGTATGGAAATAGTCGTCGAGGAGGATGACTAGAAGGCTGAGATCTCATTGTTGTTGAAGGTTCTAGCATGCTCAAAGCAAGAGTACGTTGGGCAGATTCGATAGTCCCTGAAGGCTAATGATTGATAGTCAAGTACTCTGGGCAGATTCGACAGTCCTAGGCACGGGTCACGATGACGTGCGGGAGTTATGTCTAGAACCGGGGTTTCCATTAGCCCTTGACGGACGGCTGAAAGAATGTGCCGGTCATTCAAGTAACGATGATATCGAAGCAATGTTAACAGTGATAGCCAGAGTCATGGATGTTTGGTTGTATCGTCATTCGGTCTCAAGAGCGGTATTTTCTGGGTGCTTATCTGATCTTGGTTTAGGCCTTGGGGGTTTGTACTTGGAAAACATCGCCCTTGACTCGAGTGATAATTGCTTTACCTTAAATTGTGTGCTTTGCTATGTTTGCTTCTACTTAGTGTGTGTTTGGGGGCTATCACTGTAGAAAGAGGTGGAGTGGGAGGGTTGTATTCCTATTCCTTTTTCCTTTATGCTCTTTTGGTATGTTGTTAGTTAATTTACTGCTTACTAAGACTGTTGTCTGACTCAAGGCTTTATGTTTTAATTCTTATTGCCTTGGGCTGTTCGTCCATTTTGGGACGGGCAGACTAGGTAGCAGGTGACAGGTGCTGTTCTTGCTTTCCACGGTGTTGATATCGAAGACGAGCTGGAGGGTTGCATATTATCTCTTCTTATTATATGTACTGGGTGTTTCGCTGTTTGTATTTTCTCTGAGTGTTATGTAGTGAGGCTTGTTGTATTGACTATTCTGATGTCTGTATTCAACTATTATGAAGTTTTATTGATGAGATTCTATTCTGTGAAGCTTCACTATATATATGTTCTATTGTATTTTGTCCATGCGCTGTGAGTAATACGATAGATTCTGTTGTTTGAATTTACCCTGGCAATCGTCCATGGCTGCTTGGCACACTTTACAGCGCACTTTCTCTAGGTTCAGTGCAGGGGTCATGGGCGGTCGTCACAATGCAAGTCCTATCGTGATGAAAAGCTCTTCAAGTCTAAGAGCGGCGAAATCTCCATTTAAAAGCCTACAATTCACAAATAAAATTGATTTAGGCAGAAAAGTCAAACATACGCAAACGGAATAGATTTAAAATCATAAACAATATATAAAATTTCCTACTCACCATTTAAAAGCGATGCAGACCTCCAAATTTGAAGTTGAACCTTAAATTCATCTCCAAATCCTTCTTAATCCAAGAAATATGTATAAAAATGGTATATACATACGTTAGAAATAAAGATCTAAGAAGAGATTTAGGATTAGGAGAGAAAATAGATACAAATATATAAATTACGTCAAATACACGTATATTTGATTCTCTTTTCTTCTCATTTTCATTTAATTTCTATTCTTCTCTGATTTGTATGAATATAAATACAAATATCTTATTTTTATCATTTATAAAGAAAGTGGAGAAGAAGAAATGACATAGCTTTATTGCTCTATTCAGAAAAATATGAGAAGAGAAGGTAGGGTTAGGCCTGAATTTATAAATGCTAGAATCAATCAGAACCGCACGATTTAAAATCCAGGCCGTATATGGCCTAGGGTTACTAGAGCCACCACATAGAGGCGGGTTGACCGCCCCTACCTAAAGGTAGACCGCCCTTTGTCGACCGCTTAAACATAGCAGTCGACCTGTGCGCCCAGGCAATTTTAGTTAATTTTCTCATTTCATTTATTTTCGTCCCGAATTCGTTTTTCGTCCGTAACTTCTTCGTTTGGACCCCGATGGCAAAACTCTAATATGAAAGTTGCTCAAAATTTTGCCGCAAACGTAATGGTCCAAGTTTCTTGGTCAAATTCTATTTTTGGGGCTAAATTAATTAATTAACCAACTAATTAAATAACTAATGCCAAATTCTGAGGTGTTACAGGAAGCATCGAAAAGGGGAAAGTCACCATGAAATTAGGTCGTCGTTTTATAATAAAAAACTATTTATATATTATATGTATATCTTATATGTATATATGTGTGTGTGTGTATTTTAATATTTATTTCAATAATGCACATATTTATAAATTATTAATATTTTACATATATATATATTAGTAGATTTATAATATTTATATAAATAATAAGTTTAAATACATACATATATTTGGACAACATATAATATGTATCAGATGAGCTAACATATCCATTGCGATGTAAATCCCAACATATACGTATATGCATATTATACCTTACATAGATTATCATGTGCACATGCGCACATACATATATGTGTATGATACTTATGTACAATTATATGTATAAAACATAAATTAAATATAATTATAAATAATTTATTAATTTAAATAAAATAAATATTTTATATAAATAAAATTTAGAAATATTCTATATAAAGTAGACTTCATGGGCCCAATATAGATCCCATAAGGGAATTTTTTTTGAAATTCACCCATAACTTCTACTACGAGCTGGCCTAGTTCCAACAATGGTATCGGAGTCCAATAGCATATGCGGCCTAAATTAGTCATGTTAGGGTTAACTATTAAGCTCACTGTCCAAAAGTTATCCCAAATAGAAAGGCTCAGATTTGAATTGGGCCTTAGGCTAATTTCAAAATTGTTTTGGAATTAAAAATAAAAGTTTAAATTTAAAAGTAAAATTTAAAATAAGAAAAATATTATAAATGTTATAATATAAATTTCAAATTGTTTTGAAAATTGAAAATATAAGATTTTTAAATTTAAAAGTTAAATTTAAAATATAATATATATACATATTATAAATGTTATAATAATGAAAATTCCCGAAATGATTGAAATTAATATAAATTAATTGAAAATTTTATAGAATTTATTAATAAGCTTAATAAAAATATATTAATTAAATAAGCTAATTAATTAATAAATATATACATGTATTATATATTATGATATACGTGATGTTGTTTTAAAATGTTAAATTAACATAAGTATACATGCATGTATATAAATGAATTTCAAAATTAAAATAAAGTTTAATTAAATTTTTTTAATTAAATAAATTAATTAAAGATTAATTAATTAAATAACACACACACACACACATATATATATATGGTAGTGTTATACTATAAAGGTTATAGATATAAATATTTAATATAAATGTTATATTAAATTGATATAAAATTAATTAAAATGTTAATAATTAAATAAGATTTAATTAATTAAATATTATACATAAAACTATTTCATATAATATGAAATATAAAAGTTATATAATAATAAACTTATATAATATGAATGTATAAATTAAAGGCGAAACATTAAGAAACCTTAAATAGACTTAAGGAATAAATACATATGTAAATGTACGTATACTACAACACCAGAATTGTCATTTTGCAACGGTTATAACTGTTGGTAATCAAATTCCCAATGGTTATAATCATTGGTAGCAGGTACGTTATAATTCTTTTTACATATTTTGTAACGGTTGTAACCGTTGGGAATTTTGGTATCCCCAACGGTTATAACCGTTGGGAATTTTTTAAAGGACAAAGATTTGTATATTTTTTGCCTCAAGGACACAACCTCAATATTTTTACCATAAGGACAAACATTCTTCTAAAAATTATTCATAATGACAAATATTTTCCAAAATTATCCATAAGGACAACAAAACTGCTACCAAGCTAAAAACTGATACCTAAAAACTGCTATCGATAACTACAAACTGATACTATCAATGACTAAAAACTGATACCTAAAGAAAGTTGTCCTTCAGGATAAAATATTGAAGGCATGTCCTTGAGGCAAAAACGCTGAAATTTTTTGTCCTTGACAATAATTTCCTGAATAGCCAAATTACCAACACTTATAAGTGTTGCAAATTTGGTATAATTGAACCATATATCATCTTACAACACACAGTAAACATATTTCATTCAACAATACAAATTCAAATTTAGAGCAACAACAAACATGTAACAAAATTTCAAAACCAATATATCACCAAATTTCAAAACAAACATCATACATACTAAATACTTCATACCAATCCTACAAAGTTTATTGTATGATAACTTCAAATTTAGTACAAAACGTTAAAAGCTTACAAACAATGAATGCGACTTTCCGACCAAACTACAAAAAAAAGTTTTGACAAAAGGCCAACAGTTAAGAAAAATGCAAGCACTACAATGTTTTGACAAAATCCGATTGCAGTGTTTAGCACGATAATATTCACAGGATTCATGCAATTACAACTTTGATTAACCAAAAAAAAAAGTTCACAAAAAAGATTAGGTTAGTGCTCAAGGTGGAAGACATATTCAGTAAGACGTTGCAACTTGTTGGAATCTAATTTTTGCTCCATGACTGTAGTTGGCTTTTGCACTATAAGCATGTTTGAAGACTGATCCAAACTCCATCCATGTCGTAGTGCATCTGCATCAGAAAAAAAAGTATATAAAAAAGCAAGCAAGTAAAATTACATCAAGGTGGAACAACATCATTGACTGAAATGAAATAAAAAAGGTTTGATCCAGTTCTGAAATTGCTCTACTCCATATTTATTTTCAGGGTTGCAAATTGTCCAAATACACACAGACGCACACATATATAGAGAGCGGGAGCAAAGATCAGCATCCACTTTCTTTAACTCCCCGAAAATTTCACTATTAAGTTTTCTTTTCTACATGTTTTCGATTTAGTTTTTTTTTACAGATATGATTTTCTTATCATATAGATCATTTTCGCAGATTTTTAGATTATTTTGGAAGTTCTAACCACCTCAAGATTACATTTTAAATCAACGGTAGCAATAAATATTTTCCATTGCTCATATTAATTCACTGTTTTTAAAAAAGTCTTAGAATGATATAAAGAATGTGAAGATGATCAATATGATAACAACACCACATCCACACAATATTAGCTGATTCCAAACATGTCCTGATTTGCATTCAAATTTTTTGAAATTTAAACAAAAATTTTGTTAATATAATCTACTCGTATCGATCATTTCCACAAAAATTTGAGTCATTTTTAAAATTCTTCAAAATCATAAGTCAACAAGAGTCGTTAGAAACACTTACTTTAACTGTTACTCTAGCTATATATGTATACACACACGTACACGTATGTGTATATGCATACATGTATAGGTATACATGTATTTACTTGTGCATGTAATCATACATATCTGTATGCATATATGTGTGAAAATGTGTGCATAACCAGCTACGGTTCAACGAGGATTTTAAAGCCTAAGGATAAAATTTAAGTCACGTGATGGTTAATCCAACCCAGCTACCAGTTAACCTGGCAGAATGGTGCAAAAAGTAAAGTTTGGTCAACTTACAAGTATGTGGGTCAATATATAACTGAGTTTCCATAAGGTTTCATACATTATTTAAATGAACATCATAAATTGCAGCAAAAAGTCTAGAAGTTAGGAAGACATACAGTTCACGGCATCATCTTCTTTCATTCCAAGAAAGTGAGCCGTGTCAGCAACACTAATTGTTGAATATGCAGACAAAAACAAGTGGAACATTCTCTTGGTATAATTTTCTGCAACAGTTTCAAATACGAAATGAAGTCATATACCATGCATGTAATTACGGTACATACAAAATAATCACTTGTTAAATTACAAAGGGAAAAAAATCCATTGTTACATTAATGATGCAATCCACACTTCCCTAACTAAAATGATGCAATGTGCAGAAGCGGTTCCTTGTAGTACTACAGCAGTAAGAGACAAGAAAGTATTGCTTTGTTTAGAAATAATCGAGTTTTCAATTTAAGTACAATCCTGAAATCACATGCAAAATATCTTCTATGTAGTTTCAATTTCGCTTCTCAATTCCTTTTTACTTCATTTTCTCCACTGTTCTTTCATGGAAACTTAAGCAATGAAAATAAAATTTTGATTCTTCACAAAGTTCTTATCTTTCTTCAGGCAAGAAAAAACTAATAATAGAAGCAAGGAGACAGTTTAGATATTTAACATTATTCAAGAACCTAAGCCCTCGTTTGGCGATTTTAGGTTTCTGTAACAACCGAAATGCATTGGGTTTCCAAAACTGTCAATTTGAGAAATGTTTTAATATATAAATTGAAAACAATTTTTCTTATTTTTCGATTCTTGAGAAAGATCATAAACATGGAAAACTATCTTCTCCCTTCATCTATTTCCCTTTGTTATAATGGATCCACCTTATCCTCTCTCACGTCTTCTAAAATACATGCTTTAAAACACAAAACATGAAACTCAAAGTTCAAACTGACCCTAATATTCTAAGTTGGAACATAGTAGTGATTTGTTTCACTTCTATCATCGGTTTTATGTTTACGTTGATTCGATTATATTTTGTAATAAGTGATTGTTGGAAACTTAAGTGATGGAAAATCAAATTCGGATTTCTTCGTAAAGTTCATATCTTTCTTTAGGCAAAGAAATACTAATAAAAGAAGCAAGGATAATGTTTGGATATTTAATATTGTTTTCACTACTTGCAATAGTTTTATGTTTATGTCAATTTGATTATGTTTTGTAACAAGTAATTGTTGGATGTCATGTTGTTTCAAAGAATTGATACAAGGTAAATTAACAAGTCAGAAGTTTAAAACTTATGACAGTAAACAGCTCATAATCTATGTTAGAGTTGTAGTAAGAGTTTGGATGGTTATGACACAAGTTAAATCACACAAATCAAGACAAATAATCTATAATGATAGTTTGGTTAGTATGCCAAAAAACATAAAATCTACCAAAGATTATTATTGATAAAGCCAAACTGATAGACATCACTAAATCTCCGAATAAATTTTACGGATCGATTTGGATTGGTAGTAGGAAAAATAAATAAAATAACAACTTACATTATTTTTTATTGCTGGTAGTTGAGATCGATTCCACTAGAATAGAACGAAGATCATTTTCAAAATTTAGAAAAAAATTGAAGGCAAATTGAAGAGAGAAAAAACATGCCATTGAGGAGCTAAAAAGTGAATACGAATTCTTCAAAAAAAAGATTGAATCATATATGTGTGTGTTATCAAATGCTTAAATTTATTTTCATAATTTTATGAGTGAATAATATAGGTAGGACCGGACTCTTTGAAGTTAAGTGTTTATGTTGTTATATATTTACAGTTTTTATTAATTGTTAACTTTAATGTATTAATCAAAGATTAAATAACAAAGAAATAATAACTTAAACCTCAATGCTTACCTCCAAAAATTTTAGCCTCAACATTTTGAGGCTTATGCTATGCATCGCGAGAAAAATAACGCCTCGTGTACGCTTTTCGCATTTTAAAACTTTGATCATGACGCCAAATGAGTAAAAAAAGTTATGTAATTTTGAAGAGAAGCATGTGATCTCATACTTGATCGTAAGCATGAAGGAAGATTGGTCGCTAATGGTAAAGGACTTGATTCTGTTGATTCTAGTTCTAGGGTGACACAATATTTGCACATGATAATATATGTATAAATTATCTACTATTTCTGTTTATTCTATGTCGAATCCAAACAAATTAACAGAATATATATTGAAGAAGAAAAGAGGGTAAAAAAATCAGAAAGGATCATAATCTGCTTGCCTATTATTCGATGTTGGGCCATAGCATACTTGTGAAAAAGTTAGCAAGCTTGGATCGGCAGAAAATGTACCTATCAATTGCTCAACTTTATACAAGCCTATATCAGAAGTGTTGTCATCTTTAAGGGATGAGAAAAAAGATGGTGTGTCAAGAATCTGTCAAAGGTAAAAGGTAATTTGGTCAACATTACGATCCAGTTTAATAGTTAATAATTTATAAAACAACATACCTTGTGCATTGCTCGAGAGAGCAATGACTGACATCCAACTGGATCATCCACATATGAACATGATCCAACTTTACACTTAATATATAAAAGGCCATCGTTGAAAGGGCCGTTCTTGTCCCCATATCTCCACCATGGCTTTTTTGTACATTAAGAACACATGCCCAGATAAGCTTGCAATTCAAAATACATATACTCAAAGTATAGCTTCAAATACCTTCAGGCACACATAATATGACTTGGAGCCAATGTCTCGGTCCACAAACTCGAACACTCTTCAACTGCGATATTATGCAAATTACAGGTTCTCCATTGGTATATTTAACCAGGGTTAATGACGATTTAAATAGTTTGTGGCGTTGACGTACCGCTGATCGCTCAGGTAAAATGCATGGAGTAACTTCATAAAATTTAGTCTCTGAGTAGTGATGGGTTTCTTTGACAGTAATTTTAAGAGGAACATAAACCGGGAGGCCTGTATCCACATCTACAGTTTGTATGCAACGAGATTCTACAGCACTAACATATAGATGCCTAAGAGCCTAACATGATTTGACAGCCAAAATGTAGCAATCAACAAGGATAGTAAAAGAGAAAAGTAAAGTAACAATATTTTAGCTAACAGTACCTGGAGATGACAGCGATTGTCATTCGGCCATGTAGGAAAACGTGGATAAAGTGTGATCAGCAATGCAACAATTGCATTGTTTCCAGTTCAAAATGTTTGCATCCCTCCACCAAGAAATAAGAATCCAATTGCCAAGCTTACCCATGTGAATTTTACAATAAAATTTATTTACGAAGTAAAAAAAGAGCAGTGTGGCTGTAGCAACCATTTCAGTAATAAACAAGCTAGGAGTGCATTTTTTATATTAAGTTGTAAGAAAAAACTATTAACAAATGAACTCAAAGTAACTTCTGCTTTCCAGTGATAAAACTAATAAGACAATATATTCTAAAGTACAATAGTGTTGAAAGATTGTAAAAATCCTTATCATGAAATGGACCAAATTTTATATGTAACAGTGACATGTTTATAGGAATTATTTATGACTAATTATCCATTATTTACTTTGACATTTATGGTACATACAATGGTAAATGATGACACAATTCCTCGCAGCAGATATGAGTATCGATAGCAAAAGTAGTGACATTAAGCACTGGATTACTTGGAGATCTTCTTTATGAAAATAGTAGAGAAACAGCAATTTGATTTTCAATCTAGGGATTAGAAGTTCAGATATGCATATTTGAAGGAAAAAAGTTCTCCTATGGCATCTCAATGTCACAGTAGTCTCTTTGCAACCATTGGTATTTATTTCAAAAATTAAACCACTATGGCAACATATGTGTGTGCACCAAGTTTAACCTACATCAGTAAAGGAGTTAACATTAGCCTATATCAGAAAACCATAAGTTTCAGTAGTAATCCAAAGTAAAAAATATAAAGAAAACAAACTGAAACTGATCTATGTGTTGCATATAGATCAAAGTGGATATCCAAACTTTATAAACAAATCTATGATATTTCAATGAGCATAAGATACATTTACATCATACAAAAGTTTCTCCAAGCATTCTGACATGTACCTTTATATACAGTCATAATACATAACAGTAGTACACAAGTATTATTATCACATCTAGAATTATTTGTTTTGGATTTTGGGGATTTGAAAATTTGAAATTTATGATGGACAGTGACTATTAGGAAATAACATAACATATTAAATAACCTTCAGTTGATGACTGAAGCACCAACTAAAGAAGCTTTGTGTCACGTACCAAAATTTTCGACTTTCGAAAATTCGACATCGATACTCACTTTATCGACTGCCGAGCAATCGAGTGCCGGAAACTCCAATAGTGAGGGTTTAAGAAAAAGAAAAAGTAGAAGAAGAAGAAGATAGAAGAAAAAGAGAAGAAAGAAAGAAGAAGAACAACAGAACAACATCAGAACAGAAACAGAAAACAATATCAGAATCTCACATATCGCAGCGGAACAATATATAATAGAAAAATGAATATCATTTAAAAACAAAAGAATTATATCTATTATTACATTACATCACATCATATCATCAGAGTCAATAAACAACAATGGACAGTTATATAAACTTGTCCTCATACAGAATACACAGCGGAATAAATACTATCAGATACAAATACTACGTCTCGTCATCCAGCTTATCTCCAAAGCTCCAGAATATCCTGATAATATAACTCTAGGCTGCCCGTGTGGAAATTGGTGGGCACCCAGAGTTTAGAAGGGAAACAATAAACTCCGAGTCAGTCATGGTGACTGGTGTGAGATCGTAAAACAGTTATTCTTTATAACAACAAAATAATTTTTAAAGTCAATTCGAAATGCTTTTTGGAAAATGAAACTACCATAAGACCTCCCGCCACACACACAATGCAAACGCAGAATTGGAGGAGATTTCTTCTTATGATAGTCAAAGATGCTTACTGCGCAAAATCAAATCATTTTGGATATTATTATTAGTGCATAGTGTAGAAAACATTTCGAAAGTATAATATTAATCTTAGCCAGCATAGGCATTCCGCACTTATGCCTACTATAGCTACTATGTTCAATAGCAGGTTACCGCCACATTCCATAGCAGGTAATACAACTAAAACCGTACAAGTCACGTATTGTTTCTTTGGATTTCCAACAAATGGTCAGGCTAAGGAACTTCCCTTTCCACGATGGGTACGTCCCTGGAATAGACGACCCGAGAAATAACCTAACATTACGGTTAGATCTCTGCCAACACAAGGCCGGGTTACCTCTGCAAAAATAGGTAACTACTGACACGCGTATGCAATCCCCCGATCGTAACCGATCTTCCCGAGGATCCCCGATTTCCAACAAACCACATAGATAATAATGCAGCAACCACATAGGTTAAGTATCTGGGCTCCATACCATGATACCACCTCTATCCAGAAGGAATGACATACACTAAGGGGCGCTACTCCCTAGAACCTTGCCGCATTCTTCCTGTTTCGACCATTTCCGGGGTGTGAGGCTCGACGAAGTCTCGTCCACAAAGCTACGCTTTCTACAAAGCCCTGCTTCGGGTCAAACAAAAATGATCAACCTATGATCACAAAGATATAAGATCAAACAAATGATCATATCACAAATGATCAAACACTGATCATTTCACAGCAACACTCAGTATGCCACGTTACCAAATTGGGATATATCGCTGATAAATTTCAACTACATAACCTCTGAGCTCGTACGTCTCAGAGAAGGGTGTTAAGCTAAGAGAATAAATTCTCCGCCACCAACAGAAATGTATTTGAAAGAAATCAGCTTTATATCTCAAATTGTAACGTCAGACACACAATCCATACAAGTCTGTTCCGGGATCGAACAGAACCGAAGGCACTTCTCACGAAGCCCTTGCATATCCGGATAAATTTCTAATCACGTCCGGACTTCCCGTCACTAAGGGTGATAAAATCTCTAAATCGGAGATCAGCCGATGTAGAGTAACTCGACGGTAATCCTTCCGTTTTCAAAAATATCCGGTCTTCAACACCGGTCTTCGAATGCAATTCATAACGACGTATCACATATTCGGAATGGGTTATACGACCACATGGTCCTTTCCCGGCTAACCCGAATAGTGAGCGCTTATTCAAAAATAAGTGTGGCATTCAAATTCATCCAATCACAACAAATATCCATTCAAGGTAATTATTGATAGTCGGTTATTTAACTATCAATAAAGATGCGCAACATCATCAGATTCCAAATAATTTTCCAAATTATTTTATCGTCAAACATATCTTTACTAGATATAAAATTTCCACACTTCAAAAATAAATCGACGTTTATTTTTCTAAACAGTTTCCCTTTCCTTTATAAATTCCATAGTGAATTTATATTTTCAAAATATCTACAGATATACGATTTTCAAATCGTTTTCAATATTCAACTTTATTTTATCTTTAAGAAGATAAAATCTCAAAAACGTTTCATTTCATTTTGGAAAACATTCCATACTTATTTAATAATAAGTGTTTCACAAATCTTTTATTTTCAACATTTGAAAATATTCGATATACTTAAATCAATATTAAGTACATATTCATTCTTTAAGGAAATCATTCTTTTTAACAACATCTATTTGAGTCAAAACGAATGTTACGTAAAACATCGTTACGACGACTCAAAATCACTAGTATAGGGATTCGAATTTTTAAGATAGATATGTAAATCCCAATACTAAAAACATTTCCTTTCGAAAAATCATTTTCTATAACAACAGTGTTATAGTCCACCATTTCTTAAATTTCTCGAAAACGTCTATTTCAACAACAAGTGTTGAAATCTATGCTTTCGATTCACAATACATTTTAAAACATCTTTAAAATGTTTAACTTCATTTTAAAGTATCACTTATTCAAAAAAAATGAATCCATTTTATTCAATAATATATTCACTGTCCAAAATCGTGAATATAATTCACTTAACCCAATTTTAATCATTTCTACACATTTTTATCTCAATAAAAATTCGCTATCCAAAATCGCGAATATATCTTCTTCAATAATCTCCTATATATAATTTATCAAATTCAATCGATTTCGAATTTATAAAACGAAGTTTATAAATTCTATTTCTGTTTTAATAACAACTTCAACTTATAAATCTTCTTTTTATTAACTTCTATATTTTACTTATCAAAATAAGTGATTTCGGATTTATAAACAACTTTATAAATTTCCATTCTATTTATAAAAACTTCAATCCCAAATCAATTTCGATATTGATTTAAAAATTTATTTATCACTACTAAGTAAATTCCTCATTTTTTTCTCAAATTATTCAATATTCTGTTTTAAAATGGATTCTTCAAATTGAAATCATTTTACATTGATTTCCCAAATTATTTCAATTTACCAATTAAATTCCTAAAGGGATTTCCAACTTATCTCCTTTTAAATAAATTCCTCTTTAAGAAAATAAATTCCTTTATCTTTTTCAAACTATTTAGAAATCCAAATTTTATCACTATTATACGAAATTCATTTATTTAACATCTTCACTTGATTCTGGAACTAATTCAATAAGATTTTAAAAATCAGCCTTTATCCTTTTAAATTCTTTTCTTCAAATTTATTAAATTTCTAAAGTTAATTCACTTAAAAATTTCTACTTGAATTTCAAAAATTCAATTTCGTTTGTTTTTGGAATCCAATGATATCAAACATCCATTCAGCTACATTTTAGCTTTCAAACAATTTCCAGGCATCAATATGATCAATATAATCATTCACAGATTCTTATCACAGTATAAATAAATTCAATCAATGTGAGGGGTCCAGTTGGATCCCTCCAACCTGTTTCCCTGCATCCAAAGATGTTAGCACAATACCAATTCCGCTCCAGTACGGAATTATCGCGGTATATGGGTTTTATAAAAATTCGCTTACTAACGGCGCAATAGGGTCTCATCCGCTATACGAGGCGGGAAATCAATCAATCCAATATATACATATGCCAATATGTATATACTGCTATATATATAGATATATCCTATCATATCTTATAGCACATTCAAACAAATCAATCAATAACTGCAATTCAATTATAAATCTGAGTGAGAAGATCTCACCTTGATTTTAAATTCCGTTCCAGCGTTTATTTCGAATAAAATTAAACGCGCGTTTAATTTTACCCGAAATTCAAACTAGCTCCAACCGATTCCAATCCAGTTCCCTAGCGAAGTGTTCGACAAAACGAAGCCAACGCCGCTTGTTTCGTAATTTTTCGATCTCGTATGAAGAGATATCGCAGTTTAAAGATTGATCGAATTAATATAAATAAAATTTACATTTCCTTTTTTTAAAATTTACAACCTTTCTACATCCTGGCCGTTCGTTCCAACATAGCAGATCACGGCCGACCGTTACTTCTCTTCTTCTACAGGCAACACGCGAGAATCACGAACCCAAACAGCCGCCTTCATCCCTCCAAAACGCGAGCACCATTGACAACATTGACGACGATCAGAAGCCCCTACTCGAACCGCCCTACCGAGCTCCCCCTACGGTAACAACCACGGCCAACTCGGTCATCATTCTACATGGAAAAACGTGCTCGAACCCACCGCCTTCCAGCTCCTATTGCCATCGAACGGCTTCGCCATTTCCGATCACCACCATTGATTAGTTAGGTCTCATTACGATCTACAACATTGCAGTTGGAACTTTCTTGAATAAACTGATGGATCGAGAGATCTTAAGGGAGGAATGAAAGAGATTTTCGGCCATCGATAGAATAGAGTGGCGGCTGAAGAAAATATTAGGGTTAGGGTTTTATTTTTTTTTAATTTTGTGAACAAAATGGTCTATTTATAGAGATTTAACGAACACTATTCATCGGGAATTTCCAAACTTCGATTTACGTGCGGTCACTATCGTTTCTAGGATTTATCTCGCGTTCCGGACATAATGGAACAGGTTTCAGAAGCAAATTCGATCGTCTGTGCGAGTTACGGAATTAAACGATCAATTTAAATTAAACCGATATAAATCGATTTCGAGGTGTTTCGACTTGCCCCGAACAAACGGTAATTCCAAAAATTACGAAACTTGAAACCATGCAATAATATCACATTACGGATCCGATGAAATTGGTTTCGTCGAAATCCGAGACTTTTTGAAAAATGACTATTTTTAACTCGACGATTTAAAATTAAAACAATTCGATGTGTTTCGAGTTGCCAGGGTCAAACGACAACTCCGATTGCTATGAAAATTGAAATCCGATAATAACTAACTATTACGGATCCAATGGAACTGGTCTCGTTCAATTCTGAGACTGTTTGAAAATTGGCTATTTTTACCGTCGATAATTAAATATTAAAATATTCAATTTTCACAGTTTCACTTCAAATTCAATTCTGAAAGTTCTAAAATATTTCTATAACTCCAATATTCGAAAAATAAATCATTCGACTTCTTAATTCCACTTATAAATATTTAAAATTAATTAAATATTCGAATTTTAATTATCAAAAATTCTGGGTCGTTACACTTTGTATCATATATTACTGTAACAACTGAGTTTTTTTTTATATTTTAATTATCGACAAAATGACGATTTAATCTAGTCGACAATTGAAATTGAGCTTTAAATCGTATTTAAAATTCTTTAATAAAATTGTTAATCGTTGTTTGGGATTTTAAATCAAGTTTGAAATTCTTTTATAAAAAGTTTGTTAAAAAGGGGTTGTGGGCTTTAAAAATTATCTGGATCCACTTTCTTTAGCTTGTTGCTGAGATGTTATCAGAGAGAACCGCCCCTTTTTCATTTTTTTCGTAACCCTAAAACAATCAAACGAGAGAAAGTTAATGGCGGCAGTTTCTTCGTCCTCGTTCCCTCCGCTTCGTCCAAATTAGGGCTTCTGCCGATCGAAGATAGCAACCCATTATGCTCGAGTGAGGTTCGTCTTTGCTTCGTTTGAACGCCGTGCAAAGGCGAGCAAAAGGAGATGCTATCGGCAGCAATTCGAGTTGGGTTTTTCGACAAAAGGTGAGTGATTTTTCACTCACAATCTAATTCAAGTTCAGTGCTATATTTCGATTGTTCGATTTCGTTTCAAAGCCGATATCGTATTTATTGATGCTTGTTTCTCGAGTTGATTTTGAACTGTCGTTTGAGTGATTTTGATTTCCACTCACATCACGTTCGAGTTCATATAATTCTTTGTCACTTAATTGCTATGGTTCTGATTTTGTGTTGAAACTGCTGCCTTGAATTCTCTGTTGCTCCTGGCTTCACTAAATCTGGATTGACTTATACACTGGTTGTATACATTTGATTTCTCTGTCCATTACTCGACTCGAAATCTATTTGCTTCGTATGCATTGATCTCGGGTTGTTTACATGTTGTACATGCTTATGAACATTCATACCTGCTGTACTATGCATATTTTCTATATAAAATTTAGAAACGAAGTTGTATTTTAGCTTGGCAAGTTATGTTTGCAAAATTGGTTCTTTGGTTCTCTGTAGCACATTTGGCTGTCTTCACTGTTGACTGATGCTTGTGTTTTTCTGCTGTTTTGAATTATGAAGCTTTGGTTAGTTCTGTGTGTTGTTCATTTTATTAGCAGTCTTGCTCATATTTTTGTGGGTCCTCATATATGTGCATACATACCATTGTATGTGTGCATGCATATGTTGTTGAATCTACGCTTTTGGCTTCATCTCTACATGGTCGCCAGATCATTTGGGTTTTGCCTTTGCTGGTACACCTTGTCCCCATGCACATTGATGTATACGCATTTATTTAGCACTTACACTTGGATTTTCTTATGTGCACTCATTATCACTTGCTGTGTGGTTTTGTTACTTCACCATATTTCAGTATTTCCATTTAGTGTGATTCTTGCATTGCCCAGTTTCGCAGTTGCATCCCATATATGTGTGTTCATGTAGGTATACATGTTGTTGAAGGGTTAGCTTTTGAATTGAAATTCTCTTGTCGTTTTAGTGGTCATCATAGCTTCGACTTTGCTCACTGTCTATATGTTCCCTTCAAGCTACCTTGTGTCTAGTTGCACATGAGTCTGCACTGGTATTGATCACTGATGCATTTAGTTGTACATCAATAGTTTGCCTCTTCTATGGCCTGTTTTCGAGGCATGTTATCATGAGTATTTGATTATGGCTCCTTCATTGTCACCTGACTTTTGTTTCACTTGAAATAGCACTGTCTCTGTTTTGATCAGAACTACCATTTGATTCTAGTTGTGTATGAACATGGTGCATTGTTCGAGTTGTATCACTTGAAATTTACTATACTTGTGTTGTCACTGCTGCATTTCGTCGCTGAGACTATACTTGTACCGTCCACTGTTTCTAATTGGACCTGCACTGTCCATTGTTGTATTTACTTTGACATGTTCACTTGTAGTGAAGTATTTCGCGAGTTTGATTATTCATTGTAGCTGTCTTGACCATTTGGGACAGTTACATACCTGTTTCAAGTAGTATTTGGGTTTCCCTGACCACGCATGCTTGTTAGTATCGACCGATACTTTGAGGCGTGTTGTACCCTGCTGTCTCTGTGCAGCCATTGTTTCCTGCTGTCTCTGTGCAGCCATTGTTTTCTGTTGATTGATTTGAATTTGGGCCGAGATTTAATTTTATGTCTCGACCATTTATTTGAATCGCATTTGAGTTGAACCCAACTTTCTCTGGGTTTGACCTTATGCGCGTTTCGTGAATTTCCGTTGATCTTTTATGCATTTCGTATGATAGTGGCGAGGCAGTACACACGTGCGTGTACTGCAGCCCTATCAGATTTGACAGTTTTAAATTGATTTAGTCGATTTGATAAATTGTTTATTTATCTCTGTTGATGATTTAAATCTGCTGATTTTTGTTAAACACTGTTAAGTGTTATATTGACCGTTATCCGGTTTCTTTGTTTAAAGAATCGGATAGACGGGAATTATTGTGACTGCCGTCTATTAAAATTATTACTGCCTATATGCACTAATAAACTGGTTTGAATTAGACTGACCTGGGTATTATTTTCTTTTGAATGTAATACTCGGGTCAGACCCGAGTTATTTCAGGTAGTAGATTTCCTTCTTTGAGTTGCTGTTTGGGATTTGAAGACTTTTCATATCTTCTGAAGTTGTCAGTGTCAATTTGTAGTAGTCGTGTCATTGTATAGAACGATATGTATTCATGTATATTAGTCGATAATGTACTTGTATATATAACTTCTAAAGTCGACAGTTGTAGTTGTATCATATGTATTGTGTCAACTATGTATTAACTGACACCAGTTATATATGTATGAGGCTTTTTTTTTTATCTGTGTTCCGCATTTATATTATCTGTGTTATTGTTATATCTAATGTCCTAAACTATTATGAACCATCGTAGTTCGTTTTATACTAGTATTGGGTGTGTCGATGGGAGTAAATAAATAATAGATGAAAAATAAAAAGTATATACCACTCCTATCGAGATAACCAATATTAGTGTAAGGCCAATTACGGATGGTCGCTCCTATCCAGCCTTATTCTTCGTAATAATAGACAGTATTTCTTTTAATACTCTTTGTTATTATGAGCATAGAGGTGGGGCGTCACAGTTGGTATCAGAGCTTGGGGTTTATGGACATAATATAAAACTTAACTCGGATGGAACATATGTTACAACTGTTGGTCGATGTTTTTTTTGTGCTTGAGTCAAAACTAAAGTTTTGAAATTTGGATGAAAATTTTTAAATATCCTTATTTAAAAATAATAGTGAAATTGTGTTCTGCTGATTTGATTGATTTGTGTTCTGTTTATCAGAGTGCGCGGCGGAAACAGTGAAGCTGTCTTCGCTGAGTACAACTGATAATCTTTTTGATTTAAAAACCAAAATACGAAATTAATATGAATTTCATTTTTTGTTTACATAGCTGTAAATATTTTATTTCTTTGAGAACTTCGAATCCGAATTGAGGATTCGAAGAAATTGCAGATATGTGATTTTTGTTGAAATTTCCGCTGGCTTTCTTTTGTACTAATCATCTATTGATTAGATTTTTGCTGTTTTAAATTATCTTCATTGAAGATACATTTGAATGATTCTTTGTTCATTTTGTAGTACGTGCAAAAATTTAAATTGCACGTTATTGCATTTATTTTACGTTGAACCGATGCTTGGTTATGAAACGTATTTTGTTGCCGTTATTTTTACAACGGAATTTTACACCAATGCTATATTTTGAAGTACGGTGTTTTGTGGCATTTTGATGAATGAGAATTCACTGACATTGCATTTTGATGTAGATTGTTTTGTTGTGATTTTGACGTTTTAAAACTACTGTCGCTTTGGCTTCCGCAACCGTCAAATTTTAAAAGTGGATTTTCAAGCGGTTATTCCGCAATACTGATTGTGACCGTTTTTACGGTATTTTGAGAAGTACAATTTCCTTATCGAAATTGTTACTGATTTGCTGTTTTAATCACGTGGTTAGAAAATTGTTTTAAAATGAAAAATTGTTTTATAAAATTTTAGCAGTTTGCGTTTTCAAAAGAATGAGAAAGCGACTTAAACGATTCAGCAAAATCGAGGATTATGACCCCTTTCTTTTACTGATTCGCTTAACTCCGGACTTGTTCAGTTGAGAATGCGAATTGTTATTTTTACAAAATAAATAAAATTGTTTTCAAAAATTTTACAGTTTGCGATTTCAAAGGAATGAGGAAGCGATTTAAACGTTTCAACAAAATCGAGGACTATGACCCCTTTCTTTTACTGATTCGCTTAATTCCGGACTTGTCCGTTTGAGAATGTAAAGTGTATTTTTACAAAATACACAATTTTGCACTTTCAAGGAAACGATGAAGTGAATTAAACGATTTAGCAAAAGTGTGGAGTATGGAACCACACTTTTACTATTTCGGTTAATTCCGGACTCGTTAATTGAATATCTGTTGTTTTGATGATTTTGATGATTTCACACTTTCAAGGAAACGATGAAGAGAATCAAACGATTTAGTAAAACACGTGGTATGGGACATGTGCGTTTGCTATTTCGATTAATTCCGGACTCGTTAATTGAAATATTTGATGATTTCGTGTGCTTTCGAGCCACTTTGTTGGACCTTCGGGTCATTTGTTGGACCTTCGGGTCAAATACCAGTACTAGACCTTCGGGTCATTTGTTGGACCTTCGGGTCATTTGTTGGGCGCCATTTGTTGAGTACTTGGTAGGCTTCAGCCATTTGTTGATGCACGTGCGGCGAATTAAAAACTCGCCATCTGATGGGATCGATCCAAGCTTTTATGTTGATTTTCTAGTCTTCTTAGTTGATTTCTAGATATTTGTTGTTTCCAATTATCTGCAGGTAATTGGATATTTGTTGATATGAGTTCTGATTATCGTTTTTGATAATCAGATATTTGTTGTTTCTAATTATCGCTTGTGATAATTAGATATTTGTTGATATGAGTTCTGATTATCGTTTTTGATAATCAGATATTTGTTGTTTCTAATTATCGCTTGTGATAATTAGATATTTGTTGATATGAGTTCTGATTATCGTTTTTGATAATCAGATATTTGTTGTTTCTAATTATCGCTTGTGATAATTAGATATTTGTTGCTATGAGTTCTGATTATCGTTTTTGATAATCGGATATTTGTTGCTTTTAATTATCACTTGAGATAATTAAATAATTGTTGATTTGTTGTTTTAATTATCGCTTTAGATAATTAAATATTTGTTGCTTTGAGATTTAATTATTGCTTTAGATAATTAAATATTTTCTGATTTGGAATTTAATTATCGCTCTAGATAATTAAATACTTGTTGATTTGAGATTTAATTATCGCTTTAGATAATTAAATATTTGTTGATTTTAGATTTAATTATCGCTGTTAGATAATTAAATATTTGTTGATTTTAGATTTAATTATCGCTGTTAGATAATTAAATATTTGTTGATATGAGATTTAATTATCGCTTTTGATAATTAAATATTGGTTGGTTTGAGATTTAATTATCGCTTTAGATAATTAAATATTTGTTGATTTTAGATTTAATTATCGCTGTTAGATAATTAAATATTTGTTGATTTTAGATTTAATTATCGTTGTTAGATAATTAAATATTTGTTGATATGAGATTTAATTATCTCTTTTAATAATTGAATATTTGTTGAATTTGAAATTTGATTATCGCTTGTGATAATCGAATATTTGTTGATTTGAGAAATTTGACTATCGTTTGAGATAATCAGATAATTGATTCGTCTTCTGATTATCGTTGGAGATAAGTAAATATTTGCGATTTGAAAATTCAATTATCGTTTTTGATGATTGAATATTCGCGATTTTTGAGATTTGAGCTTCGTCTTTTTCTCTGGCGATTTAGGTGAGTAATTTGATTTACTCACATTCAATTCGTGCTCTGTATGGGATTTCTGCTCTGTTTTTCCTTCTCTTTTAGTTGCTGGAACTCGATTGTTCTTGCTTTTGTTAGTCGTCTGATTTTGATCCCTGATTCCCACGAGGTTGATTCTTTTGATTTGAAGCAGTCGAACCTTTCGATTTCTTATCTAATACCTCCCCGCTGACACTTGCTTTGCTTATACATTCGACATTGCCATGCTCTTTTGGTTGTTACCTTTTATCCATTTATTCCCTATGATTGCGTGGACGCAATTTTTATAAGGAGGGGAGTCTGTAACAACTGAGTTTTTTTTTATATTTTAATTATCGACAAAATGACGATTTAATCTAGTCGACAATTGAAATTGAGCTTTAAATCGTATTTAAAATTCTTTAATAAAATTGTTAATCATTGTTTGGGATTTTAAATCAAGTTTGAAATTCTTTTATAAAAAGTTTGTTAAAAAGGGGTTGTGGGCTTTAAAAATTATCTGGATCCACTTTCTTTAGCTTGTTGCTGAGATGTTATCAGAGAGAACCGCCCCTTTTTCATTTTTTTCGTAACCCTAAAACAATCAAACGAGAGAAAGTTAATGGCGGTAGTTTCTTCGTCCTCGTTCCCTCCGCTTCGTCCAAATTAGGGCTTCTGCCGATCGAAGATAGCAACCCATTATGCTCGAGTGAGGTTCGTCTTTGCTTCGTTTGAACGCCGTGCAAAGGCGAGCAAAAGGAGATGCTATCGGCAGCAATTCGAGTTGGGTTTTTCGACAAAAGGTGAGTGATTTTTCACTCACAATCTAATTCAAGTTCAGTGCTATATTTCGATTGTTCGATTTCGTTTCAAAGCCGATATCGTATTTATTGATGCTTGTTTCTCGAGTTGATTTTGAACTGTCGTTTGAGTGATTTTGATTTCCACTCACATCACGTTCGAGTTCATATAATTCTTTGTCACTTAATTGCTATGGTTCTGATTTTGTGTTGAAACTGCTGCCTTGAATTCTCTGTTGCTCCTGGCTTCACTAAATCTGGATTGACTTATACACTGGTTGTATACATTTGATTTCTCTATCCATTACTCGACTCGAAATCTATTTGCTTCGTATGCATTGATCTCGGGTTGTTTACATGTTGTACATGCTTATGAACATTCATACCTGCTGTACTATGCATATTTTCTATATAAAATTTAGAAACGAAGTTGTATTTTAGCTTGGCAAGTTATGTTTGCAAAATTGGTTCTTTGGTTCTCTGTAGCACATTTGGATGTCTTCACTGTTGACTGATGCTTGTGTTTTTCTGCTGTTTTGAATTATGAAGCTTTGGTTAGTTCTGTGTGTTGTTCATTTTATTAGCAGTCTTGCTCATATTTTTGTGGGTCCTCATATATGTGCATACATACCATTGTATGTGTGCATGCATATGTTGTTGAATCTACGCTTTTGGCTTCATCTCTACATGGTCGCCAGATCATTTGGGTTTTGCCTTTGCTGGTACACCTTGTCCCCGTGCACATTGATGTATACGCATTTATTTAGCACTTACACTTGGATTTTCTTATGTGCACTCATTATCACTTGCTGTGTGGTTTTGTTACTTCACCATATTTCAGTATTTCCATTTAGTGTGATTCTTGCATTGCCCAGTTTCGCAGTTGCATCCCATATATGTGTGTTCATGTAGGTATACATGTTGTTGAAGGGTTAGCTTTTGAATTGAAATTCTCTTGTCGTTTTAGTGGTCATCATAGCTTCGACTTTGCTCACTGTCTATATGTTCCCTTCAAGCTATGTCTAGTTGCACATGAGTCTGCACTGGTATTGATCACTGATGCATTTAGTTGTACATCAATAGTTTGCCTCTTCTATGGCCTGTTTTCGAGGCATGTTATCATGAGTATTTGATTATGGCTCCTTCATTGTCACCTGACTTTTGTTTCACTTGAAATAGCATTGTCTCTGTTTTGATCAGAACTACCATTTGATTCTAGTTGTGTATGAACATGGTGCATTGTTCGAGTTGTATCACTTGAAATTTACTATACTTGTGTTGTCACTGCTGCATTTCGTCGCTGAGACTATACTTGTACCGTCCACTGTTTCTAATTGGACCTGCACTGTCCATTGTTGTATTTACTTTGACATGTTCACTTGTAGTGAAGTATTTCGCGAGTTTGATTATTCATTGTAGCTGTCTTGACCATTTGGGACAGTTACATACCTGTTTCAAGTAGTATTTGGGTTTCCCTGACCACGCATGCTTGTTAGTATCGACCGATACTTTGAGGCGTGTTGTACCCTGCTGTCTCTGTGCAGCCATTGTTTCCTGCTGTCTCTGTGCAGCCATTGTTTTCTGTTGATTGATTTGAATTTGGGCCGAGATTTAATTTTATGTCTCGACCATTTATTTGAATCGCATTTGAGTTGAACCCGACTTTCTCTAGGTTTGACCTTATGCGCGTTTCGTGAATTTCCGTTGATCTTTTATGCATTTCGTATGATAGTGGCGAGGCAGTACACGCGTGCGTGTACTGCAGCCCTATCAGATTTGACAGTTTTAAATTGATTTAGTCGATTTGATAAATTGTTTATTTATCTCTGTTGATGATTTAAATCTGCTGATTTTTGTTAAACACTGTTAAGTGTTATATTGACCGTTATCCGGTTTCTTTGTTTAAAGAATCGGATAGACGGGAATTATTGTGACTGCCGTCTATTAAAATTATTACTGCCTATATGCACTAATAAACTGGTTTGAATTAGACTGACCTGGGTATTATTTTCTTTTGAATGTAATACTCGGGTCAGACCCGAGTTATTTCAGGTGGTAGATTTCCTTCTTTGAGTTGCTGTTCGGGATTTGAAGACTTTTCATATCTTCTGAAGTTGTCAGTGTCAATTTGTAGTAGTCGTGTCATTGTATAGAACGATATGTATTCATGTATATTAGTCGATAATGTACTTGTATATATAACTTCTAGAGTCGACAGTTGTAGTTGTATCATATGTATTGTGTCAACTATGTATTAACTGACATCAGTTATATATGTATGAGACTTTTTTTTTATCTGTGTTCCGCATTTATATTATTTGTGTTATTGTTATATCTAATGTCCTAAACTATTATGAACCATCGTAGTTCGTTTTATACTAGTATTGGGTGTGTCGATGGGAGTAAATAAATAATAGATGAAAAATAAAAAGTATATACCACTCCTATCGAGATAACCAATATTAGTGTAAGGCCAATTACGGATGGTCGCTCCTATCCAGCCTTATTCTTCGTAATAATAGACAGTATTTCTTTTAATACTCTTTGTTATTATGAGCATAGAGGTGGGGCGTCACAATTACTATAAAGCTAAAGAGACTATAAAAAGAGGCACTAAGAGACATACAGCCATTTGTATTCCGTAGTTCATATTCCCTTCAGCAGAACTTCGACCACGAAGATATCTCAGTAGTTGAAATGCCTGAAGATGACCAGAGCCAGCTATAACCTACTCACGGAAAAAGAAAAAACAAGAAGAAAGCTAATAATTACTTATTTTTCTAAGCACAAAAAAATCTGTTATATATCTGTTCCCCGACAAAAACATAAAAACTTAATGCAAGAACAACATATTTGAATGCTTATGAGAGAGAAAATGCAAACTGAAAAAAAAGTGGAGCAGCATACTTTTTATGATAATATTCATATCATATTCAGTCTGAAATAAAAATACCATTCGTTGTAGTAACCTAAAACTTGTCAACAGTTTAAAACAACAATTAAAAGATGAAAACGTTTAAATGCTTTAGACCATTAGTCTTACTCTATAAGCAAATCGAGCAAGCATCAAATATCAGCTTCTTCAATTCAAACGAAGAAAATTTTAATCTAAATAATAATCACTTTATTTGAATTCGGCTATATAAAAAATAACGATCATCAATATCAGATTTACATTTGACAGTGGGTGTTCAATTTAAAAGCTGAACAAGAAAAAACAAAATAAAATTACCAGAATCGAAATTCAAATAGCAATCGAAAACGCTAGATGTTGATTGGATAAGGCGAAGGCTAAAAAACGAAGTCGAGGCGGTGACAAAACGAGGCAGAGGCAGCGACAAAACCAAGCGGCGGCAAAATAAGGCGGAAGCGGTGAGGCAGTAACCCTAGACTGAAAGAGGGGGAATAATGAAATGGGGAAAACATAAGCGTTAGAGGAAAATAAAAGAGGAAATTACGACTATGCCCCCTTTAGTTTTATCCATTTACGAAATTACCATACTTCCTAACGGAAATAACCATTTGAACACTTCCTAACGGAAATAACAGTTGGTACTTAATAACAGTAATAACCGTTGCTAATTGAAAACGAAAATGTGTTGCAAAATGGCCTATATGGTGTTGTGTGCCATGATTTCCGATGTGTTCGACACTTGAATCACGAGGGTATTTCATAAGAAATACATTATTTCATAAGTCTATTTATATTAATAGATTACTTGCATATTTTTTAATTGTTGAGCTTTCCTTAAGCTAGGGAAGTTATGTGTAGTACTATTAATATATTGGATAGACAAGGTAAGATAACTGCACGTATTTGTTGAGCAATCCTCAAGGTACGTGCATTATACATAGCTCGTCGTGAAATGATAGGTCTGAGTGAATAGTCCCACTTTACTTATTGAGCTTTCCTCAAGCTAAAGACAAGATTAGGATAAGGAATAATGGGTTAAGAGTTGTATGTGATACAACCGATAAGTAGTTATCCATCGTATATTGGCCTTTTATTTGTTGAGCTTTCCTCAAGGTCAGAACCCTAAGGCGTACGAGTCATAACACTCACTGGTGAAGTCGGAAGACTTCTATGTTTTACTTAGGGTTTGGTGAAACATAAAAGACTAGCGGGAGCCTTATTAGAAAAATAAAATGATAACATTTAACCTTTCTAATATTGTAAGATTATATGCTATATGATGTTATGATAATCAACATTGATAAATTTGTGCATTTTAATATGAGCGATAAGACGTTTAACAATTAAGATATATAAATGAACTGAAATACCCATCGCATGTTAACGTTTCAACACCTATACAAGCACCTGATTTTACAACTACTAAATACATTTGTGATTTGGTCGGTTACGTGTTTATTTGGTCGAGATCGTGTATTGCATTCTATGAGTTTCGAACCCTAAAAGCAATATAGGACTGTGGATATTTTATCCATATACCATCGCATATAAGTGCTATATAGGGAACAGTCAGATTTCGTAATGTATGACTTCGATGAAGTTAGTTCATCCAAAATAAGCCAAAAAACTATACTGCTGGGAGATCGAGTATTCAATTTAATTGATTAGAAAAGGATCGTATTGTGTTAATTGTAACATTAGACCAAAAATACAAGAAAGATCTAAGAATTTGATTACTAAAATGTCAGTTTGATCAGTTTACGTAAGGCGCATCATATTTTATGCACTTAAATGTATATGATATGAATAGTCTATATTAAGTGAATAATGAACCTCCAAATTTAGTACGCTATTACAGTATGGTGGAAATAGCGGGAGCATATCATATAGTACTTATTAATTGCATTAAGTAACGAAAATTGTTTTTGTGAAACACACCACACATTATTTATGAAATAATGACTGTATTTCGACGTCGATTGAAAAACAGACATAGTTATATTTCAATGCGAATATTATGAATATTCGTTATGAAATAATACTATAATGTGGTATTTGTTTTCACAACCAAAGTGATGCAATTGAAAATACTGAAGTATCTAAAATTGTTTGCAATTATTTTAGAATTATAGATTGAGTTGTAGTTTTGAGAAATAATTTATTATATGGTTATGAATTGTATGATATAGGTTAATTATATCTCAAGCAATTAAAGGCTATGCACCCATTAAGTGGGAGTGTAACGACCCAAGATTTTACCACCTTGACTTGTCAATATTTAATAATTTTAAATATTGAGACGATAGGTTTTATAAAACTCTTTTAAATAATAAATAATAATGGTGAATTGGTTTTCAAATTTTGTTTACAAAAATATTTAGTTCGAAGAAAAATAAAAAATGTCACCGGAATATGTTTTCCAAATTTTCAACTTTTCGTCGGCTAAAAGTTATCGAAAATTGTAAACTCTTTTATATAAATATACACATACATTTTCAATAAGTTAGGGTTTTAGTTTATATAAACATATATGCATTTACCTAAGTATGTATATAATGATGATGTGACATGTAATGAAAAGTTTAAAATGAAATAAAATAAAAAGATGCCTTAGAAACATGTCTAAACAAAAAGTACACATGCATTAAATCATGCTGGCAAGAGAAGGCATGGAATTTTGTGTATTTTGAGGGAAAGCGGACAAAGCAAGGTAAGGTGGCACTTAATGAGACGAGGGTAGTGTATTAAGGGTGTTTTGGTAATTTAACTTATGGTATTTTATATAAAAGCTTTTTCATTTTTTTAATTCTCATTTCATTCCAATTTTAAAACATTTCCTCCATCTCCTTTCTAAGTTTTGAAACCTCTTTAATGGCTTCCAAATATATTTCTAAAGTTTTTTAAAAAATCCTCTCCTTTTACATTTAAAGCACTTAAAAACCTCCTCTTTTTTTCTACACACCTCCTTCCAAGAACAAGGCCCTACCACTTCCTTAAAACCATGGCCAAACCCATATGAGCCTTAAGGCCTTCAAAAATCCTTTTTTTGCTAAAGAAGAAGCTAGGGTCTAGGTTGATCTAAAGTTGAAGGGGAAGTCGGGTTATTTTGGATTGCTTTAGGTGAGAAAACTATTTTTTTAATTTTTAATTTTCTAACTTTAAATATGATGCTTAATTTGATAATGAAATCATTGTTGATGGTTTGTATATTGATGTTGATTAAAATGTTTATATATATGTTTGATGTGATGTTTGGACATATAGAACAATGTTTGAAATGTGTGTATGGATGGAAAGTTATGTTCTTTGCTTGGTTATGTAAACCATAACATGTATATGTGTTGTATTTGTATTGTATATGCTAAAAGTTATCACTTGAGTATGAGGTTATATGTAAAATGAAAAGTTAGTATATGAAATCGTAGTAATGACATCGAAATCCTTGATTTTCAAAAACTTGTTTTCCTTACTTGTAGCGACCCACCTTTTTAGATGGTTTAAATCGACAATAAACCACACATGTCAACTCAAACCATTCAAAAGGGAGGATTGTTAATGGAATAAATAAGAAAATAAGAGAAAAGAAAGAAAAACAAAACACAGAATCTCACAGCGGAATGACAAAAAATAATAATCAAACAAATAGTTCATGAAGCTGTTTTACAAATAATAATTGATTACACTTTTACAATATATCAGAGTTATACATATAGCCAGAATAAATAAATAATGCAGTGGAACAACATGATGTAGTGGAATAATACTGATAATAGCATACTAAACTCCATCTTTGTCCTCCAGAAATAAAGTCTTCAACACTGAAATGCTCAGGCTGACCCGTGCGTAATGAAAAGACAAAATACTCGAGTCAGAACTAAAATATCTTATGTAAGTTAAATCAAAATAAGTAAATATGAGTGTAACGGCTTCAGAGATGTTTACGGGATTTTACATCTTCTATCCAGTGTCTAACGTGCGTGCAATAACTTAAGAGATGTTCGGGATTCCATCTCCTAAGGATCCATTAAACTATCTACATATATAATACAATACGCTATTATAATATGTCTACAGTAAAGTAAAGTATTAAAACAGCGTTAAGGCGTTACCTAATTCCCCCTTAACGCATTTTTATAAATGTCGTAGTCTATACAGTACTGTAACTCCACCAAACCAGTGGGCTATCAGGGAGCACTCCATAGATACAACACAAACCAAACTCATAGTGGGCTCGATCAGGATAAATATGACAAGGCACACGAGGCAATGCCCAGGGTAGGATACTACCATTTTGCGGATTCGGACTGGTGGTAACACATAGCAGGCAGCAGCTACTACCGCCCACCTCGAGACACACTCCCATAATCAAATCAAAGGGTGGCCACCAAATCAATCACAAAGTAATAAATATGGTATTGAAAAAATGTGCCCGATAGGGGGAGCGACCCCACTTGGCCCGGCATGGCTCCTGTTTTAGTCATTTTAATTACGATCTAAAGGTCAAGTCTATCCATCATCATTCTCTTACTTCATTCCAGTAGTGTTCGCCAAACCATCCTACTTCATTCTGGATTCTCCGCCACGTGCACAGTTGTTGAAGTGGTTTTCGGTATTGGCAGAGAGTATAACAATATCTGATCCCGGTCTCTTTAACAACCAAATGCTTATTTCACACCAGTTGGTACTTTTACATTTCCAAAACCGATTTATATTCGATATCAAAATATCAGATTCAATTCAAAATATCACTCATTTCAAAACCATCATATTTACTCAAAATATGTCATTTCACTAGAAAATATCATTTCAAATTCCAACCTTGCACAGTTTGAATTTTAGAAAATAGTTTGGATAGTCATAAATAGTTTAAAATAGTTTTAATAGTTTAAAATAGTTTTAATAGTTTAGAATAGTTTGATATAAAATGGTTTGAGTATTGGAATGGTCTATATAGTAAAAATAGTTTTGAAAATCTAAATAATTTGAATTTTAAAATAAAAGATTTTAAAAAGTTCATATTAAAATAATTTATTTTGAAAATAGTATCAAATCAAATTATTTCTTCCATTTCAACAAATCTGGACCATATCCAGATTTCAAATTAACAAAACTCAATTTTAACCTTTCAATTCAGATGACTCAATTTCGATTTAGTTCCAAATCAATGTGATTTAAATTTCACTTCGAAATAACTTCAATTTCCGAAACATTCATTTTTAACTTCAATTTCGATTCAACAAGTCAAATCAATGATTTAAATTCAATTCCATTCTTATTTAAAACCATTTCAATTCTTATCGATTTCAAGCCCAATTTCAATTTACTTATTTAAACCACTTAAATCAAATTTAACTTCATTGTTAAATTTTAAGATCCAAATCTCTAAAATAAATTCAAATTTCTGAATTAAAGTCATATATCAAATACAACTTCACATTTCCAATTCAATTCTTTAAAACAATTTCTTTTAACAAATTTCAATTTCAACCTTTCAAAACTTGAATTACAAAATAATTTAATTCATATAAATCCAAAATTTTATTCCTTTAAAACAATGTCATTTAATCAAAATCCAAATTTCAAGATTTTTAAAACATTTTATTTAACTAATCCGGTGTCCGTATATAGTTTTCTATCCTATGGTCAAGTGATACAGATGTATATCATTTCAACCCGCCATAAATTTAAATTTTCGGATATATATCATTTCAACCCGTCTCCCGAATTACAATTTCCAAATCCATAAAATCGCTCAGGTTTATCATTTCAACCCATAACGATTTCTCCTAATCTATAAGATCGTTTGGATATATATCATTTTAACCCATAGAGATTTTCCTAATAGCAACTAAGGGAGCTTGCAGTGTGATAACAACATATAAAACATATATAACATCAAATCATCCAAAATATCAACAATTAAGCATCATCACAACCATCATTTAAGTCAGCCAATAAATCACAACAATTAACAGGTTGTCATTATCAGGTGTTAGCTAACAATTTAAATTCAATATTACTTTAAATGGCAATTTAATTCAAATTAAATTTAAATGACAATTTAAAATACCAAATAGCAGTCAATAAATTTATAATCACATCATAAATTTAATTTAACTAATATAAGATGATTTAGTATTCGTGAGTGAGTTAAAACACTCACCTTTGATTTGTCGTCGATTTAAAATCCAAGTATAGCCCAAAAATCCAACAGTCTCAGAATTCGACCAAACGAGTTCCTTATTGTCCAAAATTTCGATACGATCGCAACGGAAGAAACCACGCCCAAATCCGAGTTCGTATGCAAAAGTTATACACGTTAGAAGATTGAAAATTTTAAATTTCATTAAAAATAAATAAAAGGACAAATCTGTAAATTCGAGCTCACCAACCCTAGTATCGCGATCGTGCTACAACCACTCGACACGCAGCCGCCACCTATCATCCAATTTTGCTGCCGCCTCGTGCACCTTCGCCCCAATCAGACCGTCGCCTCACCACCAACGCCTCTAGTCGCTCCACCACGCCCCACGCGGCCAACCACGACTCCACCAAACGCCTCCACCGCCGTATGCATAGATGATCAATTTTCGACGATTTTTGCCACCACCGAGACGAACAAAGACCGTGGATGCATTCTGCTCGACGACCTCTACAAGCCTGCACCTCCCGATCGTCGTATAATCGACGATCCACCGTTGGATCGAAAACCATAGTAATGGACGACTAAGAAAGATTGCCAATTCTGGCCAAACCACGATTCGATTGCAAAAATGAATTGCAGCAGTAGATTGCGCTCGTCGAGAGCTTTCCAATGATATATAATATGCTATATGGTTTGAGGAGTTTGAATTTCGAAATTTAATTTTGAAATTGAAATTAGGTTTTGAAATTTGGAAATTAGGTTTCTGCCATTGGAGAAAGGAGATAGGAATAAGCAGATGGAAAGTATTACATATAGAAATAAGAAAAATACTGCTAGAGTTTCAGAAAGAAATTTATTTATATGGACAAAGATAGATAAAAATGAATGGACATATCGAATTGGGTTGAAACGATAACGATGACCCGAAAAGCCCAATTCATTTCCAAAACGGAAGTAGGTCATCCCATATATCAAAATATATGTTTTCGATATTTTTAGACTCAATGGAACTAGTTTCAAACTCTAATTCCATTGTATACAGAAGTTAGCTTTCAAAATCAAATTCTATTCATTTAAGTTACATTAATTGATTTCTACGCGTTTCGAGCTCGCACGATCAAACGATAAGTCCGATTACTACGAAACTTGAAATCTTACAATAATTCACTGTTACGGATCCAATGAAACTGGTTTTGCCGAAATCCGAGATAGTGGCCAAAATGGCTATTTTTACATGTTAATTAAATAAATTATTATTAAATGGATTTAATCACCGTTTAAATTCTAAATTAAAAAGTTAACAATTTTATCAGTCTTGATTACATAGAAATTAATAATCCTTTAAAATAAAATTTCCATGTTAAATCTAATATTTAAATATTTCATAAATTTTAGAGTTCAATTTCAATCATTATAAAATTCCAGTTAATTATAATTTAAATCCCAATAAATTATTTTATTTTGGTTTACACTCTTTTTATTGAATCATCCAATACCATATGAATTCATTGGACGCTAGTTTACATTTTATTACATTCTTATTCTACAGTTATCATCTTTTACCATTTTAATTATAATATTTCAATTTCATTGATTCCATTAATTACCAATTTAATTTCATATTTACAATTACAACCAAATTAACTTTACAATAATTTCAATTAATTGAAATTACATCAAAATAGTCGTCAATAACATTCAAACAACATTAATAAATCATAAATTTTAATTTCTGACAATATTAAATTCCAAAATCTTATTTAATTTAATATTTTTAATTATCAAAAATACGGGTCGTTACATTACTTACTTTCAGAAATGTTTTCATTTAGTTTCAAAAAATTTACTTTGTTTTTCTAAGTTTATAAAGTAAGTTAAAGCATAAAAACAAGAATTTTAAGCTAATTAAAATAAAGGTTCAAGTTTTGAAAACCACTGGTCGTATAACGATAGTCGCTATAAGTGCAATTCGTGGAAACGAACTATTTTTGAAATTTAAAAGTGTTTTCAACTTAAATATTTTTGAAAAGAGTTTTCAAAACATATTTTATGCAATTATAAATAATATTTATTTATTTATTTAATGATTATTTTATTAATTTATTTAACCAATGTAATTAGCACTTAAGTGTTAATTAAGGAAGTTAATTATTAATTAGTAACTAATAAAAGGTTAATCATTATCTAATTTTTTATTTAAGGATTAATTATTATTTAATAAATTTTAAGTATTAATTATTTATTTATTTTAAAAGGGTTTAAGTTTTAATTAATCATTACTCAAGTTAAATTTAAGTTAAGATTTAATTAAAACTTAATTATGATTTAATTATTTTAAATAAAGGTTTAATTTAATATTTATGTTTTAATCAATGATTATTTAATTAATTAATTGAGATTTAATATTATTTAAAAAGTTAAAATTTTTATTTAATAATTAATTAAAAATTAACTACGGTTTAATTATTTATTTAAAGGTTAACTATTATTTAATTATTATTTTAAAGAAAAATTATTTAATTATTTATTTAAAAGTTAATCATTATTTAAATTAATAATTAAAGGGTTAATTATTATTAAAATAAAGGTTTAAATGTTATTTAATTATTTAATACGTTTGAAAGTTTTAAAACCACTTTATTTTCAAAGATCGGTTTTGTTTTTAAAGAAACTTCCCTTTTAAAGAATATTTTAAATCTAAGGGATTTCTTTGTCCATTACCCTTAAGTAACCTCAATTGACTATGAAACCCAATGACATCTATTTAGCAGAATAAAACACCATTCTGCTACTTAAATTGTATGTAACATCTGTTTGGTAGAATAAATCACAGTTCTGTCATAATTCACCAAGTAGATTATGTTGACATCTATTAGGAAGAAAAATCCTCATTCTGTTATTTTATTAATTTGGACATTTACATATATGTTGATTGATTGTTATTAGCTGATTCCCTTTACATATTTGCTTGTTATGTAAATATCCATGTTATAACTTGGATAAGTTAAACTCAATTAAATGAATCACTATGGTCACTAAGCCTCTTCCTGATTTTTATGAAGTCAAATATTTCATTTTTATCCCTTTTGATAATGATTTAAAATTTATTCCATCCTAGATAACTAAGCAATTATTTTATTAAAGGTGTAATTATTTTGATAATGAAATAAAGATAAATTTAGTGAAGGGTGTTTTAAATAATAACTTGTTGTTTTAAAGGTGTTTTAAATAATCATTTTTTTTATCAAAGGAACTTTATTAAATGAGATTTATTAAATATGTTTTGTTTTAAATAAGGAATATTTATAAGAAAGTTTTATAAATGATTTTGGATATTTATAAAAAATTTATAAATGATTTTGAAAATTTATAAAGAGTTATATAAATGGTTTTGATATTTATAAAAGAGTTTTGTAAATTAACTTGGAATTTATAAAGAGTTTTATAAATGGATTTGGAATTTAAGTAAGGAGATTTCATAAAATGAACGAAATTTCTTAAAAGGATTTATTGAAGAAAAGCATAAAAAAATTGAGATTTGGATTTCCCTTTACTAACCTTCTTAATTATGCTGGTATGGAACTTCCGTTCCATGCTTAACACTGAAGGAATAGTGTTTGGAGTTATTCTTATCTCTAAGTTAAACAACATTTGTTTTGATCCTGTAAATATGATTTTGAAATAAGAAATCTTCCGCAAATGTTTTGTGAATATACTTATGCCGGTGGGATAATTATATGAATATTATTGTATATGTTCTGAAAAGAAATTTAATAAATGAAAATTTTGTTTAAATGAGGCTTGTGGTTGCTATAGGTAATTAAATCCCTGAATTGTTGTTGTTTGTTTATTTGATAGTTAAATAACCGACCATTAAATCGTAAACTGTTTTAATTTAGGAAATATGTTGTGTATATTTGAGTTTCCGGTGAGAACCCGATTACTTGTTGCATACTTCCAAAGAACCAGAATTGTGTTAGCTGAAAATTATCACTTAGTTTAAAGACACCGGTTTTCGAATTTATCTTAACAACTCCAAACTAATAACGTTCATGATGAAGTATGCTATGGAGCTATATTATTCTTCCAGAGGGTGATTCCAAATTGGAAGATTGTAAATTTTGACTATTTGTTCGATCCTGGGACAAATTGTATGGATGAATTCTGGCATTTCATCTCTGCATGGAGGGAAATGTTAGCATTCCAAGATGGTCTGCTAGTAGAAAAGGTAAAAGCATAGCCCTTAGCCTCATAACCTGGAATAATGGCTAAAACAGGGTATGCAGCAAAGCTATTTGTTAGGTACCATTAGGAGCCGTCATCCCATTCTAGATTGTCTCTTTTTGAGTTTTTTGTGCACAGGCACCGAGGGGCAAATTAAAGCAGCCTCGGTGTCAAGGGATAAGGTAATTTGGCTTGTCATTTTAAAGGGGCAGGTCGGCTCTATGTAGTAGAGGGGCAGATGCATCTGTAGCCCTCAGATACATTTTCTAGAGGTGTACCATCGGAAGGTAGTCCCTTACCGTACCATTGTTGGAATCCGTTCTCCAATACATGCCTTACAGACTTAGTTACTCCCAACTATATTGAAATGTGAGATGCAAGCATTTCAGCTATTTTATCTATTTACTTTAAAACCCCTAGACACTATTATATTATAATTAGATTTTATAATAAAACATTTTAGTTATCGTAAGGTAAAAACCCGTCTGTGTTTATATGCAGTGTGGTCTTATGAGATACCTTTAATTTTAAAAGGTGTTTATAAGTTATAATAAAGTTCCTTGTGATTTGAGTTTCTCACGTTGGTTTCACCAGACTGACCCGAGTATTGTTTTCCTATAATGCTCAGGTCAGCCCGAGTATATTTTTCAGATTTAGCTGGATCCTTTGGAGCTTTCAGGAGATGAGCTGGATTCTCCAAGACGTATTCACGTATCTTATATTCTTCCGCTATTTAATTGTTCATGATATTTGTTTATTGTATTTATCAAATTGTAAGAACGGGCTGTTATAACTATCCGGCTGATAATAGGTTAATGTACTTTGATGTTGTGTATAATAAAGATGATTTCTTTTTGTAAGGACTTGTTCATATTATATATTACTCGGAACGTTTTGTGAGATTCTACTTTATCTTTTCTTTCTTCACCCCAAATGATCTATCTTCCAGACACTTAAATGATCGGCACACGAATACTGAGGATTATTAAATGTCATCATTAGGTGTAAGAAAGGCAGATCGTTATAGGGAGCATCATAAGAGTCGATGAACTCTTTAGATTGATGCATATTGATGTATGCAATTGCAAGTTTATTAGTACCAAAATGGTTCCACATACTTCGTTATATTCACTGATGAGTTATCACAGACATGGACATGTGTATTTGGTACGCATCTATAAGTCTATGGTAAACCTATATAATATACAACAGAAGTAAATTATGTAACATGCGATAGAACTGATTCGATATGATCGAGTGGGTAAGTATATTGAAAAGAGTTCTGAATGTACCTAAAAAGGAATAAAGATCCAATCTTAAAAGCCACTCCTCTATGTGTTACATAATGATGTATCAATAAGGAGTAATCGAACTTTGTTGGACAAAGTACGATTAATTGTGAGTGAAGTTGAGTTAATTTCTTTCTATAAGGTCATGTACTTAAGAGTAGTACACAAGGTTAATATTATTTCATCTAAAAAATAGTTTACAAAATCATACAAGATAAGGGTTTAAAAGAATCTCCAATATATCCTAGGCTAAGGAGTTGGCAGGTTGTGAAAATCGAAGGTCTACACGTAATAATTATTCATGAGGGATTTTGTATGAATCTCCCCAAAAGGAGTTTGGAAAGGACTTCATTGGATGGCATATTTATAAACTAGAACCAAATCAATTTTATATATAAGGAAATTCATAAAATTTTTGTGAATACCTAATCCATTACATCGAGGAACTATTGTTGTTTCAAGAAATACCAACTTCACAGTGAAGGAATTTCTTTGAGATTATTGGTTGTAAAATAGAATTGGATACGATCCATAGATAAAACTGATAACATAAGGTGAATAAATTTAACTAACCTAAACGAACACATTGTATTATAAAGTATTATCGCATACTGAAAAGAAACTATGAGTTTCTTATTAATGTCAAAAATATACAATCCTTGGTTGCTGAATCAAACCGTTAAGAGTATCGACTCTATGATATGGTATGATGCATAAATCAGAAAGAATTTGTAACATTCCCCCTTCTGACCGTCTCCAGTCGGTAATTAAACCAACTCGAAACGTTCAAAAAGACGAATTGTTATTTAGTTTATAAGGTTTAAACAGAATCAGCCGCAGAAACACAGATAATAACAATCAATTAAAACAAATGAATCTTTATTTCATTACTATAAATCTTTTATATACATAAGAGTTTATACAATTTAATACTGATACAGCGGAATATCTTAAAATACAATTTTCTCGAAATAAATGATTCTTTACTCTCTCTCTAACTTCGCTGCTCGAAAATCTTCAAGCTGTAAAAATACTCGGTCTGACCCGAGTATTATATTCAAAAGAAAATAATACACAGGTCAGTCTAATTCAAACCAGTTTATGAGTGCATATAGGCAGTAATAATTTAAATAGACGACAGTCATATTAATTCTCGTCTATCCGACTCTTTTAACAAAGAAATCGGATAACGAAAATTTAACACTTAACAGTGTTAACAATAAATCAACAGATTTAAATCATCAACAGAGATAAACAGTGTTATTGGCTGCCGTACACGCACGCGTGTACGGCCTCGCCAATACGGCATAGAAGATCAATGCATCACGACGCAAAGAAATATCAATTCAAAACTGTCAATTTTTTGGGTGGCTGCAGTGCACGCACGCGTGCACTGCCTCGCCACCACCGAATATAAAGTTACCACAAGGGACAAGGGTAAAACTGCAACGAAAATGCAGCCTCCACTTGAATTCAATGGCCAGTGCAAGGGACAACCAAATCAGACTGCAAATATAAATCTGTGCATCAATGCAAATGAAGAATAGTCCACACATATACAATTATGTGGCCACACAGTGTGCAGAACACATGAAGGAAATGCACATGTTAAATGGGCAGCAAGTGCCACCCAATGATGCAAGGAAATGAAACAACAAGATGGACTTAAATCAGTGGCAACTTCACAACTAATCAAGTCAGACTTCGCTAAGCAATGGACCAGAAGCATGTGCAGACACCCAACGAAAACACAAATGCAAAGATGCATGCACATGTACACTAAATCAAAAAGTGCAGCAGCTACAACAAAACAAAACTGCATCAAAACATATGTATGCAGACCTAACGCCTCAAATGACCAAGTACAACCGAAATCAAGAAATGCACTTAAGTTAAAAGCTATGCAGTGGAGACGTAAACAAGGGTATGTGCAGACCACTTGAAGTATGTTAACATATACAACCATGAAATACAAGTGCAAGTACACAATGAATGCCACGACTATAGAGGGTCAAGTGCAATCACAACTGTACATATTTAAAAGCACTTAAACAAAGAACTCGAAGACATTATCAAGTTAATGTTGAAGTTCAACCATAAAATAAGTTCAACATTTATCGAGAACCAAAGTCATCAAGTATTACTCATGAAAACAAAACCTGGCAGTTATATACACAGTGAAAACATGCACATAAGGGGTGGTGAACTGCGAATATAAGCCTACACCCACATAATGGAGACCAGACTACACAAATGCAAGTATAACCCAGTGGTCAAGACAGCCTATTCATATACGAACTGCCTCAACACAACTGCAAAGCAACTCAACTCGAATTTGACCCAGTGCACAAGGCAACTAGACCATCAAAGTGCAAACAAGATGAAGTCAGTGCCAATAGTAATGACAGCAACTCCACCAAGTCGTAATTCAATCCCAAAATACAGTCAATCATCCCAAGAGAAAATAAAATGCAGTTCGAACATACATATATACATATCAATTTAATGTATATACATACATCACTACATACATATGTTTGAAGACTAGAATGCAACTGGGTGCAGACAGTCTCAAAAAAAAACATAAGTGTATGAAAGGTAACATATATAATACTGTAACTGGACAGTATTTACTTCATAGTCTAGAACAAGGCAAAATGCCAAAGTCGAAGCACATAGGCGAAAACAACAAACCAGATAAAAGAATGCCAACATGATGAAGTTAGTGCCAACAATAATGACAGCAACTCGATCATCTCACGACTTATTTAAATGCAGACAGCAATGAAGTGTCATGTCCAAACCAACCCAAAAATCATCATATAAACTAGTCCCGAATTTTACTTAAGGTAAGTTCAAAATCATGGTACAACAGTCTTACAAAACTGGACTTTGGCAATTTAAAATAAACCCAATCAGTTTAAGTATGCAGAGAGCAACATAAAGACTATACTGACAAGTGCACAACATGAACAAACTATATGTGAAGACTGCAAGGTGATGTCAGTACATACAACAGTGAAGCTATCTAAATGAAACCATGATCAAGTGAACACATGTACATCGATTCAGAAATCAAGGACCAAGCATGTATAGGCAGTATGCATGTGAAACCATACTTCATGAATGTACAGAGGCTACAAGTTAGAGAAACTAGTTCAAGTGGCTAATGCACAAAAGACATAACAAGGAACTCAAGTTTATATGCAAATAAACAGTGTAGTGATGGAATTTCAATGATATGCAAATGCGACAGATAAGGGATGATTCAAAAGCTACACCATATCAAAGTGCTACTAGAGGCAGTGGATAATATGGCAAAAAAAAAAAATCGAACAAGATCAATCATCACAAAACCAAGTGTGCAGCCGAAGGCAACTACAGGTCAAAGTCGATGCCAAAGCCAACAAGTTAAAAGAGGAAAGTTATTTGCCGTATGACTCAAGGAAAAATCAAATGCCACAAAATCAAAACCGTGGGAATCAAGTTGTCACAATATCAGGAAATCGAGAAATAGGAAGGTCTCGAAGTTCATATAAATTCAACCCCAAAGAATCATCACAAAATCAAATCAAATTTGCCGATCATCATAGTAGGCATGAAATAGATGTGAGTAGGGGAGAACTACTCACCTTAGAACGAATTGGAGCAGATCGAAGGAGCCACGATTTCTGAGGGGAATTGAAGCGTCATCGCGTTCGATTTGGCAAAGCCGCGATCTCATACTCGAAGCCCTAATTTTGAAGACGACGAGGCTGGAGCCCTAAATTTCGTTCGCCATTTTTTTTTTCTTCGTTTGGAAAGGAACTAGGGTTTGAATGAGGAGAGGAGAGGGGGTCGGGTACATGTTTTATCAGAGAAACATCGTGGAGGTATGGGCTGAAGCATGGGCCGGTGTATGATATTTTTCTTTTCTTTTTATTTTAAAACTGATTTGTTTTGTATTTATTTTCTTAAATGTGTTTTGTTTAAATCTTGTTGCTAAAATTTAAATTATGTGTATTTATTTTGTACAAATAAAAATTTAATAAGAGAATTCAAATCGATTTACAAATTCCAATAAAATTTAACAATTCGATATTAAATCGTTAATTGACGAAGATTTTATCGTTATAAAATTTTCCAACAATAAACAACAAATTATCTGTCAACTTTAATCGTTTATCGATGATTATAATTCGGGCAAAAATTCAGTAATAATCCAATATTACGGACCCCATGAAACTGGTTTTGTCAAATTCCGAGACTGTGCCTCGGAAGGCTATTTTTAAATTCGATTTCAAACGATACAATTTCAAAACTGAACAAATCGCTTTCAAATTCAATTCTGAAGCTTCTATTATCTTCAGTATTATCAATATGAATTTTCTAAGCCTTTAAATTATTTTTAACCGGCTTAAAATTGAAGATTCAAATTTTATTCAACTTTCAATAGATTAAATTCAAAAATTTAATCGCCAATTCATTCTGATAATTTGAAATTCAAGTCAAATCATCATTCAAATATTTAAAATTAATTAAATATTCTCAGTTTAAATTGTTCAAAATTCAGGGTCGTTACAGAATTCCAAGTACATTATTAAAATATGATTTTGGTAGTCGTAACCGAAGGGTGTGATCCATCCGCTGTGATTGTGTCTTTATAAGCAAGAGTAATGTAGTTAGAATTAAATGAGCAATGTTGATAAGAATAATCTCATAAATTTCAAAAGTTGAAATTAACATAACTGATTCACCATTCAATGTGCTCAAATTGATTCGGATTTCACTCACAAATTTATCGTCTAATATGACTTCATGTTTTGGTATATATGTATTGAAATAGAAAGTTCTAAATATTGATTTAGACCATATTGTTTGCATATAACAACCAAAGTGTCTCGATGTCGGTGGGAGCGATATTGAGTCCGTGGGTTTTTGGATATGATCCAAGAAATTATAGAAAGTATCATTTTAAAAGCATCAAAATTAAACAAATGTTTTGATAAAATATCAAATAGATTGATTGTGAACCAAAATGCAGAGGAAGCATGTGCATATAAGAAAAAAAGTTAAAAGGTACATAGATATTTCTAAATCATAAATAAACAACACATTGTCGATTTTTAACGACGTACTTGTGTTAAAATCAGTCTTAGTTGTTTTAATACTCAACATTGGAACTGTATAGAAAGTATAAAAGATATTGGGAATGTCTTAAAAGGATATGCTAGGACACCTTATTAAAATGTTTAATATGAAACATGTAAAATGTATTCTATAACATTCATGGATTTTGTGAAGCAATATGATTGAGAATTAAATAGTTAAAATTGAAATAATATTTTTTCCAAGTTGTAAATAGTGTTGTATGAATGTTATGAAATATAATATGATTTACTTCAATTTATTTTTGGGCTGTAAATGATACTGTATATATTGTCTCAAATGAAGTATATTTGTAATAATGACATTTATGTAGCCTAACTTATTTTACAAGCCACAAAATTCATCAAGGCCTTTTCTAGACCTTTCAAACTCTAGAATTTTCCCTTGAATTCATAAATACACTTCACGTTTCTTTCTCCCCACCTTCATTTTCCTTTAGCTTCTAAAAACAACTCATGTGAGTTGCTATCTTCTCTTGGAAGCTTTCTTCTTCATGAAAGCAATTTTGAAACCCTTCCATCTCTTCATCCAAAAAATCAAATAAAGTGAAATAAAATTCCTAAAAACCCCAAATTAAAATAAATGAATCTCAATAGCATGCTCCACCTCTAGTCATAAAGAAGTTTACATTTCGACGAACTTTGGATGGTTGAAGAATGGTTATAGTAAGCTCTATTTTCTGGTTTATAAGCAATAAAGAAGAGACTGTTTAAAGTACAACTTCAAGTAGCAAATCAAAATATTTTGACTTCAAATTTTTAAGGTGAGTTCCATAGACTCTTAGCTCGGTTTATTATGAATACCTTGTACTTATATAGCAGCAAACATGATTGGTGATAATATTTGTTGATGTGGTTGTGTTTTGACAAATTATGTGATTTGAACCCTCTTCACTATAAAAATCGTATTTAATACATATAAAGCTTAAAAATTCCCAAATTTTGATATGTTGTTCTGAACATATTCCAAGACCTCTGTACCAAATTTCATGAATTTCATTAAGGTTAGATGTGCTAAATATGGTAATTTCCGTAAGCTTTTCTGGAAATTCTGGATAGAAAATGCATGTTGGTTTGAAAGTCATAATAAATTGTAGATAATTCCATAAATTCTAAAATTTGGATATGTTATTCCCAACTCCTTTTAGAGCAACTGGTAAAAATTTAATTTAAAAATATATTTTTTGATCCTCCAAATAGTGGATTCACATAGGTTGTTTCCTTGCTGTGTATTGTTTTTAAAGGTTCAGTGATTAGAAGTTGCTTCCAAGATGAATATTTCTATTCTTTACTCATGGTTAAGTTTATTTAACCTTTGAAGTATGGCATTTGGTTTACTTTATTACTTCTTGTATTACGGTGAATATTATAAAAATTTATTGTAGTCTATGAACTCACAACTAGAAATAGCCTGACTCGGGGTTTGTTTTTATTCCGAAATCCTCGAGTCAGACCGGGGATTATTTGTATGTTTTAGATGTACTTTTGAGTATGGGGTGATGGATGGACCGAGTCAACAGATTTATGTATTCATTTGTATTGGTAATTAATGTAGTTGTATATTTTAATTAAATGGCTTGAAATGTATAAAATAAATTCGAATATTGTATGAAATACTAAAATTTATAAAATACATTATTTTCTTCCGTTAGAGTACTATGAGATTTATTTATATGTGATGCTATTATTTTGTGTTGTTCTATCCTGGAAACACCCACATTACCTCATTCTTCATGTTACTCGATAGTACTACTCAATAATACTCTTGGGTGACATGAGTATAGAGGTGGGGTGTCACATTTGTGGTATCAGAGCTGGTTATTGTGTGGCATGATAAGGGTTTTTCGCTTTGTGATCAGTTGCGAAGCTTTGACTCTTACCCCTACACGTTCCAGTTAGACTTTGTTGTGAAATTTTGAGAGTCAAATATGCAAAACTTGTGTGTCTGAGGTATAAGCGATGGCCATGGTAAGAGATACATCATTTTGGTATTAGAGTTGATTATTGCTGAGAGCGGCATGATAGGGGGTTCTCGCATTGTGATCAGTGGCGAGGTTTTGACTCTTACCCCCAACATGTCCTGTTTAAGGTTAGTTGTGACAGTCAGGAAGCTGGTCGTAAAACTAATGTGACTGAGGTACCAATGATAGCCATAGTGAGACAAACATCTATGCTCTACTATACGCCGTATATTTAGATGTCATATTTGCTTGAATTTGATTTTGATGAAATTGATTGTCACCGGTTGATGTTGATTGAAATGACATTGTGAATCATTAGTGAGTTATTTTTGATAACTCACCACTAAAATTTCGATTCTATGTTCTATTAATTCCTCGATTGTTTGGTAATATGTGTGTTTGTTGATATAGATTGAATTGGAGGAAATTGAATCGCATACGTTTGGTCGACAAGTAATTGATTGGAAGGGGATTAATTGATTAAAATGGAAGACCTTGGGAAATGTAATATTTTGTGAATAAATATTGGGTTTTTAATGATTTTTATCATAATTGGAAATACTATTCGTGGCTAAAGATGAATTTTTGGGTTTTGATTAAATAGGTTAAATTTTCGAATATTTATATATTATTCATTTATCGTTGGTTATAAAAATTTTAAAGGGTGGTTATGGATTAATATTTGAAATTAATATTTTTAAAAGGGATAAATTAATTTTATTTTCGATTTAATAGATTGGAAGTTCATAAAAATAATATTTTGAGGACATAGTAAGTTGAATACAATTTAGTTATGGTATGAAAATTATTGCTTAGGGGATTTATTAACTAAATATTGTAAGTAAGTTTTGGAAATAATTTCTTTTGTATTTGATTATTTTAAATAAAAAGGGAAATCAAATTTAAAAGCATTTGAAAATATATTTATAGAAGTGTTTGAAGTCGATTATTATGGAAAGGTAATTTTGGGATTTTGTAATATAAATAAATTGTTACAAATGAATGTTTTGCGTCAAATCTTTAAATGGTTTTATATAGAATAGAATATTGGTTTAACGAATTACTTTGTTTAAAAAGGTTTTGAAATGTAAATGCGTATTTAAAGAGATTGGTTTTGGAATTTTATAACATGGCTTTGGAAAATTATTATTATTAGTTTTATTGAGACTCCGCATTTGGAGAATGAAATTATTTAGATTTTTTTAGGGCAAAGCAGTTATTTATATTTTTTATTTAAAGGAAACTATTATAAACTTCTTTGATATTATTATTATCATTGAAGAGTAATTTCAAAGTTTAAGAATTATTTCTAAAATAGAGTTCAAGTGATTTGGAATTAAATGGAGTTTACTTTAAAGACTTCGCTATAATTATATAAGAAATTTGGAAAATATTTATTTTCGAACCCATAAAGGTATTATGCAAAGAATGAGAACTTTATAATTTGATATTCTTTCAATTGAATATTGTTATTTGATATTGTTTTGGAGATTTTGATAAAAATGTATTTAGAACCCTTTTCGAATCAATTGAATAAAGGACTATTTATATTTTTATGTAACGAGGAATTAGAATAAACGGAGTTATAGTACTGTCTGGTATTGGACTTTCGATAATATTTCTTCGGTTATTCTTTGGACTTGTTATATAGAATAATATCATGTGAAATTGTAAATTGTGGGGAAGTTGAGTAAGTAGATCGATAACACCATTTGGTATGGGACATTCGATGACACCATCTAGTATGTGACATTCGGCGATACTATTCTATTTACTCTTTGGACTTATGGTATATGATACTGTCAATGTTAGGGAGTGTAATTTACGAGCATTGAGTAAACAAGCAAGTAACACCAGATGGTATGGGACGTCTACGTGATATTTGTTCGATTGCTTTCTGTAATTGAGGGACACTCTTATTTTACGGGTTAATGTATAGAGCAATGGGCCATTGTGTGCCAACATGTTCTGTGTGTTATTTATCCAGATAGACTAAAGTCTATCCTGGTTGGCTGATCGTGGGGTCACACCCTCGATCCGTGTCATCACCTTATTTTATATATGTGTGTTGTGTGTTGATGTTTAGATTGTGTGATGATATGCTCCGATGCCACACTAGCTAAATAGTATGTTACCATTGGGCAGTAGGCTCGTGACCGTAGAGTATAGATGAATGTAGGGTCACGATGACCGGGAGTAACCAAGACTGTGGGTGTGTTGTGTGCCGTAAGTACTGTGTGCTGTCTCCTGGAGCATGATGTGTGTTGTGTAGCTCCCATTTGGGATATGTGTGACTATATAATTATGTTATAGTATTTTTTATAGCCAAATCAACATCAACAACTCAAACAACACACTATAAAATATTTTAAAATTAATACAAATACACTCCCTCACTCGATGATTCCAGAATGGATTCCGAAGAAAGAATAGAGATCTAATTTAGATGAATCCTAATTCAAAAGAATTCAAATTCGAAAATAGGTTTGAAAGGGAGATAAGACAATTGAATTTCAAACAAGGAAGATGGATAGACTTATATAAATCGCGGGCAACTTTAACCGGGTCAACCGTGACTTCAAAAATATGATCGATGTAGAATTCTGCGACAAATCGACATTCGATCGAATTCAAGCACTACCAGAGATAACAACATCTAAACCGAGGATACGGAAATCTTCGTTGAATCAATACCGACTGTAAAGGAGTTTCACCCCTTTACAAATCATCCTAGGATTGGCGGGACCGCCGATTCATTATAGAGATCAACCGAAGTGGAGTTATGGGATACTCTAAAATCAGGAAAACATGAGTAGGGAGAGACAAGGATGGATTTTGGAACCGAGGGGAACGTTTCAAAATTCAAAGGAAAACGAGTCAAGGAGGAAGAGATTCAAGCTCGAACGAAAGTGATTCCGTAATTAAATCTACTTTATATGCTAAGTTTTGCCTAAAACCAGAGCTCTAATACCAACTGTAAAAGCCTGAAATTTTCAACCATTCGCATCCATACATGTCGGATTTGAATTGCTCAAAATATCATATTGTTAATTTAAATTTGGCAAAACTCGGCATATAAAGTAAATAAATAATCATAGAATCACAGACACAGAGTAATATAACAATAATGCAGCGGAAACAAAAGAATAGTAATTCATGAAGCTACTATATATATATATATATAACAGAGTTAAACAAGATACAACAGAAGTCACGAATACATAGATGTCTCGATACAATAGTCAAATACAAGATCTGAATACATCACTGGAATCAACTGAATAACTGAAAGCTGGATAGATAGATGGATCTCCAAGCGAAGCTCCAACTCTAAAGGTGAGTCTCGAACACTGAACCACTCAGTCTGACCCGAGAATAAAGAAAAACACAAAACACTCGAGTCAAGATTAACATTCTTATATCAATAAATCCAACTCAAGTGAAATATCAACTGAAATACAGTAACTTAAAGGATGTTTGGGATAGCCATCCTCTAAGGATCCGTTAAACTATCTACTATGTAGTAATATACGCTATTATAATATGTCTAAAGTAAAGCAAACTATCAAAATAGCGTTAAGGCGTTACCCATATCCCCCTTAACACATTTTATATATTCCCATAGTCTATACAATACCGTAATCTCCCCCGTAATGGGCGTCGTCAGAGGGCACTCTATAGGTATGGTACAAAACAAACTCGTAGTAAAGCACGCTATGGTTGGTGACACGACACAACAAGGTAATATCAAGGTAGATATACCAATTACGCATCTGGACTGGTGGTAATGCAGAGCCGCAGCAATCGCCCACCTCGAGCCACACTCCCAAATCAAGGGTGCGCACCAAATCAATCACAAAGTAATAGAATGGCATACGATGGAGTGTGTCCGATCAGAGGAGCTACCTTATTGGCCCGGAATCGCTCCTGTTTTAGCCACCTTATGCCAACTCACGGGAGTTGGGTCCACGTAAATATACCTTTAGGATCATCGCCACCATCCTACTTCATTCTGGAATCTCCATTGCGTACATAGTTGTTAAATTGGTTTTCGGTATCGACAGAGAGTATGCCCATATCTGATCCTGGTCTCTTTAACAACCAAACGTTATTATAACACCGCGGTCATTTCAAAATAGTTTATACTTCAAAACCAAAACATCATTTTCATTTCAAAAACCAAATCAATACGATATCATTTTCACTTCAAATATATCCATTTCCAAAAATATTCACTTCTAAAATCATAGTACTTTCAAAGTTATAATACTTTCAAAACCAAAACAATTTGAAATAATAATACTTTGGAAATCATAATACTTTGAAATTCATAACTTTGGAAATCATAACACTTTGAGATCATAACACTTTCCTTCAAACAGTTTAGATATTAATAATAGTATATAAGATAAATTTGTTTATAATATAAACTAATTTATATAAAATAGTTATAAGTTAAAACTATTTATAATAAAATAATTAGTATATTTAAAATAGTTTATAAAATAAAATAGTTTATAAAATAAAATAAAATAGTTTATAAAATAAAATAAAATAATTTATCAAGTTAAAATATATAAATAGTTTAAATCTAATTTAAAATTACTTTATATAATAAAATAGCTTCCTCCACATTCACAAATCGATTCAAATCAACTCGAATTCCAAAAAAAATTCACATTTAATCAAATCTCAAATCATCAATTTCAATTCGATTCAGTTTCTCAATAAACCATTTCAAATTATCGATTTCAAATACATATTTGAACCATAAAATAAGCCATTTCAATTTTAATATATTTCAAAGCTTTAAATATTCAACATTTCAAAACCAAATTCGATAATTTCATATATATATATATATCAAATTCACTTTACTATTATTTAGTTTTGAAATATTTACTTAATCATTTCAATAACATCTAAATACAACTTCAATTTACAAATTTAAATAAACAAAATATCCCATTTCAATTTATGTAAATTTTGAAATATTTATTTAAGTCACTTTTAATTAAATTCAAGTATAAAACATATCTTTAAAATTTCAAATTTAATAAATTTCAAATCAAACTTATTTAAGTATAATTCTTAAATAAATATAATTTCAAATCAATTTCAAATTTATCTTTCCAACCTGAATCATTATAAACTCTATATTTGAAAATACATATATTAAATAAATACTTAAACATATTATATATCAACTTTATTAAATCAACTTTAATAAATCTTAAAAATTAATATTTATTCAAACCATATATTTCTTTTCAAAACCATAGAAATCCTTTTCAAAATATTTATATATAGACCAACGGTGTTTGTATAAAATTTTCTATCCTATGGTCAAGTGATATAGATATTTATCATTTCAATCCGCAATTTAAATATATACGGGTATATATCATTTCAACCCGCAATCCCAAATTCAATTCAATGAAAATCGCTTGGGTTTATCATTTCAACCCATAACGATTTTCTTCTATTCTACAGATCGTTCAGGTATGTATCATTTCAACCCATAGTGAATTCTATACTAACAGGGAACTTGCAGAGTGACAACAGATATGATAATAATATAACATGCATATATCATCAATAAAAATAACGAATAATGGTGTCAGATGTCACAGGTGAACAAATACAGATAATAGCATATGTATAACAATATAAGTAACTAACGGCGGCATATTTCAATTGTCGTTTCAATTGAAATCAAATTTAATAAATATAAAAATGTTAATCATGAGTGATTGCTCACCTTTCGAGGCTAGAAAGATTTGACAAAGAAATGAATTACGAATCCAAGCACGAATTCCAGAACAAATCAAGATTGGCACGAATTTGACGATCAAAGCTGATAAGAATATAGACGAAATAAATCAGAATCTGCTTGATATAGACTGAAATGAATTATTTTATTATATTATCTTCTTAAGCCATTATTAAATTAAAATACATATATAAATCTATATATATATACATATATTCTGAAATCAATACCGTATCCTTAAAACACATATATTTTAAAATCAAAGCAAATACATAATTTACATTTTTAAACCCAATACATAAAATCAATAGTTTTTAACGCATAAAAAAAATAAAACACATATATATAGTTCTTTGTATATATAAATAATATTTGGAACAAAAAAAATTAATATATACTGATATATGAAATCACTAGACAATATACATGCATTGAGGTATATATTCAAATACATGCTGACTCATATATAAACAAAACGTATACAAATTAAAATATACCTACATAATGTAAAAATATTTTATAAAACATGACAAAAGCATAGTACTTTATATATGTGTGTATATATACATAATTATAAATACAACTGCAAACACAATACGGCTAATGGGTATGCAAACCTATAATTAACCCTATATGAAGACATAGGCGGATATATAACATATAATATAACCAAACCTATATATACACGCAAGCTAACATATGAAGACGTGAATAAAATAAACTAACATGTATGCAGTTTTATATAAACTGATATATAATAATAATGTAATATATATATATAAACACCAAGTTATATAATGACCTATCTAAACTTATAACTAATATATATATATATAACAAGTTGATAATAAATCCAACTTTATATATAACTATCATATATACATAGCTGGCATATTCACTACAGCTAAAAAAAAAAGAAGACCGAACCCATTTATATAAAGATCTATGCCTATAATATACATACGACTTTAACCGCATATGTTGTAAATAAATCCATATATATATCTAAGTTGAACATGAATTTGCGTATGCTTTCATAAACTACAGAACAGCATAAATAAATACGTGTATCTTAATAACTAATACATATATAGAGATATATATATATAATTTAAATTTATACTTGTATACTTTAACAACATATAACTAACATATACATAATTTATAAAATCAAACATACTATAAATATTTTCAAATCTCATATATATATATAGTTTACAAACATCACATATAAACAAATGTATATACTTTAATATGCTCACCCATATCAACATACATGGGTGGAACTCGCGGCAGGGAAGGCTACCACGTTGAGGAAAGAAGGGGTGGAGTGTACGGCAGAAGTGTGCTCGGCAATGAGGAGGGATGCAGGTAAACCGAGGCCATTAGAGCTGCCTTCGGCTTCCAGGTGGAGAGTAGCCAAGCGAGGTGGTGCACGGGTCGGCTCCGGCATGGCTGGTGAGGGGTTGCACAGAGGTGGGCTAGGCCAGAGTTGCCTGGCGCTGCTCGGCTACTAGGGGGAGATGGTGAAGGTTGTGTTAGCCGGAGAGTTAGAGCCGAAGTCAGGTGATTGGATGGCCAAGGCTCACGGTGGAAGGAGGAAAGAATGGTGGAGGAAAAATAGTTGTGGCCATGGCAATTTCAAATGAAATGTATCCAGAGAAATAAAATGAAGGGGAAGAGGAAGGACACTGAATCAAAGCAACAGTTTATATTTTTATAATTTTTTTCTCTCAAACGAAGAATATGAACAAAATGAACAAAATAATATTGGACGAAATGAACAAAAAATAATATAAAGTGAACCGATGGAATGGAAAAAGGTGGAAGTTGAAAAGGAATATGATAACAAACGGCTATCCAGCTAATACGTAGGAAAATGGAAAGACATAGAGAAACAAAACACTGAATGATTATCGGTACTTCTACCGTTCGTCGGTTTCACCGCGTACCGGACTTCAAATCACAGAATTGAATATACCACGGAGATCAGCACGACGAGACGATCAAAATGGTATACAGATATCAGTGATAGGACCATCCTATCAAAAGTCGATATCGGTACCGGAAATGCTGTTAATTTTGTCGAAAATAAGATAAACGAAGCAATAATAGTCAAAATTTGAAGAAACGAAATATGACGTCTCACTCAGAAGATGATTTATAAATTTATTGTATAAAAATATTCAGGTTTGAAAATTATTTTATTATCATCAAATTTTAACTGATCTAAATAAAATTACACAATAAAATAATCTTCCATATTATCCGATGAAAATTTACCATTTCCTATGTTTAAATAGACGTATTCCAAATATCAAATTTTTATTTCAAAATTCAATTATTTAAAATTTCACAAAAATTCAGTTAATTACGTTATTAAAATCATTAAAATTTACGGGTCGTTACAACTTCTAGACATAGTCAGACCCACGTGTTATTTATATAATACTCAAATCAGTTCGAGAGATTTTAGATTCAGGGACAGATGATCGGTATGTAGATGATGAGCATAAGTGGAGGATAGAGTATTTGTATACAGTCAATATATTTGTATTTACACGTCTTCGTTTGTTGATGAGATGTATATATTGGACATGTTATGTATATTTTTGATGTTAGTAGGTACTTGACTATTTTTGTAAACCAACTTGGACTAATGTATATTTATTATTATATATTATCGATGTGTTGATGACTCTGTGTTTTTTGTGATTTATTTTATATTATGTATTATTCTATCCTAAACGCACATAAATTTATTGCTTTGTGCCGATACTGTATACATACATGTGGGGTGTTTATGATTTTTATGATACATATCGGTGTTAGCCCAAGGGAATATTCACGTGTGTACCCCATACAGCCTTATTTTCCATATTATCTGACAGTATCACCCAATTATACTCTTGGATAATATGGATATAGAGGTGGGGTATTACAGTTGGTATTAGAGCAAGATTCAGAACTAGGTAAAAATTTGGAAGCACATATTTGGCCTTAGTGGAGGAAGATTTAGAAAAGTTACCCTGTTTTTATGACTATCATCCGTAGTTGAAAGTCATGGAGGGGGGGTCGATCATTCGATTAGGTGTAATCGATGTAGATCACAAAGGATGAGCGTATTTGACATATGGAGTGATATATTTTTTTAAATATGGATTTAATAATAAAAGTTAAAGCTTATATATATTAAGTAATATAAGCGTAATATAGTGAAACTTTTAAAAGGCAATTTTTGAAAATAAGCAAGAGCATATATAATTTGTATTATTTATTAAATGAAGTTCTAGCCTATTATAGTAAGTGTTATGAGTTGGAAATTTGTAAAGCTTTTTGAAAATTGGTACTTTGTTAGTAATTTGAGAAAATTTGCAAGAAAGTGATTTTAATGGCTTTGGAAATATAGTACTAAATGTTTTGCAAAAAGTTTAGAAAGTGGAAGTAATTTTAAAAGCGGTGGAATGTTTTCAAAAACAAAACGGTGGAGAAATATTGTATAAAGAAATTTCAAATGATTTGAAAAGGTTTAGTGTAAGTTTTGAAAAGTTAGTTTTGAAGTATTTGAAAAGTTCAAATGATGGTGGTATATTTAGAAGTGATATGAAATATTATGATTCAAATGAAAAAGGTGATATAGAAGTTTAGTAAAATGTTTCCTTTGGAAAGTGTGGCTGTGAAAATTACTATTTCCCTATTTTGCGAAAAATGATTTGTGAAAATATAGTGTGGGATGAAATGTGGAATGATCGCTATCTTTGGAAACTATGATGTGATTGTGCTTGCCATTATTGTGACTATCGGGGATGGTAGTCAAAGGCCATACACTAAACGTGGCTGGCGAGCAGCGATAGTTTGTAGTTATCCAATTGATAGTTGTTTTCCCCAGATTTTGGAAGATGATTTGAAGATTTTGGGAAAAAGTCGAAGTGATTTGAAACGAAGATTTCGAATGTGACGGGGAAATATTTTGAAAAATGACACTTTGTGAAATAGATTTTAGAATATCTTTGGTAAAAATAAGTTTGAAAACTTCTTGAAAGGCAATATATATGATTTACAAGTGAGATTTTATGCAGACTATGATTTTGCAAATCCTTTGCCGATATAGTGTATTTCGATTTTTAGAAACATCCACCATCAAAAATATAATATATGGTTTTGGAAGTGAGATTTTATGAAGCGTTTTGAAAAGAACTCCATCATTTTAAATATTGATTTTGAAAAATACCATAATGTTTATAAGATATGATTTTGAAGGTATGTACGTACATATTTCTGAAAAGTATAAGCGTTTATATGAATGTTATAGAATCTCCCTTAGAAGAAATTGCAGGGTCGTCATTTTCTTAAGGGGGAAGTCTGTAACAATCCTAGATTTTGAGAAGTAATATAATTAAGATTTAAATAGTCAAAATGGAAATAATATTTTTTTCAAGTTGTAATAATCTTGTATGAAAGTTAAGAAATATAATATGATTTATTTTATTTTATTTTTGGGCTAGAAATGATACTGTATATAGTCTCAAGTTAAGTATATTTGTGATAACGACTTTTATGTAGCCCAACTTATTTTACAAGCCAAAAAATCCATCAAGGCCTTTTCTAGACCTTTCAAACTCTATAATTTTCCCCTGAATTCATAAATATGCTTCACGTTTCTTTCTCCCCACCTTCATGTTTCTTTGGCTCCATAAAAACAATTCATATGGATTGTTATCTTCTCTTGGAAGCTTTCTTCTTCATGAAAGCAATTTTGAAACCCTTCCATCTCTTGTTCCAAAAATTCAAATAAAATGAAATAAAATTCCTAAAAATCCCAAATTAAAATAGATGAATTTTAGTAGCATGCTACACCTCTAGTTATAAAGAAGTTTATATTTTGACCAACTTTGGATGGTCGAAGAATAGTTATATTAAGCTTTATTTTTTGGTTTATAATCAATAAAGAAGATACTTGTTTAAAGTATGATTTTGAGTTTCAAATGAAAATATTTTGAATTCAAATTTTGCATGTGAGTTCCATAGACTCTTAGCTCAGTTTATTATGAATAGCTTGTACTTATATGGTGGCCAACATGATTGGTGATAACATTTTTTTGATGTGGTTGTGTTTTGACAAATTCTTTGATTGTGAACCCTCTTCACTATAAATTTCGTATTTAATATAAATGACGCTTAAAAATTCCTAAATTTTGATATGTTGTTCCTGACATGTTCTATCACCGCTATACCAAATTTAATGAATTTTCATTGAGGTTAGATGTGCTAAATGTGGTAATTTCCTTAAGCTTTTCTTGAAATTCTCAGAAGAAAATGCATGTTGGTTTGAAAATCATAATAAATTGTAGATAATTCCATAAATTCTAAAATTTGATACGTTATTCCCAACTCCTTTTAAAACTACTGGTAAAAATTTTATTTAAAAATATTTTAAATTCCACTTCATTATCATAATCATATATAGATGAAGAGGTAATTTGTGTTTGTGTTTGTTTAAGCATAGCCTATTTAGTGTCAACAACATAGGCTATCAAATTCAAAGCTAAAACAACAAACCACATTAATATTGTCATTAAGCACAAAAAGAGATCACAAGTTATCAAAATGTTGAATCTACATGATTAAGAGAGCTTCATTACCCCTAAATTGAAGGGGTTTAGCCTCTCATATTTGTTATCATTTCAACAAATATAGAGTTCAACATGAAACAAAAACAAGAGGAAAATGCAAGCTAAGTAAGAAGTGAGCTAATTAAAATAAAATAAATGCTAATCTACTTGCATAAATTAAAAATACTTACTAACATGAAAGGAAAAAGAGCATGTAAATAAAAATAGCATAAATGAAATTACATAAGAGAAATGGCTAAGAAGCCATGAAAGAGAAAAGAGAGTTTTTGTTTATTTTTGAGCCTAAAACTAAACTAACTAAAGAGGAGACTAAGAGCCATAATTACATAAACATATGGGGTATTTATACAAGCCCAAAACCCTAATGCATATTTTTGGGGACTGCCCAAAATACCCTTGAGGAAGTGTGGCCACCAAGTTATCATTAGTATGAATTAATCCTCCACTTAAATGTGCATGTAGCTTTAATTTCCATTAACATGTCCATTAGCTCCTAATTTTACATCTTGGTAAGTGGTTAGGTGGGTCCTCTATGTTGCATGAAAAGATTAATTTCCATCTTCGTTTGCTTGTCTTCTCTTGTGCATGCATATTTTCCACGAAGCCTTCATCATATTTCCATTCAAATTCCTATAAAATAATATAAAAATATCCAAGTAAATTTTCTCAATTTAATATATGCACAAAAATAACCATTTTGCCTCTGTATGAAGATGAATAAATCATGGTTTGAAAATAATTTGAATTTTGGTTTAAACATGTTAAAACACCCTATATGCTCATTTATTTAATTAAATTAGATTAAATATGGAAGTAAAAATATGCACATTTACATGCACATCAAATACCCCCGCACTTATCTTTTTATTCGTCCTCCAATAAACTAAAAATAAGATAAATCCGTTTTTGTAGGGAGCACTATTGCATTGAGCATATGCAACAAGCCGTTAAACCTCTAGGTGTCCTTAGTGGGACAAGTGTTGTCTCGTGAGGGTTTTCAGTGGATACTACCCACAAAATCCAAACGCAAAATGAAAAATTCCTAAATGCAAGATTTATTTACAAAGATATGAATGCAAGTTATTGAAAATATTTACAAATGAAGAATTTACTTTTAAGTTGACACAAATAAGTTAAATGTAAGTTTTTGTCATTATCAAGAAATTTAAGTCCTTTTACTTGTCAAAATTTCCAATAAAAATTAAGTTATCATCACAATTAGACTCTAGTTTGGCTAGTTGTTTCGATTGGTAGCATAGTGTAACCATGAAATGGATCCTTAGTTGATTATCACAGTTTGCAAAGTGGTATTTATGTTTCTTTTGAATAACAAATTGAATCAAATAAGTGAAAATAGTGCTTGGAATTCAATTGCTTACTCTCTCTATTTTTGAAAATTTTATTTATATTAACAATATTTACATAGCCTAACTCAGAAAACTAAGGCCATATATATTACCCATGCACTGCCTTGTGGACTTACGTGAGGGAAATACAGGGCATGGCGAGTGTACATACAAGTGTGTACACCTGTCTACTGTAGGCATTATTAATAAAAGAATTTTTATATACATATACCTACCTCAGATAAACTGAGGCCAGATATACCGATCATGCACTGCCTTTCGGGCTTACGTGAGAAGGGTACAGAGCATGGCGAGTGTACACACTTGCGTCTGAACACATGACTCTAGGTGTTAATAGAATATATACATATATACAAAAAAATTGTTACTTTTTTTGTTATATATTTTGTGTTTTTTGAAGAGAGAGTTTTGCAAAATCATCTTAGCACCATTTAACTTAGAAGAAAAAAAAATGTTATATCCTTTTTCTATAAATCAACCACTCACTAAACAAAGATTTCAATTAGGATATAATTCATAATTATCATCCGTGAACCTTCCTATATACTGGTTAAACCATGGTACTTGTAATCAAACTTTATTTTTATTTTTGTTGAGACAAATTAATTTTCAAAGATTTCAATTTAATAACCAAAAACATATATTTATCCTATAGTGTTTTTTCAAAAGTAAATCAAAATGGCAATAAGAAAATTTATTCTGGGATTTTTTTTGTTTTGTTATTTTTTTTAAAATATTTTTTATTTATTTTAAGTTTTGGAAAGAAAATGCAAAAAATAAACCATGAAAAATCAAAAATGAAGATGAGACTCCCTCACACACTTGATTTTGACTGTGTCCCCATAGTCAACCCAAGTGAAAGGAGAAAATTAAAAATAAAAATAAAAATATGACCTATATGCACATGAAAATGAAACGACTATTATTTACACTACATTAGAAAATATATTGTTAAAAAGTAAACGAAACTGTCTTTTAAAGACCAATTCATTTGTCTCGTCATGTATGAGAGACGTAGCTTAAGCTCAACAAACCAAACCATAAAAAATTTCGAAGTTATTTATTGATTTGGAAAAACGAATGTCGTTTTATTAAAAATCGTGCGAGTTGTTTTATTTTCGATGATTTTTGAGGTAGATAGAACAATTGGTTGAAGTTCAAATTTATTTTCACCAAATTGGAATTCAAGCTTATCATTGAAAACTTCTTCAGAATTATTGAAATCAAAATGGTCACATAAATCTTCCCCTTCGGAATTCAACAACTCATTTTCGAAAGTCCAAAAAAATTATGTTCACTATATTCGTCTTCCTTTGTTGAATTATTCACAACTTCATTGCATATATCATATTCAAAATCCAAAGTAGTTGTATTCAATTTTTCAAAATCGGAAAAAGGAAGATCGAATTTTAAATTTGGTTCCACACTTTCAAAAGAATTAAAATCCAACTCAATTACCATATTTTCAACAACTTCATTAAGATTGTCGTTTTCAATTTCAAAAGTTGTTATTTGAAAATCATCAATTAAGATGGATTATTATTTGACTCGTCACACGTTGGGAGTTGATTTTGTTGCTCACGTTGTTTCATATATGTTTCAAACAACAAATTTGTGTGTTCTTTGAGAATTTTGTCCATTTGCTCAACAAAATCAAATTTATAATTATTAATTTGAGGATTTTGAATATGAAATTGTTGAGAACAAAAATTTTCCGTTGAACATAGTCGAGATAATTCTCAATACCAAAATTATTTGAAAAGTGGTTTACATTTCCATTTTGACTTTGAAATTCAATTTGGAGTTCGAAATTGAATTGGCATGAGTTATAATCGAAATCATTTGAATTTTGAAGTGAATTCAATTTTTGATCATTTTGAAATCCTTAACTTGAGTGATTGCACAAATATGAATTACACAAATCATTTAACCTTTGATTATTTTGTGTAGAGAGTTCAAGTAAAGATGAAATCGTTTCAATACTATTTTCAAGAGTTGAGGGTTGGTCATCATTTTGAAAATTTTGTGGTTCAAAATTCAAATAGTTTGTATAATAGTTGTTATTAAAATATCCATAAGAATTTGGAATGAAATGATATGGATCATATTGATTTTCACAACAATTGTAAAATTCTGGCGAGTAGGGAAACTCAGACATTTTCAAAAGTTTTTTTTTCTTTTTTGGATTTTTTTATAAAGGAAAACTATTTACCAAAAGGAATTTATTTTTCAAAAGGGAAATTTGATTTTTGTTTTGTTTTTTTTGGATTTTCAATTTTTTTTTTGTTTTTGAAAAGATTATTAATTTTTTATGGATTTTTGCTTTCCAAAAAAGTTTAACTAATTTTTTTTTTGGATTTTTGATTTTGATTGAAAATTTTCAAAGGATTTAAAAACTAAATTAAGAAATATTTACGTTTTTTTAGTTTGGATTTTGAATTTTTTTTAAATATGCATGAACTAATGTAACTAAATGAATGCAAAGGACTTAATTACAAAAAAAATTAGTAGCTCCTAATCCAAAATTGTATAATCACACTTTGTCTTAAATCAATAAGATAGTTCTCAGCCAGGTAACGGACTGGTTTTACTGGTGCACCACGAATCACCGTAGCAATGCAGTCGAATGTTTAAGTACCTTCAGAGAAACAACCACTATAATATTTACGAATCACCGTAATATTTATAAATGGTTATTGCTCTGTCGTAGCCTAGACACCAAGAAATTATATTGTCGAAAGAGGACAACTTGTCAATATACAATTAAGCCCTAGGTGAGCTCATGACACCCTTAAGTCAAATGTCTAATTGTTATTATTAACAAATTCTAAGATGAAATACAATTTGTAGGCCAAGGAAGGGGTGATGAAATCCCCCACCATATGTGGATTTGGGTATTGCCCTTAAGAAAAATAAAATGAAATGAATGCAAAACAGAAATTAAACATGATTTAACGGTGCAACTACAAATGATTTTTTTTTAAAATGCAAGCAACCAACAATGCAAAACGAATAAGAACAAGTGATAAGAGCACGATACCAGAGCGTGCAGAATTATTAGAAAATTAATTGTAAAAGCAGCAATTTTTTTATAAGCAAACAAACAGTTTTTAGCAAGCACTTCTTCCTATCTGCTTTGGCAACCTGAAACTAAAAACAAGATATATACTTTTTTTTAATAAAAAACTAAAACAAATGAAAATCAACACAAATTAAACTAAAACAATGGAAAAAAAATAGACTAAAACAATTGAATACAAGATATATACTTTTATTTGTTTTTTTAATATCAAATAAGTAACTAAAACAAAGGAAAAACAAAACAAACTAAAACCAATTGAAAATAACTCTTTTTTTAAACAAAAAGGATTGACTTAAAACAATTTAAACAAAACAAATTAAACAAAAGAAAACAAACATAAAATTAATTTTTTTTAAAGGATATAAAAAAACAAAACTAAAAGAAAGCAAAAAAAAATTTTATGAAGAGAGAATAAAACAACTCAAAAACTCAAAACAATTCAAAATTAAAGAAAATTGTTTATAACCCAGCCCAATATCAAACTAGCCTACTACCCCAATAACAGCTGATTGAACAACATGGAATTCTCTTATATGCCTTCCATAATTCGATTTCCCTCTTCTAAAAAATAAAATAATTAAAGTGGTTTTTGATTCGGTGTTGAGAATTCGACGTTGAAAATTTAAAGGAGTTCGCTAGTTAGTTCACGGTTTGGTTCATGGTTCGAGGTGATTGCAGGGTTACGGTTAGGTGATTGGAGGAGGTTGTTCGGGTTTGGTCGATTGGGTCGTTGATGGAGTTGGGTGAAGCTGAAGTCGTGGGTGGTTCAGACGTTCGAGTGAGGGCTTCGGGTAGCGGAATGGCGAATTTCGATTGGGGATTTTCGTGAGTGGTTGATTGCGGGTTCGAGTGTCGCGATGGTTGCTAAAGTCAGGGATGTTTGGTTCGCTTCGGCGTAGTTGTTTGAGCAGGTGGCAGGTAGAAGAGGAAGGAGGTTGGAAATTGAATAAATGAAGGGTCGTGATGTTGGTGGGCAGTGATGAAGTATGGGTGCTGTAGTTGTTTGGGTGCTGTTGGAAGTGTGTACTGCTAGGGGTTGAAGTAGTGAAGGCATGTAGAAGTTGTTTGTGCAGATGGTCAGGTTAGTATATATGCAGGAAATAGGTGAGTGGTAGTCTGCAATGATGGTTTGAAGTGGTTTGTAGGCAGTAAGATGGAGGCAGTTATGTTGATAGGGAGTGGTTGATAGATGGTATATGCTTGTGGGTTTAGTTATGGTATGCAAGCAGTAGAGTAAGATGATGGAGTTAGGTGATATAATGGTAGATAGCAATTTTGATGGGGCAGTGGGAAGTTGATTGCAGTAGTGGTTGTTTGGATGGAACAGTTAATGAAGTGGGTAGTTGTAGTTGTTGTAGCTGATGGCGAGGCAAATGGTATGGTGTGATGTTGAACGTGACCAGGGGAAGGGAGGCAATTGTTTGGTAGCAGCCGAATGATGGTAGTTGATGTGGTTTGGGGAGAATGGTGTAGTTGGATGGTGGTGGATGTATTGGTGGAAAATGTTGTGAAATAGGTGAATGCAGGCTTGTATGGGAGTATGAATGGTGAAGTAGATGTGTGGTATGGTAAGAAGACTGTAAGTGGTCGTGACTGGTGCAGTAGGGATTGGATAGTGGTTTGGGTACGGGGGTGTGGTTGTTGGTCAGTTGTCAAGTGGTTTTTGGAGTTGACAAGCAGTTGCACTACAGAAAGCAGTGGTAAGGCAGGTTGATGGTTGTAATGGTTTGTCTGAAGCAGTGTGAAATGGCTGTGACTATTTGTTGTTTGGGTTGAATGGCTGGTAATGTAGGCTGAAGTAGTAGTAAGATGGTAAATGGATGTATGTGGCAAATGAAAGTGCTGTTGTTGGTTGTTTGATAATGAGAATGTGGTGAGGGGTAATATGACAGGGAATGAGTGTAGCGTGCACTAATATGCACAGGGAATGAGTGTAGTGTGGCGATGTGTTGAAATGCAATGGTTGTTGTTGAAGGAATTGAAGTGTGGAAGTGCTGTTTGTCAGAGAATATCACTATGTATGTAAGCAGTGGATGATGTGGGATGGTTGAGTGGTTTGTGTTGTTGGTGGAAATGTGCAGTGAAGTAAAACAGTGCACAGGCAGTGGATATGTTGATGGTAGAGAGAAGTGGTAGTTGTGTGATCAGTAGTGAAGTTTGTATGGTTGTTGAAGGGGGGTCATGCAGAATAGTTGATCAGTAAATGTAGGGGATGTTGACAAGAGTATGAGAAGTGTGTTTACAGGATATGGCAACAATGATGTGTGAATTGAATGTGAAGCAGCAGTGCACAAAGGTATGTGTAGTGAAGTGTTGGTGAGGGATTTTTGTTGTCAGAGATGAATGTGGGGTGATGTTTTGATGTTGTGAGATGAAGTGAAGTTGTTGGAGGTGCACAGCTTGTTGTAGGAGGGTTTATGTTTTGAAGCGAAGTTGTTTTGACAGTGTTTTGACAGTTTTTGGAGTTGTAGTAGCAGAGGATGTATGGCAGAGATAGGGTCAGGCAGAGTGGAGAAAGAAGATTTGGGGTGGACAGGCAGAGTGTAAATGGAGATGTATGTTTGAATGGCAGCAGCTTTGTGGTGGGTTGTGCAGATTTTTTGATGAAGGAAGTGAGTCTTTTTGTTAAGATGAGGCAAGTTTGTATGCAAGTGGTTTGTGTTGAAGGCAAGTGTAGAAGTGGTTGATGCAGGCAGGGGAGAGAATTATGTGCAGTGTGCAAGTAGTTGTTATGGTCAGTTGGTGTGCAGGGAATATGTAGGAGATATGTAGTTGAACAGACTTGGTCGACGGAGTATGATGAAGTATTGAAGTGAATGTAGGGGAAGTTTGGTGTTGAATGTCAAGTAGTGGTGACTGTGAAGTGGAGCTTTGTTGTGGACAGGGGATGTTGATGGTCAGCAGTGTGTATGGTGGAGATGATGGTGCACAGTACTGTGGTTTGGATATGTTGAAACGATGGTGTGCTGTCAGCAGTTAGGTTGTGTGAATATGGTTGTTATGGTGGGATGGCTGTATGAGAAGTTGATGGTCTGTTGCAGGTGAAGGATATTGTTGCTGTAGCTGCCAAATGATGGCAGTGGTGGATGAAATGGTTGTGTGCAAGCAACCAGGGATGGGTTTGCAGTGTTTGGAACTGGTGATGGCAGTGCAAGATTGTATGATGGATGGTTTGTTGAGTAGCGGATGTATTGTAAGGCAGAGAATGTGATCAGTGCACAGTTTTTCTTTTTTTTAAAAGGAAGAAAAACTGTAAATGTAAAAAAAGTTAATGTAAAATGCAAATGCAATGAATAAAATATTTTTGTTTTGAGATTGTGTATATTTTTATATATATATATAAAATGCAAATGCAAAAGGAACTAGGACAACAACAAGCACCAAATCAAATGAAAACAAAAATCACATAAACACACAACAACAAAAAAATTAAATGAAAATTAATGCACAAAGCAAACACAAAATAAAATCAAACAACAAATAATTCGAAGAATAGAAATTAAAATCAAATTAACTCCCCAACAACGGCGCCAAAATCTTGTTTAACGGCCAAATTTCTATCGGATTAGAAAAATAGCCGAAAAAATTTAATTAAAAATTACCGCAACGCATGGCGTACAATTCTAGTACGTGGCGAGTACGGGTCGATCCACAGGGAATTGTATTGATTACTATTCAATCGAGTTAAACCAATAATTTGAGCTTGTGTTAAACTAAAAAAATTTCTAGAAACTAACAAAAAATAAAAATGGATAAAAATATGAGAGTAGAAGGCAATTTAGAGGTAATTTCCTTCTCATGATCCCGTAAATCAACAAAATGAAATTATGATCTCTCTTTTCGTCATTAGTGAATTTAGTTTTTATGTTTATCAATAAGTATGACCTATTTGTGCTATTAAATAGCCCAACATAAACCATCAAACTTTAACATACTCACTAAACCACTTGCTAACTCTCAAAATTGACAATGAACTTGAAAATAAAATCTATTCTAAGCATGATCTATTTACTATTGATTAGTAATATAGACCATCAAATTTTGATTTTAAATTTCACTTCATTACCATGATCATATATAGATGAAGAGGTAATTTGTGTTTGTGTTTGTTTAAGCATAGCCTATTTGGTGTCAACAACATAGGCTATCAAATTCTAAGCTAAAAAAACAAAATTAAACCACATCAAATATTGTCATTAAGCACAAAAAGAAATCACATGTTATCAAAATGTTGAATTTACATGATTAAGAGAGCTTCATTACCCCTAAATTGAAGGGGTTTAACCTTTCATATTTGTTATCCTTTCAACAAATGTAGAGTTCAACATAAAACAAAAACAAGAGGAAAATGCAAGCTAAGTAAGAAGAGAGCTAATTAAAATAAAATAAATGCTAATCTACTTGCATAAATTAAAACTAACTAGTAACATGAAAGGAAAAAGAGCATGTAAATAAAAATAGCATGAATGAAATTACATAAAAAAAATGGCTAAGAAGCTATGAAAGAGAAAAAAGAGTTTTTGTTTATTTTTTAGCCTAAAACTAAACTAACTAAAGAGGAGGCTAACAGCCTTAATTACATGAACATATTGAAAGTGATGCTAAGGATCATAATACAGAATAGTAACTAAGCTATCTACTAATGCGGAATAAAATAAAAATAGTAAAATAAATAACACCAGGGATTTTTATACTGGTTTGAACTCCCGTTCTACGTCCAGTCCCAGACTCCTTATGGAATTAAACTATCAACCCTCTCTTAACCCAGAGGAATAGGTATTACACTGCCCGAGCAACAGAACAGGACTTCTACCGCCTAGACAACTAAATAGGACTACTACCGCCTGAGCAACCGAATAGGACTTCTACAATACAGAGATTTTTTTTCTCGACTGATTGTGCTCTTTTGATAGCACGGATAAGCCTTTAGAGTACACCCTTCCTATAATCTTCTCCTTTGTTGTATATAGTTTAGTTTGTGAAGATTGGAAGTAAAATTTAATCACAAATGAATTTGTGCTTGAATGTGCAAGTGATTAAAACGAGATTTGAAAGCAAATGATAGAATATTTTGGATAATAAGTATATTAGAATAGAATCAGAAATTAAGTTATTAAAACAAATGAATTTAAGGCTATATATAGAGTTTAAATGGTGCAATTCTTCGTGAAGAGTTAAAGTCAAAAGATACGGAAACAACTCTTGAATCAAAGGTTGTTTCTGTTTATTAAAAGAAAGTGACCGTTCAGAAAAATAGCCGTTTTGAATATTCAGTCAACTGAGGGAAAATTTTCGGTCTTTTGAAAATTCAAAATTTTAAACTTTAATATTGAAAAGACACATAGTTCAGTAGACTGAATGGGGTGATTCGGTCGACTGAACCTTCAAGTACACTTGTGCACATGCACAGATTTTCAGTCGACTGAACATACCCATTCAGTTGACTGGATTCTGTGTTTCTGCCATATTTAATTCTATTTGAAAGCTTTTTGATGATGAACTTAAAATAAACGATTTTTAATGTGTGTATATGATTTGAAAATAATTTTAAAAACATGTGTGCACGCATATACCACCTAGGAGAAATTTTAACAATGATTAACTACAAAACTAGACTATAGACAAACCATTTATAAAATTTGAAAACTTCTCTCTGAATTCCTGGTCTTCAATCTATTATCGAGTAGAATAGCACCTTCTCCTGTAAATATGGTTAGTTCATATAATATTTACTTATATAGTTGCCAAGATCAAAACATCAAAATACAAGGTTCTAACATTCTCCCCCTTTTTGATGATGACAACTATGTAAGTTTTTAAATTTTTTATAAAAGCAATTGTAACTCCCCCTGAATAAATGATCTACCTGCTGAATATCTGCACATTTTATACTTCTCTCCCTTTGTCATCAACAAAAAGGAATATTTGTATAACCGGATAAATAATAGTATTATAGATGAATAAGTAAACTTGATTATTAGAGACAGGTAAAATTTTCATTTAAACAAACAACAAGTAAATGAAATTGAACAACATAACACTTAACAAATATTATCAAAACAACATCAATACAACATTTAAATAGACAACATATTAAATGAACAACGGAAAATGTGCAATGTGACAACATAAGAAACAACATAATTAATGAAAATTGATATGCATAAGATAAGATAAAGAAAAACTAAACTTCCACGCTCTCGGATACTTCCTCTTCTTCTTCCTCGGATGTAGACCAAGTGAAAGGAGCGGGATTTTCGGAAATACTTGAGAAGTAGAGCCGGTGCAAGAAATCTTCTCCCATATTTTATTTAAGAAGCCTTTGATGGAGTTGAGCTTCTTGTTGGTCTTGACGACGTTCTTTTTGACGGTGACCAATCGTCGATTGAGCTTGATTTGATTCCGAGAGAGAGTGGCAAGGCCTTGCTTTGCATTAAAATCTCCTTGAAGCTCTTGTATTTCGTCATCTTCTTCTTTTTTTCTCAATTTGATGTGAAGTAGAGGAGGAACCAATGTGTGTTTCGTGGGATTGCGGAATTCCTTGTGCTCGATCTACCGCCTATTGTTGGTAGCTAATGATTTGTTGAGGTTGAGGGCGTTTGGGCAAACTCATAAGACTTAAAGTCTTAGAGTTTAGCTCGCCAATGGTGATGAAGTCGGCATCGGGTACGGTAACTCCAAAATTCATGAGAATGCGCATGATATAGGCTACGTAGAAGATGGTTTTGTAACTCCTCTTATGATTGACGGTTAGAAATTCATCAAGAATGATTTTAGCCCAATTAACTTATTGGGAGGAGTAAATGGCGTAGAGTGCTTGAAAGTCTCTTTTGTAGACCTTCTTGTAACTCCTGGTATGAGGTTGAATAGATCGGATTAGCGCACGATGAAGAATTCGTGCCTTTGGTCGCAAGGCAATGGATTAAGAGCGGTTATGTCCTCGAAGAGAAATCTATGAGAGACTTCATCTTGATTGTCCATGTCGACATCAATGTTGTTGATGTCGGCTCCTTCGGATGGACAACGGAAAATATGGCCGATTCATTGAAGTGGGAGATAGATGCGGACGCTGCAAACCAACGTCCAAATGCAGTCATCTTTGTTTCTTGGATCTTGGTGATCCAAGTTCATGTTTGCGAAGAAGAGCTTGATGAGAAGAGGGTAGATTTTGACATATTGGGATCGAATCCAATCAAGCTGTCAAGCCCGCTAGCTTCGGTAGTTTCACGAATGGTATAAGTATTGAAATCGGGAAATTTGACGAAGGAGCCAACAAAGTTCATTGAGCTCTTCGTGACGTTGAATCGAGTAACCGTAATGTCGTTGTGAAGCCATGATCTTATTTGTCTCTCTGATGGTCCGGCGGAAGATTCTCTAGCTCTCTTGGTTCTTAGGGCCATTGGATTGAATTGAATTGAAGTAATAAAAATTGATTTAAGGAATAATGGGGGCTAGGGTTTAGTTGGCTGACATGAGATAGGGTTTGAAGTAAAGAAGATGAATATATAGGGTGGTTGAAAAGATAGGTTAGGAAATATGCATTCACATTTTTAAAAACCAAAAATATTCGAATCAGTCGACTAAAATTGTTGGGGTAGTCGACTGATATGCAGGGAATTCCTTCCCTCAAGTTTTTAGTGTAATTTTGACAAATTCAGTCGATTGAATTTAGGAGGCCAGTCGACTGATTTCTGGGAAAAAATAAGTATATAAGAACATTCAGCCGATTAAATTTTCAATTCAGTTGATTGTTGTGCAGGAAATTTCATCCCGCAATATTTTGCCTAAAACTTAGCTTTTCAGTCGATTGAAAAATGATGGAGTAGTCGACTTAATTTGTATAGTAAAAAAAATTTATATGCAGTTTCAATCGACTAACAGTCCAACTTCAGTCTGCTTAAACTGTCAAATTTTGCAATAAAGCCTTTTTAACTATAGGTTTTTCTGAAATAAACATAAACAATATATACTTTTATTAATTTTATAATTATAATTTCTTAGAAAACATAATATATTTTTATTTAATAGAAAAAATTTATTTTCTAAATTTTATATTTTTTTTAATTATAAGTCATACAATGATATAATACCTAGTTCTCGACGTAATTTAATAAAAGTATTTTCATTTAAAGGTTTTGTAAATATATCAGCTATCTGATTTTCTGAGGATACAAATTCTAATGAAATATTGCCTTTTTCTATATCATCTCAAAGAAAATGATGTCTGATATCTATGTGTTTAGTTCTAGAATGATTTATTGGGTTTTTCGATAAATTTATCGCACTTGTATTATCACAATAAATTGTTGGTTTAGAAAGATTTTATTCCAAAATCCTGAAGTGTTTACTGCATGTAGATTACTTGAGCACATGCCAATGTAGCAGAGATGTATTCTACTTCACACGTCGAAAGTGAAAAACTGAAACGCAATTTTGTTTCTTACTAAACCAAGATACTAAAGATCGTCTAATAAAGTGACAAGTACCACTAGTCCTCTTTCGATCCGTCCTACATCCTCCAAAATCAGCATCACTATATGATACTAATTCAAAAGGGCATTCTTTTGGATAAAAGAGACCGTAGTCTTTAGTCTTGCTTAAGTATCTCAAAATTCATTTCACTACCCGCAAATGTGATTCTTTAGGATTTGCTTGAAATCGTGCACACAAGCATACACTCATCATTATGTTTGGCCGACTAGTAGTTAAATATAGTAATGAACCAATCATACTACGATATAGTTTTCAGTCAACACTTTTGCCATTTTCATCTCTATCGAGATGTAATATAGTACTCATAGGAGTTGGTTTAGCAGAAGTGTTTTCCATACCAAATCGTTTTATGAGATCATTACAATATTTTTCTTGATTAATCAAAATTTCACTTTCTAATTGTTTAATTTGTAAACCAAGAAAATATGAAAGTTCTCCCATGTGAGATATTTCAAATTCTTTTGTCATAATTTTTGAAAATTCTTGACATAATTTTTCATTTGTAGAACCAAAAATAATGTCATCTACATATATTTGAATTATTAAAATATCATTTTTATCTTGTTCTATAAATAAAGTTTGATCTACTTTTCCAATTTTAAAACCTGAAATTAAATAACTTTTAAGATGGTCATACCAAGCACGAGGTGCTTGTTTTAAACCGTATAAAACATTTTTTAATTTATAAACATGATCTGGAAATTTTTATACTGGTTCGAACTCCCGTTCTACGTCAAGTCCCAGACTCCTTCTGGAATTTAACTATCAACCCTCTCTTAACCCGGAGGAATATGTATTACACGTCCTGAGCAACCGAACATGACTTCTACCGCCTAGATAATGGAATAGGACTTCTACCGCCTAAGCAAGGACTTCTACAATACAGAGATTTTTCTCTTGACTGATTGTGCCCTTTTGATAGCATGGATAAGTCTTTAGAGTACACCCTTCCTATAATCTTCTCCTTTGTAGTATATAGTGTAGTTTGTGAAGATTGGAAGTAAAATTTAATCACAAATGAATTTGTGCTTGAATGTGTAAGTGATTAGAATGAGATTTGAAAGCAAATGACCGAATATTTCGGATAATAAGTATATGAGAATAGAATCAAAAATTAAGTTATTAAAACAAATGAATTTAAGGCTATATATAGAGTTTAAATGGTGCAATTCTTCATGAAGAGTTACAGTCAAAAGATACTAAAACAACTCTTGAATCAAAGGTTGTTTCTGTTCATTAAAAGAAAGTGACCGTTCAAAAAAATAGCTGTTCCGAATATTCAGTCGACTGAGGGAAAAATTCCGGTCTTCTGAAAATTCAAAATTTTGAATTTTAAACTTTAATATTGAAAAGACACATAGTTCAGTCGGCTGAATGGGGTGGTTCAGTCAACTGAATCTTCAAGTACACTTGTGCACATGTAGGTTTTCAATCGACTGAACATACCCATTCAGTCGACTGGATTCTGTGTTTCTGCCATATTTAATTCTATTTGAAAGCTTTTTGATAATGAACTTAAAATAAACGATTTTTATTGTGTGTATATGATTTGAAAATAATTTTAAAAACATGTGTGCATGCATATACCACCTAGGAGAGATTTTAACAATGATTAACTACTAAACTAGACTAAAGACAAACCATTTATAAAATTTGAAAACTCCTCTCTGAATTCTTGGTCTTCAATCTATTGTCGAGTAGAATAATATCTTCTCCTGCAAATATGGTTAGTTCATCTAATATTTACTTATATATTTGTCAATATCAAAAAATCAAAGTACAAGGTTCTAACACATATGGGGTATTTATACAAGCCTATAACCCTAATGTATATTTTTGGGGACTACCCAAAATACCCTTGAGGAAGTGTGGCCACCAAGTTATCATTAGCATGAATTAATCATCCACTTAAATGTGCATGTAGCTTTAATTTCCATTAACATGTCAATTAGCTCCTAATTGTACATCATGGTAAGTGGGTAGGTGGGGTCCTCCATGTTGCATGAAATGATTTATTTCCATCTTTATTTGCTTGTCTTCTCTTGTGCATGCATATTTTCCATGAAGCCTTCATCATATTTCCATTCAAATTTCTATAAAATAACATAAAAATGTCCAAGTAAATTTTTTCAATTTAATACATGCACAAAAAATGACCATTTTGCCCCTATATGAAGATGAATAAATGATGATTTGAAAATAATTTGAATTTTGGTTTAAACATGTTAAAACACCCTATATGCTCATTTATTTAATTAAATTACATTAAATATGGAAGTAAAAATATACACATTTACGTACACATCATATGTGCTCTTCACAGACCTTCTAAATCAAGAAGATAGCAACGCACATGCCGATACTTTTTTGCTATTAAAGTCAAATACCAATTTCGCACCACTTCCTTCTTGCTCACAAATGGGTAGCTTCACCAATTTGGCCTTCTACACCTTGAAAAGCACTATATTCCTCTTTCACTCCCATCCAAGAAATCTCGAGTTGCTGTTGAGCCCTTTACACCAGTTCACGATTCTAATAACAATGATCAAAGAGATGTCGAATGTAACACCTCGAAAATTTTAATAAAATAATTAAAATATTAATAAGGTCAAAAGGGTAATTTTACATTAAAGGGTAAAATATAATTTTTCACAAACATTTGCATTAAGCCATGGGTTCTACTTCATTATGTCTGGAACGTCGTTTATAGTTAAGAAACATATATAACTTGTTAAATTTGATAAAACGGGTTGCAAATAGTGGAAAATATAACCATCGACATTTTCATAAATTAATACCTAACACTCATATCTGCTCTCTCCAAACCCTAGCCGACGCTTTGTGTGAACATATCTTCTTTCCCTTCCTCAAATATTTCTCACTAACAAAACAACATATCTTCTATTTTCAAAAATTCACAAATAAAAATAAAATAAGTGAACAAATCAAATTAGAAGAAAAAGAAGAAGAAGCCATGAATCAATAACTAGAGAGAGCAGTAAATTCAAGTCAAGGGAAAGGTTTCTACAAACAAGGTTAGTGGATTCTATCTATGAAATGCATAATAAGTAATTGACTTTCAATTATATACCTTCCTAGCAATACAAATATGGTTTTTATTCTCGAATCTATCCGTTTCTTTTAAATTTGTGAATTCAAATTATTTGGAAAACTCTAGGAAATGATAAATCTAATTGTTGAATTGTTAAATGAAAAGTAAATTATCTTTGATCTTATAGATCTAAATTGTATAACATACTTTAATTGATTTTGAAAAATAAAGAATGATTTGGATTGAAACTACCCTAACTTTAATAGACTTGATAATATGATGAATTGAATTGATTCTTTTTATATAAATAGAACATATCTGCTAGAATTTATTTAGATCCGATTTAATTTATATTAATATACACAGAATAATTGGTTTGAATATATGTATATATCTCTTGGAAGTATACATAGATAATGGACTGAAAAACTATGTACAAATGTTAGAATAAATCACTTGAAGTTGGGTATAAATAAAGAAACTATATCAAAGACTATTAAGCCAAACCCTGAAACCCATGCACAAACCAACGGAGAAGATAAGCAAAATAAAAGAGGAAAAGAAATCTTAAAAATTTGGAAAAACCATGTTTAGATGTTTGAATTATTTAACCAGATGTTTGAATTCAATCGTAAACATCTGAATGTGTAGACTTTTCAAAATAGAAAGATAACAGTTCAAAATAGACTCGATTTAGACGTTTGAGCTCTATAACCAGACGTTTGGAATAAAAGTTATACTTCTAAGAAGAAGATCCAAACATCTAAAGGCTTGGAGAAATTTTGTTTAAATAATAAGGGGTCAGACGTCTGAGTTACTACAGCAGACCCAGATTAAACCTGGACCCGGAGCAGGTCAGTAGGAAGGATCATGGAAACTCATTCGCACTTCTTTATTTCTTAGGAGTGCGCACAATAGAATGGAGTTGGGCAGCAAGATGGAAACATACTACCTTTAGTGAAGTCCTAGGCCCTCGCTTCATGAAGTTGGAATGTGACAATCAGCATGGAATGCAATTATGTCATAATTAGAAGTTCTTATCATTTGTAGCTAATCCTAGTCACCAATTGGTGAAGCTGGAAAGAATGAATGAAGACGTTCATCGAAAAAGGATTAGTGAATCCTAGATGATGGGAACCCTCGAGTGCTACTTGCGTAGCGATATAGAATTAGGAAGGGGACCAATGCATAGATGGCAAGTCGTCGAATAGTGATTCGATGAATGGGTTAGGCATTGGATGTATATTCGGTTAGGAGTGCCAATGCATGGACGATGAGTATCATTGAACAATGGATTCGATAAGTGAGCCGAGCATTGGATGTATATTCAGATAGACGTAACCCAAGATACTACTAAGGATGTTAACCTAATAAATAGTTAGGTAGTCTATCATTGAGACTGTATACTATTGATGTTTTCAACGATTATTCAATATGCTCCACCTAACAGTAGAAATTTCATAAACCATAATCGGATATTTAGGATAGTTAACCAATAATGTGAAATAACCAGCTCTTTATATATATAATACACACCAAGGGACACCACAAGTGTAGGATATAATAGAATTTTAATTACTTTTTGACACCATACCACTAGTGAAATAATTCACTCACTAGACTTTGTCTGACCCCCTCCTCTTTTTCTCATTTATACCCATTACTGAAGGACAGAGTAGCAAGTGAGTTGGTATGAAAGGTACATGGAGATGGCGATATGATTCTTGGAGGCTTAGATATTTATAATCATTCTCTTATGTATCACATTATATATTATACAGTCTTTTATTATGTAGTTATTTGAAGGTTTTATCTATGTCAGACTCCTTGTATTGGTCATTTTGAGACATTACTATATGGATTACGTTTTATTAAGACTGTTATTTGATTTTGATTATTAGCACTTATATTTTATTTACTTCCGCTATGAGATCTGAAAGTATAGAATGTTCCAAATTTTTATTTATCTTTGTATCATGTAAACTTTTCAACTTAACAATTCATACTTCTTGGCACAATGCGATTTCAAATGCCGCTTTGGGCCTTGGATCGGTATGTCCGACGGTGCGGTTTGTTGCATTTGGTATCGAAGCTCAGGTTTAGGATTCTTTAGGGATTAGGAGCATACTAACATAGCGTACTTGTATATTTTCATAATAATTATTGTATATTAATGAGTATAACGTGAACAGATCCTTATCATCTTAGTAATGTTTAACACTATCTGAGGAAAGTTGCTAATAATTCCTATTTACAGATAGCTAAGAATGAGAAATCAAACTAGAAATAATGCTGGTGAGGTAGTTGAGGTTCCAAAAGTGAACATTCTTATTGGTTCAGTCGGTATCTTAAGGAAAGAGGCTAGACTAAACTCGACCCCCATGAAGGACCCGCGTGCAAGTGCAAGTTCCAGCCCCAACTCCTTAACCCGCTTTGGACTTCTCTAATCTATATAAGAATTTCTAGAGTTTGAGCAGAAAGAATTATTATGGGATTGAATCATTTATGGAGACGTAGGCATGGTTGAGGAATCGTGATAGGATATTTTCTAGATGGGTGTGGAGGATGCAATAAAGAGAGAGAGAGAGCTTCATAGAATTTGCAAGGAGAGGCCTTACACTAGTAGAGGTTGTTATTTTTGAGACAAATGAGACTGGTATTGCATAGACTGATTTTAAGAGGCATTTTGAAACTAATTTTATTTTTGAGGCCGATGGGGAGTGAAGCTAGAGAAGAAGTTTATTCATTTGGAGCAAGGAGATCGAAGTGTTAAGGAGTATGTCAATGAATTTAATCGGCTAGCGAAGTATGGCTTAGATTTTATCAGCACACCAACAAAGAAGGCGATGAAGTTTGCAAATGGATTGAATCCGTCTTTGAGAGGGATTTCTTTGAGTCATGTACCTATTGGAGCCACTTTTGAAATCTTAGGCGAGATGCAATTATTGAATTATATAGAGAAGGAGGAACCCAAAAAAGTGGAAGGAAAGCCAATTCTGCAAAATCAGCGCAAAGGTGGGATGGGAGCTCAAGGAAAATAAAGAAGCAAGAGCTCAGGTGGAGAAAGTGCGAATTTAGAGGGCATTTGGCTAGGAACCGCAAGACGAACCTAGCAAAGGTCAAATGCTATAACTACAACTAGCTTGGTCACTTGAAGAGGCAGTGTCCAACCTTCTTTAAGACCTCTACTAAGGTGGCTCCAGCATATGCACTGGATGCTATTTGTAGCTTGAGTGTAGCTCCATCTATGTAGAAGGGGAAGAAAGTGGTCATCAAAGGTGTATTAACTCTTTCCAGTTTATCTATTCACACTTTATTTAGCATAGAAGCATCACACTCTTTTATTTCTAGTAGACCAGTAGATGAATTACACCTAAAGACTTGTATAGTTATAGACCCTTCGGTAATATTGAATCCAATGGGGAGGATCGATTCATTTGTCTATTATTTGTAAGGGTTTTAAGTTTTATATTTTGGGTGTTGAATTTGATTGCTATGCTTTGTTTTTGGAATTTCTGGGTTTTGTTTGATTTTATGAATGGACGACTATGTATGGAGTAATATATTGGATTGTGATAGTGAGGTAGTTTGTTTAAGTACTTGCAGAGGACGTAGCCTAGAGGTTACCGCGACACCAAGAATTCAGTTATGTTGAGTTATCTATATTCCTTGGGCCTATCACATGATGATTTAGCTTCAGTGCCAGTAGGTCGTCGCTAGCTAGATGTCTTTTTCAAGGTTTTTAGTCTTCCACCCCATCGGGAGATCAAATTTCAAATTTTTCTTGAAGAGACTACTAGGCCATTTCCCTATCCTTTAGGCATATGGCTTTTAAAGATAGACACAGGATAAACAAGCAAGTAAATGAGTTGTTGGGGAAGGCCTCTATTCGAAGAAGTATTTCAAAGTGTGGAGCGGTATTTATCATTGCTACTAAAGCAGATGGCTCCTTAAGACTTTACGTCGAGTATCGTGAGCTAAATAAACTGATAAAGAAGAATCATTATCCACTACCCTATATAGCTGATCTCTTTGATCAGTTAGTCAAAGAAAAAGTATTCTCTTAGTTTTACATGGCTATCGGGTTCCATCAATTGCACGTAGCTAATGATAGTATTAAGAATACTGCTTTTTGTACACCTGATGGACATAATCATGGTTAGTCATACCATCTGGACTGACCAATGCTTCATCATATTTTATCAACCTCACGAGTCGAGTCTTTAGAGGGTTACTAATAAGTTCGTGGTGGTTTTCGCTGATGACATACTTGTCTATTCAAAAAGCAAGGAAGAGAACAAGTTGCATTTAGGAGAATTATTCAATACTCCCCGTGGGCAAAAGCTAAAGGCGAAATTCTCCAAATGTCACTTTTAGCGCATAAAGGTTCCTTTTAAGGACATGTTGCCTTTGAGCATGGACAAGCGGTCAATCTCAAAAAATTTGCAGCAGTACATGATTGGTACGTACCAAAGAGTGCTACGGAAGTGAGGAGTTTTCTTAGTTTGGTGGGCTACTGTAAAAAGTTCATTGAGGACTTCGCTAAGATTTCTGCGTCATTGACATATCTTACCAAGAAGAATTTAGTTTTCTTATGGGACGCAGAATGTGTGGATGCTTCATTATACCGAAGGAGTTGTTGACTAATGCACTTGTTTTAGTAAACCTCGAAGGTTCAAAAGCATTCACAATATATATTGATGCTTATGGAAGAGGATTGGGTGTTGTGTTGATGTAGGAGGGTAGATTTGTCTGTTATGCTAATCAGTAATTAAAAGTTCATGAGAGAAACTATCCAACCTATAATCTTGAGTTAGCGGCTATTGTCTTTGCTCTCAATCCATGGTGGCATTATCTTTTAAGCGAGCGATTTGAGTTATTCATGGATCATAATTCTTTAAAGTATTTATTCTTCTAGAAAAAATTAAATTTGAGACAACAAAGAAGGATGGAGTTCTTGGCGTCTTATGATCTCAGTATCTCATAAACTCCAGGCAAAGCTAATGTTGTAACCAATGCCTTGATTAGAAAGCATGCAATGTTGAGTCCGATGTTCTTGGAATGGAAGCACTTGGAGTTCATTTCTACATTTTATTTTTGACCTTCATTGGACATTACAAAAGGATTGTTGGCAGCTTTAGATGTTCAACCTTCATTTATGTACCATATTAGTTCTCGTCAAAAGCAAGACAAGAAGTTAATGGATATTTTTGAGAAGCTGAACAGGGGAAAGCATTCGAGTCATTTGGACCATTATTACATTAATCCAAAGGGTGATTGGGAAGAGATGGTAGGTTGTGTGTCTCATTATGGAGTTGATCGATATGGTACTAGTAAAGCCCCACCATTTTAGAATGACTAGTCATCCTGTTGGTGGCAAAATGTATCTAATATGAAGTGATTCTTTTATTGGCCTGGTATGAAGAGGCAAGTAACAGAGTATGCTTCCAAGTGCGTGAATTTCTAAAGGGTAAAGGAGGAGAAGAAGAAGCCTGGTAGGTTATTGCAGCCTCTAGATATTCTACTTTGAAAGTGGGAAAGTACCTTTATTGATGGGCTACCTAAGAGTAGAAGAGGTAATGAGTGTGTTTGGGTCATAGTCGATCGACTGACCAAATGCACTCATTTTATTCCAGTCAGTTGTTCAAGGAAAGCTTCATCTTTGGTGACTTTATATTTGAGAGAGGTATTTCGATTGCATGGAGTTCCTTCTACCATTGTCAGCGACCGAGATCGCTTTGCACTATTGACTTTTAGAGGAGTCTTTAGAGGGCCTTCGGCACTGAATTGAATTTAAGTACTAATTATCATCCACAGATGGACGGGAAGAGTGAGAGGGTGAACCGAGTATTAGAGGACATGCACGAATGTGTATCTTGGACTTTGGTGGTTCTTGCGAGGATCACCTGCTATTAGTAGAGTTTTCTTACAATAATAACTATCGGGAAAGTAGTGAAATGGCACCGCTTGAGGCATTGTACGAGAGGTCTTGTAGGTTACCATCTTGTTGGTGAGATACTACGAATAGAATCATTCTTGACCCAGAGATTATAAGGGAGACTTCTAAGAAGGTAGAGTTGATCCATACAAGGATGAAGACTGCACAAGATAGGTCTTTGTTGATAGGAGATGCACAGAGTTGGAGTTCGTAGTTGGCGACATGTTCTTTGTCAAGGTATCGCCACATAGACACGTGATGAGGTTTGGTAGTTTGAAAAAGTTAGCGCCAAGGTTTGTAGGGCCTTTTCTAGATCCTATAGAAAGTAGGGAAGTTAGCTTATAGAGTAGAGCTTCCTGAAAAGATGGTAGGGGTTCATAATGTCTTCCATCTGCCACACTTGCAAAAGTGCCTTAATGATTCACCTATCATGGTTGACCCGGGTCAGTTAGAGGAGGTAGAAGTAGAGGAACGGTCTCTTGTCCATGCACCTACTCACATTATTAAGCATGGGACAAAGCGACTCCACAACAAAGTCATTAAACTGGTTAGAGTCCAGTAGGAGAAAGATCCAGTTGAGAGTGTATGGGAGCAAGAGGAGAAGATATGAGCTACTTATCCAGAACTCATTTCTGGTACGTTTACATTTAAATTAGTATAATTATGAGTACGCATAGTATTTAGCTTAGAATATCCCATAGGTAGGAATGCTTGGATGTTAGGTATTGTTGTGAACATATCGCTAGGACCTGTTTTGAATGATGATTGCTAACTGATGAATTTTATTGGTTAGCATTGCACATATGGGTTGATATATTTAGGTAGCTTACAACACATACCATTTTACTCATTTTATTTTTTCAGTTATATGCATATGGTTATTGAAATTTTCATATTTATTGAATGGTTGCACATCCATGTAGAATTACAAGTATATAGGGCATTGCATAAATTTTGGATACATGACATAAGTACTTGCATTATAGGAGGTTGACTAGTTTAGGAGACCGCCTAATTTTACATCAACTATATGTTCATATGCATTCCATACTTGCATGTACGTATTACATTAGAAATTGAAATTAAGGACAATGGTTGCAAGTGACTGATGGTTGACTAGATGATTGTTGATATTGGTTTTCATATACGCAGGTTGTAGTTTTCCGTCCTTAGAGATTTCAAAGACGAAATCTTTTTGAGGGGGAAGATTGTAACACCCCAGAAATTTTAATAAATTAATTAAAATAGTAATAAGGGCAAAATGATAATTTTACATTAAAGGGTAAAAACGTAGGTTTTTAAAAACATTGAAATTAGGTCATGAAACCTTTTTCATTATGTCCGGAATGTTATTTAAAATTAAGAAACAAATATAACTTATTCAATTTGATAAAATAAGTTGAAAATAGCAGAAAATATGACTAGTGGCATTTCCGTAAATAGGGATTTTAGGATTGACTCAGCAAACCCTAAAATTTAACTATAATTAACACCTAACCCTCATACCTGCTTATTCCAAACCCTAGCTGCCACTCTATACGTACGTACTCTTTCTCAAATACTTCTCAAAAATTGAAACAACATATTTTCTATCTTCAAAAATTTACAAACAAAAATAAAAATAAAACAAGAGAAGAAATCAAACTAGAAGAAAAAAGGAGAAAGTTGCAAATCATCAACCAGAGAGAGCAGTAATTCAAGTCAAGAGATAGGTTTCTACAAGCAAGGCGAGTGGTTCTACCAACGACATGCGTATGTTGGAAATAAGTAGTTGGTTTTCAATTATATACCTTCTTAGCAATACAAATATGATTTTTATTTTGAATCTATTAGTTTCTTCTAAATTTGTGAATTGAAATGATTTGGAAAACCTTAGGAAATGATAGATCCAATTATTGAATTGATAAACGATAAGTAAACTATCTATAATCTTATGGATCTAAATTGTATAACATATTTTGATTGATTTTGATAAATAAAGAAAGATTTGGATTAAAAATACCCTAACTTTTATCAACTTGATAAAATAATGAAATGAAATTGATTCGTTTTATGTAAATAAAAAATATATGTTGGAATTTATTTAGATTCGATTCAATTTATATTGACATACACGAAATAATTGATTTGAGTATTTATTTAACTCTTGGAAGTATGCATGGATAATTAACTAAAAAATTATGTACAAACGTTAGAATAAATAACTTAAAGTTAGTAATAGAACAAAATAAACTATATCAAAGACACTGTGAAGCCAAACCCTAAAACCCATACTCAAATCAACGGAGAAGGAAAACAAAATAAACAAAGAAAATAAATCTTAAAATTTTGAAAAAAATCACGTTTATACATTTGAATTGTTTTACCAGACATTTGAATTCAATTATAAATGTCTAAATTTGTATACTTTTCAAAACAGAAATAAAACAGTTCAAAATAGACCCAATTTAGACGTTTAAGTTCTCTAACCAAACGTTTGAAACCATAGTCAGTTGTCTACGGACAAGATCTGAATGCCAGGAGATAAAAAATTTAAATAATATAGGGATAGACTTCTAAATAGAAAATCCATATGTTTGAGTTACTACAGTGGACATAGATTGAACATGGACATGGAGCAGGTCAAATAGGAAGGATCGAGGAAACTTGTTCCCATTTCCTTATTTCTTGAGAGTGCGCGCAGCTGAATGGAATCGGGCAGCAAGCTGGAAATGTACTGCCTTTGGTGAAGTCCTTGGCTCTCGCTTCATGAAGTTGTAACGTGACATTCAATGTGGTGTGTGATTATATCGCAATTAGAAGTTTTTATCGTTCATATTCAGTCCTAGTCACCAGTTGGTGAAAGCTGGAAAGAGTGGATGAAGATGTTCATCAGAAAAGGATCGGTTAATCCTAGGTGAGGGGTAGATCAACCCTTGATTGATATTTGTATAACATATAAAACTTAGGAAGTTGACCAGCATGAATGCATAGATGGCAAGTATTGTTGAACAGTGATTCAATGAATAGTCTAGGCATTGGGTGTATATTCTGTTAGGAGTGCAAGTGCACAGATGGCATGTATCATTGGACAATGATTCGATGCGTGGGCCAAATATTGGATGTATATTCAGATAGATGTAACCAAGGTAATTACTACTAAGGATATTAACCTAATAAATAGTTGATAGCCTATCATTAGGACTGTACATTAGAGATGTTCTTAGGGATTACTCAGTTTCAGTTTGCTCCACATTGCAGTGGAACTTTCATAAGTAATATTTTTACATTTAGGATAGTTAACCTATAATGTGAAATAACTAGCTCTTTATGCATATTGGATACACTAATGGACACCTAGGTGTGGATATACTTGAACTTTAATTAGTTGTTGTTGACACCATACCACTAGCGATATATTTCACCCACCAGACATTGTCTGACCTAGGGCTGTCAATGGGTCGGGTCGGGTTCGGGTCAGGTCAAGTCGGGTTTGGGTTGATTTTAAATAGGTTGGGTCAACCCGTTTATTAAACAGGTCAGAAATAGCTCAAATCGAACCCGGCCTGATTATAAACGGGTTGACCCAACCCGATCTGGTAACCCGATTATAAACGGTTCGGGTCGTAAACGGGTCGGATCAACCCATATAAGGTATAAACGGGTCGCAAACAGGTCAAATTCGGGTTCACGGGTCAGGTTGGGTTATAATCGGGTCTGGCCAACCCATATAAGTATAAATGGTTATAAACTGGTCAAATTCGGGTTCACGAGTCAACCTAAAACCCACCCGTTTATAAATGGGTCAAATTTGGATTGACCTAAAAATGAACCGCCCACTTAAACAGGTTAGGTTAACGTGCTAATTTCCGTGTAATCTTCGGGTCGTGTTACGGGTCGTGCTGGAAATTAACAACCCTAGTCTGACCCCCTCCTCCTTTTTCCCTTTTATATCCAATATAGGAGGACAAAGTAGCAAGTGAGTTGGTCTGGAAAGATACATGGAGATGGTGACATGATGCTTGGAGGCTTAGGTATTTATAGTCATTCTCTTACGTATAACATTGTATATTATACAATCTTTTAATCTGGAGTTATTGGGAGGTTTTATCTATGTTAGACTCCTTGTATTGATCATTTGGAGAAAATACTTAGGATAGTGAAGAAATGAATGCCTTTCTTCAGTAATTCTTCGCCAATGTAATTGAAAAAAAATCTGAAGTGGTTGGGAGAAATCTATGTTGTCATAGTAGCTGATGCCTTAGAAGAGATACTCTACAGAGCTGCTGTGGATGATGAAGGCATAACTGGGGAGACACTGAATTTTCTCTTCTTGGATGAGGAAGACATCGTGGCTCTGGAAAGAGGTAAAGCTATTCTGGCCACATTGGGACAACAATTCATTATTGAGGCTCCTCCGGACTCTAGTGCATTGGGTCAAGCAGAATCATCCGCTCCTGCATTAAGAGAGCCCGCAAGAGAACAAATTCTGCGGTGGCTACCTTTGAGGCAGTTGTCACTGAGACTCCTATCTCAGCCGTGTCAAGCACCGATGCTCCTTATTCCCCTCCTTTAGTTATCCAACCATCTAAATCTTTTGCCAAGGAGAGTGAAATCATCAGGTCCTCATCCAAAAAAACCATACTTAGTAATGGAATTTCTTTCGTCTCTCCGGTCTTTGAAAAACTTCATCTCTCGCTAAAGGACGTCACTAAATTATACTATTCTGTCTGTCAAGTTATAGGTCACCCATCCCTGCCTTCTTTGCCACCAACCGCTCAAGGTCTGGGTCCAAGTGCTATTTCTATCACCTTAACATCCATCATCATAGAGCTGACTGTCCTAGCTTCTCCTTCTAGCTCCAGGCCTGGACTTGACTCTCAAAAAATAGGGGTATTGGAACGGTTGGAGGATATCAATCAGTCCCTTGTGGAAAAGGTCACAATCATATGCGAGAAGGACCTAGATGATCATATCACCATGGTGAAGAGGCTGAAACTCGACTACGAGAATATCAACATCAAGCTCGAGTCAGGAACTGAAAAGTCTACACTCGGCTCTGGAAAGTCGTGCTTTACTTCCAAGCTTACCTCGTTGAAAATCAGGACAACTAAAATTCATTGCTTGGGCGATGCTTCAAAATCTTCTGATCCTGCTTTCGACAAACCTGAAGACCTGCCAACTGGACTACTAAAGAAGAACCCATATCTCATGAGGGAAGAACTCCAATGCAAGAGGAGATCTAGGAATGGAAGAGTTCAAGGAAGCACTTGGCGAAGCTTAGAACTAAGAGCAACAAGCAAAGGAAGAAGAAATAGGTGACTGGCCGAGCTTTTGGAAAGACTGTTTCTTTTTGTCTTTTGATGTATTATGTTTTTCTTTTGCATACAAGCCGACATTGTACAAGGGTAGCCCCACAACTTTTGTATAAAATGTTAGTGTAAGGAAAAGACTATTTTTCTATACAGCTTTTGTCATATTTACATTTCTGTAATTCTGCTCACTTACATATATACCTGCTTGCATATATAATATATTTAGTTGTAATTTAATTATATTTATATCATTCATGCTTGTGTCTGTGCAATGTCATTATTTACTGTAAGTCTATACATATAAATAAATCTCTGGAATTGCTTGTTAATATTTCGTTATTTGGTTTTGTTTATCGTTATTAGGGTACTTCATTTTTAATTAAAAAAAACTATTTTCATTTGGCCATCTCCATGGCTAAACTAGTTTATCTTCGGTCGTGTTCCATCTGACCATTAACAAAGTAGTAGTCACTAAAGCATTCAGCTTTGTATCGCTTTCTGTTTTTGGGAAACAACATTCTGAGAGGCTATCTCTAGACACTGAACTTCGACCTCGTCTAACCCTGGGTGTTGACCAAATATGTTCATGTACCTGCATTACTTATCATCGGCCAAGCTGGCTCATCGAACCGTAAGTGTGGTCATAACTACAAATAGTTTAATTATTCACCAATCCCTACCTTCGAGGATCGATATTTCAGATGCTTATCTCTGAGCATTGATTTCCAACTTCACTTATCTTCGAGCATTGATCAAAATCATTCACTAACCCTTATCATTTATCCTTAGTCGGGCATGTCTTACCGAGCCATAAATGTGGTCGTGGAATCTTCGATTGTGCACTAGTTCCTATCTCCCGTAACCTGTGTTTCGGTTGCCTAACTCTAGGCATCCCTCATTGACTTTGCCAATATCTGTGCATTAGTGAAAGAGTATAGGGACAAGGGAAAATTGTTTAATTGACTCTAGTGTGATTATACTCGTCGGACCTGATCATGGGTCGAAGGAGATATTTGGTACCTATTTTCAAGTACCTGATTGAAATGCTAGTCACGCAGCACAAAGATTAGCTTACAAGAATATGATTCCATTGGTTTAAAAAGCCAACTTTATTTATAAACAAGGGAAATGGTAAGTTCTGCCTTAATATATTAGCCCCGGTTCACTAAGGGTCTTATTTACAAAAAATAAAATAAATAAATCTTAGTTAAATAGGATCGTAAGTACTCATTATTCCACACCTATGAAATTAGGATCTTATAAACAGTCGATAGCTTGCAATTTCCATCTTTAAGATTCTGTTCAATTACATAAGGAGCTTCCCAATTTGGTCCAAGTGCCCTCGTACTAAAAAGGATTCTTTTTAGATTGAAGTCCCCTACTTTAAAGTATGGTTCTTGACCTTAGCGTTGAAATGTCGTGCTACTTATTTTTGGGGAGCAACTAATCTTAATTCAGCCTCTTTTCGTTTTTCGTCGACCAAGTCGAGGGATTCAAGCAAGAGTTTCGCGTTCAACTTAGATCATAGTGTTTTCTTCGATGGTAAGGGATTTCCAATTCTATCATAATCATGGCATCGGCTCTTTAGGCCAAAGCAAATAGAGCGTGCTCAGTCGTGAACTTATGGGTCGTTTTATAAGCCCACGGTGCTAGTGGTATGTAACAACCCTACTTTCTACGCCGTATAAATAAATAAATTTAATTAAGTAAAAAATTTATGGATTCGATGATCAATTTAGTTGCCTTTAGTTTTCCTCTGTTATTTCTTCAAGATGGATTTGATGATCTTGTTCACCGCCTTCACCTATCCATTCACTTGCGAGTGTGCTCATACCGAGAAGCTCTTTGTAATTTTATACTGGTTATAAAAGTCTTTGAACTTGGTACTCTCGAATGAGGTTCCATTATTAGTAATGGTCTTCTATGGGACTCTAAATATACATATGATGTTCTTTACCATAAATTTGATCACTTTCTTTGTTGTGATCATAGCTAGAAGTTACGCTTGGGCCCACTTTTTAAAGTAGTCCACATCTACAATAGTGTATTGCGTTTTTCCCTTTGACATTAGTAGCACATTGATTATATCAATTCCCCTAACCGCAGATGGCCATGGGCTAACCATTTGCGTAAGCTTTATGGATATGGCTCTTGGTATTTTTATGAACCTTTAGCATCTATCGCACTGTCTAGTATAATCAGCTACATCTTGGCTGATCGTTGGCTAAAAGTATCTACAATGAAATATTTTCTTTGCTAAAGTCTAACCCCTAGTGTGATCACCACAGCTTCCTTTGTGTACATCCGAAAGGATTCTCTTTGCTTCGTCATTGGTGACATAACCAAGAAGGGGATTGAGAAACCTCTTCTATATAGCATTTCTTCTTGCATTATGAATCGTGGTTCTTTAAAAAGGAGTTTTCTCCATTCATTCTTGTCATTAGGAGGGTTCCTTCAACAAATAGTCTTTAATTGGAGTCATCCACGACTCCCTTTCTTCCTCGGCCTTTAAGATCTAGTCGACATCCATCTAGTTGATGATCGACGCTGAAAAAACTTCCATCAGAACAAGTCCCATAAGTTATGCATCCCTAGACCTTGTTAGCCTGGCTGGTGAATCATCGTTCACATTCTCCTCTATTGGTATGTGCATAATCATATAGTATTCGATATTATTCAATAGTTATAGTATCGTCATTACGTAAGGGTCCCTTCTCGCTCATTTAACCTGAAATTCCTTCTTGACTTGGAAAACCACCAACTGGGAGTCATCAAATATATGTAGTGTCTTGACCCTAAGTTCCTTCGCTAAATAAAGCCCCACAATCAATGATTTATATTTGGCTTCATTGTTCGTTGCTGGGAACTCTAGCTTTAATGCATAGCATATTATTCATCCTACCAGGGATACGAGAATCACTTCTGCATCGAAACTCCATTCATGGGAGCTCGATCTACATGTAACTTCCATTGGGAAGCTTGGACCATATCTTCTTCCACTTCTCCATCTCGGATAGTGAATTTAGCAATGAAATAAGTTAATGCTTGCCCTCGTATCGCCTTTCTAGGATGGTATGTGATGTCATATTGGCTCAGCATGATGTTCCATTTCAATAATATTCCTGAGGTCTCGGGTCGATGCAATACTTGCCTTAGTGGTTGATCGGTAAGCACTTTTATCGAGTAAGCCTGAAAGTATGGTCGTAGATTCCTCAAAGAAATCAACAAGTAGAATGCTAGCTTCACCAAATTCGGCTATTCATTTTCTGCTCTGATAAATCGCTTGCCAACATAGTGTATAGTCCTTTGGATCTTAGATTCCTCATGTACTAAGGCTACACTTAGTGCCCATGCGGATATCGCCAAATAGATCAATATATCTTCACCTTCTAAAGGCTTCAACAAAATTGGTGGTCTCCCCATATGCACTAACAATTTCTAGAAAGCTCCAGGCATTTCTTGGTCCAAACAAACTTTCAATTTTCTTTTTTGAGGGCATCAAAGGACGGAATACACTTATTTATCGCCTTCGAAATTAACCGACTTGGTCTACAACTTTCCCGTTCAAGCTCTGAATTCCCTCATTGTCTTTAGGGCACTAACATCTTTCAACACTAAAATTTTCCCTAGATTGGCTTCAATACCCCTTAAGTTCACAAAAAAACTCAAAATTTTGCCGAGGCGAAACCGAAAGACACTCCATTGAATTGAGCTTTATTCCATACTTCCGAAGAACCCCAAAAATTTCAGCATGGTCATCCATGTGATTCATTGATCGTTGTGACTATACTAGCATATAGTGCACATAAACCTTTATTGTCCATTTGATTTGATCTTCAAATGTCATATTTACTAATCATTGGTAGATAGATCCAGCATTCTTCAAACTGAGTAGCATTACTCGATAGCAGTATAAGTCTAAATCAATGATGAAATTTGTATGCTTTTGATCTGGGACTTGCAATGCAATTTGGTTGTAGCCGGAATACGCATCCATGGAGAATAACAATTCATGTCTAGCATTTGAGTCCACAAGTTGGTCTATCTTCGGCAGCGGGAAGCTGTCATTTGGTTATACTTTATTCAAGTCCGAATAATCGATGCATGTTCGCCATTTTCCATTTGGCTTCTTGAATAATACAAGATTCGATACCAATTAAGGGTGGAAGGCATCGTGGATAAAGTCGGTTATCTTTAGCTTTTCCACCTCATTTTCAATTAAGTGAATAACTCCAGACCTAGGCTGTGTCTCTTCTCCTTCGCAGGAAAGCGTCTCGGGTCAATATTCGACATGTGGCATGCTATGCCTAATGATATTCCATACGTATCGGAATGTGTCCGCGCAAACACATCCAAGTTTTCCCGGAGAAACCTTACTAACTCCTTTCTCATCTTTATGCTGAGCTAAGATCTAACCTTGAGGACCCTAGTAGGATCATCATCATCGATTAAGATGTTGATCGTCAACTCCGCTGGTGCCGCCTTCACATTCGCTGGCTCCTTTCGGTGGTCCATAGGTTTGTAGAACTTTCTATGGGATCCGAGCAACCCAAGCCAGGGCTTGGAAGATAATTGATATTCATTCATGGTTTTGATGCAAAGAGCCTTCTCTGCACCTTTCTCAAGTCGCTTTGCCTCTCTGAGCTCAGCGATATAGCATTCATGATCAGTGCTCTGCTTGCCTTGAATAGCTCCAACCACATTCTCAGTAGGGAACTTCATCATCAAGCACCATGAGGTCAGTGCTATTTTGAAACTGGCAAGGGCCGGTCGGCCCAGAGTAGCATTGTAAGCAGAAAACCCATCAACTATCACAAAAATATGCACCCGCACAATCTTGAAATCACCTTTGCACGATTCCGCCGATAGGTTGATACATCTGATAGGCTCTTTTGCATCTCCGGTAAATCCTTGAATGCAGGATTTACTGGCTTTATGTCCTTCGGACTGATCTTCATTTGGTCAAACGTCCTTTTGGATAGAATATTAACTAAGCTTCCATGGTCAATCAGAACTCGGTGTGCAGCTGCTAGCTCTACCATGGTCGTCATAACCATGGGGTCAAGTGTCGGTGCTAGCATCGCATCAGTGTCTCTATTTCTAAAAACAATATCATCATTCATCGCCTCTAGTTGTTTTGCCGGTGCTCCATCTTCGACGGCAAAACAACTCTTCTACGACACGTGCTTTAACAAACTTCCATATTGTTTCATCTCATTCCAGCTCTTCTCCATTGGATGAGGTCCTTCGGTTATTGTATTAATGACAAATCTACCATTCGATCACCTAAGCCCCTCTTCAATGGACCTAGGTTGATCCCTCTAAGCGTCCTTCCATTAAGGTCAAACATTCTATTCGCTATCCTGCAGGTCTCTCACATACTGCTACAACTTCATTTTACATATCATATTTTTGATCAAGATTCTCAAGTGACGACACTTATTAGTATTGTGCTCATGAGTGTATAGAAGTGATAATACTTCCCTAAGCATTGTTCGGCTTTAGTTGCCTCCCTCCAAGGTGGTTTCTTGCAATTCTCCATTCCTTGCATAACAAGGTAGATATTTTCAACCATATTGTTCAACGGAGTATAATCCTCCAATTTCAAGTACCTCAGACCCTTTTTGGTATCATTTCTTTTACCCCCGGCGCCTTAATTTCTTCTCTTTGATTATTGTTATTAGTTTCCATATTACCGCAACGTTATTGATGCTCACACCGGTCTATTTAATAGTGACATATCTCTATACAACATCATTCAACGATCTACTACCATCCTTTCCAACGGCCAAGTCTACCTCTTCCGAGTGCATAAACTGGGATGCCTTGCAATAAAACTCCTCTATAGTAGATGGTTGCTTTCTCATTAGCCATCTACCAAACAATGTTTCCAGGTGTACCCCCCCAGATTAAGGCCATCAACATAATATCCTCCTTTAGATTGCTCACTTCGGTCATAACAGTGTTAAATTGACTTAGAAAATCTTTTAGGGTCTCTCCAGCACCCTGATGAACACTCGACAAGGACATTACATCCTTCGATTGAACGGTAAGGAATTTGAACTGCTTCATAAACTTTCTCGCCAATTGATAAAATGAAGATAGTACTTCGCCGCAAGCCAAGTGAACCACATCGTAGCCACCCCATATAAGAATATAGGGAACACCTATACCTCACTACATCTATTTCTCTTGCATCGCCCATGTGCCACTCATATTTCAATAGATGTTGTGTGGATTATGTCATCCCATTATATGATGGCATCATTGGCTTGATGAACTTTCTTGGATATTCCTCCCGTAAAATATCATCAGTGAATGGGACCCTTCTAGATGCTAAGCCTCATTCTTCATTCTTCCTCCATTAATTCTCATTCAGTAATTTCCTTACCATATCAATAATATATGTTTGATTTCCTTGATTATCTAGATGATGATTATTAAGAACAACCCTGAGTGTTTGAATTTGCAAACATTCTCAGTTTGTTCGATGACATCTAGGCATCCCTGCATCCGGGAGAGCCACTTGACCAATCTTTTGGGAGACTTGGCTGGTCATTGCCATTCATCTTAACACCGTCATTTTTTGTTCCAGCATTGTTCCCAATAATGTTTTCATTATCCTACAAATTATCCTCGCTATAAAAAGATCAATGGCTTCATGTAAGTGTGCTCTGGCACTACACAAGACATGCTCGGTACCAACTTAATTTTGTTCGGTACTGACCATGTTGGTTGTGGCCAACACTAGGACACTTCCTCCTATAATACCCTTCAACGTCCCAATATTTTTTCCTTTCATCTTCTACTTGCCTTCTCTCTTGTTCCGATTAGATGAAGACGAGCTTTCTTCTTCAGAACTTGAAGGCAGTGAATTCCTACGACTCTTCATACGACTTTGTATTTACTGAGCTAGCAAGGCAAAACTTTCTTCCATCTTATCAAGAAGGGATTTCTGACTAGTAAGCATTCTTTGGTTCATCTAATCCATTATCCTATCAAGTTCAACCTTTCACACTATCTCCTATGGGGCAGATGGTCCTAATAAAGTATTCAACAGTTGAGCTGTTTCATCATTGTGGTGAGAAGGTTCATCTTATCCTCTTCTTCGATAGTGGCTCCAGATCTTGTGGAAGCTTTCTTAGAGGTCATTTCTTTAGATCTATAGCAACTATTGTTGGGATCTAACTTTTGGATGCGTGCAATCTACAATACTAAGCTAGATCTACTCTTGACAAGCTCTATTCTCGATGAAAGCACCAAAATTATTGGACCAAAAAGTGGTACAACACCCCAATCGAAAAAAAGAAAGATAGGTCTGAGTAAAATCAAAGAGAAACAACAAAGAACATATGATTTTTATAGTGTTCGGCCAAAATTCGTGCGTACGTCTATTAGATCTGAATTCATCACAAGTATAAGCATTATTATAAAGGTTTTAGATATTGAAAGCAAAATAAGGTCGGATTCAATAGCACTTAATGAAAATGGTTGAAGTGGAGACTAAGAGATGAAGAATATTGAGGCCAAAGGTCCCAAACGTCCTCTCTAATTGCTCTAGTGCTTCTATTTATAACTAGAATCGTCTGTCTTAGTCGCCAAATCATGAAATAAATGGTAAAACCTCTGTCCCAAGAGAATAGGAAGGAAGAAAACCTCTTTCTAAAGCCAAAAATCATGTTGGTACTCACCATAGTGGTCGTCCATGAAGGAGTTCATATTTGCTTAAGTCTTAATCCTCTAAACTCTATGGAATGACCCCTCCGCAAGATCAACTCGGTATCGACCATAATTTTGGTCGGTATCGATTGTTGCTTTAACAAAATTGACTCCAAATTTTCTAAGGTGATTCTTATAGCCATTCCAAGCATGCCCCCAAGCTCTTAATCCATTCGGTCTTCGTTCCAAAGTCCAGATTCACTTAGAAGCTGCTCGATTCAAACGCTGGATAACAACAATATTATGAAATTAAAATAAAAATTACGTTGAACAAAACTAATGTTTAAATTTAAATACTAATAATTTAAAATCCAAAGTTCAAATTTACACTACAAACTCATATCACTTCATTAACATTAAATACGGTTTAATGTTCCTAACTTTCTTTGTAAGAGCACACTAAAAGATCCAGTGTATAATGAAATAAAAGAATTGTTTACAACCAAATTGGTCACAAACACTCAAGAATAGATTTATGTAGAGAAGTAAGTGAAGAAAATAAAATTAAATTGAGGAAAAGATTAAGCTAATAACAAATAGAAAGTAGTAATCAGAAACACAGAGATTTATAGTGGTTCCCCGTTGTATGCCTACGTCCACTTTGAAGATTATCTTAATTGATCACTTATAAATCTGATTACAACAGTCCGGAATAGAGTACACTTGATTATAATTGATTACAATAGAGTTTAGAGTAACAACCAGCATAAAGATCCTCAGAATGACCCATTAGGCCAATATTTATAAGTGAAGATGACCACCAATCTCTCTGAAACTATGGTTGATGGACCTTCTAATCTACATGGGGCTACCAAAGGGTCTCTAGGCCCAATTCCCAATGAGGAGGGATCAGTACCAATCCCTTCATTGGTTGATTTTTAGGCAGCGATCCCTACAGTGTCTTTTTCATGCTAAAATATGTTTGTACTTCAATTATCATGTCATTTGGACCATTGGAGCTCGAGTTATGGTTTAATCTTTGACTTGATATCACTTGTGCACTACTAACAGCCGAACCCTCTACAGGGTTGTATGCCGATCCCTCAAAGTTTGTCCTTATGATGTGCGATCCCTAAGGTAGGTTCCCTAGGGTACACATACCTTGCCTTCCAAATTTCATAGGTTTTGGAGTTGTGAATCCCGAGATATAAAATGTTGTATGCATAAATGCACTTAGAACTTGTTGGATGCCGATCTCTCTTTAATATAGCATGTCGATCCCTCTCAATCAATCATGTCAATCCCTTCCAAATTACCATGCCTTGCTGAACCCTTCCATTCATTAATCCATATTCCATGCTTTGAACATCCTACATTGTACATACATCAAACCCATTCAATTCTGACTTTATATAAACATCTGTACTCGACCTCCAGGCTCTACAATCACCATTCTGGAGTCATTGGCCTTGATGGAAATCAGATCTAACTCATGTAGCAAATTCAATATAGCCAGGCTAGAATGCCGAGTAACACTTTACCCCTAAAGAATATCTTGTGATTAACATGACGTGCTTTGAATCGTTGAGAATGAGATCCATCTAGCCTTCTGAGCAGTTGCTATTCTTTTATCGAATCATTTTTCCAATGCGTCGAATTATTCATTGATTGCCCTGACACCTGGTTGATTTCCAATAATATAAATCTAGCACCATATCACGTCGACTGATATATATAAATCTGGTTCTGCGAGACTAACAATTTTTTGTTATTTGGTTCAGCCTTGAACTCGAAGGTTTCAGGTTTGACTTCAATTGCTGTCAATTTCAAAAATTGAACTTTTAAGTCATACGCAGGTGTGCACATTCGTACACACGTTCTTGTTGTTAGCTTTCAGACATATTCGAACATTTACATAATACTTTGTATGTTCATGTTCATAGCCGAACCCTTATAACCATTTTTTATTTATACATTTCATTCATATTTTTTATGTAGGGATTGGCATATGCTTAGTCGATCCCTATTATTCCCTCTCTTTTTAATGTAGGGGTCGGCATATGCTAAGCTAAGCCCTCTCACTCCTTTCTTCTCTTCTTTTATTTTATTTTTTCTAGTCTTTTGTAGGGATCGGCATATATGTATGCCAATCCCTCTTTTGATCCCATGCTAACAGGGATCGGTGAGCTCCTATGCCAATCCCTTTCTCGACATTATGTACCCGCTGTTTTGGGCCGAACCCTCTCCCATATATATACCAACCTTCCATCCATTCCATTCTCATTTCTCTCATTTTCTTGCCTTTGCACCGAACCCTTGCTTTTAAGTCACGAAACCAAACTTTCCAACCTCTGACCTTAAATCCACCTACGAACCAATCTTTCCAACAAACTTGTTTCTCCTTTCCTTCCAACTCAAACATCCCCAATTAATCGCCTCCACCTTAAGTCAAATATTCACATAGGTAAGTTTTTGAACTATATCCTTCAATTATACGATGAGGTTCTAGATTTCATGTTGTTAGTGATCACAATGGCGTTCGAGGCTATGACGACATTGCGATTGAAGCGGCCTGGAGGAAGTGAATTATTGGTGGATTGGGTTAGGCAAAATATGTAAGGGGAAGGAAGATGGGTGGAAAAACAGCAGGAGGAAGATGGAACGAAGAGGAATCAATGTTGGATATTTGATTCTATGCCGACCCCTCGTTATAGAATTTAGACAAGTTGAGGACGAAGTAGAATAGGGATCGGTACGCTCAGGTTGAAGAGAGGGCTCGGTTGTGAAGCTGTGGGAAATGGATCGGTCTATCCATAGGGATCGGCTGGACTTAGGGATCGGTAGGTCTTAGTTGAAGAGAGGGATCGACGGCGAAGCTTTGGGATAGGGGTCGGTATGTAGGGTTCGGTCCATAGGGATCGGCACAAGGACTTGTAGGGGTTCTTTGAACTTATACACTAGCCTAACCTTACTTGTTTGACACTAATTCATCCAACGAACTTGAACATATGGTGACAATGAAATTAAAACATGCATATTTACTACTCTCGAGATTGAGTAATCAAATCAATGGAACTTTCTGCATATACTAAAAACTCACAAATGGACTTGAACGATAAACTCCACACTTCGATATACCGACAGTCGATCCTAAAGCTTTTACAATCGATCAATCTCTCTACCAGTTGTGATGGTCAGCGATGACGGTCACTCTAGTCATAGTCTAAAGTCTCGTCATTTAACTTCATTTTTTTTATTTTAAACTTTTTATATCTGCCATACATTTCACTACACTATACTAGCTTACACTTAACACGAGGGAGCAGGTAAACTTTTCTAACCTCGATTATCTATTGAGTATAGCTAATATGTATTGCAGACGCTCAGAGCATTCAGCTGGTATGTCTTCCGATCCAGCAATGCAACACATCAATTCTGAAGCAAAATTAAGCTCTACGACTATATCGGCATGCTTTCTCCCAGCCATCAAGCAGAACCGACAAAAGTTTCCGACCCACTGATCGACCATTTCTCAGATGTTCCAGTCCTCCTGGTGGAGGATATAAGTCCTTATCTCGATGTAATAGAGGGTGTCATTCTTTTTAATAACCCAGTAGAATCTCAAGCCTCCCGAATTGGTGAGGCTGCCCTTCGTTGGTAATGTTCTATACATGGAATTCCATTTGTAGACATCTTGGTCCCTTCAATAAACGTTAGGCATCACTTGCCCCCGGAGGGGTACATGGCGTGTAACAAATTTATGTACTGGGCCGGATGTGTACCACCGTTTAATTCATTTCTTTGAGAGATGCTGAGATATCTTGGAATTGCTCCCACTCAACTCCATCCAAATAGTTACACCTTCCTACATGGAACCTTTCTGCTATTCATGAGTGTTCTATTTCGCCCGCCAACTCCCGAAGACATAGGATTCATTTACAACTTCAAACGGCGGTCAGGAAGTCCCTCCTATGTTTTTCTTGAACCTTCGCCAAACTGCTGAGCCTTGACTAGCGCTTGGAATAAACTTTCTCTTTCCAAGCATGAGTGGTTCTATGTTCGATGTCCACCCGGCTTCACGAGGCAATGGTTGGAAGGACGTAAGTGTTACTTTCATCTCATTCTTAAGTTCGTTATTCCAAGTCAAATTTTCGAATCTACTAACATTCGGGATTTTTTCAGGTGTCCGTCCACGTCCTAAAGGCATTAATTTTTCTAGAGAGGTCACCGCCATTCGTGCTACACCTGTCAAAGATAGGGATATCAAACTTCATGTTACTGATGAGTTACTATCTTTATTCGGGCGGCTAGAAGTGGGTCGTAGCATTGTGCTCCCTGGAAGTGTAGCATTGCCGAGAAACATTACAGAGAAAAAAAGAGATGCCATCAATCCTATCGTGCCCCTGCCGAAGGGACTCAGGATGACATTGAAAAAGGTGAGATTAGGAGTTCTCAAGCCAGTGAACCCAAAGTCGCTGACGTAGGCCTAGGCAAGGCGCTTGTAGTCGAACCGTCGCAAGGCGCGCAATCTCAAACACCCACCAAGAGAAAGAAGAGGATGGCGTACAAAATTCGTAAAAGAAAAACTGCTGCTGATCCAGAATCCATCATTACTGCTATTAAAGAAGAATCATCTTCTCAACACTTGGAAAATTCACTGAAGGGATTTTCAAGTCTCCAAATTCCAGATGATATTATGACCTACGACTTTCCAAATATCAACATCGAAGGGCTGAATTCTCCTACTAGTAGTGGCGAAGGCATTCATCCTTCTGATAAAAGAGAGAGAATGCCCATGAGAAAGGCTAAGCCACTGGTCTGTCAGGGGGGAATAATAGGACACTCACGACCATGTGCACTTCACTACATGCTCTTCGTTAATCTTTCACACAATAATTACTCACATCTTCTCATTTTGTCTTTGTAGGTGCAATGACTCAGTCCCGGGACTTCGATCGCTTAAGAGGTTCTTCAACATATCATCGACCTAACCGCGACTCGAAATCTGGCCGACGTAGGAGAAAGACGATGGACGGGATAAAAGCTATCGTTCAAGGGAATCCTACTCTTCAAGCACAAGTCCCAGTCCCAGACATCACGCCAAGGAGATCAACCTAATTTTCCTACTTATAGCGGAGACTAGCCTCCTTACCGTGGCCCTCAAATCGCCACATCACATGAGCAATATTCCAGCTCTTCAAGCTGTAAGCAATCTCACGACCATAGATCAAGCAAACATCCAATTTCCATTTCTGATCCGTCCTTGCAGGCCGTTGCTCCTGACATTTCTACAGCGGAGAAATTGGCCAAGCTTAAGACCACTTTCCCGAAAATCTGCTACGATGAGCTTAAATTCCTTCCTACGGTACATATGATTCTGAGGAATGCCAAAAGCGAGTTCTCTTGCATGTGTCAGTGGCGTGTTCGTGCAACATGAATCGTTTTAACACTTGGCGGAAAAAATTTCTAAAGTGTTAATTGAGCGACAACATGAAATAGACCGTCTCAACCTAGAGGCGATATATGATAAAGACATAATCAAACATCAAGATGTCGAACTATCGGAATTGACAATAAAACTTGCCGAAGTGGAGAAAAGTGCCAAGGAAACGGCAGAGGCGGTGAGCCGTTTAGATGCTTCTCATAAAAAAGAACTCGATGCCGCCCTCAATAGCAATGGGGCACTTGCTTTGGAAAAGGATTCCTTGCAAAAGGAAAAAGATGTTTCGGCCCACTACGCCAAGGAACTTGAAGAGCTTCTCAAAAAAGAAAAGGAGGAGAAAATTAAGGCTCGAGAAGAATTACAAAAGTACTGCGAAGAGGCTGTCGAAGCCAGGAGCCTAAAAATTAAACTTGACGAGCAGTTCGCTAAAATAGAAGCTCTTAAAGAGGAGGCTCGAGAGGAAGGCCGCAAAGAAATTATTGAACAAATTGAATCCCAAGTGGAAGACGCTAAAGAGTCTGGTAGGAATGAAATCAAGGACTTGTTTGATCCCTTGATCATTGAATACAACGCCAAAGTCTTCATCCACCGTGACTTGAGCTTTCTTGGCAAAGGTTATCTTGAATCACTTGTTGAAGCCTAGGAGCACATTGTTTACATGAAAAAGTGAGAATTGGGCGGAGCTGAACTTGATGAAGAAAAATTAGTGCGGGAGATCCTCTGCAAAAACGAACCCCTAGATCTGACTGCCACGAGATTCTGATACTTTAACATTTCTATGCCTTCTGTGAAAGGGGAACATATTGACGGATCCTTAAAGGCCAATCCTAAAGGTCCCCCTTCTTCCCAAGCAACTGGAACATCGATCTCCTTTGGCTTGGAGCAGGACTTGGGCTACGATCCTGATAGGCCCGGCTATCAATCCAAAGTATTGTCCCCTATTTTAGAAGGAGGTACTCCAGCAACCACCAAGAGCCAACCGGATATGGGTATTGCACTTTATCCTCCAATTTATGGAAGGTTTTGTTCCTCATGCCCAATGGTTTTAGGCTTGTCTCCTTGTTTTAACAAATTTGCAGGTCTTCCGTGTCCCTGCCAAACTCCTAAAAGCGATGTTGCTGTTGAGCAACAAGAGAAACTAGTAGAAGCTCCGACAACTGCTAATGTATCGGGGCCCGATGCTCAAGTCATCGAAACTCTTGACGATGATAAGGTCGAAGATCTGCTCCCAGCGGATGAATCTATTGATTTTGTGATTACCGGTGCCTCCGAACGCACCGATGAGATTAGCTTGAAAGAGCGGGTTAAAAAGGAGGAGTTGCTGAAGAAAAAGGCTAAAGTTGAGCATGTCGAGTTAGATATCAATGATCCACACCTTATCCCATTACAAGTTATTCCACCTGGTAGATCAATTCCCAGTGAACTTCCCCTATCTCTAAAAGCCCTCCTGCAAAAGGTGGTAAAGCATCCAGGAAGAGAACCATCGGGGGCTCAAGTGGCACCACTCCCAAAAAATACAAAATGTAATGACCCGCCTTTTTGGACAGTTTAAACCGATGATCAAATACACATGCCGATTATAAACCATTCAAAAGGGCAGATGGTTATTGGGGTAATTAAGAAAAGAAGAGAAAAGGAACAAGAAACAATCACAGAATCTCACAGCGGAAAGATAAAATATAATAATCAAATAAACAGTTCATGAAGCTGTTTAATATACTTTTGATTATCATTTATACATCATTTATCAGAGTTATACATATACAACAGAACAATTAAAATAATGTAGCAGACAGCATGATGCAAGGATAATAATAGTAATAGTATACCAAATCTTTGTCTTCGTCCTCCAGAATAGATCTTCAATAAGCTAAAAAACTCAGGACTGACCCGAGCGTAATGAAAAAACAAAACACTCGAGTCAGGACTAAAATATCCTTATGAAAGTTAAATCAATCGTAAATAAATATGAGTTTAACGGCGTCAGAGATGTTTACGGGGTTTGACATCTCATATCCAGTGTCAACGTGCGTGCAATAACTTAAGAGATGTTACGGGATTTTCCATCTCTCAAGGATCCGTTAAACTATCTACTATGTAGTACAATACGCTATTATAATATGTCTACACTAAAGTAAAAGTATTAAAATAGCGTTAAGGCGTTACCATAATCCCCTTTAACACATTTTTATTCACAAGAGCATATACAAGACCGTAGTTTCCCCAAAACCGGAAGTCACCAGAGGGAAATCCATATACTAAAGGTACAAACCAAAACGTAGTGGTCGCGAATAGGATAATCAGTATGACAAGGTACATGAGGCGATACCAACTAGGATACTAGTAGTTGCGTGATCCAGACTGATGTTGAGCATAGCAGCTACTACCTCAACACCGCGAAACAACACTCCCAAATCAAGGGGTGCACCCAAATCGAATCACAAAGGTAATAGATATGGTATCGAAGAAGTGTGTCCGCTAGAGGTGGCGAACCTCAATGGCCCGGCGCGGCTCCTGTTTTAGTCATGTCAGGGGTCATCCAATATCGTTCTCTTTCTTCAGTCAACGCGTTCACCAAACCATCCACTTCATTCTGGATCAACACTCCGCGTATAATAGTTATTAAAGTGGTTTTCGGTATCGACAGAGAGTATGTCCATATCCGATCCCGGTCTCTTTAATAACTACGTATTATTACACCGATGGCTCTTTTACATTTCAAATCGATTCATAATTGATATCAAAATATCATATTCGCTTCAAAATCAAATCCATTTCAAATATCATCATATCTATTCAAAATGTAAGATTCCGTTTCAAAAATCATTTTTTCGCCTCAATATCTCATTTCGATTTCAAAATCATTTTTCAAATTTCAATTTAGGTTGCAACTTCATTTAACCCAATTCGTATTTAAATTCAAGATTTAAACATAAACATTTCACCTTATTGACCAGCTTGAAATTTTTAGAAAATAGTTTTAAGTAGTTTAAAAGTAGTTTTAAATAATTAAAATAGTTAAAATACTTAAAATCTTTAAATGGATTTCAAATAGATAAATTAATTTAATATAGTTAATATAGGTTAAAATAGTTTAAGTATTTAAAAATGGTTTATATAACAGAGTAATTTGGAAAACATAATGAAACAACTTCAAAACCAAACCATTTCAATTATAACTTCCCAATTCAAATCAATTTCAATTTCTATTCTACCGATTCAATTTCGATTTCAATTCAAATGAATGTCAACTTTGACTTCAAATTAATTCAATTCTACATTCACCTTCAATTAATTCAATTTCAATTTATATCGATTTGGAGCTTGATTTTTCAAAATATCAATTTATAACACTTAACAAAATTTATCCTTCAATATTCAATTTTTAAATCCAAATTCAAATATGATTCAATTTCAAGCCCAATTTCGAAATATCATTTTTTCTTAGTAATACTCAAAGCTCGAAATAATGTTCAACCTTTAAAACAAATAAATTTCCAAAATTCAATCATATCCCAACTTTAAATTTCAAAGTCTCAAACTTAAATTATTAAGCAATTTCTTTTAACCAAAATTTATTTCAACGTTCCAAACTCAATTTGCGATAAATTCGATTTCTATAAATTGATTTTATTTATAACTTTTAAATCAAAACATTTAAATGAATTTCAAATCAACGATTTTTAAAATTTATTAAATTAACTAATCCGGTGTCCGTATATAGTTTTCTGTCCTATGGCTAAGTGATTAGTTATTTCAATTAAATGTCAGGGATGAATATGTATCACTTAAACCAAATCACAGTGTATATGTATGCATAACAGGATATATATAAGCAAATAAACATCCAAACATTTAAATATCAACCAATAGCATCCATCGAAATACATCATCCAATAGACAATACAATTCACGGCAATTTCATAGTTATCAATATCAGGTAATTTAATCGCAATTCAATTTTAATTTCAATTTGACGGTCAATTTAATTTTCAACGGTGAATTCAAATGACAATCTATATGACAATTAAATTTTATCAAACAACGACCAATAAAATTCATATCACTTCATAATATCAAATTTAACTACCATAAAGATATTCAGTACGTTGTGAGCGTTATAAAACACTCACCTTGATTTTCAATTTTCAATCAAATCGAACGACGTTCGATTTAACCTAAAATTTTAGTTAGCTCCATACGTCCCCAAATCAATTCCGTGATGTAGAGCTCGTCACCACGATTCCAACGCAAAAAGTTTCGTCCGATTCTGATAAAGTATGGATGAGATATGAGTTTTACAAGATTGCATATATCTTAATATAATTTTAAAACAAATTTTCTTTTCTCTTTTTTTATACCAAAACAAATCCTGGCCGCAAGATCTTGCTTCAGAGAATCAAAGGCGCATGCTACTTCTTCCCTCTCAAGTTTCGTACGCAACTGCCTGGAACGAACGAACCCAAAGCCTCAACCTTTGAATCATTTAATTGAATATTTAAATAATATAATAATATTATTTTTCTAATTTTCATCCGATTTAATCCAAACTTTCCAGAAATCAAAATAAACTATATATAATACTATTGGAATCATTTAATTGATTATAAACCTTTATTTATATAGCGAACTTAACTTCACTTTTCTAAAATCGATTTAAATTATTATTTATATTTCCAAAGTTGAACATGCCATTTTATATTTAAAATGATTTCAAATAAATAACTTCTTTTACAAAAGTTTTTCAATATATCTCCAATATCATTTCCAAATAGTTTAAATTATAAAATTCGAATATTCAAATTCCCACTCAAATTTGAATATTATATTATTATTATTTTAAATTAAGACTTAACCAATATCCGTTTAAATCCAAATGGGTGTGTATAATAAGTGTAACGTGCAGTGTTATCACTATTAACATCCATATATACCTTCATATCATCCAAACAAGCAGTATATGGTATAACTGAATATTTTAACAATTAAATACTAATATAACTATCATATAGTTAAAACATCCATAACTATCAATCCATTCAACCAATCACAACCAATATAAACATTATATTAAGTGATATAGTTTCTCACTGTAAAATATACTCACATAATAAGTTATACCCACTAAACTATGAAAACAAGGAATATACTTACAGAATAAGTTATACTCACTAAATTATGAAAGCAAGGAATATACTCACCTCCTATTTGCTTTGATGGAGACTTGGAATACTTCACCTTTGATAATGAATTTTAGATATTTTCTTTAGTTTGTGAATGAAATAAAATGAGATATGGACTTGGCTATTTATAGATGAATAGAAGGGTACTTTAGTCATTTCCTATAGCCTAACCAGATTTGACCAGATTTTGGTCCAATAGAAACCAGCCTTATGGCCTAATTTGATTCGACCACATTTTGGTCCAATAGAAAAAATCTTGATGGCCTAATTTGATTCGACCATATTTTGGTCCAATAGAAAATATCTTGATGGCTTAATTTGATTCGACCACATTTTGGTCTAATAGAAATCCTCCTTATCAACTATGGCACAACATGATTCGACCAGATTTTGGTCCAATTGCAACCATCCACATGGCAGAACCTGATTCGACCAGATTTTGGTCCAATAACAACCATCCACATGGAATATAAAAATCATTATGCTATTTTGTTTTATTAGGCAAGTAATTATACTGTTCTGTTTTATTAGGCAAATAATTATACTATTCTGTTTTATTAGGCAAGGTTAATAATTCTTTCTTGTTTTATTAGGCAAGTAATTATGCTATTCTGTTTTATTATGCAGGTTTAATCATTCTAAATATAAAATCCATTATTTAATCATTTCAAAACATATTAACTATTCATGTTCAAAGTGATTAAATTATGTGTCGTTACATTTTAAATATTCGAATTCGATGACCCAAAAATACGGGTCGTTACAACCTCCCCTACTTAAAATAATTTCGTCCTCGAAATTGAAATGGAAATGAAGGGTAGAAGTACTTGTACTCCATGCACAAGTTATAGCCAAAAAATTATATATGTATATATAGATATATCATCCATCCATCCATACTTATACCAAAGTATATAAAATAAAAATTTTGGTATAAGTTGCAAACAAAATCTACCATCCTGAATATGTATTACGTACCTAAGTTGGACCAAAATATCTTAGTGCTAATGTACTTAAGATTTTCATCATTTAAAATTTTCAACTTACTTCCATAAGTTATACATAGATCATCTATATAGGATATCTTGTTCGAATATTTATTCGAATACACAATTTCATTTCCGAACTAGTATTGATCCCTGGATCCTTTAGTACGGACTCTGATCAGCCTTCATGACCAGTAACCTTTGTTTTCCTTGCATAGCCCTCAACTATGATAGAAAACACAAGTACCCAACCATAAATTCTTATCAATGTTCATACTCAAGAATCGAGTGATAAATCCATTTCCGGATGGATAAAATTTTGTACTCAAATCTGTTTAAGGAAATGATCTACGTATAACTTACGTATTTATACCTCAATTTCTATTATCCTTTAGTTTCAAAATTTGCTTTCACTTAACAAAATTAACCATTTCCATATTTGGTATTAGTTCCATCTTTATAAGTTATACCAACTTATTTTAAACTTAACTTAAGTTTATAAAAATCAAATTTCAGCTTGAGTTTCTATTTCTTTTATTCAACTTCTCAAGTTTATTTCCACTTTAAAACTTAAGTTTAATAATCATATTCACTTTACTAATATACCATATTAGTTCCTTTACTTATTTACTTAAGTAAATTTCAAATTCATAGTTAAGTTTATACAAAATCTTTCTATTTTCAAGTTTACCTTCCAAATTATAACTTATAGTTATAAGTTTAACTTATTAAATTTCGTAAAGAATTTCTCCCCTACTTAATTTATCAACTCATCTTTATTTCAAAAATCAAATACCTTATAGTCAAATTGTGAAAATGGATTCACAAGGCATTTGAGCTTATATTCATCTTTTAAATTATAACTTCAAAATCTTATTTAAATTTCAAATCTTAAATTTTTTAAGATACGCTCTCTCATATACCCATTCTAGGGGATTTCTAACCCTATCTCTAATGAGTTATCTGATAGTTTATATCCCTGAGCTAAGTCAATAGCTGTTGATGTAAATTAACCGCATTTGATTCTAAATAGCTCCCAATATCAGTTTTAAATAACAGTTGTGGCCAAGAGGGTCGCCAACCAACTGCTCTGATACCAGATGTAAAGACCCGTAAATTCTCACCCTTTGAATTGACTAAAATGTATACAAGTCCAACTCAAAAGATAAGGATTCACATCTTTCCTAGCGATTAGGATTATCGACCCTTCAAAATCGACACCTGAATATAATTGAATGTATTCAAATGTCGTAAATCAAATGATCGGAATCCTTGATCGTTAGGGGTTGGGATAATAAACATATCAGAAATATCAGAACACAGCGGAAGTGAAACAACCTCTCTTTTATTCATATACAAAAGAGTTTACATTTCAGAGTTTACATAAATACAGCGGAATAACAACTACAGTGGAAAATAAAGCAAAATCTCCAAATGCTCCATCTTCAAGTCTTACATCCATAATTGCTCCAAATATCCTAGCTCCAGATCTAACTAACAAACCTAACTTTAGACTGCCCGTGTGGAAAATTATGGGCACCCAGAGTTTAGGGGAAAACAATAAACTCCAGGTCAGTCATGGGACTGGTGTGAGAACTTAAAAATATAGTTGCTTTTGAAAACAAGTTCCGTATATGCTTTTGGAAAATGAAACTATCATAAGGTCTCGATCCGCACTCAAGATGCAAACGCACACATGGTCGAGGTTTCTCCTTATGACAGTCAAACATGCCTTTGATACGTTAAAAATATCCTTTAAATATTATTATAGTGCTTAGTGATTGAAAACCATTTTCAAAATAAACTTATTAATTTAGCCAGCATACGTTACATGATGGTATGCCTACTATAGCCACTGTATTAAACAGTGGGTAATAAAATCAAAACCGTACAAGGTTCGTATTGGAGAATGGGTTTCCAATAATGACCAGGCAAAGGAACTTCCTCATCCACGGTTGGGTACGCCTCTAGAGGGACGTCCCGAGAAACTACTGTTTCTCTGCCAACACAAGGTCGGGTTACCACTCAATGGTAACTACTTACTCAAGTCTATCCATCCCCCGGTTGTTACCAACCTTTAAAACGGGTCCCCGATCTTTTCCAACATCCACATCAAGCAAATACTGGGAGTGTAAGACCACAGTACAGCTATATAAATATATAATCCACAAAGTGAATACCTGGGCTCCATACCATGGTATCACTATATATATCTAGAGGTAAATAGACATCCTACACCTTGCTGCATCCATTCCTGTTTCGGCCATTCCCGGGGTGTGAGGTTCGTGAAGTCTCGTACCCACAAGGCTCTGCTTTTCAACAAAAGCCTTGATCCATCCATAGCATTCTTCGGAATGTCACATTACCAATCCAAAATTACATAACTGATTTCTACCAACGCATAACCTTTGAGCTCATACGTCTCAAGGAAGGGTGTTAAGCTAAGAGAATAAATTCTCCGCCACCAAGCAGATATACGTTAATAAAGATCAATCATATAAAATTAGAATGTAATGTCAGACAATCCATCCATTCACAAGTTCGTTCTGGGACTGAACGAAATCGAAGGCACATTATTCCTCAACCTTTGCCCAAAAGGTGAGAGGTCCTTGTATATCCGGTAAATCCCCAAACATTGTCAGGACCACTGCTAAAAATATAGGGTTTTGTTCTCTAGACAGGAGCAACTCTGTAAAGAGAAATCAACAAGCAGTCCTTTCAATGAGAAGATCCTGGTCTTCATCATTGCCTTCTTATCCATCATTCTCTTCATAATGTCGTATTATTATTCGAAATGGGAAAATCCCGGTCTTTCCGAATAATAAGCGCTATTTCCAAACCATATGGATATACAGGATTGTATAAGTCTCTTCCTTAAAATTTGGTAAATAAAACCAATTATTAGACTTAACGTAAATCTGAATCGTATTCCTTTAAATCTTTAAAAGATTTCACCATTCCATAATAAATCTTAATTAAAAGATTAATCCAACCAATTTCCGATTAAAACGACGTTACTTAATTTGTTAAGTAAGGTATAAGATTAGTGTCGCAAATATAGTGTATTTGTACAACTAAAGCCATTCAAATATGATTTAAATTACTTCTATTATCTTTTAAATCATATATATACTTCATATATACTATAAAAACTTCATTTCTCAATTCATAACCTTTTTATTCAATTTAATTGATTTAATTGAATATTTAAATAATATAATAATATTATTTTTCTAATTTTCATCCGATTTAATCCAAACTTTCCAGAAATCAAAATAAACTATATATAATACTATTGGAATCATTTAATTGATTATAAACCTTTATTTATATAGCGAACTTAACTTCACTTTTCTAAAATCGATTTAAATTATTATTTATATTTCCAAAGTTGAACATGCCATTTTATATTTAAAATGATTTCAAATAAATAACTTCTTTTACAAAAGTTTTTCAATATATCTCCAATATCATTTCCAAATAGTTTAAATTATAAAATTCGAATATTCAAATTCCCACTCAAATTTGAATATTATATTATTATTATTTTAAATCGAGACTTAACCAATATCCGTTTAAATCCAAATGGGTGTGTATAATAAGTGTAACGTGCAGTGTTATCACTATTAACATCCATATATACCTTCATATCATCCAAACAAGCAGTATATGGTATAACTGAATATTTTAACAATTAAATACTGATATAACTATCATATAGTTAAAACATCCATAACTATCAATCCATTCAACCAATCACAACCAATATAAACATTATATTAAGTGATATAGTTTCTCACTGTAAAATATACTCACATAATAAGTTATACCCACTAAACTATGAAAACAAGGAATATACTTACAGAATAAGTTATACTCACTAAATTATGAAAGCAAGGAATATACTCACCTCCTATTTGCTTTGATGGAGACTTGGAATACTTCACCTTTGATAATGAATTTTAGTTCTTTTCTTTAGTTTGTGAATGAAATAAAATGAGATATGGACTTGGATATTTATAGATGAATAGAAGGGTACTTTCGTCATTTCCTATAGCCTAACCAGATTTGACCAGATTTTGGTCCAATAGAAACCAGCCTTATGGCCTAATTTGATTCGACCACATTTTGGTCCAATAGATTAAATCTTGATGGCCTAATTTGATTCGACCACATTTTGGTCCAATAGAAAATATCTTGATGGCTTAATTTGATTCGACCACATTTTGGTCCAATAGAAATCCTCCTTATCAACTATGGCACAACATGATTCGACCAGATTTTGGTCCAATTGCAACCATCCACATGGCAGAACCTGATTCGACCAGATTTTGGTCCAATAACAACCATCCACATGGAATATAAAAATCATTATGCTATTTTGTTTTATTAGGCAAGTAATTATACTATTCTGTTTTATTAGGCAAATAATTATACTATTCTGTTTTATTAGGCAAGGTTAATAATTCTTTCTTGTTTTATTAGGCAAGTAATTATACTATTCTGTTTTATTAGGAAGGGTTAATAATTCTAAATATAAAATCCATTATTTAATCATTTCAAAACATATTAACTATTCATGTTCAAAGTGATTAAATTATGGATCGTTACATTTTAAATATTCGAATTCGATGACCCAAAAATACGGGTCGTTACAACTTTTTAAAATTTACAGAATTTCTTAAAATTCCAATTTAAAAATCTTGTTAACTCTATTATAATCCAAATATAACTTATATTCACTTTGGAAACCAATTTGAATCATATTAACTCAAATTTCAGTTATTCACTCTATTTTCATATATTAAATTTGAATATCAAATTAATCATATTAAATTCGGAATTTAATTATTCAAACATTTGTAATATTAAATTTAAGCAAATTTGATTATTCTTAAATCACTATCTTTTGAAATATTCAAAACGAACTTATAAAATTTAACCTTTAAAACAAATTCAAATTATAGAACAACCATTTCCATAAATCAGTTATTCAATAAATTTTAAATATTTAATTTAAACAATTTACCTGTTCAATATTCAATATTTGATTTTTTTTTATAGATTTTACTTATCAATCAATTTCTCTATTATACCCAATGAATTCAACACTTATTATCCTATCCAACTATTGATTGCAACGACATTCACTAAGTAGCATTTATTTTTCAATACTTATTACCATTCAAATCTTCGAAACCAATCTATTAACATTTGTATTTCTACCTAAATAATTCACAATTCTTATTCACTTATTTACATTTGTTTTTCCATATATTCCCTTATAACCAAGTTATAACATTTGAGTCAATTCAATTAGATTGGAACTCCATTCAATCAATTAATAATTACTTGGATAATTATTGTTGCAATTCATTCCAGTTATTATTATTCCAAATGAATTACAAATTTTTATTTTTTCTAACATTAAATCACGAAATCTTATTAAATTAGCTATTTTAATTATCGAAAATTTACAGGTCGTTACACAAAAAAGAGAGGAGGTCAAAGAAATAGCCGTCATTTCGGGTCACTTTGTATATAACTTGCATAGTCATTTGTTCGTCGTTTCTTTCATTAGTTGGGGTTGTACGGGTATTAGTCCCGGTTTTTGAAATAACTTGTACTACAAGTCTACAATCTTAAAACATGTCATGTGAATAAAAGGTTTTGTTTTCTGTTGAGCTTTTGTGTGAATTGCCATTTAAGTAGTTGAACTATTACTTTCCATTCAATGTACTTGTAATTCGTTGTTCATTAATTTTGGCAACAATTCATCAGCTCTACCCCAAGGCCTTCATGTGGTCATGGCCTCGAGTCGTATCAAACACCAGGCTCGAGCCTTAGCGTTATGCCATCGAATTCAGTGATATTTTGAGTATCTATACTCTTGCCCCCAGTCTTAGGTTAACCGGGTTAGATGTTGGATGGTCGAACTCCATCCTTAGCGAGTTTATACTCCTCATGTCGGTTCCAGGTCCGAGTTCATGGAATAGTGAATGGTCGAACACCACTTATATATTCGTTATGCTTATATCCGCACTCTGGGGATAAGAGTTAGTTGATGGGTGGTCGAATCACAACCAATCTATATTTATAGTCTAGTCCGCACTCTGGGGACTTAGAGTTATTTCACGGGTAGTCGATTCACACCCGTTTATGTTTATACTCCAGTTCACACACTGGGGACTTAGAGTTATTTCGAAGAGTAGTCGGATCGCACTCCCCTTAACTGATTGATTTGCCACCAGGGTTTGGGATTTGATCTAGCGAGTGATCGGTCGTGTCATAGTCACTCTCATTTTATCTCAGTCCCACGGTTTGGCAGGATTTATTTGATCATCAGATAGTCGTCCACATTTATTCCTCGTTGTGTATCCCAACCACTGGATTATGAATGGGAGCTGTCAAATGAACAGCGGACCAAGCTCATCTTGTTTAGTCCCATTGGAAATTAGCATGATCGATTATTTTCAAACTCTGGGAGTTGTTCATACATATCGTCATCAATCAGTTTCACTATGTAATTAACACATAATTCTACAACAAACGTAAATATAAAGGAAGTCTGAAACTTTATTCATTAAACAAAAAGGAAAAACGGAAACTGTCTCATTACACATCTAGAAAATCAAATGCTAAAGGAGATTCTGAAAGCAAATACAACTGAATGAAAATGACACAAACTAAGTGAAATAGCATCATAGATGCTTGCTATTCCATGCCTTTGGAAGTGTGATGCCATCGGCAGTCGGTAGCTTGAAATTTCCTTCTCCAAGCCTCTGTTCAATGACATATGGTCCTTCTCAGATTGGATTCATGTGCGATAGGTTAGGAAAAACCTATTTCAGTACGAGATCGCCAATTTCAAAGGTTCTAGGTAGGACTTTAATGTTATAATATCGGGCGACTCGATGCCGATGTGCAGCCGCACTCAGATTGGCTTCCTCGCGCTTCTCATATATAAAGTCAAGATATTCCAAAAGGAGATCTTTATTCATTTTGGGATAGCAGTGAGTTACTCGATGAAAAGGAACTTCGAGCTCAATAGGAATAATGACTTCGGAACCGTAAGCGAGGGCGAATAGAGTATGGCCAGTCGCGGACTTGTGGATGGTCTTGTAAGCCCACGGTGCTGTAGGGAGTCCATCCACCCACCTGCCTCTAGCCTTCTCCAAATGCTTCTTCAGAATGGACTTTATGACCTTGTTTATAGCTTCAACCTATCCATTTGCCTGAGGGTGAGTGACTGCCGCAAATCTCTTTTCAATATGATATCTCCGACAAAAGTCGTTGAATTCAACATTGTTGGATTGAGTCCCATTATCTATTACGATGGTTCGTGGAAGACTGAAGCGACATATGATGTTTCAGACAATAAAGTTGATTACTTTCTTGGTTGTGATCATGGCTAAAGGTTCTGCTTCAGCCCATTTGGTGAAGTAATCAACTGCAATGATAGCGTACTCTGCACCACCTTTAGAAATTGGTACGGAACCAATAATGTCTATACCCCACATAGTGAATGGCCATGGGCCGACCATTTATTTGATTTTCGTTGGCCAAGCTCTTAGAACGTTTGCATATATCTGGCATTTATCACATTGTCTTACATAATCAGCAGCGTCTCGATTTATAGTTGGCAAATAATACCCATAATGGGGTATTTTCTTTGCTAGAGTTTGCCCTCCAGCTTGATCGCCACATTCCCCTTCATGAACTTCTCTTAGAACGCGTTTTATCTCATCATGGGCGACACACCGGAGTTAGGGGACTGAGAAACCTTTCCTGCACATAATTCTGTCCTGCATGACAAACCGCAAAGCTTTACGAAGGACTTGTCGCTTTTCATTTCTTTTATCTGGTAGATTCCATGCAGTGAATAGTCTTTGATTGGAGTCATCCATGATTCCATCTCAGGCTTTGCTTACAGTGTCTGGTCGATTTCTATCATGTTTATACTTGGGGCATTTAATACTTCGACCGGAACCAAGCCATCTGCCGTGCGTTTCCAGTACTAGCAAACTTTGCCAATGAATCAGCCTCTCTATTTCGATCTCGTAGAATATGCAAAATATCATAGTACTCAAATTCTATCAACAACTCTTGGACTCGGGTAAGGTATGGGGCAAGCCATTATCCCTTAGCCTGATAATCTCCCCTAACTTGATACACTACCAACTACAAATCGCAGAAGATTTCGAGATATTTTATTCCAAGTTCTCTAGCGAGTTTAAGTCCAGCAATCAGGGCTTCATACTTAGCTTCGTTGTTCGTTGCTGGGAAATCAAGCTTTAGTGCATAACAGATTGACTGATTTTCAAGAATTACAAGCAATATTCCAACTGCAGAACAATGACTATTAGATGCTCTATCAGTATACAATTTCCACCGTATGGTAAGGATTTCACTGCCTTTTGAAGATTCATCCTGCACAGTAAACTCTGCTATAAAATCTGCCAGTGCCTGACCCTGGATAGCCCTCCAAGGGAGATAAGTAATATCAAATTGACTGAGCTCTATATTCCACTTGAGTAACCTTTTATACGTCTCAAGTCGCTGTAGGACCTATCGTAACGGCTGGTCGATGTAAACATTGATTAGATGTGCTTGGAAATATGGACGAAGGTTTCATGAAGTAATTAGTAAGCAGTATGCTAGTTTCTCTATTTTTAGATAGTTCCTCAGTTCCATTTAACCTTTTGTTGACGTAAAATACCGACCTCTGGATCTGATCCTACTCGCGAAGCAATGCGGCACTTATAACATGCGTCGATATGGCCAAATAAATGTACAAATCTTCATGATCCACTGGCTTTGACAAGATGGGAGGTCTCTCCAAATGATTCACCAAAGCCTAAAATGTATCTTTACAGTCATGTGTCCATTCAAAGTTTCTTTTCCCTTTCCTAATCAAATCAAAGAAAGGAATGCATTTGTCGGTAGCTCATGAGATAAATCGGCTTAAGGCAGCAACTTTTCCTTTAAGATTCTACACTTGTTTAATAGTCCTTAGCACTAAGATATCATGGATAGCCTGAATCTTCTCGTGATTAGCTTCAATTCCATGGGCGTTAATAATAAAACCCAAAAATTTCCCTAATGCAATACCAAAAGAACACTTCAAAAGATTGATTTTCATCTTGTAATATCGAAGGATGTCAAACATTTCTGCCAAGTCTCTATGTGGTCGTTTGATCATCGTTACTTCACGAGCATATCATCCACATACACTTCCATCGTTTTTCCAATCTGATCTTTAAACATTATGTTGATTAAGCGCTGATAAGTCGCTCCCACATTCTTTAATCCAAACGGCATTACTACATAGCAGTACAATCCAACATCGGTAATGAAACTGGTGTGCTCCTGATTGGGAATATGCATCGGGATTTGGTTATATCCCGAGTACGCTTCCATGAAAGATACTGATTCGTGTCATGCGGTTGAATCCACCAGCTGGTCGATTCTAGGAAGGGGAAACTGACTTTTGGACACGCCTTGTTCATATATGAATAATCAATGCATGTTCTGCATTTCCCATTCGTTTTCTTCACAAGTACAGGATTAGATACCCATTTAGGGTAGAGGGCATCACGGATTAACCCGTTGTCTTTTAGTCTACCCACTTCCTCTTTGAGAGCGGCAAACCACTCTGGATCCATGCCGCGTCTTTTTTGCTTCACCGGGACATGCCTCGGGTTGATATTCAATGCATGGCTCGCAATGGCGGGCGGGATTCCACACATGTTAGAGTGAGTCCAAGCGAATACATCTAGATTCGGTCAAAGAATACCAGCAAGTTCTTTCATCATCGGGGGGCTAAGCTATGACCCAATCTTTAGGACTCATGATGGGTCGTCATAGCTGACCGTGATATCAATCGTCAACTTAGCCGGTGCAGCCTTAGTCTCTTTAGGCTCCTCTTCATCATCTCTCGAATCTATATCTCTATAGAACCGACTGTGGTGCCTGAGCCAAGGCTTAGGCACTAGTTTTCAATCTTCGGTGGCTTGGATGTGGACAGTTTTGTCGACACCCTTACCTTTTTCTTTGCGCTAAGCTTCCCTCAACTCAGCTACATAACAGGCACGTCCAGTCGCCTGATCACCATGAACAACTCCTACGACATTGTATGTCGAAAACTTCAAAGTCAAATATCACGGGGCATAAGCTGCCCGAAATTCGGCCAAGGCCCGTCGACCCAGAAAAATATTGTATGGAGAATCAATATTCAAAACAATAAATGGCAAGGTCCGCACTCTCCTTCATTCACCTTCTCCCAACTCTACAGGTAACTCCATATAACTAACAACTTCGGTTGCAATACCGTTAAACACGTGTATACGAGCTTTTGACGGTTTTAAATCTTTAGCTTTCATCCTCATTCGATCATAAGCCTTTTTGAAGATTATATTCACCGAACTTCCACAATCAATCAAAATTCTTCTCACCAAAGCAGGACCAATCATGGCTGAAATGACCATTGGGTCGATTGTCGGAGCCTCTACCTTATCTGCATCTCTGTTCCTAAACACAATATCATCCGCCATCGCACATTGCTATTTTGCCGGAGTTCCATCTTCTGTATTCGAACAACATTCAAAATCCACATACCTAATCGCGCTAGCATAGCGCTCCATCTCTGACAAACTCTTATCTGCTGGGTGTGGTTCTTCGACTATTGTATTTATCACTAGTCTTCCACCAATCTACGTAGGCTCCTCGGCCCTACGTGGTGCTTGTCCTTGGTTGGGGTCAGAAGTCCCCTACCTGCCATCCTGCAAGGCTTTCACAAACTGTTGTAATTTCCTTTCTCGAATCAGCTTTTCTATAACATCCTGATGATGCATGCATTCATTTGTATTGTGCCCGTTGCACTTATGAAACTGATAATATTTCCCGGTCTGTTTCTACTTCTCTGTTGATTCTTTTGGAGGTGGCTTCCTATACTACATGATATTGCAAGTAGACAGATAGATATTTCTAAGGATGTATTCAACGCTGTGTAATTATTATACATTGGAATCCTAGGCTTCAATCTTCCAGAATCCCTCTTTCATTCTCGGTTCCTATCTCCGCCTCTCTTTTATTGATTTGGTTTATTCCAAACTTTCACTTGGACTTTTCAAGAACTGTCATCGGATTGTTTTATTGCAATGTTACTTTGTACTCCTTCTCCACTTGGTCCCGCAACATTATTTTTTCCAGAGGACCTGGCTTCCTCCTTTCTCAAATATTGTGTCACCTTTTCATAAAAGCGCTCCAACGTTGTAGGTGGCTTACTGGCTAACCAATCGCCAAACTCGGACTCTAGATCAATCCCTCTCGTCACGACCATGAGTATCGCATAGTCATTCGGATTACGGACCTCCGTAACCGTTGTATAAAATCTCTCCAAGTAATCTTTTAACAATTCTCCTAGAGCCTGAATCACACTGGAAAGGGACATCACATCTTTGTGACGAATCGCGTGCATCTAGAACTGCTCTACAAACTTGGTTGCCAAATCATCGAATCTTGAAATCGATCGTGGGGGTAAACTCGTGAACCACATCGTCAGTATTCCAGAAAGAGTTATGGGAAAGCATCTACACTTGGTTGAATCATCTGCTCATGTGGAATCCATCAGCCATTCATATCTCATGATGTGCTACTTGGGGTCAGTTTTTCCCTCGTAGGCAGGCATCGACGGCATGTTGAACTTCCTTGGATAACGTGCATGCAATACACTATTAGTGAATGGGGTAAGACTTCTTGAGATTCCCCAGTCATTGTTGGTTAAGCCTTGGCTCTCCCTCACTAACTGTCTGACCATTGCCGATAAGTCCGGCGATTAGATGGTTGGTACCAAGCGATGGTCATGCTCCACCTCACGTGAATGGTCCGATCGATGTCTATGGGCCGTTTCACACCTTCTTGGTTCACCATCTTCCCGATGCACATCTTGTACATTCATTTTGTCATCATTCCGGGGAAGTACTTAGTAGGCATTCAATCGGACTCCAATATCAGGAACATTTCCACCTCGACTCCCAAGAAGCATGGGGGAATCCCTCCTCTAGAGCAGGGTTCAGTACCGATCCCTAGGGAGGCATCGGCACCGATCGATCCTAGTAAACTGTGATGGTCTGCCAGGCGATGCTATGAAGTTTCTACATGATTTTCTTCTATCCCTTAAAACCTATGCCAGTGATATTTAACCAATGAGCTAGAACTTTCCAATGCCGAGTAAGGAGTGGGATCCCTCCTAGCTTTCCCACGCCGCTACTGAGTGACTTGGTTCATCAAGTTGATATTAGTCTGAATTTTCAGATTTAGTTGTCGACGATTCTCCATCAACTCTCTCATTGAATTATGAAATTCAACTCTTGTAATAGAGTTAGTGGGATTCTGAACTTCAACCGGATCAGCATTCACATTTGTTGGTTGATCACTTGGGTCTCCTTGTTGAATGCTAGCCGTCTCATTTCCTTCCACGTTCTGAGAAGTAGATCTAGTATGTCTCGCTATCATTAATTACTTTGCTTTAGATTACTTCAAATTTGAGCAGTAAATGCAACTTCTTCAAGATAACTATAGATCTTTTCTGGGGGATTTATTTAATCCAGTACGACCCTTTTAATGAAAGCACCAAAATGTTTGCAACCAAATTGGTCACAAACACCCAAGAATAGATTTATGTAGAAAAGTAAGTAAAGAAAATAAAATTAATTGAGGAAAAGATTAAGCTAATAACAAATAGAAAGCGGTAATCAAAAACACAAAGATTATAGTGGTTCAGTGTTGTATGCCTACGTCCACTTTGAAGATTATCTTTATTGATCAATTATAAATCTAATTATAGCGGTTAGGAATAGAGAACACTTGATTACAATTGATTACAATAGATTACAATAGAGTCTAGAGTAACAAGCAGCGTAAAAATCCTCAAAATGACTAATTAGGCCAGTATTTATATGTGAAGAGGACCACCAATCTCTTTGAAACTTTGGTTGATGGACCTTCTAATCCATATGGGCCCACCAGAGGGGTCGCTAGGCCTAATTTCCAATGAAGGGATCCCTTCATTGGTCGATTTTTGGGCAGTGATCCCTATAGTGGCTTCTTTGTGCTAAAATATGTTTGTACTTCAATTCTCATGTCATTTGGACCATTAGAGTACGAGTTATGGTTTAATCATTGACTTGATATCACTTGTGCACTGCTGACAGCCGAACCCTCTACAGGGTTGTATGCCGATCCCTCAAAGTTTATCCTTATGACGTGCAATCCCTAGGGTAGGATCCCTAGGGCCCACATACCTTACCTTCCAAATTTCATAGGCTTTAGAGTTGTGAATCCCGAGATATAGAGTGTTGTATGCATGAATGCACTTGGAACTTGTTGGATGCCAATCCCTCTTTAATATAACATGCCGATCCCTCTCCATCAATCATGTCGATCCCTTCCAACTTACCATGCCATACTGAACCCTTCCATTCATTGAGACATATTCCATGCTTTGAACATCCTACATTGTACATCCATCAAATCCGTCCAATTCTGACTTCATATAACCATTTGTACTCGACCTCCGGGCCTTACAGTCACCATTTTGGAATCATCGGTCTTGATGGCAATCAGATCTAACTCGTGTAGCCAGTTCAATATAGCCAGGCTAGAATGTCGGGTAACAAGAATATATTTAAATTTATCCATTTTCTCCCATAGTCCAATGCACCTGATCAAACATAAGTCTAGATTAAATATGTAAAATTCAGTGAGACCATCTTTTTAGGTGTAACATAGGCGCTCCCTTATATATTAACAATTTTATTCCAAGCTTCTACAATTTATGGTGTCTTACACATGCTTTATGTGTTCAGTGTACACAGTACATGCTATACCTAAAAAAGAGAAGTTAATTTCTAGCTCACTTATTTATATCCTGAATTGCATAATTTACTTTCAAAAATTGAACTTGAGTACAACTTTGACTCGTTTAATATGTATAAAATTTAAGACACAATTAGTTGAAACTTGACATTATTTAACCAGTAATGGCTGCAATTTCAATATAAAAGGAAGATCCAATGATTTTAATATAAACAAAATACTTTGGTATTTATCTTTGTTTTTCAAAAGAGAATACAAATACTTTGGTATTGGTGTAAAATTCCAATATGGAATTAAATATAATAAAATGGGTTTTGGATTTTTTTTATAGGAATTTTGATGAATAAATGAATTTAAAATTTAAAATGAAGAAATTGGAGTTAAAATAGATTTGAAATACGAAAAATTATTTTAAATTGATAAAGAATTGAAATAAATGTTAATGAAATTTAAAATTAATTTTGTGAATTTTTAGTGAATTTATTTCTATAAAGGTTGGATTTAAGTTGAAATAAAATGCGGAATATTGATTAATAAATTCAAATTTGAAATTTAGGTTGCGCTTTAAAAATCCAAAAGTTGTTTGAAAATTTATTTTGGCAAAATAATTAATATTCATGAAATTGTTTTGAAGAATAAAACAATATAATTCGTTAAAACTGAAAGGCAATATTTTAATAAAAGAATAATCATTACGAAGGTGAAATAAAAATTTGATAAAACACCTTGAATTGGATTTTCAAATGATCGTATAATGTTGATTTAAATATGGTTAGGGGTATGGTTTAATATAAAAAGAAAAGTAGACAATTCACTTTCATTTTCATTGGACGACAAAAATCACCATGATAATTTAACCTATCTTAAAGCTTACCCCCTAAGGTTTCAAACCCCAAACCCTACAAATTCCTAAGTTTTCATCATATCATTTTTCTTCTGAAACCTAAGACAATATCGTAGCTTCATTCTTCATCCACAAACATCTATTGTTTCCAATAATCTTCATCAAATCTAGATATTTAAAACTAAAACTATGACTATAACCTTTTATTTTGATTTACATTGAGTTATCTGTACACTGTAAATTTACTTTTTTTCAAATTTATTCATGTTGAATGATGACGTTGGCTAGGTAGCCTAATATGTTTGATTCCTGATATTAGATATTGATATGAGTGATTATTTGATCAAACTTGAATAATACAGTAGATGAATGAGAATATATTGCTTAATAATGTTTGTTTCCTAAAACATCATTTATTAAATTCGAACTATATTGCATATGTGCTGTTTTGAATCTAAAGAGAAGTGTAGTAGGGGCAATAAGAATAGTCAGGTGAATCCAAGTCAAAATTGGTGCAAATCATGGAGATCAACTATGTGAATTCTTGGAGCTTACTACTTCGAAATTGACACAATCTACCGACTGCTAGTGCACAGATCGATGATCGGCATAGGTAATCTTGGAGCCATAAGCTCCAGGGACAAAGGCAGAGGGTTTTAAATTATTATTTTTACTATTTAAAATTTTTATTTTGATGATTTTGAATCTCTAGAAAATTTTAAAAATATATTTTTAGTTTAAATAATTTAAAAAAAAAATTAAAACTAAAAGTTTCAGATAAATTCAATGATTTTGGATTTAATTAAAAAGGGTTATAAATTGAAATATTTTATAAATAAAGAAAGTCTTGGTAAATTTGAAGTTTATGACCAGAAAATTATAGAAGTGGATTTAAATTATTTTAAATTGGAAATACGAAATTTGTGTTAAATTTGAATTAAATTATTTAAATTGAAAATTATTAGATTTAAACTGAATTAAATTTAAATCCTATACAATAAATAATTTAAATAAATAAATAAATATATGGATGAAAATTGCTATGTATATGCATGATAGTTTGAATGCCTGAATATGAAATATGTTTGTGATGTCATATATGAATTTCAATTATATATGCAATGGTGTATCGTTTAAATTGAAATCATCCCATATGATACTATGTTATAAGTTTTTATATATATCATGCTTCATAAATGATATGTTACAAGTTGATGTTAAGATTTAGATATGATGCACAAACACGACATCTATATGTGGTATAAAGATGGGCTACGATTCTATTTCGGATATAAATGGTATTTGAGAGGTTAAATATGAACATTGGAAATAAATTTTACCTAGAAGAAAATGATACGAAATGGGACTACTAAACACCAGAATAAATCCTAATGGACAAATTCGAAGTCACAACCTGAATCGTGACAAAATGGTCCCACGTCACTAATTGTCCAAACGATATGTTGCATGGACATAACCACAGTGATATGTGTAGTGCAAATGGGAAACAGGAAGGAGAAGTGTAATCACATTGATGAATACGTGAGGGGAAGCAGTGATGATTACAACATGATGAGGTGAGCGCCAACGAGGATGAGAGAAGATGGTGCAACAAATAGATCGTGTTGAGGCACCCACAACGTCTAATTGGAAGGTATACGGATGAAACGATCGTAATATCGGTTCGAGTCAAAGTCTAGTAAGAGAGTATGCGTAGGATTCACAAGTGACTATAGACCCAAATCTCGTAAAGGAATAACTTGAATAGTGTACTTGAATTAAATAACAATTACAACTTATAAATGTGAATAGGACATGATATCTTAATTGAATAGAATTGCAACTATGAGTCACTTGAATCGTGCCATGATACGGGTGTTTACAGCGTGAAGGTTAATGGGATATATGCGAGTTTAGATTATGGAGTGTGTGATATTTTATTTCTGCAATATATCACATATACAACCCGACTCCACACAATTATATCTATATTGCATGGTTATACTCACAGCTAGTTTCTAGCCTAACTTGGAGATTTGTTATGTTTGTAACATTACCTCGGGTCAGACTGAGGTGATTTTTGATAGGATGATCACATTCGAACGCTTCATTGTTATGCTTATGGAGTAGATGGTGTATGGTACTAGAGTTAGTATATATTATGTTACTGGTAGTATTATCCTGGAGCATGGAGATTGTGTGGTCGAGACTACCATTCGTTGTTGTGTTTACATCAGGTATAGAGACGATGGAATTGGAGAAGTGGACCTAGAGTCTGTGGACTTAGACTAGTGTCAATGTCTGGGTTGGGTGACATGGATGTTTAGTATTTTGTATAGTTTGGGTTGTATATTATTTGCCATGTATATATTGACATTTTTGGGGACATCAGACACTTTTTGATTGTATATATATGGTATTTTGTCTTTCTGCATTGATTTTTATCTCATTTCATACCTTATACGTGATCTGTTATGTGATTTACTCAACCTTGAAACTTTTGTATATTAACTTGTGTCAAGATGAGATATGTATTATTAGGATGATCGGGAATTGTAACGTATCCATATTGACCCAAAGTACTGTATTCAAGAGATTCCATTCCCTTTAATCTGAGCTATCGAGAGGTAAACTACCTTTGATAATTCGATCGTTAGTGTCGAGGCATCACAGCATGGTATTAGAGCAGGTTAAGAAAATTTAAGTAAATTAGAAATCAAAACATATTTGACCATAGAGGAGTCTGACATAGGATGTTACCAAGTCAATGTGATGCAGCCCAGCCTGATATTCCAATTCAAGATTTGAAGCTGGAACAAGTTAACGACTCAACTAAGTCGTATAAACGAGTTAAAGGGGTGAAAAGGCGGGAAAACGATGATGCAGCGTGCCACGAGTCGATCATTCTTAGGTCGCTCATCTCTTTAGGTCGCGGGTCGCCCAACTTACTAAATCACGAAGTTCCAGTAGATCGCATTCCTAAATCGAGAAGTTCCTTAAGTCGAGGCTCCTCCTTATGTCGCGAATGACCTAACTCTAAGTCGCGCTCCAGCGTAAGGTTGCGAACGACCTAACCCGAACATCTTCGCTTTAGCTAAGTCGTAGGTCGCTCTGCCTCCAGTTATGCCGCATTCCTTATGTCGTAAAGCTTAGGTCGCAAAGCTCCGGTTATGCCGCATTACTTAGGTCGTGAAGCTTATGTCGCGAACAGAATTTTAGGTCGTTAATTGTTAAGTCATATTGTTGTAATTCGTTGAGTCGTATGTCGCCTGTGTGATGATGTTGTAACATGATGTTGTAATTTCTTATGTCGTATGTCGTTGTGTACTTAAGTCGTGAGGTATGTTGAAGGTCATGTAACGACCTAGTGTTTGTATTTTCTTTGTTTGAGTCGTTAAGTCGTAAGTCGACTTATGTTAAGTCGTTAAGTCGCATACGACTTATGGGAGGCGTGAGTTGTATTTGCCTATAAATAGGCGGGTGTGTTGGTTCATTTGTAGGTAGTTGAATTTTAAATAAAATTTGGTTTGTGCTTCTTGCCTCCATTAAAATTGGTAGTTGAGTGTTATCTCCTATCTCCACCTTCGGCATTCGTGTGCGCTCGAATCAATGATTGTTGAAGCCAATTTACGGAATCAAGTGCGCTTGATCAACGTTCAAAGAATTGTAGATCTTCTCTCACGGCATCGTGCGCGATCAACGTGTCGAAGATTGCTAGAATCCGGTATCTTCGTGATCAACGGATTTGGGCATTCTTAAATTCACCAATTTATCATCGATTCACCGATTATTTCCGCTAATCGTGTGAGATCCTGGACGGATTCGATTTACATCGTCGAATTTGCTTCCTTGGCTGCATCATTTTGGTATCAGAGCTAGATCGCAAGAAGTTTGCATCATTTGGAGAATTGGGTTTCAAGAATTTGAAGTTTGGAGATCGGATTTGCATTGTTGAGAAGTTTGGTGTTCATCGTGTTCATCGTGAAGTTGCAACAAGTTGGGAGTTTCGATCCATATCATTTTGGATCAAAGTTCGAAAAGTGTTTGAATTTTGCTCGTTGGGATTTTTGCGCGCCGAAGTGAAGTTTGAAATTCCGGGCCGTATTGAAGTTGCGCGCCTTATCGTCTTAGGTCGTGCACGTTGGTTTGCGCCTTAGGTCGTGAACATTTCGCTAAGTCGTTCGGCCGAGAAATTGAAGTTTGGAGAGATGCGACCTAGAGCTTGGAGGGTCGAGATTGTCCATTGATTTGCGAAAACCGTGTATCATTTTTCATGAAGTGTTCGTGTTAGCAGTGTGAAGTTTGAATTTTTGAAGATTTGTTTGAAGTTCAATCATGCCACCGAGACGAGCTCAACGTCATCGCAATGTGGATGCTTTGTATGGAAGAGAAGAGGCCGATGAAATGGAACAACGAATCAACGAGAATTTCAATGAGAAGTTGAATGAGGGGATTGGTCGATTAGAGAGAATGATGCTTGAAATGAATCAAAGTAGAAGAAGGATTTCACCTGAATCGAGCCATGGGGGAAATAGAGTTTCACCACATTCAGATCGGGAGAGAAGAGAAGATCATGATCGTAGAAATGTTGGCGATCGTGATAGGAATGTTGATGATCGTGATCGGAGGAATGTAGATCGAAGGGATGTTGATGGTAGAAATGGTGGTGGTAGAGATGTTGGTGGTCATGATCGACATCGATATGCATCAGATTTTGATGAGGAGTTTGATGATGGTAGTGTTCATGGTCGATATCGAAGCAAAGGAAGAAATCATTCAGAGTATGATCACAAATGGGAGTCCGGAATGAAAATTGAAATTCCAGAGTTTAAGGGTGGTATGCAGACTGAAGAATTTCTAGATTGGTTATCTAATGTTGAAGAGATCTTTGATTTCAAGGAGGTTCCGGAAGATCGTCGAGTGAAGTTGGTTGCTACTAGGTTGAGAGGGAGAGCTATGGCGTGGTGGCAGCAAACCAAACTTACACGAGAACGGATGGGGAAGTCGAAGATTGTTGCTTGGGAGAAAATGAAGAAGATGATGAAGGCTACATTCTTGCCTTACAATTATCAATCACTCATGTATCAGAGGTTGCAGAATCTGAGGCAAGGGACGAAGACTGATAATGATTATGCTGATGAGTTTTATCAACTGATTGCTCGAAATGACATTATGGAGATGGAGGAACAATTGACTGCTAGGTTTGTTGGGGGGTTGAGGATCCAGATCCAGGATATGGTAAATATGTTTGACCCTAGATCTGTGGCTGAAGCGCACCAGAAGGCGTTGGCTTGGGAGAAGCAGGGAAGATGAGGAGGTGGTGTGTTTCCAAGTTCCAATACTCAGAGCAAGGGTGCTAGTGGGAGTTCCAATGTTTCTAAAGCTGTCAGTAAACCATTTGTGAATGAAGTTGCGAAGGAGAAGGTCAACAACATTTTCAAGTGTTATAATTGTCAGGAAGTGGGTCACAAGAGTAATGAATGCTCGAAACCGAAGAGGCGCGCTATGATTGCTGAAGTGGAAGGTGAGGATGTTGATGAAGGTTATTCTAGTCCAGTTGAGGAGGATGAACCGGATATCGCGTCGGGAGATGAAGGATGTAATCTAATGTTGAGGAGATCATGTTTGACACCGAAGCAGGAAGAGGAGGCTAGTTGGTTGAGGAGTAATATCTTTCAGTCGACATGCACTATACCAGGGAAGGTGTGTAAATTTGTGATTGATGCGGGAAGTTGTGACAATATCATTTCTACCGAAGCTGTGAGAAAGTTGAAGTTGCAGACGGAGAAGCATCCAAATCCTTACAAGTTAGCGTGGTTAAGGAAAGGAGGAGAGGTGAAGGTGGACAGGCGAGTTCATGTTCCATTTTCTATTGGGAAGAAGTATAAAGATGAGATCTGGTGTGATGTGGTGGAGATGGATGTTTGTCACTTGCTTTTGGGAAGACCATGGCAGTATGACCGAATAGTGCAGCATGATGGTCGAACCAATAGCTACAGCTTTATGTTTGAGGGTACTAAGATCATTTTAGTTCTGAAGAAGAGACAGCAAGGAGAGAGCAAGTCATAAGAGATTGAGGAGCTGAAGACTTTGTTGACTTTGAAGGAGTTTGTTAAAGAAGTAGAGAAGAGTCCAGAGGTGTTCTTGTTGATTGGACATGAAGCTACTGAATCTTTTGAAGTTCCAGAGGAAGTAAAGCCAGTGTTGGAAGAATTCAGAGATGTGTTTCCTGAAGAGTTGCCAAAGGAGCTACCACCGTTGAGAGATATTCAGCATCAGATTGATCTTGTGCCAGGGGCGGCATTACCTCACAGGCCACATTACAGGATGAGTCCTAAGGAGCATGAGGAACTGAGAAGGCAGGTGGAGGAGTTGTTAGAACAAGGGCGTGTTCAGGAGAGCTTGAGTCCTTGTGCAATGCCAGCCTTATTGGTACCGAAGAAGGATGGGACTTGGCGGATGTGTACGGACAGTCGGGGTCTAAACAAGATCATTGTGAGATACAGGTTTCCTATGCCGAGGTTCGATGATTTGATTGATCAGTTGAGTGGGGCTGTTGTGTTCTCAAAGATTGACTTGAAGAGTGGATACCATCAGATTCGTATTAGACCAGGTGATGAGTGGAAGACTGCTTTTAAAACTAGGGAAGGTCTATACGAATGGCTGGTTATGCCGTTTGGCTTGTCAAATGCTCCTAGTACTTTTATGAGAGTGATGAACCAGATTTTCAGACCATTTATTGGGAAGTTCGTAGTAGTTTACTTTGACGATATTTTGATCTATAGTGGGAGTATGGAAGAGCATATCCAGCATTTGCGAGAAGTGCTGTTGATTCTATGACAGGAGCAATTCTATGTAGCAACGAAGAAGTGCGTGTTCATGACGCACAGTGTTTTGTTTCTGGGATATGTTCTGTTGAAGGAGGGTATTCAAGTGGATGAAAGCAAAGTGGAAGCTGTCAGGAGTTGGCCACAACCCAAGACAATTACTGAAGTGAGGAGTTTTCATGGGTTGGTATCTTTTTATCAAAGATTCATTCCCCATTTTAGCAGTGTGATGGCACCTATAACCGATTACATGAAAGGAAAGAAGTTCGTGTGGACAGAGGAAGCAGAGTTAGCTTTTGAGAAGATCAAGACACTTTTGACGACAACACTCATTCTGGTACTTCCGGATTTTCAGATATTGTTCAAGTTACACACTGATGCTTCGAAGGTTGGGATTGGTGGAGTATTGAGTCAGAATGGAAGACTAGTTGCTTATTTCAGTGAGAAGTTGTCTGGAGCCAAGTTGAGATATAGCACTTATGACGTGGAGTTTTACGCAATTGTTCAAGCTGTGAAGCACTGGAGGCATTATCTGTTTCAGAAGGAGTTTGTTCTTTATACGGATCATGAAGCTTTGAAACATTTGCAAGGGCAGGAAAAAATTTCAGCTAGACATGCTTCATGGGTCGCGTATCTGCAGCAGTTTACTTTTGTCGTAAAGTACAAATCAGGGGTGACGAATCGTGTAGCTGATGCCTTGAGCAGGAGGAATAATTTGTTGACGACGATGAAGGTTGAAGTGATAGGATTTGAACTATTGCCAGAATTGTTTGAGGAAGATCCTTACTTTGCGAAGATTGTTGAGAAAGTCAAGGATGGGAGTACTGATGAGTTTGTGTTAGTAGATGGATTCTTATTCAAGGGGAATCAATTGTGCGTACCAGATTGCAGCTTGAGAATGAAAATTGTAAAAGAGTTGCATGAAGAAGGACATGTTGGTCGGGATCGCACATTGCAGTTGATTTCTCAGTCTTATTATTGGCCCTCGATGAAGCGGGAAGTTGAAAAGTTTGTTCGAAGATGTCATGTTTGTCAAGTTTCGAAAGGGACAACTACAAATGCGGGTTTGTATATGCCTTTACCTGTTCCTACAAAACCGTGGGTTGATGTAATCATGGATTCTGTGTTGGGCTTGCCGAGGACTCAACGGGGAAATGACTCTATATATGTTGTGGTGGACCGTTTCTCGAAGATGGTACATTTTGTTGCTTGTAAGAAGACGGCAGATGCAGTCCATGTGGCACAGTTGTTCTTTAGAGAGATCTATCGCTTGCATGGTTTACCAGAATCTATAGTTTCGGACAGGGATACCAGATTTCTGAGTCATTTTTGGCTAATTTTGTGGAAGATGGTGGGAACAAAGCTGAATTTCAGTAGTGCTTATCATCCGCAGTCGGATGGAAAAACCGAGATTGTGAACAGATCGCTGGGAAATTTGTTGCGGTGTCTTGTGAAGGATAATATGAAGAGCTGGGATGTGAAGTTATGTCAAGCGGAGTTTGCTCATAATCATGCTATCAACCGTAGTACGGGTTTCAGTCCATTTCAGATTATATATTCAAGCTTGCCAAAGGGGCCGTTGGATTTAACGATAGTGCCACAACCGAAGGGGACAGTTAAGCGGGCTGTTGATTTTGTTGATGGGTTGACAGAATGCCATAGAATCGTTTAGAAACGATTGGAGAAGACGAATGAGAAGTATAAACGATCTGCAGATCTGAAGCGAAGAAGTGCTGAATTTAATGAAGGAGATTTAGTATATGCTGTACTAACAAAGGATCGTTTTCCAGTGGGAGCATACAATAAACTTAAACCTCGAAAGATCGGTCCTGTAAAGATTGTGAAACGGATCAATGAAAATGCTTATAGGTTGAAGCTGCCGGAGGATGTGTACACTTCTGACGTGTTTAATGTTAAACATCTTATACCTTATTATGGAGATGAACAACCCAATAGGGAAGAAATTTTAAATTCGAGGACGAATTTTTCTCGACCAGGGGAGGATGATGCAGCCCAGCCTGATATTCCAAGTCAAGATTTGAAGCTGGAACAAGTTAACGACTCAACTAAGTCGTATGAACGAGTTAAAGGGGTGAAAAGGCGGGGAAACGATGATGCAGCGTGCCACGAGTCGACCATTCTTAGGTCGCTCATCTCTTTAGGTTGCGGGTCGCCCAACTTACTAAATCACGAAGTTCTAGTAGATCGCGTTCCTAAATCGAGAAGTTCCTTAAGTCGAGGCTCCTCCTTATGTCGCGAACGACCTAACTCTAAGTCGCGCTCCAGCGTAAGGTCGCGAACGACCTAACCCGAACATCTTCGCTTTAGCTAAGTCGTAGGTCGCTCCGCCTCCAGTTATGCCGCATTCCTTATGTCGTAAAGCTTAGGTCGCAAAGCTCCAGTTATGCCGCATTACTTAGGTCGTGAAGCTTATGTCGCGAACAGAATTTTAGGTCGTTAATTGTTAAGTCGTATTGTTGTAATTCGTTGAGTCGTATGTCACCTGTGTGATGATGTTGTAACATGATGTTGTAATTTCTTAGGTCGTATGTCGTTGTGTAGTTAAGTAGTGAGGTATGTTGAAGGTCATGTAACGACCTAGTGTTTGTATTTTCTTTGTTTGAGTCGTTAAGTCGTAAGTCGACTTATGTTAAGTCGTTAAGTCGCATACGACTTATGGGAGGCGTGAGTTGTATTTGCCTATAAATAGGCGGGTGTTGGTTCATTTGTAGGTAGTTGAATTTTAAATAAAATTTGGTTTTTGCTTCTTGCCTCCATTAAAATTGGTAGTTGAGTGTTATCTCCTATCTCCACCTTCGGCATTCGAGTGCGCTCGAATCAACGATTGTTGAAGCCAATTCACGAAATCAAGTGCGCTTGATCAATGTTCGAAGAATTGTAGATCTTCTCTCACGGCATCGTGCGCGATCAACGTGTCGAAGATTGCTAGAATTCGGTATCTTCGTGATCAACGGATTTGGGCATTTAGGTATTCTTAAATTCACCAATTTATCATCGATTCACCGATTATTTCCGCTAATCGTGTGAGATCCTGGACGGATTCGATTTACATCGTCGAATTCGCTTCCTTGGTTGCATCACAATGTTACCTAGGTAGAGTTTGGAATAACTCGTGTATGTAATATACGAGTTAAGACTAGTGTTCTGAGGGAGGAACACTAGGTTATGATTTATATACGTAATTGTGATGTATATACTTATTTGTTAATGAAATTTTCATATAAAAATATATTATCAAGCATTTATATAATAATAAATAAATACTGATTACCAAAAAATGGTAGAACTAGGTAGACGAAGAGCAGGTGCATCGAATGATCCACCTAGTGGTCAAACTAGTGGTTCTAGAAATCCTGGAGTTCTCTTGACCGTGGATCAATAGATGAAGGCATGGGAGCAGTCAGAGCTCAAAATTCAAATCTAAATCCTTCATCAAAATTCACTAAGCTCTGCAGCGACAATGCAAGTCCCAATGGTAAACCCTTTTGGGGGAATGAAGGAGTAATGAGGTTCACTCATGGTTAACAACTTGTGAAAGAATCTTTAGTGGTTTAAACTTGTTAGATCAGGACAAGGGAAGGATAACATCTCTTCAACTTATAGTGCATTAGATTGGTATGACGCAAGACTGCACAAATAGTCGAAAAATATATTATCTGGCAAAAATTTAATGAGCTCTTCAAGGCGTATTTTCTACTTGATGCTGGAAAAACCGAATTGCTTCATAAATTCATAGATCTGAAGCAAGGAAACTCATCGGTTACAGCTTATGTGAACGAATTCAATGCACTATCCAAATATGGACCGGCAGTTACTAGTACTTCAGTAGAAAGGACTGAAAAATTAGTTCTTGGACTAAATAATGAATTAAGGAATAAGTTGCTTACCTAGCTTAGATTCTCGTTTGAAGAAATTATTGATATGGCCTTGAGATTCGAGAAAGTTCGGGAACGAGATTCAATTCCAAAAAGTCAAACGAACCAGCAATTTCAACAACAGAAGAAAATAATACTATTTCAAAAGATAAATTAGAATTTAAAGAAAAGTAAGCAACCTTCCTTGCCAAAATAGCTAAATCCTAAGAAATTACATAATGTGGGATGACCGCCTTACACCACTGGCACCCTATAGTGAGGTAGCCTATGTTATAACGGTGCCAAGCCAATGCAGGACGATCATCGAAAGGTTTGTTGTAGTAAAGTAAATCAGTCATAGAAATCTATCGTATATCCCACAGCGCATAAAATAAAATATAATATTGCACATCTCAAATGTAAAATAGGCGAGACAGCAATAACCGAATGAATCGTAGAAGTCATGGTACTTAGATCCTTATAGCTATACAACATAAGTGATAAAGTTTATACAACTGATAATAAAATCAAAATAGATACTTCTCTATATATATAATAGCATTAGTAAGCTTGATAGTGCTGCACGTCGAAATGATAAGCAATAACAGCTAAATATAGTAATACAAGAGTATAGCCTCCTACTCGCCACCTGTCCAGCTTCACATGCTCACTAGACCTGATATCTCTATTCTACATATTTAAGAATACCCAGAATAATAGGAAGAAAACATAAAATCCTGAGTCAGACAATAGCCTGTTGTGAGCGGTAGAAAATCTTAAATACTATAAAGTCAATGTACTATGACAAACGGTATGGAAAATCTTACCTGGCATGTCCCTGCATCCATAGAATTAGGACATACACAAAATATATGCTACTCTATCATAGTCATCATAGGTGTACTATACATCAAAGTACTAAGGAGCGTCTAGATATCTACATCAAAAATAGCTACGTCGTGCGACATCCCTAGAGTGATAAGACATCCCTAGAGTGATAAGAAATCAAGCAAATATTGCATCCATTATCCATCCTCACATTCGCTCACCCAGTGCGTTGGATATATGATACTCGTATGACCTCATCGCATATTCAAGGGCTACTCAACGTCCCGGTTTCTCGATACTCAAATCTATGCTACTCAATAAGCCAAGAACTAGACTGACATCGCACTCAGTCCAAGGTAAAATGGATCGAAACATTGTGTGATCCGAGGCATATCGCATTCCCAAGTGAGCATCCTCACATACCCCTACTTTACAAGTACACTTTGAAACCTACGAATATCAATGATCTCTTCGCACACATCAATCGTAGCAGAGGACATCCCGGAATTGTCCTTACAACTCCTGTCTGAAGCCATCACGGTTAGGGACTATTCTCGACAGCCATCGTCAGTTGTAGAATATCATAATTTATCCCGTAACCTTCCTCCAACAATTCCTTCAATCTAACTCATAGTCACATACTCTGCATCTCGAAGTACAAATACCCATCGTTGAAGCCATCACTTCCCATCATGGAATCACCGACATCGAATCATGCATAATCATCATCGAAAATCACCATGGTTTGGTACCAAGCTAAGCCTTAGCTCGAAACAGATGTGATTTGGCTTGAAGTAAATGTAAACGTGAAGGGAAAGAAGAAATTGCCCACGTGACTCAAAGAAAGCATACGAATGACCCAAAGCCACCTTACAAGTCATTACCAGCGAACTATGTGACCTTGATCCAAGCAACATTGACTTAAGCTACCCCGATCCATTCTCCACCGACCCATACTCCATCATTGATCCATGCAATTCCAACTCCTAAAGCTATCCCATGTTTGCTACTTCATGGTTCGGTACCGATCCAAGGGTACAAAACCATCACATAACCAATTTGTTCACTCCTCTGCACACTACCTATGCATGCATGCGAGCGACCAGAAGAATTCCACCATATAACTCGAAGCGGCCCTTCTCAAGACACGAGCATGCCCCAAAGCCAACCTCCACCGATCCAATACCTTCGAATAACCATCAGTTCCTCTTTAATTGACCATAACTCGAACAAACAAACTCTAAAAGATTTGAAACTTGGAATGTAGCCTTGTGAGGCCTTTCTTGTCACCCCACCTAGATCACACAAATTTGGATCAAGTCGCCTTCATGTATCATCACTGATCCATGACTTCGTTTCTAATCCTAAATCGCCATTCGATCTGTGTTTTCAACCAAACAAACATCATACATTCAAGAAATCATTATATACAATATATCCTAATAAGAATGCATCCATACATACACAAGCATAAATGTAAGGGTAGAACCTAGATAACTATAAGAACAAGGGAGATCCACAAGAACATAATTTCACAAATCTTTTACAAATCGTTTGAAGTTAACATATGTGATTAGTTAAGGTTTAAAATACATTTTAGGATCCAAAATTCATTTTAAAATATCAATTTAAGGTGTATAATGACTAATTAGTAAGTAAGAGGTTGAGGTTCTAACCACTCACCTAAATCCAAAGTAAATCTAAAAGTGCACAAATCCCGAGATGAATAGCACTCCAAGTTATCTCCAACAGCAAATTTCCAAATTTAAATGCCAATTTCTCTAATCTCTCCTTGGTGACAAAGTTTGGCTAATTAAAGTAGGGTTTACAGTAGCTTTTTGGTAGCACCTCGTCCCTCAACCTATCGACATTAGGAACAAACAATCTACCATCCTTACGGAGCCAACCATCTCGGTCGGATCTGTTTTGTCTCATCTCTTCAAACTCTACCCCGTCTTCAATCTTAGCAATGATTTCACCTATTCTGGCATCATGCTCCTCACTAGTACCAATCCGCTCAAACAGAGCAGGCCTGATGGTAAAGCTTGCCAATATCTCTAGCTCGCATCTCGGTTCGAAATCATAACTAACAATATACTCTAACTGCGTCCACTCTAGAAACATAGCTCCCAAGCTGGCATGTCTTATACTCAATACGTCAACAACCGTATTCCCTATTCCCGATGCATATGCAATATCAAAGTCATAGGAGACTAGGAACTCTAACCATCGCTGCTGATGTAGGCTGAGATCCTTTGATACTTCAATGGTTTATGGTCGGTGTATAGCTCCTACCTCTCTCTTAACGGATAGTGCCTCCAAATCTTCAATGCAAACATAATCGCTGCTAACTCCAAATCACAAGTTGGTTATTTCTTCTTATGGCTTCAGTTGTCGACTAGCATACGTGACAACTTTGCCTCTCTACCTTAATACAGCATACAATGCGGTACCACAAGCATCACTGTATACCATCGTCTCTTCATTCTTGCTTGGAATGGTCAATACTGGTGCACACGTCAACTTTTCCTTCAGATCCACAAATGCATGTTCACATCTCGCATTCCAAGTAAAAGTCTGATTCTTTTTCATTAACTGAGTCAACGGTGCGGCTATTATGAAGAAGTCCTGGATGAATCTTTATAATATCCAGCTAACCCTAAGAAACTTCTCGCATATGTAGCATTTTTGGGTCTAGCCCAACCTTGAACTGCTACAACTTTTGCAAGATCCACAACAATGCCCTGCTCAGAAACAACATGGCCCAAGAATCTAACTTCCCTCCTCCAGAAGTGACACTTAGAAAACTTCACTTTCAATCGGTGCTCTCTCAATACCTTAAGCATGATCCTCAAAGGCACCTTGTGTTCCTCATTCGTCCGTGAGTAGATGAGAATACCATCGATGAACATAAGAACAAATTCAGTTAGCTGACCCTTAAAAAACACGGTTCATGAGATCAGCGAAGTAGCCGGCATGTTGGTTAGCCTGAACGGTATAACCAATCACTCGTAGAAACCCGAGGGCATACAAAATGTTGTAATTGGCACACTCTCCTTTGCTACTCTCAATTGGTGAAATCTGATCGTAAGATCCAACTGAAAAAATACTCTAGCACCATAAATCTGATCAAACAAGTCATCAATACATGGGAGTGGATACTTGTTCTTTGTCGTCACTTTATTCAGCTTATAGTAATCAACACATAGTCTAAGGGAAACATCCGCCTTCATGGCGAATACTACGGGTGCTATCCACTCAAAAATACTTCTGCAAATGAACCCTCATCGCAATAGGTCATTCACTTACACCTCGAGCTCTCATTGCTATATAGGTGGCATCCTCCTCTAGGGTGTTACTATTGGTCTGGCATCTTTCATTAAATAAATATGAAACTCGATATCTCCGTGCGACAGAAATCCGATCAACTTCTCAAATATGTCCAGATACTCCCTAGCAATAGGTACCGATGACAACTCATCGTATGGGATAACGAGCGAATATAGAAAGCCAACCATCACCTCATCATCTAATAGGCAGCTTAACACTATCGTTTACCTATCATATACCTGTAACGACCCTGAATTTTTGACATTTGAAATCAGGATATTTAATTGATTTTAAATATCTGGGATTCAATTTAATTTGAAATTCAAATATTAAAGTGAATTTGGTAAATAAATTATTGAATTTAATCGTTAAATCTGGATAAAAATTTGAATCTTCAGTTTTAAGCTGATTAAAAATATTTTCAAGGCTTAGAAAATTTATATTGATAATACTGAAGATAATAAAACTTTCAGAATTGGAATTGAAGTTGTTTTGTTCAGTTTTGAATTTTATCGTTTAATTCGATATTTGAAAATAGCGTTCCAGAGCACAGTCTCGGAATTCGACGAAACCAGTTCCATTGGATCCGTAATATTGTATTATTATCAGATTTCAATTTTCGTAACATTTGGAGTTGTTGTGTGAGCGTACTATATATAAACGCGTTGAAATCTATATCGAATTCAATTTAAATTTAAAATTGTATTTGGTCTACATCAGTACTTTGCCTTCCCATCTGTAGCCAGGTAATGCAAGCACGTTGATATCAAAGACTTTCTCTGCAAAGTCACATACTCCTGTCTCCCCTTTTTCTAACATCTCGTTCTTATCCATTCTTTTAGAGTAGACGAAAACTATTTCATTCAATAAATTTTTATAAATGGCAGAGCATCTTAAACGATAATCGAAGCCGAGTTTTGTCCCTTCAATCTCCTCCAATTCACTATCTTTCGTTCAAAAAAATAAAGCAATGGCCGCAAACCATTCCCAACTCATTTCAGATCGAATGAAATCACGAATTGTATTCGTGAGGGAAAAAGAAATTCACAACCCAAAACAAAATCAGTTGAGCATCGCGTTCGCGAGGTGAGGCGGCGACCTGGCACTCGGCGGCGTTCGATTTCGAGAGCTCGAGTGGCAGTAGGGAATCGCGAGATGGATTCATGGCAGCGGCAAGTCGTAGTTAGGGCCGTGCGTGTTCGCGATCAAGCGGAAGGAGGCACGATGTCTTTGTCTCGATGACAGAGAAAAAGCAACCTCGAAGGGGCTTGGTCGCGATCTCGTTTGATATTTGGGGCGGCGTTGTCGCAGTAAGGAGGCGCTGGTGAATGGGGATGTTGGCGATTGCCTGGAGCTCGCGTACGATCTGAAAACCAGTAAGGTGTTTTCTTTTAAATTTATTTTCTATATATGCGTAGATATAAAAATATATTTATATACATATAGTTCAATGAGATTTAAAAGCAAATTTTATTTTGAAATTTAATATATATAAATATACCCATATTTTTATCTGTAGAGTAAGATAGAAATTATATATATATGTGTGCAGGACTTTGGAAATTATAGGAAATTGTATAGAAATTAGTTAAAATATTATCATCAGTTGAAATGAAAAGAAAATAATAAATATACAAGATCTGGTTTAAAATTTGGATATTTGTTTGAAATAAATTTTTTGGTTAATTAAATTTATCCAATAGAAATTGATTATTCGATTTATTTCAAATATTTAATAAATTGTATAAAATATTTATACAAGGTCTAAACGGTGAAGAAAACAAACTGGATTGGAAATGGGATTGCAAAATAAAAGCAAAGGTGAGATCTTCTCACTCGAATGTAAAGTTGATTTTACAGTTATTGATTGATTGATTGCTGTTTGGATGTGATATTAGATATAGTAGGATATATCTATATATATAGCAATATATATATTGGCATATGTATATATTGCAGTTGTTGATTTCCCGCATTATATAGCAGATGAGACCCTATTGCGCCGCATAATAGCGGATGATATTTTTATAAATCCCATATACCGCGATATTCCACCTCGAAGTGGAATTGGTATTGTGCTAACATCTGTGGATGCAGGGAAACAGGTTGGAGGGATTCAATAGGATTCCTCAAAACATTTGAATTGGTTTCATATGTTGTGTGATTGATTATTTATAATCTGTGTATGATTATATCTGTGATTGAATTGTTGAAGGCTAAATTTAGCCGAATGTATTTTTGGTATCGTTGGATACCAGAAATAAATGAAATTGGATTTTTGAAATTAAAGCTGGAATTTTTAGTAAATTCTTTTTGAAAGAATTGAATAAATTTAAAATAAGGGATTAAAAAAGCGTAAGGTTAATTTATGAAATCTTATCGATTTATTTCCAAAATATGGGAAAGATTTGTATAAATGGATTTTTAATAGTATTATTCGAAAGTTGGAAAATTTATTGAAATTGGAATTTTAAAGAGTTTGGAAAAGATTAAGGAATTTATTTTTTAAAAGTGGTAAATTTCTAGAAATCTAATTGATAATTGATTTGGTATTTGGAAATAAATCTTTGAGAAATCGATTTGGAAATTTATTTGGTGTTTGAAGGAAAATTGATTTTTTGTGTTGAGAATAAATTGAAAATCAATTTGTAAAATGATTTGGGGTTTGAATCAAAATTAGAATCAATTTGAAATTTGATTCGGTGTTGAAGTAAATTTATAAATCAATTTGGAATTTGATTTGGAGTTTGAAATAAAATTGAGAAATCAATTTGAAAGTCGATTTGGTGTTGAAAGTGAATATTTGAGAATGTAAATTCCGAATAGAATTTATAAAGGAAAGGGAAATTTATTTTAAAAAAATAAACGTTGATTTATTTTTAAAGTGTGAGAAATATGATTTGGAATCGGTTTTCAAAGTGATGAAGTGTGGAAATAAATTTACAGTTTTGGAATGTAAATTTGAAATAAATCGATAAGGATTTATTTAAAGGGCTTAAATGAATATGATTTGGAAATTGTTTTCAAATGGTTGAAGTATAAACCATATATTGGGAAGATATTTGAAATTTAATAATTTGGGAAAATTATTTGAATTTGATGATTGTTGTGAATATTGTTGATAGTTAAATCACCGACTATCAATATTTTCCTTTGAAATGGCACTTGATTTGTTTTTAAAACAAACGCTTATTATTCGGTTTAGCCGGGAAATGACCTTTGTGTCAGATAACCCATTCCAAATAATAATACGACGATATGGATCGTATTGAAGACCGGTGGTGAAGACCGGGTATTTGTGAAAACGATAGGATGACCTATCGATTGTCTCTGCACCATTAGCTACGGTATTGAGATTTCCTTTGTGATGGGAAGTTTTATTGGGATTGTGAATATCCGGATTGCAAGGGCTTCTTTTGAAGTGCCTTCGGTTCTGTTCGAACCCGGAACAGACTTGTATGGTTACGTGTCTGACATTACGTTTTGAGATGTAAAGCTGATCTCTTTCAAATACATTTCTATTGGTGGCGGAGAATTTATTCTCTTAGCTTAACACCCTTCTCTGAGACGTACGACCTCAGAGGTTATGTAGTTGAAATTTATCAGCGATATATTCCCAATTTGGTAATGTGGCATGCTGAGTGTTGCTGTGATGATGATCATTTATTTGATCATTTGTGATCAAAGCGTGGCTTTGTGAAAAAGCGTAGCTTTATGGACGAGACTTCGTCAGGGCCTCACAACCCGGCACTACGCCATAAATGACCTTCTGCAACATTTTTGCAAGGTGTTGCCAGCTAAAATGTTGCGATAGCTATAAAATTTTGGTCCTACTGCAACGTTGTATTTTTGGTGTTACCTTAGCCATAAAAATGTGTTGCTCTAGCTAAACAAGTGTAACACGATGCAACATTTTTATATAGTGTTGCTATAGATGTTTTCAAATTAAAAAATTAATAAAATTAGCAATCCGCGTGAATACGATCCAACGGTCTACATTTAATCTGATTGTTAACATGGATCACCGCTACATTTTGCCCTAAATTTTCGTTTTCCCGCTTTACTGTTCATACCATTTCGTTCTCACCCCCAATTTCCAAATCCAAATCCCCAATTTCCAAATCCCTAATTTCCAAATCATATTTTCGTTCCCAATTCGTTCTCACCCCCAATTTCGCTGCTGTTGCCTACATGTCGATACGCAACCTCTCCCAAATCCTACCAACCGCAGCCCCCAACAAAACTCCACTACCCCACCGCCGTTTCTACAGCCTGATTCCGATGGTCATCGAGCACACATCCCGTGGCCAGCGTGCCTGCGATATCTTTTCCCGGCTTCTCAAAGAGCGCGTCATCTGCCTTAACGGACCCATCGAGGAGGATACGTCGGCGATAGTAGTGGCTCATCCGCTGTTCCTCGAATCTGGTGGTTTCGTGACGGCAGGGTTGGCAATTTATGATACTTCGACCAGATCTGATGCTTGAATCTTTCTCGCCAATGTTCAAAAGAAGTTCGATTCTGATGAAGCTTTGCTCGATTGCTTCAAAAAGTACCATTTTCGGATTCAAGGAAGATGTCAAACGCAGATATCTTGTTTGAGAGAATGCCGCTTAAATTTTCAAATTGGCCAGCAATCATAAAACCAGTTTCAATTCCTTGATTGATTGCTCGAATTGCTTTGACTTCGTCGTCGGGTGCGATGTGATATTATTTGGTATGTTTTATGCCTTCTGGTTTACTTGATTATTCTCGATTTTGGTTACACTCGCATGCTTTTGCCGATGATGAATTGGGATTTATTTATAGGCTTTATTTCCTATAATCTCGGGTTTAATCTTTCTGTTGGACTTTGATAAATCTGGTATGTTGGATTGCGATGATGTATTGGTATGTTGGATTGCGATGATGTATGGTCTGAGCTTGTTAGCTCCTTTCTGCTGCATTTGTTAAACCAGAACATGAAATGGTGCTCCAAGTTCTATGTATATCATATTACTGCCTATGTTTCTCTTGTACATGCCTGATGCATTCACTGTTTTTGCTTGATGGGCTGCCTATGTGTACTGCTGTGTTCTTGCACTGGCTTGTCTATATTTTGCTGAACCTGGTTCTTGTTTGTTTTGTTGGTTGCTTGGCCCTGAGTTGAATCCAGTCGATGACTCGGGTTTGACCTTGTGCCGTGTCCTTGTATCTATGTGTTGCATTCATGTTTGGCTTATGCACTTATGAAAAGAAACAACCCAAATACCTGAGGCAAATATTATAACAAAAATATTTTCATTTTCTGTTTGAGTTAAATATTATTTTCCAGATTACTGCTTTTGAATTATATGTGACAGGTATTGAAGACTGGACAGCTGGATACAAGCTTGAAGACAGAGTCAAATCAAATGTGCATGAGTGTATGAATGCATGAGCTGAAGACAGGTTTCAAAGAAGGCTCGATCTTCCGAAATCGGATGAATCGGGCGGTGCCCACTTGTTCGACCTAACCGCCGGCGGGACTGCGGTGCCCCGGACCCCCGCCGGGACTGCGGTGCCCCGGACCCCCGCCGGCGCTGCGCCCGGACCCGCTTCTCGGCTCGCCTTCGGCTCGGCACTCGGCTCACCTTCGGCTCGGCATATATTTGTCAGTGTCGGTGTATGTATAAATTGAAACTGCATATGTAATGAGTGAACTGAGTGATGTAGTGAGGAATATCTGTATATGTGAATATCGGTGTTATATATCATTGAATTGTAAAATAGTGGAGTCAGGAATTTGTACTATTTCAAATGTTGAAATAAAATATTTATTTAAATAAATTACTGTTTATATATCAAATTCTGTGTAATAGCATTTTATTAAATAAATATTTATTTTTATTAAAAAATCAAATATGCTCTACATTGTGGGCCCCACAAATTCAAAAAGTTCATATCTATAGCAACATTTTGGAATGTTGCTACAGATACCTATGGGTGTTGCCATAGACCCAAATAGGGTTCTATTGCAACAATATTACTTATGTTGCCTTAGATAGTCAAAATGTTGCCTTTGAGGTCTAAGGCAACGGCAAAAATTGCATCACCCTAAAAGTGTTGCCATAGACCTATGGCAACATTTTTCGGGCCTGAGCCAACATTTTTTTTGTGTTGCAGTAGGCCGTTTATGGCGTAGTGCGGAAATGGTCGAAACAGGAATGTTGCGGCAAGGTTATGAGGGTCGCGCCCTTTAGGGTATGTCATTTCCTTCTGGAAAGGGGTGGTATCATGGTATGGAGCCCAGATACTTACTCATGTGGACACACTTTATTTATTATGTGTGATGTTGGTTATTGAGCGCTCGGATAAAGGTCCCAAAGGACCGGGGGATGACATATTCGTGAGTTACCTAGTTACAGGGGTAACCCGGCCTTGTTTGGCAGAGAGCAGTTTGTCTCTCGGGACGTCCAGCCAGAGGCGATCCCATTCGGCAGTAGGAAAGGAAGTTCCTTAGCCTGACCATTTGTTGGAAATACATTTCCCAATACGAAATTGTACGGTTTTAGTTGTAGAACCTGCCATTTACTTATGGTGGTCACCACTGTTTAGATGGTAGCTATAGTAGGCATACAATACTGGTCGTATGCTGGCTAAGATTAATATTATACTTTCGAAATGTTTTCCACACTAGACATTAATAATAATAATCCAATGATTGGCGTAGTAAGCATTTTTGACTATCATAAGAAGAAATCTCCTCCAATTCTGCGTTTGCATTGTGTGTGTGGCGGGAGGTCTTATGGTAGTTTCATTTTCCAAAAGCATTGCGAACTAATTTTATCTTCTTTGTGAAAATAACTGTTTTACGATCTCACACCAGTCACCATGACTGACTCGGAGTTTATTGTTTCCTTCTAAACTCTGGGTGCCCATAATTTTCCACACGGGCAGCCTAGAGTTATGTTATCAGAATATTCTGGATATTATGGAGCATTGGAAGCAAGCTGGATGGTGAAATGTACTCTCGTACTTGTTTATTTATTCCGCTGTGTATTCTGTATAAGGACAAGTTTATATAACTGTCCATTGTTGTATCGAGTTGTATATTGACTCTGATTGATGTATTGTATAAAACTGATATAGTTCTTTGTTTAAAAGACTATTGATTTGTCTATTATATATTGTTCCGCTGCGAATGTGAGATTCTGATATTGTTTTTGTTCTGTTGTTCATCTTTCTTTTTCTTCTATCTTTTCTTCTACCTCTTCTTTTAAACCCTAAGAATTCGGTTTTCCGGCATTCGTTTGCTCGGCAGTTGATACAGTGGACGTATCGATGTCGATTTTCGGAAGTCGAAGAATCAAGTCCTTACAATACCCCTATCGTCACCAATGACTTCTCATAATCCACCATCACTTTATATCCGTGAAGCCAGTCCATACCCAAAATAATACCAAACCCCATAAAACTCAAAATAAAGTAATCACAATCAGAAGAACATCCATGACTTGATAAGACCAAACCACGACAAACTATACACAGCTACGAAAGACTCTAACAGGGTTTGTCACAACTAAAGGTTGGTCAAAAATTTTGGGTCTCAATCCTAATCTATCTACTAAGTCACTATATGTAAGGAATATGAAGCCCTGGTAACAAACAAAACGCATATAGAAACATCATGAATGGAAATCATACCTCAAATAATGACGCTCTTCCCCTTCTCTTTCATCGCTGGTGCACTCGATGAAGTCAGGACAACGTTGAGAGCATATGCTTTCAACACCTACTTCTGTTTAGGCAACTCGAGACAGTCCTTGTTGATGTGCCCAAGCTTATTGCAGATAAGACACTTCTTTCCCTCAGCTTTGCAGTCTCTACTAAAGTGACCCTTTTCCAAGTAGTTATAGAAAATTGGCCCGCTTTTGATCTTCTTCTTTTTGTCTTCTTTGTTCTGAAACTACTTCCTCTTTATTCCACTTCTTCTTGCCTCCTACTTTCGATTGTGGCTTTGGCTCTTCTTTGGGCCTAACAGTCTTCGGCTTTGGATGAAGACTCTTATGTCTCAGAGCCTTCTCAACTATCATCTCAATAGTATCATTAATATGACTCACAAGTTTCTCTCCCAAGTAGTTGTCTAAGCCAACGATGAACTTCTCATTCTTCTTTAATGGATTGTCGATGAAGGACATCCCATATTTCGACAGGGCATCGAACTCAACAATGTACTCGGAGACAGTCATATCCCTTGCTCAGATCCACAAACTTACAGAACAAGATCGACTTCTGAGCTGTCGGTATAAACTTCTTCCCGAATCTGGATTTGAACTGGTCCCAAGTGAACTGATTCTTGGGAATAGTAGCCTTCACTGCATTCCACCAGTTTATGGCTTAACTTTGAAGCTATCAGGAAACCAATCATCTTTTTATAGCACCATTCGGCTCTAATTCATCAAAAATCCTTTCGTCGTATCAAGCCAATCCTGCACCTCCATCATTGAATCTGTTCCTTGGAGTGGTTTTATACCTAAACTAGTAAAGTCTTTGTTCATTTTAGCAAAATCGGCTCTGGGCGCCTGCACCGGAGCACCATCATCAATAGGAACATTCGAAGTGGCTACTTGAGATTTCTGTAGCATGTTCTGCATCATGGTATTAAACTTTGTCTTTAGGTCGGGATTAGCATCCCCTAAGCCATCTCCTTCTTCGACTATAGAGATTGAGTTCCTAGTAGCATTCCTTGTTTGACAACTCATCCTTCAATTTATAATAAGGACAATAGTCTCTCTATAAGAAATTCTGCTTAAGTAGTACTCGTGTGTGCACTGCGACTTATATACTATATATATATATATATATTATAGTTTTGAAAACCAAAATATATTACAACTACGCGCTCTCATACATATGTACACTCGATCCAGTCTAAGGCGATTACTTCTACTTTATATCTACTGGATCACGGTATCCCTTAGGCGAGAACTTCTACGCTATATCTATCATGGTGTCAAACTCAACAACATAACTAGAGACAGTCATATCCCTTTACTTCAAATCCATGTACTTACAGAAATAGACCGACTTCTGAGCTATTGGTATAAACTTCTCATCGAATCTAGCTTTGAACTATTCCTAAGTGAAATGATCCTTAGGAATAGCAGCCCTGCTTTCCACCAGTTCATGGCTTGCCCATGAAACTGTTAGGAAGCCAATCGCATTTTCCTAGTATCATTCAGCTCTAAGTCATCAAAAGTCCTTTTGCAGGTATCAAGCCAATCATGCACCTCCATCGCCGACTCTGTTTCTTGAAACGGTTTTCCAACCAGACTAGCAAAGTTATTCATTTTAGTGAAATCGGCTTTGGGCTCCTGCACTGGAGCACCACCATTAATAGCAACGTTCAGAGTGGATACTTGAGCATTATGTAGCATGTTCTGCATCATGGTATTGAACATCGTCTATAGGTCGGGATTATCAACTCTAGATCTAGCTACTTCTTTGACTCCGAAAATGGAGTTCCTAACAACGTTCCTTATATCATGACTCGTCCTTCAATTTGTAATAAGGACGATAGTTTCTCTATAGGGAAATATGCATTAGTAATACTCATGTGTGCAGTGAGACTTATATACTAAATATTCTACTATATTGTTTTGCAAAATCAAAATATATAACAAGTACACGCTTTCGTATGTATATTCACTTAATCAATTCTAAGGCAAGAACTCATACCGTATCTCTACTGGATCACAGCATCCCTTAGATTAAACTATGCAACTTAAGCTATGATACCAAATATGACGATTGCCTTACACCACCGGCACCTAATAGTATGATAACCTACGTTGTAATGGTGCCCAGCTGATGCAAGACGATTATCAAAAGGATTATTGTAGTAAAGTAAAGCAATCATAAAACATGTCTTATATCTCATAGTGCATCGAATAAAATATAATAGTAAAATTTAAGATATAAAATAAACGAGATGGAAATAACTAAATGAATCATAAAAATCAAAGTACTCAGATCCATATAGCTATATAACATAAGTGATAGAGTTTATACAACTGATAATAAACTCAAAAAAATAACTATCTCTAAATATATAATAGCACTAGTAAGCTCCATAGTGTTGCACAACGGAATGATAAGCAATAACAGCTAAATATAGTAACACGAGACTATAGCCTCAATCTCGTCACTTATCCAGCTTCATGAGCTCACCCGCCCTAATATCCCTAATCTACCCATTTAAGAGTATCCAGAATAATAGAAATCAAAGCATAAAATCCTTAGTCAGGCAACAGTTTGGTGTGAGCGGTAGAAAATGTCAAATACTATATAGTTAATATACTAGGAAAAATGGTATGGAAAATCATACCTGAAATGTCCCTGATCCTTTGAGTCAGCACATACACAATATATATCTACTCTATCATAGTCACCATAAGTATAGTATACATCAAATACTAAGAGGCGTCTAGATATCTACATCGAAAATATCTACATTGTGTGATATCCCTAAAGTAATAAGCAATCAAGTAAATATAGCATCCATTATCCATCCTCACATTCACTCACTCAGTGTTGGATATATGATAAATTGTATGACCTCATTGCATAGTCAAGGACTACTCAATGTATCGGTTCTCAGTACTCAAATCCATACCACTCAGTAGGCTAGGAACTAAACTGCAATCACATTCAGTCTAGAGTAAAATGGATCGAAACATCGTGTGATTCGACGCATACCGCAATCCCAAGTGAGCGTCCTTACATACCCTTGCTTTACGAGTACACTTCGAAACCTACAAATATCAACATTCCATTTCCACACATCATCTATAGCAGAGCACATTCTGGAACTATCCTTACAACTACCATTTGAAGTCATCACAGTTGGGGACTATTCTCGACAGCAATCGTTGGTCGTAGAGTATCATCGTTTGCCCCATAACCTTCCACCAACAGTTCCTTCAATCCGAATCATAGTCACTTACAATGAATCTTAAAGTATATATCCATCATCGAAGCCATCACTTCCCTCATGGAATCACCATCATTAAATCATGTGCCGTCGTCGTCGAAAATTGCCACCAAACCTCATGGTTCCTTACCGACCTAAACCTTAGCTCAAAGTAGATGTGATTTGGGTCAAAGTAAATGTAAACATGAAGGATCTGAAGTAATTTCCTCTGTGACTTGAAAGAAGCATATGACTGACCTGAAGCTACCATACAAGTTCCAACCACCAAAACATGCAACACATATCAATTAGGTTTTTAATTAGGCAGAATTCAACTGGAAGTAGAAGGCCAAAATAAAGACGAAGTGACTCACAAACCTGGAATCACACTTAGAACAGCTGGAAGAGGGGACTCAAAAAGTTGCAAGGCCATTGGAACAAACAAGACCCATCAGTATTAAGAGGCCTCTTGGTATCGAGAGCTTTTTATTGCTCTTAGGATCCCACATTACTCTTGAACTTCACATTCTACTTCAAGCAATCATCATCAAGTGCTTTTCCTAAAGAGTAGACGAGTAATTCAGTGGATTGATGAGAAGAAAGTAAAGAAAGCAGAATAAGATAAACATTATTAAGCAAACTGGTGAGAATGACTCAACCTCTATGGAAAAGAGTTTGGAAAATGATAGACAAGAGATAGAAAGACACCAGAAAGGAAAAGGTTACGTTTTCACCCAACCCAAACCTCTCTGTACTGAGAGGAACCTCTCGATACCGAGATCTACCGTGGGAAATGGGTCGGCATGCCTTCTTCTCCACCTGTGGGCTTGCATCTGGACATTATACAACTTAGGCCTATGGATCGGCATAGTAATTCCTCATATAAATACCATCCATATAGCAACCAAATAGGGATCCATTTCTCGGCTTCAAACTTTGGATCTTCTTCATCTCCTTTCCCTTTACACAATAGTCGCCCGGACAGTTACTTTTGGCGGTTCTAGGCTTAAGAACCTGTCAATCCCTTATACTAGTGAATATAAATCTATATCAAACCCATAATCAATAAAACTATAAAGTGGACGTAAGCTAGATATTGTCGAACCAATATAAGAATCTTCTATCTCTCATCTTTCTTACACTTATTTGCTATTTCTATTAGATCTAATCCTTCAACTGGTCAAATTTAGGTGTTGTACCACTTTTGGCATCAATGTGACACCCCCTAATTTTAAGTTAACATTATTCAGGACATTTAATTTGATAGATTATATAGAATAATGTGAATAATTAAGGAGAATGAGATATGAACAATTTAATTAGGTCATGCCTTAATGAACTAAGTAAAAAATTTAAAAATTTTGACCTAAAGGAGAATGAATGAGAGTGTTAACTTAGAACATAGACCTAAACCCTTTGCCTTAAACCCTTAACCCTCATTCCCTTCTCATTTTCCATCATTCACTAAACAACTAAAGAAAATTAAGGGAGGCCAGCCATAGAAAGGAAGTCAAAAATCTAAAGATTCAAAAGGAAACATGCTTAGGAAATCAAAGGAATACCAATCTCAAACTCTAACCATTAATCTAAGGCGAATAATAACCGTTACCATCTCTTGATTCTTGTTTTGATTCAATTATGGGTAATACCCAAATCTTATGTGTTTGATTGGTCAAGTTATGATCTAATAATTAATGTTTGGATAGAATAATTGTTAAGGGTAATTTTTGGAATTTATTAGAAATGGTTTAACTTGGTTTTGGGGTTAAATCCAAAGTTTTTATCCTCCAAATGATTTAAAATTTAGATATGTGATGTGAAACAACATATTGAAGATGAGTTTTTAATTTGAGAATTTTCCAAAGTGATAGGAATTTATTATGAATTTTCTAAGGTTAAATAAGCATAAATGCGGGTTTAATTTATTAATGATAATTAAATGTGGGTTTTGGACCCAAATATTTAACATGCCAAAAGAAATATAGTTTTGAAATTAATGTGAATTTTTGGAATTTATTCCACGTGATTTTGAATCATGAAGAATTATTTATGCTAGAATAAGTATATAAAAGTTTAATTAATTTTGGTTGTTAATTAATTATTTAAAATAATGTTTTGGAATCTTGGAAATAGAGTATAGCAATTTTTTAGTAAAGAAATTGATAAATTTTTATTAGTCAATGAGATTTTGATGAATTATAGAGGTTTGGTGAAAAGAAACAACTTTTTATAGCAATTTTGCAGTTTTCAAAATAATTACAACTTTTCCATGTCGATATTGGCTATGTTGAGCCACAACTCATCACATCTTAGTGTCTTCGATGTGGAACAAAACCATGCATATGATGTCAATGAGTTTGGCATGAAATAGATTGATTTTGTACCTCGTCGAGGTCACAGTAACAAAGACAAAGAGGTGGACTCGACATAGGCATGTCGATGTGTATACATGTTGAGTTATATACTAAGAGGCTTGTTGCCACATATGTTTTATGAGCCGCCAACCTTTATAACTTCGACTTCACTCTGTTTTATAAATGATCTCGAGTTCCATCCTCGTCGACCCAATGGTTATCAAGCCTAACCCATGCTTTTTTATTGTCATCGAGCCTAGACATGCCGCTTTTAAATTTGTCGTCGAGTTACTCTATGTCGCTTTTAAAACTGATATCGAGCCTTGTCAATGCCGATTTTAACTAGACTTCGAGTTTTTAAATAGGTGGATAACCTATGTGTCATAAGGATCGATGACTTCATTACCATCGAGGCGTATAATGCTACATATGCAGTTTTAAAGCTTTAGTTAGATGCGGAGAGCCTTAAGCATTGACGTCGACATGATATGATGTCGACGTTGATCAAATTAAGATGTATTGAAAGAAATAAACCTTATATCATTTTCAATCATATACATTGCATGTAACACCCCTAATTTTAAATAACATTATTCAGGAGATTTAATTAGGTAAACTAAATAGAATAATGTAAAGGTTAAAAGGTTAAGAGATTAAGATTTGTAAAATCATAAGGTAGACGTGCCTTAATGAATAAGCAAATGAAAATTAAAGATAATAAGACAAGGGCAAAATAGGAATAGGTTATATTCTTATACCCTTAACCCTTAACCCACTCTCATTTGCAACATTCACGAATCAAAACTAAACCAAAGCAAGGTCGGCCACCATTAGAAGATAACAAGGAGAAGATAAGCAAGATTTCAAGAAGGAAGCTTAATCAAATTAGTTCTAGAGAAAATCTCAACCTAATACAAGCTAAAGGTGAATAATATATTACATCTCATTTTACAGTTTTCGGTTTCTAGATAAGACCCTTGTTATTTTGCAAATGATTTTTCCATGTTTTTATTATTTAAATGGACATATATGCTTGTTGATGATTTAGGTTATTTCATATAGATTTTAAGACAAGATTTGATTTGGAAAACCTATTAGATGACATCCAAATGACTTACTATAATATGATAAGGTTAGAAATATTATTTTAGAGATGGATTTCAAGTTTCATAATTTTCTGAATTATTGTGGATTTATTATGAATTTTCTAGTAAAGAAAATGGTATATTGGGTTTAAAATTAATTACGGCTATTATATGTTAACTTTGGGTTTGAAATTTAAATATGTTAGAAAACATATTAAAAGTGATTTATGGGAATTTTTGGAGAATTTTCGTAAATGTTTTATTAAGTATATAAAATTATTTAAGGTATGGGACTTAAATGATTTATATGTTTAAAATAGGAGAAGGGGTAATTTTCTAAATGTTTCAAATTATAAAATGCTAAATTCGGGAGGAAAAGAAATTGGCAACCAATTATATGATGACAAACAAGCAAGTTAGCTAGAAAGATATTACTTTAAAAATAAATAAAATAGTTTTTATCAAGGTTTGTTGTTTCGTTACTATCGGCAGCTACCTTTCGACTTCATACTACAGCCTCCATCATAGTCGAAACCAATACACATGGTATCAAATGCCTTGGTACATAGTGGATTGGAGTTAGGCGAAAGGTATAAGGTCGAAACGTGCTTTCGAAGGGGTCGAGACTTTGTTTTGCTTTCAAAAGCAAAGCCGCTTGATTTGCTTTCCAAAGATTAGTTTCGAAAGGGTTTTAATACAGCCTTAGACAGAGGTTGTCACCTTTTTTTTTAAACAAACTTTCGACAAGGTCGAAACACTCGTTGTGGCATTCTACCTTTCGACCCAGTTGAGGCTGCTTTGCCTTTAAACATTGGTTTCGAAAGGGTGCTTTCACTTTTAAACAAGAAGTCGCTTCTCCATACTTTCGAAAGGGTTGGTGTCGAAACAACCTACTTTCTGTTACATAGGAAATTTCTTTCGAAAGTGTTGCTTTCGACCTAGTTATTTTAAGACCCTTTGTTCTATTGAAAGATAAAACCATGGGTTTCAAATGGAATGGTTTTAAATGGTTTCAAAATTGTATTCCACAAGCTTTTACTTGAACCCAATGCTTTCGAAAGGCAAGTTTAAAGAGTTTTGAAAAGAGGATGTTTAAGGTTTATAAAGGTTTGGAAGGGATACCTTCAATAATTTCGAAAGGTTATTATAAAGGTTTTAAAAGATATGTTTTGGCCTTTCGGTCTAGTGTTTCAAGGTATAGTAGTTAATATATTTTGAAAACGGTACTTTCAGTGGTTTCGAAAGGGTTGTTTAAAGTCTTTAAACAAAGGTTTCGAATGGTTTACCCTGGCTTTATGACCTAAGATCTTTTTAAGTTAAAAAGGGTTTTAACTTACTATGGAGGGATAGATAACCCTCAATATATTTCATCGACATTGTTTTGGGTAAAGTATGTATAATATGGCAAAGAGATTTGAGTAAAGCAAAGAATATATTTTCCTTGTTTAAGTATGATTTAAAGGGTTAAATCAATTTGCAAGAAATGTTTTCAAGGAAAATTTGATGGGATAGTTGACCCTCGGTAAATGACTCAGATATTAGAATACCAGATGAGACTGGTATAGGGTCGTGCCCTATACATTAGCTAGTAGCCCCTAACTAATATAAGTCCAAAATTCCAGTGCGTAGGGCTTTTTCACAGGTTAGACTAAAATGATGTTACACATAGAAAGGAATATACAGAGAAAGATAGGTTATTGGTGAGCCCATAAAACCATCAGGATCAGTTGACCCTGGGAGAATTAAGTTAGGGACAGACCGTGAAAAAGTGTGTCTAACAGATGTTGGATTATTTATTGTGTCTGGTAGGCCCGAGTCGGCCAAAGGTTAGCAGTTAGCCAAACAAAACTATATTGTTCGGACAAATAGTCCATTTACTACCTGATTTATATGCATATATGATATTGCTATGGTTGCTTTAATCAGTTTGATCGCAGGATTTTGGTTTGCAAAAGATATGTTTTGAAAAGAGATATTAGTGAGTGGAAACCCGTTCCGCTAAGCGGTGTGGTCTCACTTAATATCAAATAACAAGATGTATAGTATTATTCACACTAGGCTTTATGTCTGACTTGAAGTTTATGTTTTCCCCTTAAACTCTCGGGTGCTCAAAATATGATTTGAGTAGATTGAGAGTTGAGGTTTTATAGGTTTAGTAGGTTGGACGAATAAAGCTTCTAAAGACGTACATGAGGCAATGCTAGCTATATATAGAACCTATTTAGTTTTATTTCCACTGTTATGTATTAAGACTGATATGTCTATTTAGTACTCTGATCGTCCAAGGGGGCATCTTCATATGTCGCTCTGGGCGTAGATTATAATAATTATATTTTATCAAAACCTGGGAATCGATTATGAGATTATGTAAGTTGAATATGAAATATTGCTTTGAAATGTAATTGGAAAATTTGTTTTAATCTATGCTGTTTTTATTTCATATTCAAGTGCTTCTAATATTATGGATACCATTAACATTACCGTATTTTGTCATCTGAAGTTAATACTATGGATGACCACCGCATCTGTAGCGCTTAGCTTCGAGCCTCAAGATAGGGGATGTTACAACTTGGTATCAGAGCATATGTTTATGAAAAAAACTTTAAAAAAAATCAAACTTAAAATGATTTTTGAAGACATAATCCTAAGGAATTAGATAAAATATTAGGGTAAGGGATAATGCTATTGTAACGTACTTCTATTTGCTATATATAAGTATATGCTTTATCTCTATTCTCCTATCTCTCTTAGGCTATTCTTCCGTATCTTACAAAGACTCGAATGCAAATTTTATGGACGTAAGATATGGATGCTACAATAGTTAACCTAAGTGGAGGAAGCACCACAATAAATGGAAATGCCAGACCGAACACCAGAAGGAATCCAGGTCAAGCACAAGCTGCAAATGTGGGTGCTGGAATGTCGCAAATTGATATGGGAGCTATGTATCAGTTCTTCGTTAACATGATGCAAGCATGAGCTGCTGCCAGATTAATTGGAGGAAATCAGGAAGCTCCAGTGGTCAACAATTATGTTGTGCTAAGTAGGGATTATGCCAGACTGGGAGGAAAACCGTTTATCGGGACTGAAGACGCAATTGAAGTGGAGAATTGGTTACTTCATTGCGAGAGAATATTTATGATTTGGGGCTCAATGACAAGCAGAAGAGGAGGCTTGCTTCTAGGTTGTTATAAGGAGCAGCACTGTACTGGTGGAGCAGTGTTACAGTTGGAGTCAATAAGGAGACTATGACATGGGCCGAGTTTAGGAGGAGGTTTGAAGAAAGATTTATGTCAGAGACTGCTAAGTCTACGCTGCTCAGGAAGTTTACAGAATTGATGCAGGGAGATATGACAATGCTTGAGTATGCAACCAGATTTGAGGAGTTATCGAGATATGGGTATGCTACGGTTGATACTGTTATTAAGAGGAATGAGAAGTTTATTTGTGGGTTGAAGCCTTAACTTGCTAAGGCCACATTATCACATATTAGAGATCCATGCGATGTAGTTGTTGAAATGGCTCTGAGGCAGGAGGAGATGCTTTCTTTTCTTGAAGGTAACAAGATAGGTGGAGCTCGGGGAGGACAAACCCAGAAGAGGAAGTTTTTCCACAAGAAGGGAGCTCAGAAGAGTGGAGCTGCCAAGAAGAGAAAGGCGGAAGTTATCTGCTATAAATGTGACAAGAAAGTGCATTTCGCAAATGAATATCACTCGGAAGATGGAAAAAAGGTGATCAAATGCTTCAACTGCGATCAAATTGGACACTATAAGAACCAGTGCAAGGAGCCATCCAAAGATGGAAAAGGCAAAGTGTTTGCATTGGAACCAGCTACCTCGAAACCAACAACTCAAGAGAAAGGAAAAGCTGTGTTGGGAGGTACGCTTTTGATTCATGGTATGTCAGTTAGAGTTCTATTTGATACTGGTGTATCGCATTCTTTTGTATCTCGTTGTTTGGTAGGTAAGCTTAACCTAAAACCCACATACCTAGTTACTTCCTTAAGGGTTGCAAATCTGATAGGAGGTTATGCGACTCTTGGGATGAGATGTGACCACTTAGAGATTGAATTGTTAGGTCATACATTTGTTTGCAGTTTCATGTGTTTTATTTCGAATAGTATACTCCGTAGAAAAATATCGCTTGGACACACTGATTGTAGTGATCGGATAGTATATTCCGTAGAAAACCCTAGTTGTGAGGTTAATGCGTTATTGGGTGTTGGGGAGGCAGAAGACGAGTTGAATTGAGTTTTCTTTGTTATGGAATTCGCAGATGTATTTGAACCTATAGTAGGACTACCACCGAAACGAGCCATTGAGTTTCGGATAGATTTAATACCCGGAGTGGAACCGGTGAGTAGACCGCCAAGTAGAATGACACCTACCGAGATAAAGGAGTTGAATGTGCAGTTGGTGAATTTGGAAGGAAAGAGTTTTATCAGACCAAGCAGTTCACCTTGGGGAGCGGCCACAGTTTTTGTAAAGAAGCCGGATGGATCGTTAAGGTTATGTATCGATTATCGTAAGTTGAATGAGAAGACGATAAAGAATCGATATCCGTTACCTAGAATTGACGATTTGTTCGACCAGTTGAGTGGATCCAAAGTATTTTCCCAGTTGGATTTAGTAACATGGTTCCATCATCTTAGAGTGAAAGAGGATAATATTCCTTTGGCGGCGTTTAGAACTAGATATGGATCGTACGAATGGTTAGTAATGTCGTTCGGACTAACTAATACGCCATCATTCTTTGTAGATTTGATGAACTGAGTTTTTCGAGAACACTTGGATAGGTTCGTGTTAGTTTTCATAGATGATATTTTGATATATTCTAAAGATGAAAGAGAGCATGAAGTTCATCTTAGAATGGTGCTTGAGACCTTGAGGCAGCATCAACTGAAGGCAAAATTTTCAAAGTGTCATTTCTGGAAGAGAGAAGTGAAGTTTCTTGGTCATGTAGTCTCAGAAAAAGGGTTATCTGTAGATCCGGCTAAGATTGAGGCAGTGAGTAATTGAAAGAGACCCGAGACAGTGGCTGATATAAATATTTTTTTGATTATCTAGTTACCATCAAAGATTCATTAAGGATTTCTCGTGGATAGCGGCACCGATGACTAAGCTAACTCGAAAAGATGTGAAGTTCGTATGGACTGATAAGTGTGAGGATGCATTTCAGCAGCTGAAACACTTATTGACGAATGCACCCGCGTTAGTTGTTCCAGAGGGAAATCAGGACTTAGTGGTGTATACGGATGCATGTGGAATAGGGTTAGGAGTTGTGTTAATGCAAAGAGGTAAAGTGATTGCCTACGCTTCTCGACAGCTCAGACCGCATGAGGTTAGGTACCCGACTCACGATTTGGAATTGGCTATAGTGATTTTTGCATTGAAGGTGTGAAGACATTACCTGTTGGGACAAAGATTCGTGTTGTATACGGATCATAAGTCACTGAGGTATTTATTCTCTAGAAGGAGTTGAATATGAGACAGCAGAGGTGGTTAGAGTTTTTAGCCACTTATGACTTTAGTATTGAGTACACACGAAGAAAGGGCAATAAGGTTGCAGATGCACTTAGCAGAAAACATCAGAATGCAGTGGTGGCAATGGTAGCTGAATGGAAAGATTTAGAAGCATTGACTGCATGCAGGGTACAGTGGAGATCTAAGAGTAGTTCTAGTACAGAAACTGCTATGTTTTCATGTTTAGAAGTTCGACCGGTGATGATCGAAAGGGTTGCTTCTAAGCAAGGAGAGGATCCAGTATTAGCTGAGCGAATTAGGAAGTTAAGAAATGGAACAGAGAGCGATGTTTGAAAGATTTCGGTCTTGACCAAAATGGGTGGTTGAGAAAGAAAGGACGACTCTGTGTTCCGAATGTGGTAAACATTAGGAAGGAAGTGCTTGAAGAAGGCCATCATTCGAAGTTCACCTTTCATACGGGAGAAACTAATATGTATCAGGATATGAAAAGAAGTTTCTTCTAGGAAGGTATGAAGAGAGATGTAGGCTTATGGGTGAAACGGTGATTGAACTGTCAACATGTAAAAGCCGAACATCAGAAACCAAGTGGGTTACTTCAGTCTTTAGATGTCCTAGTATGGAAATGGGATTATGTCTCAATGGATTTTATAGACGGGTTGCCAAGGTCAAATCAAGGAAATGAAAGTATATGGGTTGTAGTGGACAGGTTGACCAAGAGTACCCATTTCATACCAATCAAGTCAACTAGGACGACACCTGTTTTGGCTAAGTTATTCTTGAAGAATATAGTTAGACTGCATGGAATTCCTTGTAGTATAGTAAGTGATAGAAATTCCTTATTCACTAGCGAGTTCTGGAAGACTCTACAGGATACCTTAGGTACCAAGCTCAAGATGAGTTCTGCTTACCATCCGTAGACAGATAGGCAGATGGAAAGAGTTAACAAAATCTTAGAAGATTTGTTAAGAGCTTGTGTGCTAGATTTTGGTGGATCATGGGAAGACCATCTACAGTTAGTCGAGTTTTCATATAACAACAGTTATCGGGCTAGTATAGGGATGGCACCGTTTGAAGCTTTGTATGGAAGGCCATGCAAATCTCCCGTTTGTTAGTTAGAGACCGGGGATATGTTGGTTCTTGGTCCAGATTTAGTTAGAGAAGCTATAGAATAGATTGAGTTAATTCGAGCCAGAATGAAGGCAGCTCGGTCTAGGCAGAAGAGCTATGCTGATAAGCGACGGAAAGACTTAGAGTTCTCAGTCGGGGATCACGTTTTCGTCAAGGTATCACCAATGAAAGGTGCTATCAGATTTGGAAAATCGGGAAAGTTGACACTGAGATTCAATGGACCATTTCCTATTGTAGAAAGGATCGGGAAACTCGCATATAGAGTAGACTTACCGAACAGTTTGGCAGGAGTCCATGATGTTTTCCATGTTTCTCGTATAAGGAAGTGTATTCGAGATCCAGAAACTACTATTGCACCGACTGTGTTAGATGACTTAGTAGTGGAACCGGATATGACGATAGTTATGAAGCCGGTTCATATAGTCGCAAGAGACGAGAAGAAACTAAGGAATAAGACAGTCGGATTAGTTAAAGTCCAGTGCAGTGACGACGAGAGAGACTGTACTTGGGAAACTGAGAGCAGGATTAGAGTGGCTTATCCTGATTTGTTTCATGGTATGTTTTACCTTTATGATTGATTGTTATGAGTACCTTATCATAATTTCGAGGATGAAATTATTTAAGGAGGGGAGTCTGTAACACCCCTAATTTTAAATAACATTATTCAGGAGATTTAAGTAGATAAACTAAATAGAATAATGCAAAGGTTAAAAGGTTAAGAGATTGAGATTTGTAAAATTATAAGGTAATCGTGCCTCAATGAATAAGCAAATGAAAATTAAAGATAATAAGATAAGGGCAAAATAGAAATAGGTTATATTCTTATACCCTAAACCCTTAACCCACTCTCATTTGCAACATTCACGAATCAAAACTAAACCAAAGCAAGGCCGGCTACCATTAGAAGATAACAAGGAGAAGATAAGCAAGAATTCAAGAAGGAAGCTTAATCAAATTAGTTCTAGAGCAAATCTCAACCTGTTTAACACAAACTAAAGGTGAATAATATATTACATCTCATTTTTATATTTTTCGATTTTTAGATAAGACCCATGTTATTTTGCAAATGAATTTTCCATGTTTTGATTGTTTAAATGGACATATATGCTTGTTGATGATTTAGGTTATTTCATATAGATTTTATGACAAGATTTGATTTGAAAAACCTATTAGATGACATCCAAATGACTTGCATTTTTGTGATAAGTTCAGAAATATTATTTTAGAGATGGGTTTCAAGTTTCATAATTTTCTGAATTATTGTGGATTTATTATGAATTTTCTAGTAAAGAAAATGGTATATTTGGTTTAAAATTAATTATGGCTATTATATGTTAGCTTTGGGCTTGAAATTTAAATATGTTAGAAAACATATTAAAAGTGATTTATAGGAATTTTTGGAGAATTTTCTAAGTGTTTTATTAAGTATATAAAATTATTTAAGGTATGGAACTTAAATGTTTTATATGTTTAAAATAGGAGAAGGGGCAATTTGCTAAATGTTTTAAATTATAAAATGCTAAATTCGACAACACTTTTAGAAAAGATTTTTGGAAAAGAAATTGGAAACCAATTATATGATGACAAGCAAGCAAGTTAGTTAGAAATATATTACTTTAAAAAGAAAGAAAACGGTTTTTGTCAAGGTTTGCTATTTCGTCAGTATCGGCAGCTACCTTTCGACTTCATACTACCGCCTCCATCATTGTCGAAACCAATACACATGGTACCAAATGCCTTGGTACGTAGTGGATTAGTTTTGCTTTCAAAAGAAAAGCCACTTGCTTTGCTTTCCAAAGATTGGTTTCGAAAGGGTTTTAATATGGCCTTCGACAGAGGTTGCCACATTTTGTTTTAAAGAAGCTTTTGACAAGGTCAAAACACTCGTTGTGGCATTCTACCTTTCGACCCAGTTGAGGCTGCTTTGCCTTTAAACATTGGTATCGAAAGGGTGCTTTCGTTTTTAAAAAAGAAGCCGCTTCTACATGCTTTTGAAAGGGTTGGTGTCAAAACCACCTACTTTTTGTTTCTCAGGAAACTGCTTTCGACCTAGTTATTTTAAGACCCTTTGTTCTATTGAAAGACAAACCCATAGGTTTCGAATGGAAAGATTTTAAATGGTTTCAAAACTGTGTTCCACAAGCTTTTACTTGAACCCAATGCTTTTGAAAGGCAAGTTTAAAGAGTTTTGAAAAGGGGATGTCTAAGGTTTATAAAGGTTTGGAAGGGATACCTTCAATAATTTCGAAAGGTTATTATAAAGGTTTCGAAGGGTATGTTTTGGTCTTTCGGCCTAGTGTTTTAGGGTATAGTAGTTAATATATTTCGAAAGGGGTACTTTCAATGGTTTCGAAAGGGTTGTTTAAGGTCTTTAAACAAAGATTTCAAATGGTTTACTTTGGCTTTATGGCCTAAGATCTTTTAAGTTAAAAAGGGTTTTAACTTACTTTGGAGGGATAGATAACTCTCAATATATTTCATCAAAATTGTTTTGGGTAAAGTATATATAACATGGCAAAGAAATTTGAGTAAAACAAAGAATATATTTTCCTTGTTTAAGTATGATTTAAAGGGTTAAATCAATTTGCAAGAAATGTTTTCAAGGAAAATTTAATGGGATAGTTAACCCTAAGTAAATAACTCAGATATTAGAATACCAGATGGGATTGGTATAGGGTCGCGCCCTATACTTTAGCTAGTAGCCCCTAGCTATTATAAGTCTAAAATTCCAATGTGTAAGGCTTTGTCACATGTAAGACTAAAATGATGTTACACACAGAAAGGAATATATAGAGAAAGATAGGTTATTGGTGGGCCCACAAAACCATTAGGATCAGTCGACCCAAGGAGAAGTAAGTTAGGGATAGACTGTCCAGAAGTGTGTCTAACAGAAGTTAGATTATTTGTTATGTCTGGTAGACCCGAGTCAACCAAAGGTTAGTAGATAGCCAAACAAAACTATATTGTTCAGACAGATAGTCCACTTATTACCTGATTCATATGCATATATGATATTGCTATGATTGCTTTAATCTGTTTGATTGTAGGATTTTGGTTTGCAAAAGATATGTTTTGAAAAGAGATAATAGTGAGAGGAAACCCGTTCCGCTAAGCGACGTGGTCTCACTTAATATCAAATTACCGAGATGTATTGTATTATTCACACTAGGCTTTATGCCTAACTCAAAGTTTATATTTTCGCCTTAAACTCTCAGGTGCTCAAAATATGGTTTGAGTAGATTAAGAGTTGAGGTTTTACAAGTTTAGTAGATTGGATGAATAAAGCTTCTGAAGACATGGAGGAGGCAATGCTAGCTATAGATAGAAGCTATTTAGTTTTATTTCCGCTGTTATGTATTAAGACTGATATGTCTATTTAGTACTCTGATCGTCCGAGGGGGCATCTTTATATGTCGCTTTTTGCATAGTTTGTAATAATTATATTTGATCAAAATGTGGGAATCGATTATGGGATTATGTAATTTGTATATGAAATATTGCTTTGAAATGTAATTAGAAAAGTTGTTTTAATCTGTGATGTTTTTATTTCATATTCAAGTGCTTCTGATATTATGGATACCATTAACATTACCGTATTTTGTCACCGGAAGTCAATACTATGGATGACTGCAGCACCTGTAGTGCTTTGCTTCGACCTTAAGATAAGGGATGTTACATGGCAGTATAAAAAGGGTTTTACAAATGGCATTAGACTTTGAAAATACAAAGAGTTGATTTCCTTGTTTAAATTGTGGGTTAAGGGTATAATCATACATCATTAAGAAAATGATAACAAGGACTTTAATTATGGATGTCGGTGCTAATATAGATCGAGCTTATTAACGGTGGAGAGCCATTTGTTGTAAAAATTTAACTTCGGACCTTAGGGACACTAAGATATAGCTTAATGAGTTTGACATGAAATCTTTTAGCGACACTAATAGGAATAAGTTATACATGTGGAAAGCATGGATTAATGTTGAACATGTGGATAGCATGGATTAATGTTGAATATGTGGATAGCAAGGATTAACGATGTATGATTAATGTTGAATATGTGGATAGCATGGATTAACGTTGAATATGGGGGATGTTACAGTTTGGTATCAGAGCATAGGTTTATGTAAACTTAAAAGGAATTTAAACCTAAAAGATTTTGAAAATATAATCCAATGAATCAGAGAATAAGATTGGGGTTGGGATAACGCTATAATAACGTACTTGTATTTTGTTATATATAGGTATATATTCCCCTCTCTCTTAGATCGTTCTTTTATATCTTACAAAGGCTCATATGCAGATTTACAAGAAAGAAGGGTATGAAAGCAGGAAATGGAAGAGTGAATCTAGGTGGAGGAAGCACCATAACTAACGGAAATTATCGACGCAATACCAGAAGAAACCAAGGTCGACAGACGAACGCTAATCAAAACGCAAATGCCAACGTAGGTGTTGGAACTCTATCGGTAGATATGGGGATGATACATCAGTTCTTCGTTAATGTGATACAAGCTGAAGCAGCTGTAAGAGTAGCTGGAGGAAATGTTGTGAATGCGGGAGGAGCAAATCCTGTGGTGCTAGTTGGCAGTAGTTATGCCAAGCTGAGCAGGGACTATACCAGTCATGGAGGAAAGCCTTTTTTTAGAACAGAGGATGTAGTAGAGGTGGAAAATTGGCTTTTGCATTATTAGAGAATTTTTGTTGATCTTGGTTCGGACGATGAGCGTAAGAGAAGATCGGCTTTGAGGCAATTGCAAGGTGTAGCGTTGTTCTGGTGGAATGGAATTACCATGGATGTGCCAGAGGAAGAGTTAACTTAGGTAGATTTTTGAAGGAGATTCGAGGAGAGATTTTTGTCCGAGGTAGCTAAGTCCGCTTTGCTTAGGAAATTTATGGATTTGGAGCAGGGGGTGATGACAATGTTGGAGTATTATACAAATTTTTATGAGCTGTCCAGGTATGGATATGCCACTGTGGACACTGTCATTAAGAGGAACGAAAAGTTTATTCGGGGATTGAAGCTGAAAATTGCTAGGGCAACCATGCCACATCTTTGAGATCCATCAAATGTGTAATGGAGATGGCGATTAGAAACGAAGAAATATTTTCCACCTTGGGAAGGAGAAGTCAACAGACACTCGGGAATCCCGGAATAAGAAGAGGAAATTCTTTAAGAAGAAGAGTGCTCGAAAATGAGGAACAAAAGGGAAGGCAGATATGTCTATTATAAGTGCGATAAGAAAGGGCACTATGCTAATAAGTGTCGCTCGGGTAATGGAAAGGTGGTTGTGGGGAAGCAGAATGTGAAGTGCTTTAACTGCGACCAAGTGGAGCATTACAAGGACAAGTGTCCAAAAGCTGCCAGGCTGAGAAGGATAAAGTCTATGCTTTGGAACCATCATCCTCTAGACCAACAGCAGTTGAGAAGGGAAAATCTGTGATGGAAGGTATGCTTATGGTCCATAGTATACCGGTTAGGATACTATTTGATACTGGTGCATCGCATTCATTTATATCCTAGTATTAGTTAGATAAGTTATGCTTAGAACCATCATACCTTGTTACTTCCTTTATCCTTAAGGGTTGCAAATCCGATAGAAGGGAATGCAACTCTAGGGATGAGATTTGACCAGTTATAACTTGATTTGTTAGGTCATAAGTTTGCATGCAGTTGGTATGTCTTCGATTTCGTAGGCTCCGGGACCATATTGGGTACGGATTGGTTAGATAGATAAGATGCTAGGATATTTTGCTAGGATAAGGAAATATCATTGAGACATCCTAGTAGTAGTGACCGAATAATATACTCGGTTGAGAATTCAAGTCCAGGAATTTGTGTTTTGCTTAATGCCATGGAAGCAGAAGAAGATTTGAATCGGGTTTTAGTAGCAAGAGAGTTTGCAGATGTTTTGGAGCCGGTCATAGAACTACCACCAAAATGAGTTATCGAGTTTCGAATAGATCTTGTGCCAGGAGTATAGCGCATAAGTAGACCACCTAGCGGATGACACCTACCAAGATGAAGGAGTTAAAGGTGCAGCTGATAGACTTAGAAGGAAAGAGTTTTATTTGACCAGGCAATTCGCCTTGGGGAGTGATCGCAGTGTTCGCGAAGAAACCAGACGGATCATTAAGGTTGTGATCGACTATCGTAAGTTGAATGAGAAGACGATTAAGAATAGGTACCTTTGCGAGAATCGACAACTTATTCGATCAGTTGGGTGGAGCCAAAGTGTTTTCCCAACTAGATTTGGCGACCGGGTTCCATCAGCTAAGAGTGGCGGAGGACAGTATTCCTTTTACAGCATTTCGAAAAGGATATGGTTCGTACGAGTGGTTAGTAATGTCATTCGGGTTAACAAATGCACCAGCTTTCTTCGTAGATTCGATGAACCGAATTTTCCAAGAGCACTTGGATAGGTTCGTATTGGAGTTCATAGATAACATTTTGATATATTCTAAAGATGAAAGAGAGCATGAGATTCATCTTACTATAGTGTTAGAGACACCGAGACAGCACCAGCTGAAAGCGAAGATTTCATTGTGTCATTTCTGGAAGAAAGAAGTAAAGTTTCTTCACCATGGAGTCTCAGGAGAAGGGTTATCGGTTGATCCAACTAAGATTGAAGCGGTTAATTGTTGAAAGAGACCCAAGACAGTGACCGAGATAAGAAGTTTTCTTGGATTGGTCGGATATTATTGGAGATTTATGAAGGATTTTTCATAGAGAGCACCACCCCTGACTAAGCTAACTAGAAAGGATGTGAAGTTTGTTTGGTCCAACAGATGCGAGAAAGCATTCCTTAAGTTAAAGCATTAATTGACCAATGCATCCGCGTTAGTTGTGCCAGACGGTAATCAAGGATTAATAGTGTATATAGATTCATGTAGGACTGGATTAGGAGCTTTGTTGATGCAGATGGGTAAGTTAATTACCTACGCATCTCGAAAGCTCAGACCGCATGAAGTAAGATATCTGACCCATGATTTAGAGTTAGCAGTGGTGATCTTCACGTTGAAAGTATGGAGACAGTATCTTTTGGAAGAAAGATTTGAGTTATACACGATTCATAAGTCTTTAAGGTATTTATTCTCTCAGAATGAGTTAAATATGAGACAACAGAGGTGGCTGGAGTTTTTAGCAGCTTATGATTTCAGTATAGAGTATATACCGAGAAAAGGAAATAAGGTATCAGATGCTCTTAGAAGGAAACATCAGAATGTGGTGTTAGCTATATTAGTAGAATGGAAGGATCTTGAGGCATTGACTATGTGTAGTGTGCAATTAAGATCGACTTCTAGTTCTAGTCAAGTACTGCCATGTTATCTTGTTTGGAAGTTCAGCCAATTTTAATCGAAAGGATTGCCTCTAAGAAGAAAGATGATCCATTGTTGGCCAAGAAGATTAGAAGACTTGAGATTGGAACTGAGATTGATGGTTTGAGAGAGATTTTATTTTTGACCAAAAGAGATGGTTGAGAAAGAAAGGACGATTGTGTGTTTCGAATGTTAGGACCCTAAGGAAAGAAGTTCTTAGGGAATGTCATTTATCGAAGTTTACGTTTCATCCTGGGGGAACCAAGATTTATCAGGATATGAAAAGAAGTTTCTTTTGGGAAGGTATGTAGAGGGATGTTGGCTTATGGGAAAATCAATGTTCGAATTGCCAGCAAGTAAAAGCTGAACATCAAAAGCCGAGTGGGTTCCTCTAGCCTTTAGATATACCGGTTTGAAACGGGATTCGATATATGTGGACTTTATTGACGGGTTGCGAAGGTCGAACTGAGGAAATGAGAGTATATGGGTCATAGTGGACAAATTGACCAAGAGTGCCCATTTCATTCCCATTAAGTCAACTAGGATGGCACATGTTTTAGCTAAGTTGTCTATGAAGAACATAGTTAGACTGCATGGGATTCCTAGCAGTATACTCAGTGATAGGGATACATGGTTTACTAGTGAGTTCTTGAAGAGTCTACAGGAACTGTTAGGTACAAAGCTTAAGATGAGTACCGCTTATCATCCTCAGACAGATGGACAGACTGAGAGAGTCAATAAATTACTCGAGGATTTGTTGAGAGCTTGCGTAATAGATTTTGCTGGATCATGGAAAGACCACCTACATTTGAGTTTTCCTATGATAGTAATTATCATACTAGTATAGGAATGGCACCTTTCGAAGTTTTGTATGGAAGGCTGTGCAAGTTATTAGCATGTTGGTTGGAACTGGAGACATGTTAGTCTTAGGTCCAGATCTGGTGAGAGAATCACAGAGAAAATTTAGTTAATCCAAGGTAGGATGAGAGAAGCTCGGTCTAGATAGCAAAGTTACGCGGACAGAAGGCGTAAGTATCTAGAGTTCTCAGTTGAAGATAAGGTTTTCATTAAAGCATCACCGATGAAGGGTGTGGTACATTTTGGAAAGTAAATGAAATTGGCACCAAGATATGTTGGACTGTTCCGAGTTAAAGAGAGGATTGGAAAGCTCGCATATCGAATAGAGCTACTGAGCAGTTTGACAGGTGTCCATAACATTTTTCATGTTTGTCATCTTTGGAAGTATGTGCATGATCCAGAAACTACTATAACTCTGACTGTATTGGATGATTTAGCAGTAGGATCGGATCTAACTTTTGTTAAACAACCAGTTCGGGTTATAGCGAGAGATGAGAAGAAGTTAAGGAACATGACAATCAAGTTGGTGAAAGTTTAGTGGAACGACAATGAGAAAGACTGTACTTGGGAGTTAGAGGACAGGATTAGGGATACCTATCCTGAGCTGTTGTGAGGGTATGATTAATGTTTGTTGTATATAGATTTTATGGCTAGTAGGATATACTAGCTTTGGTTGCATGTTTGCCATGCTTGTTTTGTGGTCCTTACTGAATTTCGAGGACAAAATTTTTAAAGGGGGAGCAAGTAACATCCCTAATTTTTAGTTAACATGATTCAGGATATTTAATTGGATAGATTAAATAGAATAATGTGAATAATTAAGGAGAATGAGATATGGGCACTCTAATTAGGTCATGCCTTAATAAACTAAGTAAAGTTGTTTTAAAGTTTTAACCTAAAGGAGAATGAATGAGAGGGGTAACATAGGAAATAGACCTAAACCCTTTGCCTTAAACCCTTATCCCTCATTCCATTCTCATTTTCCATCATTCAATAAACAACTAAAGAAAACTATGGGAGGCCGGCCATAGAAAGGAAGTTAAAAATCTAGAGATTCGAAGGGAAACAATCTTAGGAAATCAAAGCAACACCAAATCTAAAACTCCAACCATAATCTAAGGTGAATAATAACCCTTATCAACTCTTAATTCTTGTTTTGATTCGGTAATGGGTAATACCCGAATCCTATGTATTTGATTGGTCAAGTTATGATCTAATAATCATTGTTTGGATAGAATAATTGTCAATGGGAATTTTTGGAATTTATTAGAAATGGTTAACTCGGTTTTGGGGTTAAATCCGAAGATTTTATCCTCCAAATGATTTAAAATTTAGATACATGACATGAAAAAACATATTGGAGGTGGTTTTTTAATTTGAGAACTTTCCAACTGATAGGAATTTATTATGAATTTCCTAAGGTTAAATAGGCATAAATTCAGGTTTAATTTATTAATGATAATTAAATGTGGGTTTTGCACCTAAATATTTAATATGTCAAAAGAAATATAATTTTGAAATTAATGTGAATTTTTAGGATTTTTCCCATGTGATTTTGAATCATGAAGAATTATTTATGCTAGAATAAGAATATAAAAGTTTAATTAATTTGGGTTGTTAATCAATTATTTGAAATAATGCTCTGGGATTTTGGAAATAGAGTACGGCAGTTTCTTAGTAAAGAAATTGATAAAGTTTTTATCAGCCAATGAGATTTTGGTAAATTATAGAGGTTTGGTGAAAAGAAACCTTTTATAGCAATTTTGCAGTTTTCAAAATGATTACAACTTTGCCAGGTCGATATTGGTTATATCGAGCCACAACTCACCACATCTTAGTGTCGTTGACGCGGAACAAAACCATGCATACGATCTTAATAAGTTTGGCACAAAATGGATTGGTTTTGAACCTCGTCGAGGTCACAGCAACAAAGACAAAGAGGTGGACTCGACATAGTCATGTCGATGTTTATACATGCCAAGTTTTATACTAAGAGGCTTGTTGCCGCATATGTTTTATGAGTCACCAACCTTTATAACTTTGATGTCGCTCTATTTTATAAATGATCTCAAGTTTTAGCTTTGTCAACCCAATGATCATCGACCCTAACCCATGCTTTTTATCGTCATCGAGCTTAGACAGGCCGCTTTTAAATTTGTCATCGAGTTTCTCTATACCTCTTTTAAAATTGATATCGAGCCTTGTTAATGTCGATTTTAACTAGTCTTCGAGATTTTAAATAGGTGGATAACCTATGTATCATAAAGATTGACGACTTCATTATCATCGAAGCATATGATGCTGCATATGTTGTTTTAAAGCTTTAGATGTAGGCGGAGAGTCTTAAGTATTGACGTCGACGTGATATGATGTCGACGTTGATCAAACTAAGTGTTTTGAAAGCAATAAACCTTATATCATTTTCAGTCATGTACATGGCAATATAAAAAGGGTTTTACAAATGGCATTAGACTTTTTAAATACAAAGAGATGATTTCCTTGTTTAAATCATGGGTTAAGCATCATAAGAAAATGATAACAAGGACTTTAATTATGGATGTCAATGCTAATACACATCGAGCTTATAAACGGCGGAGAGCCATTTGTTGTACAATTTTAACTTCAAACCTTAGGAACACTAATGTATATCTTAATGAGTTTGACATGAAATCTTTTGGGTTGCCAATGTATGTCACCAAGAAATTCAAATAACTGAGGGGAAATAACTTAATTGGGGACAACAACAGGAATAAGTTATACATGTGGATAGCATGGATTAATGTTGAACATGTGAATAGCATGGATTAACGTTGAACATGTGGATAGCATGGATTAATGTTGAATATGTGGATAGCATGGATTAATGTTGAACATGTGGGTAGCATGGAGTAAAGTAAAATGTGTGGGTAGGGTAGCATGGAGTAAAGTAAAATATGTGGGTAATATGGGATAAATAGAAACATGTGGATAACATGAATTAAATGACCAAGTGATGGGTTTGTTGTCATCCTAGGAAAATTATGGGATGTATGATGGATAGTCTACATCTTGTCGGAGATGGATAGTCTCTAATTGATTAATTTAAGGATTCATAGTCATCCTAAGAAAACTATGATATGTGAGATGGATAGTCCGCATCGTTTTAAATGATAAACTGTGAGATGGATAGTTCATATTAGTTTAAGTAAAATAAAATGTAGGATGGGTAGTCCACATGAATATAAGACACGTAGTCAATAAGAACTTAGATGGGTAGTCTAATAAATGAGGGATGGGTAATCTGGTTTATATATGAAAGTTTACATATGATTATGTTATTTTGTTATAACCAGTGTGGATGCAGAAGCACGGTATATGGTTAAGATGTTTAATTGGTTACTAGTGAGGGAAAACTTGTTCCACACAGCGGCGTGGTCTCACTAGATATCTATTGGTTTAAGAGTCTGACCCGATGTTTTTGTTTCCCCTTAAACTCCCAAGTACTCATTTGAGTAAGTTGAGAGTAAGGGATTTTCAAGTTCTCTTTAGACGAATAAGCTTCCGAAGATGAGCAGGAAGCAATCTAGTTAGTAGAAGCGATATATATCTATTTCCGCTGTGTTTTGATTCTGCTTTTGTGTTGTAATGGTAAGTTATATTAAATGCCAGATATTTGACTTTGGTCATCCAAGGAGGCATCTTCATATGTCACTCTTGTAATGTTGTAATAATTATATTTTCTCTGAAAGTGGTTTGCAAATTGGGATTATGTAATGAAATTGATATCTTTTTGAGAAATAAAATGAGAAAATTTATTTTAAAATTGTGTTGAATTTTCCATATTCATATGTTTCTGTTATTATCAAAATGATTAACATAGCCGTATTTTGTCACCAGAAATTAATAACTATGGATGACTACAACATCTGTAACACTTAGTTTCGGGCTTCAAAATGGGAAATGTTACAATCAACAACCCGGATCCAAGCACCATCGACCCGAGCTATCCCAATCCATGCTCAATTGATAGATACTTTGCCACTGATCCATGCAACTCCAACACCCAAAGCCCTCCCAAGTTTGCCACTTCATGCTTTGGTACCGATCCAAGGGTGTCGAACCGTCGCTTAGCCAATTTCTTCACTCCTTTACACAAAACCCGTGCATGTACTCGAGCGACTCTGAAGCATTCCACCATAAAATCGAAGTGACCTTTTCCAAGACATGAGAACGCCTCGAAGGCATCCTCAACTGATCCAAACCCTTCGAATAACCATCGATCCATCTTCAATTGATCATAACTCAAACAAATTAAATCCAAACGACTTGAAACTTTGAATATAGCCTTGTGATGCCTTCCTTGTCGCCCTATATGGATCACACCAAACTTGGATCAAGTCGCCTTCATGGATTATCATCAATCCATGACTTTGTTCCTAATTCTAAATCTCCATTTGATCGGTATTTTTAAACAAACAAACATCATACATTCAAGCAATCATTATATACAATATATCCTAACAAGCATACATCCATACATACACATAAAAGTGAAGTATAAATGTAAGGGTAGAAACTACATAACTATAAGAACAAGGAAGATCCATAAGAACAAAATTTCACAAATCTTTTTCAAATCATTTGAAAACATATATGATTAGTTAAGGTTTAAAACATGTTTTAGGATCCAAAAATCATTTAATACATTATTTTAAGGTGTATTATGACTAATTAGTAAGTGAGAGGTCCTAACCACTCACCTAAATCCAAAGTAAACCCAAAAGTGCATAAATCCAAAGATGAGCAACAACTCCAAGTGATCTCCAACAATAAATTTTTGAATTCAAATGCTATCATCGCTTCTCCTTAGTGAGAAAATTTGGCTAATTAAAATAGGGTTTATGTTAGTTTTTTGGTTTAGAAGAGGTTAACAGAGGTTTTATCTCTATTTTTTGAAGTGTGCAATAATGGAGAGAAGTCCCATTAGCCCTATAACAATGTTAATTCCGAAATGAGCTTTGGGCCTAACCGTTAACTTACTAATTACCCATTAAGCTGTTCATAATCAATTGAAACTTCAAACAGCCATAACCCTTAAATGTTTTGTCCATTTTCCAATTATGACCACTATATGGAAAGATAAATCATCATTCCAATCTAATGGAAGTGGTTTCAGACTCTAATTTGGCTCCTATCATTATATGCATACAAGATTTTCAAGGCCAAAATCATTCGATAAAAATTCTAAGGATGGAAAATGTCTCTAGTAGTTATTCCCAAAAGTTAAATAATCATACAACTCTAAATAAAAATAATATTTGTTAACCCAAAAAATGTATCAACACCCTGGATCGAGTGTGAAAGCACCAGTGTAGATAATTAGCAGCACAAATCTCAAATAAACAACAAATAAAAAGCAGAAGTAAGAAAAGGGACAAATAATTTTTATAGTGGTTCATCTGACTCTAGCCTACGTCCACTTTAGTAAATCTTTATTATGATTATACTAGTTGAATCTCTCTAGATATCAACTAGTTAGTCCTTAGATCTAAGTTAAAATGAGTTAGAATAAGTCACAAGTACAAGGGTTGACTGGAGAATCACAGCAACCCTTTTGATGACTGTTGTGAGGGAGAAGAAAGTTGAAGAAGTGAAGGATTTTCCAGAAGAGTAATAACAGCTCTCCCCTTGAAAAAGATCCATCTCTATTTGCAGGTAGGTGAATATTTATAGGGAAATTCAGTGAGTATTGGGCCAGAAGTCCAGGTGCAGAAGAGCCCAGTTGTTATGCCAAGTCATCACCGAAAATCTCAAATCAATCTGAGTCATTTCTATTGATTGCTAGCTATCCATAGAGAATGGATCGCTAGCTATCCATCAACTTAGCGTATTTTTCTACCAGAAGCCTTTACTTAGTGCTACGAAGGAGCTCGAAAAGTTTGAGGGTAATCTAACCTATCTTGATGGATCGCTAGCTATCCATAGGGGATGGATTGCTAGCTATCCATCTACTTAGCATATTTTTGAGTGATCTTTATCTGCTTGTCTTCCTATCTTCTATTTAAATATCGTGTTCAAATATCAAGTCGTTTGGAGTTGGTTTGATCATCCATCTTTATGGATCATCTGGTCCAGAAGAATCATCCATAACTCACTCAACACTTAACGAAATCAGAAAAAACTATGCAGGTACTCTCTCTAAGGTGCGTGGGACCTACTAGAAAAATTTGAAGTGGTGGGGCCCATTCTACATGGGTCGCTAGAGATCCATTTAGTTAGGTCTCTAATGATCTATCAAATCAAATCCAAATGATCTCATTTTTTATATGAGCCTTCTATTATGTCTTCTAAGAATTCTCCTAAAATTTCAAGTCAATCCAACTTCATATGACTTCTGTAGGTTCATTTTAAGTTAGCTACTTTTTGTCAAACAGCTTGAATCAGATGAGTCTTCACTTCTCGAGCTAGATTATTTGGTGTGCTATGAAACTTGGCAAGCGTCTTTAGGGAACATATTAGATTATGATGTAAGAGGATTGGAGGATTCACGAGTGAACCTTATAGATCGCTAGCGATCCATAGGTGATGGATCGCTGGCGATCCATCATCTTGGCCAAATTTTGGTTTCCTCCTCTTGAGCCTTTCTTCATTACTTCTTTTGGTCCTCTTGGTTAATTCTTGAATTGTTTCGACTTGTCTAAGATGTTCTGACTTCCTTTTAATTTCGTTAGGTTAAAAAATGCAGTTAACACTTGCCCCGCAAAGTACACCTTTTGGATGAAAGGCGCGCTTTGCTCCAGAACAAGTTCCTGTCTCCAGTCTTCGAAAATTGAGCTTTCAAGCTCCTTTAGCCTTGGTGAATCATCCAGTTCCTTTGGATTCTCTTTTCATTCACAAGTCGTTCCCAACCTGTTATATCCTAGCACTCTAACTCTGCTTAGGTGTAATCTATACATCACAATCATTCTAATTTCGTTCGGAGTTATTACATCATGTAACACCCCTAATTTTATTGACATTATTCAGGAGATTTAATTAGAATAAATTAAATAGAATAATGTAGATAAGGAGATTGAGGTTGATTAATAAACTAGGTGGTCATGCTTATTCGAAATCTAATGAACTTATATATATGGTTAGGAAATTAAATATAAGGGCATTAGGGTAAATAACCATACTTCCCACCCTTATACTATTCTCATTAGGTTATACACGTTCATTTTTCTTAAAACAAAAATTTATAACCGTGAGAATCAAGGCCGGCCATTAAGAAGAAAGAAGAGAAGAGGAAATCAACTTAAGCTTGGGATTCAAGTTAGAAGGAATCATCTCAATCAAACTTCAACTCTCTTATCCAATCTAAGGTGAATAATAATTTCTACATCTCTATTTTAGTTTTATGATCATATGGTTTTGGATTTTAGTGTAAATCTGTTTTTATGATATATTGAATGATGATATGCTAGATTTATGATTTATATGGATTAAACAAGGTTGTTTAAAAGGAGATATACTCGGTTTTAGGGTAAAACCGAGATGAAATTTTTTTTAAATGCCATGGGAAAATTATATGTTGTAGAAAACAAGATTCTAGAGATGGGTTCCAATTTTCATAATTTTCTGAATTTATGTGGATTTTATATTAATTTTCTAGTGAAGAAAATGATTTATTGGGTTATAAATTATTTACGGCTAAATAAATAATTATTTGGGTTTGAAATTTTGTTGGAAAGCATATTAAAATAGATTTTCTGGGATTTTTCCTAAGTGATTTGATGAATGTATAAAATTATTTAAGGTATAGGGCTTAAATGTTTCATATATTTTATTAAGGAGAATGGGCATTTTATAAAATAAAATTATTATTTAATTCTGAAATTAATGGCAACACTTTTGTGAAAGGTATTTATCAACCAATGAGAATTTGACAAATAAAGGCAGGTTAGCTGAAAAGTTATCCTTTTAAGTTAAAAACAAGAAAATCATGCTTTTAGCATGTTTTGGCCATTTTAGGCATCAAACCTTCCGACCCAGACCTTTCGACAAAGTCGAAAGGTCATAGCCTTCGACAAGGTCAAAGTTTAACGCATATGGTATCAATTTACTTGGTACGTAATGAATAGAACAAGGTCGAAGGGTACTTAGTCGAAAGGTTGGTTGCCAAAGAGGTTGGGGTATGTTTGTTTTATAAACCAAAAGGTTACACCTGCTTGCTTTCGAAAAGGAGCTTTCGACTTGGTTGCTTTCGACCGGGTCAATTATTTAAAATAAAGGTTTTAAAACCTTCCGACACAGTTGAAAGGTTATTTCTTTGTTTTAAACCTTCCGACATAGTCGAAAGGTTATTGTCGCTTATTGCTTTGTTTTCAACTTTCCGACACAATCGAAAGGTTATTGCCACTTTTTCCAACCTTTCGAAGTTGTTGCTTTCGACAAAGTCGAAAGGTTTAATTGTTTTAAAACCAGCCGCTTCCCCATGTTTTCGAAAGGTATCAAAGCTTTCGACTTAGATGGTTTACCCTTGTTTTATAATTGAAGTATAACCCAAAGCTTTCGAAGAAGGTGTTTTAAAAGGCAGAAGCTTATTGTTTTTAAGAGATGTTTTAAAGCTTTCGAAGCAGACCTTTCGATGGGGTCGAAAAGTAGCTTCCAATGAAGTCGAAAGGTTTTAAAGTGGATTTTCCGCATGTTTTAAATTGAACCCAATGAGTTTTCGAAAGGTTTGAGTTTCATTGGTTTCGAAAGGTTCTACTCTTATATATAGTAATACTTTATCAAAGTCAAAAGGTTTCAAAGGAAGTGTTTAAAGTATTAAAGGGGCTGGAGCCTATTGTTTTAAAAGGAAATGAATTATGCTTTTGAAGGGTTTAAAAGTAGAAGCTTTCGACGTTGTCGAAAGGTTTGAAAACCCATACTCTAATTTTTAAATGAAAAACCCATGGCTTATATAAAGGAGTTTGTAATGGTTTTAAGTATGAAGTTTTAAAGAAGTTTTTCCCTAATAAAAATATAAGTTAGAGGTGTTAGCTATGTTTTATGAAATATATTTCAAGGACCTTAAACTCACAGGAGTGGTATAGTTAAAATTGTTGTTTTGCTTCTTCAAATAGGAACATATTCACATGATAACCCATAACTGTATTTTGGGGAAAAAGGGGTAGAAGAACTAGCTAGGTTAACTCAATAGCAAATATAAATTGCTTAAACTCCTGAATGAGTAGAATTGCATCCAAGGAGTCAGGGTGACCATAAATATAGGATGCCTAAACATTGTAGTTATTGGAGGTAACAAAACGGTTCATCGTAAACCCATGAAAACTATGATAAAGTAGTTATTGGTGTAACCCAAAGGTTCATAGTAAACCCATGAAAACTATGATTAAGTAGTTATTGGAGGAAAACAATAGGTTCATAGTTAACCCATGAAAACTATGTATTAAGGACAGTTGGCAGGGGCTAATTGGTTTGTAGTGAACCCATGAAAACTATATCCGGATTAAGAATTGACATCAGTCAATAGGTTTCTAGTAAACCCATGAAAACTAGGATAAGAAAGTGGCTAATGGAAGTATCAGTAGGTTCCTAGTCAACCCATAAAAACTAGGATGTGAAGTGAGTTACTGGATAAGTCCATATGTTCCTAGTCAACCCATGAAAACTAGGATAAGGTGATTAGTTATTGGAAGGACTAATAGGTTCAGGAGGACCCATAAATTGATTAAGTTAACTGGCAGGAGCCTGTAGGTATAATGATCCCATGAAAACTTTGAATAAAACAGGGTGTCTATTAGGTATAACAAGGTTATTAGTAAACCCATGAAAACTAAAAAAGGTAAATAGTGACCCTAGAAACTATATTTATGACAGGGTGTTAGACTAAACTGGGAATGGGAAGTCCTAATTATTTTCAAGTATACATATCCTCATAATATTATGAAAATGTAAGTTTTAACCATTGTGGATGCAGGAGCACAGTATATGGCTTTATAAAGGTTTTATGATACTAGTGAGGGGAAAACTCGTTCCGCCAAGCGGCGTGGTCTCACTAGATATCTAAAAAGGATTGAGATGTTAGATTATTATTCATACCAGGTATATGTCTGACTCAAAGTTTTTGTTTTCCCCTTAAACTCTCGGGTACTCAATTGATTTTGAGTAGTTTGAGATTTATGGTTCTCAGGTTTTCTTCTCTGACGAATAAAGCTTCCAGAGGCGTGCAGGAGGCAGATAGATATTTAGAGTTTTCTTTCCGCTGTGTGTTTTTTTTGTAAAGGCAGATTTATTAGTCTTACTATATACTCTAATCAACCAAAGGGGCATCTTCATATGTCGCTCTTGGCGTATTTGTAATAATTATATTTTGCTGAACGTGGTTAATGTAATTTGGGATTATGTAATGAACATGAAATGTTTTAATTTGAATATGGAAATGTGTTTTTGAATTGCTAAAATTTTTCTGTATTTTTGTGATCTGTGTATCAATGTATCTAGCACCACCGTATTTGGTCGCCGAAGATTAATAACTATGGATGACTGCAGCATCCGTAGCCGTTAGTTTTGGACCTCCAAGTAGGGGGATGTTACACATCACATATCTCTATTTGCATCACACATCTCTAATTTTCCCATGTTCATTCGGGATTTACATCACTATCAATTTTTTCTTCTCATTCAGAGTTGTCACACCATATATTAAAATCACATTATATATCAAAATCACATTATATATCAGAATCACATCATATATCAAAATCAAATCATATATTGAAATCATCCTATGTTAATCTAGGATTTATCAGTTTTATTCTGTTTATAAGGCATCCAAATCGTTTTATTAAATCTAATATATGTTAAGGCTTGATCTCTCCTGATCATTTAAGTTTAATGCGTGATCTCTCCGGATTATTTAATGTTTAGTTTAATGCTCGATCTCTTCGGATCGTTTAATGTTTTGTTTAATGTACGATCTCTCCGGATTGTTTAATGTTTTAAGTTAAGGGGATGATCTCTCCGGAACATTTGTTTGTTAAGTTAAGTGGTTTGATCTCTCCGGATTATTTGCTTATTATGTTAAGGGGGATTAAGCAAGCCCATCCGCTCACTCTCCGGTGAGGGGACTTACTTCTTGCACTCCGGCCCCATCTCTCTGGTAAGGACTCTATGGCGTTCAATATCGTACAAGTCCATCCACCCGCTCTCTGGCAATAGGACTTGCACCTTGCACTCCGGTCCCGTCTCTCCGGTCGGGACTCTATAGCTTCAAAACCAGTCATCAATTAAATATGGATTTTACAAATTACAAATTTCAAATTTCAAATCAAAGCAAATAAGCAGAAATCTTGAATGTTTATCCCAAACATTCAACTCAGAGCGTGGCATGGGACCAATCTAGGTTTTGTGCATGTCCAAGCAGTCTGAGATTATTATCCTAAGCAATCATCCCAGATGTCCAACTCAGAGCGCGACTAGGAACCAATCTAGGTTTAGCACACGTCTAAGCGGTCTGGGTTCATTGTTGTCCTAAATAACCATCTTAGGTATCCGAATCAAAGCGTGCCTAGGTACTGTTAGAGATCTCGTGCACGTGTAAGCGGCCTAAGGTTATTGAAGGCAGCAAAAAAACAGAAGGCAGAGATTAAGGGATGGACCTGCCCCATGTTCCAACTGTGGGCTTCTGCTTTCGACTCATGTAGTCATGTATTCGTACTCTAATTTACTACTCTAGCTCCAACATCACCAGTTCCAGGTGTTAGAACTCATCCTAGATCCAAATCTATCATGCCCCTAGTCATGTGGGCATTGTTTTAGTTTGTTTTACTCTAACTCCAGATGCTCCTGTATTGGGTCTTATTGTTGATTCCACTGTTGCTCCCAAATATCGGTTGCTCTGGGCGCAGGGGCAAGACTCCATCTTGTTCCAATCCAACTCCGGCAGTTTCTGTGTTGTTCCCTGGAGTTTGATTCCTATTCCCTGCAGATCTAGCTATCCGTTATTGCTCCATCCTCTAAAAGAAGCTATCCATTATCTCTTGTTGCCTAGGCAAGATCCCATCTTGCATCTCCTTCGTCGTCCTTTCCATTTCTTCTCTAATCACATAGATGGTTTGATGAGAAATTAAGGAAACCTCCTAGCAGCCCCCAGGCTTCGGTTGACTTGTTAAAGCTCTAGATCTAGTATTAGGCCTACTCATCTTCTCTAAATCTTAGATTCAAAATTCAATTCTTCAGATTTCGTTCAAGGTTCTAAGTGAAAGGACCAAAATGTTAACCCAAAAAATGGATCAACACCCTGGATCGAGTGTGAAAGCACCAATGTAGATAATTAGCAGCGAAAATCTCAGATAAACAATAAATAAAAAGCAGAAGTAAGAAAAGAGACACATAATTTTTATAATGGTTCGGCTGACTCTGGCCTACGTCCACTTTAATCAATCTTTATTATGATTATACTAGCTGAATCTCTCTGGATATGAACTAGTTAGTCCTTAGATCTAAGTTATAATGAGTTAGAATAAGTCACAAATACAAGGGTTGACTGGAGAATCATAGCAACCTCCTTGATGACTGTTGTGAAGGAGAAGAAAGTTGAAGAAGTGAAAGAATTCCAGTAGAGTAATGGTGGCTCTCCCCCCGGAAAAGATCCATCTCTAGTTGCAGGTAGGTGAGTATTTATAGGGAAATTCAGTGAGTATTGGGCTAGAAGTCCAAGTGCAGAAGAGTCAAGTTGTTATGCCAAGTCATCATCAAAAATCTTAAATCAATCTGAGTCATTTCTATGGATCGCTAGCTATCCATCAACTTAGCATAAATTTCTACCGGAAGCCTTTACTTAGTGCTACGAAGGAGCTCATAAAGCTTAAGGGTGATCCAACCTATCTTGATGGATCGCTAGCTATCCATAGGGGATGGATCGCTAGCTATCCATACACTTAGCATACTTTTGAGGGATCTTTGTTTGGTTGTCTTCCTATCTTCTATTTAAGTATCTTGTCCAAATATCAAGTCGTTTGGAGTTAGTTTGCTCATCCGTCATCAGGGATCATCTAGTCAAGAATAATCATCCATAACTTTCTCAAAACTTAACGAAATCAGACGAAACTTTGCAGATACTGTCTCTAAGGTGGGTGGGACCTACCACAAAAAATTGAGGTGGTGGGACCCATTCTACATGAGTCGTTAGAGATCCATTTCGTTAGGTCGCTAATGATCCATCAAATCAATTAAAAATGATCTCGTATTTTCTATGAGCCTTCTATTTTGTCTTCCAAGTGTTCTCCCAAAATTTTAAGTCAATCCGACTTTGTATGAGTTCTATAGGTCCATTTTAGGTTAGCTGCTTTTGGTCAAACAGCTTGAATCAAATGAGTCTTCACTTCTCGAGCTAGATTGTTTGGCGTGCTATGAAACTTGGCAAGCATTTCTAGGGAACATATTAGATCATGTTACAAGAGAATTGGAGGATCCATGAGCGAATCTTATAGATCGCTAGCGTCCATAGGTGATGGATCGTTGGCGATCCATCATCTTGGCCAAATTTTGGTTTCCTCCTCTTAAGTCTTTCTTCATTCCTTCTTCTAGTCCTATTGGTTGATTCTTGAGTTGTTTCGACTTGTCGTAGATGTTCAGACTTCCATTGAATTCCGTTGGGTTAAAAAACCCAATTAAGAATATTAGTATTTTACAATCCTCCAATATGTAAAATAAGACCATTACATTCTTCCCCCCTTTAGTAATTTTGTCCCTGAAATCCCAAACAAAATCAATAAGGTTACCCTGCACATCCAACAATCATATACAAGTATAAAAAACCATCACACATCAAACATGCATACACAATAACAAATGAAAATCGTAACATCCAAGCCTATCTTAGCATGCGGGATACTACACTAAAATATTCTTCATGATATCATAAGCGGATGTAAAAATGATAAATAGAAAGACTTACCAAATAAAAACCTCTGGATACGCTATCATTACGCTTTACTCGGTCTCCTAAGTGCAATTGTCTTCGCTTTCGCTGCACTGAACCTTCACAAACTCTACCATCTTCCTCCTAAGCTATTTTGTATCACGTTCGACAATACGAATAGGCCTATGAGGTTTCGAAGCCTCTGGTTCAATCTTGATATCATCTTGTTGATCAGGTACGATAGTTACACCTAAGTCATGCACAAACTTCTGCAAGTGAGAAACGTGAAACACATTGTGCACTCTCACTATTCTTTGAGATAATTTGACCATATAACCAAGGTTCTCAATCCTCTCTAGTATCAAAAAAGGACATATGAATCTCGGTGCTAACTACCCGTTATTACCCAAACGAACTATAATCTTCAATGAAGAGATTTAACAAATACCATATCACCGAGAGAACTCTACATCTCTATGTCTCTTATCAGCATAGCTCTTCTGTCTGTCTTGAGCAGCTTTCATCTATTGTCAAATGATCTCAATCTTCTCCGAGGTTTCTCTAATCATGTCAGGCCCTAAGTATCAACCTTTCATCCGCTTCCAACCAATATGAAGGAGCGTTACACGGTCGACCATACAATGCTTCGAATGGTGCTATACCGATGTTGCACTGAAAGCTATTATCGTATGCGAATTCAACAAGATGTAAGTGATCAACCCATGAGCCTCCAAATTTGAGTATACAAGCCTGCAAGAGATCTTCTAAGTTACAATTCACTCTCTTAGTTTGACTGTCAATTTTTAAGATGATAAACCGTACCCAAATGTAGCTCTATTCCAAACGTCTCTTGTATGCTCTTCCAAAACCGACTAGTGAACAACGAGTCTTGGTCACTTATAATGCTCTTCAGCACACCATGGAATAGTACTATCCATTCCATAGACAATTCGGCTAGTTTGGCTACCACTCTACTTGACTTGATGGGTATAAATATGGCACTCTTGGTCAATCGATCGACTATGACCCAAATGTTATCATACCTTGCTCTAGTCCTTGACGGTCCACTAATGAAATCCATTGAAACTAATCCCAACTTTCATTGGGAACTTCTAGTGATTGCATCAAACCAACAGGCTTCTTCTGCTCTGCCTTAACCAACTGGCAGTTCATGCACTTCGAGATGAATGTCCCAACATCTTTCTTCACTACCACCCAATAATAGGTCTGCTTTATATCACGGTACATCTTATTACCATTGGGACGGATAGTCAATCTTGAATGATGGCACTCCCGTAGCACCTCATCCCTTAACCCATCGATATTAGTAACAAACAATCTACCATATTTACAGAGCCAACCATCTCGGTCGAGTCTGTATTGTTTCATTTCTTCAGACACTAACCCATCTTCGATCTTAGCAATCATCTCAGCTAATCTGGCATCATGCCTCTCACTAGTACCAATATGCTCAATTAGAGTAGGCATGGTGGTCAAGCTCGATAATATCTCTAGCACTAGCTCACATCTTGATCGGAAACATAGTCCCAAGCTGGCATGTCTCCTACTTAACACATCAGCAACCGCATTCTCCTTCCCTGATGTATATGCAATATCAAAATCATATGAGGCTAGGAATTCTAACCATCCTTGATGATGAAGGTTGAGATCCATCTACAAAAGAGGCACTTCAATGATTTAACCTCTCTCCTAATAGACAATGCCCATAAATCTTCAAATACAAACACAATCGTTGCTCCTCCAAATCATGTTTAGGGTATTTCTTCTCATGTGGCTTCAATCCTCAACTAGCATGCACAACAACTTTGTCTCTCTACATCAATACAGCATCTAATTTAGTACCACAAGCATCGGTGTATACCATCATCCCTTTATTCCAGCTTAGAATGGTCAATATTTGTGCACTCATCACTTTTCCTTTAGACTCATGCATGCATGTTCACATCTCAAGTACATGTTTGATTCTTTTTCATCAACTTAATCAACGACACGGCTATTTTGAAAAAGTCCTAGATTAATTGTTTATAATATCCAACTAACCCCATAAAACCTCTCACATCTATAGCATTACTGGGTCTAGCCGAATCTTGAACTACAACAACTTTTGCAGCATCCAGTGCAATGCCCTACTCGGAAACAACGTAACTTGACAATCTCACTTCCTTCCTCCACTAGTGACTCTCAACACCTCAAGCACGATCCTTAATGCATCTTATGCTCCTCCTCCATTCATGAGGAGACGAGAATATCATCGATGAACACAAGAATAAATTTATTTAGCCGACCCGTGAAAACACGGTTTATGAGATCAACAAAGTATACCGACACATTAGTTAACCCTAATGGCATAACCAACCACTCATAGAAACTTGACGGTATATAAAATGTTATAACTGGCACACTCTCCTTTCCTACTCTCAGTTGGTGAAATCCTGTCCTAAGATCCAACTGAGAAAATACTCCGGCACCATGAAGCTGATCGAACAAGTCATTAATACATAGATGTGGATACTTGTTCTTTCTCGTCACTTCATTTATCTCATAGTAATCAACACACAGTCTAAGGGAACCATCCGCCTTCATGGTGAATACTACCGGTGCTCCCCATTCAGAAATACTTCTATGAATGAAACCTCATCGCAATAGGTCATTCACTTGCACCTGGAGCTCCCACTGCTCTCTAGGTGCCACCTCAAAGGCATTGCTATTGGTATGGCATCTTTCACTAAATCAATACTGAACTCCATCTCTTTAAGTGGCGAAAGTCCAGTCACCTCCTCCAATATGTCTGAATACTCCCTAGGATTAGGCACCGATGACAACTCATCGTATGAGATATCGAGGGAATATAGAAAGCTAACCATCACCTATCGTCTCGTAGGCAGCCTGACACTACCGTCCGCCCATCATCAACCATTATTGTCACAAATTACTTCTCACAATCCACCATCACTCTGTATCTATGAAGCCAATCCATACATAGAATAATATCAAACCCTGCAAAACTCAAAATAAAGTAATCACAATCAAAAGAACATCCATGACTCGATAAGACCAAAGCGCAAAAAACCATACACATGCTAGTGGAGTCTCCAACAGGTTTTGTCACAACTAAAGGTCAGTCAACAATTTTGGTCTCAATCCCAATCTACCTACCAAGTCACTAGATATGAAGGAGTGTGAAGCCCTGGTATCGAACAAAACACAAATGGGAACATCTAAATCAAAAGCATACACTGAATAACGATGCTCTTCCCCTTCTCTTTCGCCAATGGAGCACTTGAAAACGTCGGGACAACATTGAGAGCATGTGCTTTCACCACTTGCTTTTGTTTAGGCAACTCGGAATAGTGCTTCTTGATATGCCCAAGCTTATAGAAAATGAAACACTTCTTTCCCTCAGCTATGCCATCTCTACTAAAGTGACCAGATTCCAAACAGTTATAGAAAATTGGCCCGCTTTTGATCTTCTTCTTTTGGTCTTCTTTGTTTTAAAATTGCTTCCTTTTGTTGTTATTCCACTTCTTCTTACCTCCCCCTTCCGGTTGCGGCTTTAGCTCTTCTTTGGGAATAACAATCTTCGGCTTCGGATACGGACTCTTATGTCTCATATCCTCCTTAACCATCATCTCAAAAGTGCCATCAATATATCTCATGAGTTTTTCTCCAAAGTAGTTATCTAAGCCAATGTTAAACTTCTCGTTCTTATTTAATGGAGTGTCGAGGAAGGACATCCCATGTTTTGATAGGGCATCGAACTCAACAACGTACTCAAAGGCTGTCATATCCTCTTGCTTCAAATTCACAAACTTACAGAATAAGACCGACTTCTGAGCTGCCGGCATAAACTTCTTCTCGAATTTGGAGTTGAATTGTTCCAAAATGAACTAGTTCTTGGGAATAGTAGCCCTCATCGCATTCCAACAGTTTATGGATCACTCTTGAAGCTATCGAGAAACTAACCGCCTTTTCATAGCATTATTCGGCCCTAAGTCATCAAAAATCTTTCGTAAATATCAAGCCAATCCTGCACCTCCATCACCGACTCTGTTCCTTAAAATGGTTTGCCATGTAAACTAGCAAAGTCTTTGTTCATTTTAGCAAACTCTAGGCATCTACACCGGAGCACCACCATCAATAGCAACAATCAGAGTGGCTACTTGACCATTATGTACAATGTTCTACATCATGGTATTAAACCTTATCTTTAGGTCAAGATTGGCATCTCCCAAGCCAGCTCCTTCTTCGACTCCAGAGATGGAGTTCCTAGCAGCAGTCCTTGTTTGACAACTCATCCATTAATTTGTAATCAGGACAATAGTCTCTGTATAAGAAATTCTTAAGCAGTACTTGTGTGTGCAATGCGACTTATATACTATATATAATATTATATAGTTTAAAAATTAAAAAAATATAACAAGTAGGTGCTCCCACATACACACACACACACTTGATCAAGTCTAAGGCGGGAACTTCTACTCTATCTCTACTGGATCATGGTATCCCTTAGGTTAAACTATAAAACCTAAGCTCTGATACCAAATGTGATGACCACCCTACCACAACGGCACCCAATAGTGTGATAACTTACATTGTAATAGTGGCTGATGTAGGGCGATCATCAAAAGGTTTGTTGTAGTAAAGTAAATCAGTTATAGGACCTATCGTATATCTCACAGCCCATCGAATAAAATATAATAGTAAACATCTCAGATATAAAACATGCGAGGTAGAAATAACTGAATGAATCATAGAAATCAGAGTACTCAGATCCATACAACTATACAATATAAGTGATAGAGTTTATACAGCTGATAATAAACTCGAAATAGATAACAGTATCTAGATATATAATAGCAATAGTAAGCTCTATAGCACTGCATAACGAAATGAGAAAAAAAATTACAGCTAAATATAATAATACGAGAGTATAGCCTCATGCTCGTCACCTATCCAACTCCACATGCTCACCAAAACTGATATACGTAATCTATTCATTTAAGAGTACTTGGAATAATAGGAAGCAAAGCATAAAATCCTAAGTCTGACAACACTCTGGTGTATGTAGTAGAAAATCTCAAATACTATAAGGTCAATATACTAGGACAATATGGTATGGAAAATCATACCAGACATGTCCTTGTATCCATAAAGTTAGTACATACACAAGATATACGCTACTTTATTATAGTCTTCATGGGTGTGCTATATATCGAAGTACTAAGAGATGTCTAGATATCTACATCAAAAATATCTACATCATGTGACATCCCTAGAGTGATAAGCAATTAAGTAAATATAGCATTTGTCGTCCATCCTCACCTTCACTCACTCAGTGCATTGGATATATGTTACTCGTATGATCTTATTGCATAGTCAAGGACTACTCAACGTCCTAGTTTCTCGATACTCGAATTCATGCCACTCGGTAGGCCAGGAACTAGACTGCCATCGCACTCGGTCTAAGGTAAAATATATCGAAACATCATGAGATCTGAGGCACATCGCACTCCCAAGTGAGTATCCTCACATACCCCTACTTTATGAGTACAGTTTAAAACCTCTTAATATCAACGATCCCTTTTTACACATCATCCGTAGCAGAGCACACCCAGGAACTATCATTACAACTCCCATCCGAAGTCATCACGGTTGGGGACTATTCTGGATAGTCATCGTTAATCATAGAATATGGTTGTTTCTCCTGTAACTTTCCTCCAACGGTTCCTTCAATCCGCCTATTTTACATCTAGAAGTACAAATATCCATCGTCGAAGCCATCATTTCATTTTATGGAATCACCATCATCGAATTGCACGTCATTGTTGTCGATAATCGCCATCAAACCTTGTGGTACTCCAACACCAACCTGAGCCTTAGCTCGAAATAGATGTGATTTGGCTTGAAGTAAATGTAAATGTGAAGAGCCCGAAGATTTTGCATCTGTGACTCGAAGAAAGCATATGGATGACGCGAAGCCGCCTTACAAGTCCTCACCACCGAACCATGTAACCTCGATCTAAGCACCACCGACCTGAGCTACCCCGATCCATGCTCCACTAAACCATACTTCATCACTAATCGATGCAACTCCAACAACCAAAGCCTTCCCAAGTTTGCTACTTCATGGTTCGGTATCAATCCAAGGGTACCGAACCATCACTTTGCCAATTTCTTCACTCCTCTGCACACAAGCCATGCATGCATGCGAGCGACCCGAAGCATTCCACCATATAACTCAAAGCAACCCTTCCCAAGAAACAAGCTTGCCCCGAAGCCAACCTTCCACTGATCTAAAGCCTTCGAATAACCACCGATCCATCTTCAATTGATCATAACTTGAACAAACGAACTCCAAACAACTTGAAACTTGGAACATAGTCTTATAAGGCCTTGCTTGTAGCCTCACATGGATCACACCCAAATTTGGGTCAAATCGCCTTTGTGGATCATCACCGATCCATGACTTCATTCCTAATTCTAAATTGCCATTCGATCAGAGTTTCAACCAAACAAACTTCATATATCCAAGCAAGAATTATATATAATATATCCTAATAACCACACATCCATCCACATAAAAGTGAAGTCTAAACCTAAGGATAGAAACTAGGTAACTATAAGAACAAGGGAGATTCAAACGAAAAGAATTTCACAAGTCTTTTCCAAATTGTTTAAAGCTGACATATGTGATAGGTATTGTTTAAAACACATTTTAGAATCCACAAATCATTTTAAAACATCATTTTAACTATAATAACTAATTAGCAAGTGAGAGGTCCTAACCACTCACCAAAATAAAAAGCAAATCCAAAGGTGCACAAATCCTAAGATGAACAACAATTCCAAGTGATCTCCAACAGCAAATCTCCAAATCCAAATGCTAATTTCAATAATCTCTTTTTAATGACAAAATTTGGCTAATTAAGTTAGGGTTTAGAGCAACTTTTTGGCTTAGAAGTGGTTACTGAAGGTTTTTCTCTCTATTATGGGAAGTGTGCAATGATGGAGAGAAGTCCCAATGGCCCCATCATGACGCCAATCCCGAAATGGGCTTCTGGTCTAAGCATTAACTCACTAATCCTGTTAAGCTGTTCAAAATTAAGTGAAACTTCAAACAGCCTTAACTCCCAAACAGTATGTCTGTTTTCCTACTATAACAACTCGCTAGAAAGAAAAACCATCATCCCGATCTAATAAAAGTGGTTTTAGACCATAATTTGGCTTCTATCATATAAGCCATATAAGATTTTTAGGATCAAAATCGTCCAAAAAAAATTCTAAGGGTGAAAAATATTTCTTGTCACTTCTCTTAGAGTAGCTGTTATCCAGCTTTATGACCAAGCCATATTCGAACGAGTCAGATCGATCAAACACGAGGATAACCAAGCAGGAATCCAGAATGATAATCGTCAAACTTAGATGTCAAGCTAGGTCAAGAGATGGAGTCACTAGCTTGCCAAGAACCTTTAAGAACGCACACCAAGTACCAATACCAAGGTCCAGGAATTTGCCCAGATCTTGGATTGGTACCGATCCATAGCCATGGATTGGTACCAATCCATGTAACTTGACCAAAATCGTGTTCTGCTTCTTGATAGGTGAAATTGAGGTGTAAGCTGACTAATCATACAACATAAGGTGGTTAGCCAACTATACACGACTCAAACATTAATGCACCAATCCAAGTTTTAAGATTACAAACTAAGTGCATTTAACTAGCCGACAAACCATAGATTTCACTATAGTTCAAGCTTACATTGACACATCCAAGTTCTACATACGAAGATACTAGCCAATCAGTCAACATCAAGGGATCAAAGAAGGCTTTATGACCAATCTTATGGATCGGTACCAATCCATAGGGAATGGTTCGGTACTGATCCTTGAACCTTGCTGATTTGGCGACGATCTTTTTTGAGCTGCTCCTTTTGGACATAGGGAAATTAGGGAAGAACGTGGTGGAGTGAAATCCATCAACCTTCAGCTATAAATAGAGGGTGATAGGAATGGTTTTGGGATCTTTTTTCTCGCTTTCTAAATTTTTGTGTTATCTATTGTAATCTCTCGGGTCAATACCAATCCATAGACTATCGATCTATAAGATCGTGTTTTTAAAAAACTTTATAGAATCGTAAGCAAAGTTTAAGTGGATGTAGGCCAGAGTTTAGCCAAATCACTATAATTATTGTGTGTTATTTTCCCTCATTTTCCATTTAATTTCTTTATATTATTCTCTTCTATAAATCTTTTGGGTGTTTGTGCCAACTTTTGGCGTAAACAGTAGAAAATCCAGTATATGGTTGGACTACTTTGGGAATGATGTGTAATGATGTTGTTGTTTGTCTGTTCAGATATTCCTTCCCGTGTGATTTATTTATTATTGATTCTTGGGTTATGGTATTATCTTAGGAATGGACTGGCTTGAGAATCATCAAGCTCGATTATTCTATTGAGAAAGTAATCACTCTTTAGTATCCCGATCACCCAGAATGATTTTTCATCACTCTTGATCTATCAAAGGCCGGTTTGGGTTATTCTTTATGTGCCTTGGAATCTAAAGATGATGAAATTGAGCAGATTTCGGTATTAGAGAATTTTAAGATATCTCTCAAGCGGTTCCTAGTTTATCTCCTTGTCGACCAATTGAGTCTAGGATAGAACTTATTCCTGGTGCTCAACCATTTAGTAGATCACCTAACAGAATATTCCCAAGTGAGATGGAGGAGTTGAGATGTTGGTAGAAGATATCGAGCAGATCATTTTTGAGCAAGTGCTTTATTTACTCAAAACGAAAAATGGATACAAATTATGAGGATATTAAGGACAAATAGTGGTAGGACTATTACACTAGAATTGAACTCAAAAACCATTGTACGTAATATAATTTCCCATTAAGCGTCAAAAATAAAACAGCTCCATATAAATACTACAACAATTCTATATATAACTTTTATACTTTTAAATGTAATTAATTTTCCACGTTCTACTCCAATAGTAATTAAACTTTCTTCAATGTCTCTTTCACATTCAATCTGAGAGAGTCTAAAAAGCCTTGCTTCATCCTTCCCCTCTATAAGATTGGTCAACTTCTTCCCACGTTGGTTGTGCTAGCTGTACTATTCATTTTCTCGTCTCCGTTACGGTGGTTTTACTGCTTTTTACTTTGTTTCAGAGTCATTAGCCTTCGAGTGTTGGATTAGTATGGCAAAAACTTATGTCAGTTCCATTACTAAGCCACGGTTCAAGTTCAAATCTGAAAAAGATAAGTTTTTTGTTTCTAACGTACAGTATCCAAATGTTTGTTTGTATTATTAGTAGCTTGTTATCAGAATTTATTAGTTCAAGTCGAACATGAACTGAAGTTTCGATATCGTGAAACTCTTTGAAGTTACATTCCGCCCATTGATGCCATACAAGAATAGTGAGTGTGGTGTTCTTAAGCTTCTAAAATGCTTTATTTCCATTGTTAGTACACAATGCCTGATCAAACACATTATTGATATCATTGTTTCCATTAACTATAAGTTGTAACTTGGTGAGGATAGTGTATAAAATCTTGGAATAATGGCGGTGAAAAATTAGATGGTCTCGAAGATTTGATGGCTTGATTGCACATTTTGCAAGTGGTGTCTATATTTCTTTTCCACTTGGAATTTTTTTCCTTTGTGTTTAGTTTGTCCAATTTTGCCAATAATGCATAGACCGACATTTAGGTGCATCTTTGCTAACCCAAATGTGTTTGTAGCACTACAATTCATCGTGTTTGTCTTTGGCCTAGTTCTATGTTGACCTGAACGAAAATTTCCTATTATTTTTTGACTTCTAAACCTAAAATCTTCACTGTGATGATGTTAAGGGGAGTAGCTTGAATTTGTTGGATTAAATGAAGTGGCAAATTTGCGATATCTTCTCTTCACTTTCCACTGGGTATGAGAGAAGATACCTTCCTATCGGAACCATCAATGATAGAAATACCTTACGACCTTAACATATCCTCCAAAGACTGACTATTGAGCCATGTATCATAGCATGGACTCGTATTGTGGCTATTGACAATTTTTCTTTCAATATGTTCTTTGGATTGTGCTCTGGTCTTAAGAAGTTATTTCCATATGTATGAAGAATAACTCAATAACTATCCAATTTTATTTTTTTTTGCAATATCTACTCTCCATCCATTTAGCCTATAAACATTCATTCTGCAAATACCACCATGTAAGTTTTAACGAAACGGCATTTATGATATCTTCTCTCCTCCTCCTTTATACATCGTACGACACATACCTTTCCAGCTCATATTGTGATGTTTGTGTTTTTCCCAAAAATTGAAATGCACTGAATATATTTTTGTGATAAGAGGTGGTCGTAGTTGATAGAATTGAGTCTACACATGATCATTGGATATATCACTATTCTAATTACTTCAATTCTATCAACTACATTCAACATCCTATTTTTTTTCAATTATTGAATTTTTATTTAGTTTATCTATATTATGCCAAAATCTTTAGATTTTAGTTTAATGTAAGGTAACAAGATTCCCAAATAGGTAATTGGCAGGTTCCCAAATCGAACCTTTAGAATATCCCTTGTTTGGTCCCTTTCTCTAACCCCTTTGCTAAAAACAAGGTGGTTTTATGTTCGTTCATATTTAAACCCACAGACACCTTGATGTGAATAGATTTGGCAATACTTTCCACATTCTTACTACTAGCTTTCAAGAACACTAAAATATCGCCTGCATAGAGTAAATGAGTGAGAGTGGGTTCAACGGAAAGAATGGGGGAAATACTACCTTCGTAATATTCCATATTCATTAAGGTTGTGAAATATTCCATTGCAATGGTAAATAGAAAAAAAGATAGGAGGTATTCCTACCTTATATCCCCGTTGCTATTAAAGTAACCCATAGGGCTGCCATTTAGTGGTATTAGATATGCATTCGTATATCATACGTGCGAATTTTTAGAAAAAACCCATATAAAGCAGCATATGGTATATGAATTCCCAACTTATTTTATCATATGCCCTGTGTAAGTCCACCTTTATGCAAATATTGGTTGATGTCTTTCCATTGAGCCCTCTCATCATTACGTATGCAAGTAAGGAGTATTCTGTGATGATTCTACTTGGAATGAATGCATTTTGGTTGATTGAAATTAAATTATTAAGGTAATGCTTCATTCTATTGTATAACAAGTTTGTCAATATTTTATAGATCACATTGCATAAAGAAATTGGTCTATAGTCTGAAAGGGCATGTGGGTTTGCATTTTTTAGAATTAAACATCTAAATCTGCGATTGATTTCTCTGATTATTTTACCTCATTGTTGGATACCCACTATAGCTTCAAAAACATCATTTTCGATAAGTCTCTAGTGGAGTTTGAAATTTTTTGAATTGAATCTGTCTAAGCCTGGAGGGCTATGATTGTCTACTTAAAACATTTCTTCCCTAACTTAATTGCGCTTAAAGGATATATCCAATGATTTCCTGGCACTATCTAAAAGAATTTTTTACAAGTGATATGTGGAAAAAAAAATTGTGATAAAAGGGGAGTTAAATAAATTTTCGTTGGCATCCATCCGGTTCCCCTAACCATCCATCATCATTTTGTTTGCTGAACACTTCTTAGTGTCTACAAATTTTGCATGAAAAATGTGGGATGCTTTATCTCCTTTTGTTAGCCACATGATTTTTGGCCGCTGTAAGTTTATCGTAGCATGTTTGCGTAACATGTCCTAAAGTTGATCCACTTTGCTTCTGTATGAATCCATAGCCTAAGCCTCATTTGGATGGTCGATTAGGTACAAATAAGCCACATCAGGATCATTCTTTAGTGATTCAATGGAGATTTGCTCGGAATTGACATCTTTGTTCCACATTCTAAGGTTTTCCTTTATTTTATTTAACTTCGATTGAAGTTGAAAAAGTGGATTACCTATGAATGAGCTATATCTCATACTCCATTAGTAAGTTTGTGATATTCTAGGTAGAGGTGTCATGCATTGTTATATTTGATGGGGTATTTCCTGCTTGGTAGTCTATTTGGGGAAAGGTAAAGATGGTCGAGGTGTGATCACTTGTAAAGTGGTTGGCAAAATGGGTAGAAAAGTAGGGGAAGTTGTCATAGCAGTGTCTGTCGATGAAAAACCTATCAATTTTAATGTGAATGGTTAGGTTATCTCCTCCCCTCCAAGTGTAGTAGTTCCCTAAAACATGGAGGCCCAAAGAGATTTGCAGTTCCCACGCATTCAACGAAATCTAAATCTAGGTAGAGACTATAAGATCCATCGTTTATTTTGTCGTAACAGTATAAAGCAGCATTAAAATCTCCTATAATAATCCAAGGTAAGTTGATAATATTGGCTTGCTCTTTTATACAATCCCACAACTTGGTTCTCCTATCCGCTTGATTACGTGCATATACGAAAGTACATAGGAAGACTAAATTTTGTTTGTTGCATATGCAACAAGTGATGCATTGATCACTTTTATGAGTAACTGACGTGTCCCATGCTCCTTTGTCCTATAAGATCAAGATACAGCCTTTACATTGTTGTTCATTATTACGAGTAAAATTCCAGTCTTTATTAAGAAACTTAGCAGCTTCATTGATTTTATCATCTCCTGACTTGTTTTCCAATAGACCTATTATATAAGCTTGTCTTTGTTTTACTGTTTATGTGACATAAAGTTGTTTAGCATGAGAATTTAGACCCTTGACATTCCATACTTGTATATTCATATGGCCAAATTGGAAGAGTTGCTCCCTAATCCAATATGAAAAGGAGCGCTCAGGTTTGAAGTGGAACATTTTATTTTTATCGTTGGATTTTAAGTGTGACATCATGTTATGCCATGCAGGATTATCTATTTCATCGGCTATCTTTGAAGCTGAGAATTCAAAAGGGGTTTCTTCCTATCGTTGCTTGCTACGCTATTTAGACCTTGTGTGGGCAATAATCGTCTGAAGCAACAGTACCATCTGGAGAAGCATCATTTTAGTCGAGTTGAGCATCTGTATCATGCATATCTATATCATGGTCTTCTAAATCCTACATATCATCTAATCTAAAATTTACTTGTTCATTTGTACGGCTGCTTTTGCATTGTATACCTATTTCATGTATTATATTGGACTTGTATTGAGCCTCTGTAAATGAACTTGGACTGTTTTGCATTTGTACAGAGCTAATGTAAGCTTGATTTGTTGGGTTACAATCTGCATCATCCTGCGTTGGTTCGTTGGAACTGGACAGTGCCTTAGAGCACTTCATTGTAATGTATGTATTTAGTTTACTAAGTTATGTATTGAGTTTACTAAGTTCCGATGCTATGTTGAGCTGTTGATTTTGTGCTTCTATTTTCATTTCATTGGGCTTGTTGTGTTGTTGGTTATGAACCTCTGTTTGCTTATTAATATCGGCTATTGTGTTTTTTGTATTGCAAGAGTTTTGTATAATTTTGCAAACGTTGATTAGAATTTTTCCTTTCCTACGCATTTTGGTCTTGACGTCTCTATCCATTTGAGGAAGGGGATGGAGATTGAAGGATCAGATCATTATCTCCAGTTGTAGCATGATAATTTGCTGCATCATTTCTTTTATTTGTTTATGTTGTGGTGTGCATCGTCCGTTCACTATCGGTGTCCATGAACTCGAATGGGCTTCCATGATTTGTCGTCCCTCTGGGTATCCAATTTTTTTGAACATACAAAATTTCATGAAGTGGCTAAAACAGTTAAAATTTTGGCATACACTGGGTCTCCATTCGTATTCAACCAGTTGTAAGAATATATCGTTATTTTCAGTTACAATGAGGACCTCATTAAGAACTTAAAATCATTATTGATTTCAATCAAAGGATAAAGAAATGTTAATCTTATCTTTCGTATACTGGTTCATCTTAATGGGGTTACCTAATACAGAGGCAATTATACTGATACTTCCCTCTAACTAGAAGTCTAGTTTTAGGCCTGGGAAGCACACTAAAATTGGAATTGATTGTAGTAAATCCTTGTTTAATTCAAGATCCGGAATTCATCTTTTCATCATCATAAGTCTTCGATCATAGATATAAGACTCTCCTTCCAATATTCTTTCACAATGTTCCTTACTTTCAAATTTTATCACATTGAAGCCGTTGACATTGGTATGAAAATAAAATTTACCGATGGGCTTACAAACTCTTTCAATCTAAGCTCAAAAATAGTGATAATACGGTCGGGATCCAACTGCATAAATAATAATCAATTATCCTGGTAATTTTTACTTAATCAAACGTAGAGTTAGTCATTCTATTGCATCTCCTTTGGCTAAAATCAATAAGGTTATAAAATTTAATGGGCATAGAGACCGGAATATCATCCTCAGTTATCACCGCCTTTCATGTCCTAGATTAGGTTTTTAAGGGAGATTTGTCATTCACTTGGTTATTGTTTGGGATTGTTGACGAGGCACCTGAGGGGACACATGCTTGCTTTGTGTAGAAGGGGAAATTCATAGGTAAAAACTAGGTAAAATTGTGTTCGAGGCAAAACAAGGATATTTTTTTCAAAGCGTGAGTGGTAGTGGTATTGGAGTCATGACTCTAGCTTGAACCTAAAGTTGTTTCTAAGATCGCCTAGAGAGTACCTTTGTGAATCCTTTACCTTGCACAACACTATGAGAGAGAGTCTGGTTCAGATATGGAAGAACAAGCGGTGGAGAGGGTGGCGGCTGTGGGAGAATAGGGGGTAAGGGTAGGGTTTCTATCATTGTTTAATTAATTAATACCTACACTAGCAAAAGAATTTTATTAGAACAAGTAGTTCTCCCTAGGGTGCATCAGCCTTATTTGTAGAAAGGTGGATGGATATCTTTGACTCTATATAGATTACAAAACATTAAATAATCCTGCAAATATAAACCCATTATTGAGAATATATGACATATTTGATCAATGGAGTTGTGCAAAGGTCTTTCCACAACTCGATCTTACTACAGGATTTCATCGGCTTCAAGTTGCAACAGATAGTATTCCACTCATAGCGTTTCAAACTAGATATGGTTTGTACGAGGGATTAGTGGTGTCATTCGGGTAGACGAATACCCCAACTTACTATGTTAATTCAATGAATCGAGTATTCAGAAGTTATTTGGATAAATTTGTTCCAGTTTTTATTGATGATATTCTCATGTGCTTAAAACCGAAAGAAGAACGTTATGCTCATTTAAAGACGATGTTAGAGATTTTGAAAACTATTTTTGTCAAATCTTCCACAGTCTTAGAATAAACTCAAACGAATAAACTGTACTGTGAAATGACGAAGGAATGAATTCAGAGACTTGAAACTGTCAAGAATGGAAAACGAAAAGGTACAAAAAAATTGGTCAAGATTTGAACAGGTGAAAACAAGTGGTACAGATTTATTTTAGGTCAATAATGACTTGTTTGGCTACCTCGATTCGTGTGCTTAGATTAGGGAACTTTGACTATGAAATGGAAATTGAAAGATTTGGAATGAAAAAACAAGTCGATACCGACCTATTTTGGTCGGTATCGATTGTTCTTTAATTTTAGAAAAGAAAGCACAATGACTTAGAGGGCCCCACCATGGTGAAAGTTTGAAAAAACAACACACACAAATAGGTCGGTACCGACCTATTTTGATCAATGCTAAGTTGTTTGACCGTCCTGGAAAACATCGCAACGACTCGTTATTCATGTTGGAACTTCGGAGCTGAAGATATTTTCTCATTCAAATCTGATATAGTTATTTTCATGCTAGAATCATCTATAAATAGCAAGCCCTCTTCAACTAAGGGAGGAATTTTGGATCTTCTTCTTCTTCCTTTAACCTCTTTAAGCATAATCGAGAAATACTTGATTGTAACTCAAAATTGATTATAAATTGTGTACTCCAGCTAGAATTCATCAAATAAGACAACTAAGTGGATGTAGGTCGGAGATTTTGTCGAACCATTGTAAAAATATTGTATTTTTTCTTCTTTTCTATTTGATATCTTCATTTTTACACTTGTCCAATTTGTTTTTGAGTGATATTGGGGAGTTGTGTCATTTGTATGCAACATTTTTTGTGCTTTCACTAAGAAGGACTTGAGGTCTGATTTAGAGAAGATGAAGAAGCCATCTACGAGGAAAGCCATTGCTGGAGGAAGTCAACTGGATCAAGGGGTAGCTAGGAAGTGTCCTCTAGTTTGAACCCGCTTTCCATGTGACTAGAGAAGAGATGAAAGGGATGATGAAAAGTATGCAAGAAAGATTGTTAGCCGGGTAGGAGAATATGATGAACGGACTCTTCTAGAAGATAGAGCAACTAAGAGCAGTTGGAAATCAGAATCAAGGGCTAAAAAATGGAGCACATGCACAAGGAAATGGAATGGAACTAGCTAGACCCAATCCCCAAAACCCTAGCAAGTCGATACCAATCGGTCCATACCAGTCGGTATCGATTGGTATGGGCGGGGGTAGGTTTGATGTGGATCTTGGGCATGGAAGAGCATGTCAGTGAGATGATTTTGGGCATGCGAACCAGGATCAAAATGTGAACTTATAGCAGCATGGAAGAGAGCTGGAAGATCCATGTAGTAATGGAGGGCATGAGTAAGCTACAAAACAAAGGCATGCAGAGACTCAAAAATTTCAACTGATCAAGATGATCAGATAGCTAGGATGATAAAACAAGTGCTTCGAGACGGAGCTCCGGATCAGAGTTTAGAGGATGTGAGCCAAAACCCTTGCCTCAAACATCAGATACGATAGGAATCCACCAGATTTCAAGTTATCTAACTTGGAGTTGTATGTGGAAGGACAGATCCAACGGTTCATTTGATTAGATACATCCAAAATATGGAAGTGTTAGGAGCTTTAGAGGAAGTGATGGGACAATGTCTCCCATTGATTTTGATGATTTAGCCACCATGCGGTTTTGCCAACTGGATAATTGGTCCATCAACATATGGACCGAGTTAGTAGGGAGGTTAACGAGCCACTTTAGAGTTCATATAGCTCGATCGAGGAATGTAATGACACATTCGAGCGTGAAGCGGAGGGAAGGTGAAACTTTAAGAAGTTGTTTAACTAGATTCAACACAACATCTACAATTCATAAACTAGACCCATTGATATCTTAATGGCAGTGGTTTCTGGAGTCGCTAATAAGATTGATTTCAAGAAGGCATTGGAAAGGGATGCGCCAGAAGATATCGCTAATTTCTACTATTAGGCTAAAAGGTATTTATGCCATGAAGATGTGGAAGCAAATAATGGTAAAGTTAATGCTGTGGAAGATAAAGGATCATCCAAGGTAGGACTTATAATGAGTAAAGTGAAAAGAAAGGCCGATGATGGCTTCAGAGGATCAAAGAGACAGAAGAGGGAGTCGAAGTTTCCCTCTTACATGGATTTGATAATGACCCTGAATAGGATTTGTCTTGATACTAGGGGAAGATTCACTATAGGAAACCCACAAATAGAGAGCCCACAAAATTGTTGTGGAAATCTGGAAGGTCCTGCCTATTCATGAGTTGAATGGACATGAGACCAATGAATGCATATATCTACGAGATTTGATTAAAGAACAGGTTTAGAGTAACTGGTAGTAACAATACATGAGACATCATAGGTGCAAACCGCAATGGTGCAATAGGAGCAACCGCCAGCTGTGGCGGATGTACCCGGTCACAGTAGAGGATTTGGACTGGGAATGGTTACCCCATGAACGGGATGGATGGGAACTAGGTTTATTTTTGCACTCAATTTTTCTTTAAATAAGTTTTGAAGGATAACTAGTGGGCTACTTACACAAGTACAGGATCCAGATCAGTCACATAACCAAGCGTTGAGTTCAAGTCCAAGAGTAATCCTTTACTGGAGTAGATGTTTTGATTTCGATGCACTTTGTTTTGAATAGTGATGTTTTAATTATCTGCTGATAAATATGATTGAACATGATATATGATTTTGATATTGTTATGTGATGCTAACAAACTTAGTCATTCCTTACATTTGATAAAGTGAATTGATAGATTATAGTCCCCTGACTAGAGAGATGGGGTGATGAAATATGAAATGCAAGTTCCACATCGAAGAGCGAGTGGATGGGTTGCATAGGATAGCAAGCCCCTTTACAGTAGAGTGGGTGAATGGACGCACTTTAGAAATTGAGTCCTCTCGCCGAAGAGCGAATAGACGGGCTCAATATAGATTTGCGATCCAGAGGTTTAAAAACTTAACTTCAAGGCCCAAACACCTTTTAATGATTTGATAATGATTACTGACTGATTGGTGAATGTTGTGGCCATGATCCGGTTGGACTACTTATAGTAGTAACATGTTAGGCGATACTAGACAATTTATAAGTAACGACTCAGTCGAAGGCAATGCACCACAATGATTAATGATGCATGATAGCAAGATATGTGACTTATGATATGTTAAATACCGAGGAAACATGGGATGATTATGATGCATGATTAACTTTAAGGCAAGGGCTTGATTCCTTAGTCGTGATGGTTCTAGAACGACCTTTGCTTTGTAATTGAATCCGAAAGAATTAGATGATTCATCATGATAGTCTAGTAGATAGCCGGAGAGCGCAACTGATGATAATTTGACAGTCTCGATACATTTTCTTAAGCAAAGCGCGCTTTGTATTCCACAAAAACATGCTTTGAGGGCAAGTGCTTCCGACAAATTTTCCACTGTCTCAGAACAGACTCAGATAAACTATACTATGAAATGATAAAGGAATGGATTCAGAGACTCGGAAGCCATCAAGAATAACAAAATGAACAAGTACAACAAAACTAGCTAAGATTTGACCAAATAAAAATAAGTTGGTACCAATCCATTTAGCTGCCTCGATGCATGTGCTTACGAATTAGGAACTTCAGCTATGAAGTGGAAATTGAAAGATTTGGACTTAAAAACAAGTCGATACCAACCTATTTTGGTTGGTACATATCGTTCTAAAATTTTAGAAAAGCATGCGCAATGACTTGGAGGGCTCCACTATGGTGAAAGTTTGAAGAAACAACACACACAAATAGGTCGGCATCAACCTATTTTGATCGATACCAAGTTGTTTGACCGCCTTAGGAAATGTGCACGATGACCAATTTTTCGTGCTAGAACTTCGAACCAGAAAATATTTGCTCATTCAAACCTGATATAACGATTTTCGTGTTGGATTCGCCTATAAACAAGAAGCCTTTTTTGACTAAGAGGGAATTTTGGGCCCTCTTTAGGAAAAACCGAGATCTACTTGATTGTAACTCGAAATTGATTATAAATTTTGTGGATGTAGGCCATAGATTTGCTAAACTACTATAAAATGATTATGTTTATCCTTCTTTTTTGTTTGATTTATTCATTTTTACATTTGTCCAATTTGTTTTTGAGAGATATTGAGGCGTTTCCATTTTTGTGCACAATAAGAACACACAACTCAAAGTTAAATTCTCAAAATGTCATTTCTGACAGAAGGAAGTGAAATTTTTAGGACATATAGTTTTAGAAAAAGGAATTTTTAGTTGACCCAGCCAAGGTCGAAGTTGTTCGGAAATGGAAGTGGCCTAAATCAGTGATGGAAATTCGTGGTTTTTTAGGATTAGCAGGATACTACATGAGATTTATTGAATACATCTCCAAAATTGCTGCTCAACTTACTTATTGGACGAAGAAATGAGTGAAATTCAACTGGCCAGATAAATGTCAAAAAATCCCTATTAAAATTGAAAGAGTTACATTCGAATACTCCAGTGTTAATAGTTCTCGAAGGAAATCGGGATCTTGTAGTATATACATATGCTTTTGGGGTAGGACTCGGTGCTGTGTTGATGCAACGTCACAGAGTAGTAGCATATGCATCTAAACGGCTCATACCAAATAACGTAGGATACACCACTCGTGATCTTGAATTGGACACGGTAGTGTTTGCTTTGAAGCTTTGGAGGCATTATTTGTTAAACGAACTATTGTTCATAAGTCCCTAAAATAATTATTTTCTCAGAAAGATTTGAATATGCAGGAACAACAATGGCTCCAATTTCTAGTTGCCTATGATACAGAGATTCAATATAATATAAGTAAAGGGGATAAAGTAGCAGACGCTCAAGAAGGAAGCATCAAGCAATGGTATCCAAGATGATAATATAATGGAAAGACATAGAGTTGTCATCTTCATGTAATCTTAAATTTGGGAAGATGGAAGAAATGATTGCTATGCTAGCCAGTTTTGAGGTTTGATTGAGTTTCGCTCGATAGAATCCAGGAAAGTCAAGGAGATAAATCGGTCTTAATAGATCGAATGAATAGATAGAAAAGTGGAAATGTTTTAGATAATCTTTGTAGATTTAAACTTTGTTCGAGAGGGCATTTGAGATATAATGAACGGTTTTGCGTTCCCAATATAGCCAATCTGAAGAAAGAAATTCTTGACGAGTTTCATTGATATATATTTTCTATTCATCTTGGTGGCACGAAAATGTACAAGGATATGAAAAGAATGTACTATTGGGAAGGCATAATGTAGCGATCCAAAATTCAGCCTTGGAAATCGGCACCCGTACTTCACTTGTACTCAAGATGCCGTAGATTCAAACGCCGAATCTGGCTCACCGGAGCTTATAACACCATTAAGTATAACAACACATCGGAATAAAAAAAATCAATGATATCATATACAACTCCAATGAATACAATATCCAGAATAATATACAACAATAATATCAATAATACACGAATATCAGAGATAAATAATGATACAGCGGAAATAACATAAGAGATATCTCCAAATGATCTGAAAAAGAGTATGAGTCACCAACTCCAATATCAAGCTCGAAACACCAACACAATGCTCCAAGATAAGCAACGTCAGTCCATGAACTCCAAGAACTGAACTAGCTCCAACTAGTCTACTAAACCTGAATATCTGAAAACTCCAACTCTAGACTGCCCGTGTGGAAAATGGTGGGCATCCAGAGTTTAGGAAAGGAACAATAAACTCCGAGTCAGTCATGGGACTGGTGTGAGCAACAAAAACAGTTTATCTTTAAACAACACAACAAAGGAAATAAAAGACATCCGCAATGCTTTTTGGAAAATGAAACTACCATAAGACCTCCCGCCACACACACAATGCAAACGCAGAATTGGAGGAGATTTCTTCTTATGATAGTCAAACATGCTTACTACGCAAAATCATTGGATTATTATTATTAGTGCATAGTGCAGAAAATATTTCGAAAGTATAATATTAATCTTAGCCAACATAGGCATTTCACACTATGCCTACTATAGCTACTATGTTCAATAGCAGGTTACCGCCACATTCCATAGCAGGTTATACAACTAAAACCGTACAAGGCTCGTATTGTTTCTTTGGATTTCCAACAAATGGTCAGGCTAAGGAACTTCCTATCGCCACATGGGATCGCCTCTGGCTGGACGTCCCGAGAACTAACTAGCTCTTTGCCAACACAAGGCCGGGTTACCCCTGTAACTAGGTAACTCACGAATATGCCATCCCCGGTCCTTTGGGACCTTTATCCGAGGCGCCTCGATAAACACACAATCACACAATAAATGAGATCGGAGTATCCACATAGGTTAAATACCAGGGCTCCATACCTGATACCACCCTTTTCCAGAAGGAAATGACATACCCTAAAGGGCGTGACCCTCATAACCTTGCCGCATCATTCCTGTTTCGACCATTTCTGGGTTGTGAGGTCCGAAGAGGTCTCGTCCACAAAGCTACGCTTTTTCACAAAGACATGCTTTGATCACAAATGATCAACACACAGCAACACTCAGCATGCCACATTACCAAATTGGGAGTATATCGCTGATAACCTTCAACTACATAACCTCTGAGCTCGTACGTCTCAAAGAAGGGTGTTAAGCTAAGAGAATAAATTCTCCGCCACCAAACAGAAATGTATTTGAAAGAAATCAGCTTTATATCTCAAAGTGTAATGTCAGACATGTAACCATAGAAGTCTGTTCCGGGTTCAAACAGAACCGAGGGCACTTCCGAAGAAGCCCTTGCAATCCGGGTATTCACAATCCCGATCGGATTTCCCATCACTTAGGAAATCTCTATACCGGCGCGACTCAGTGCAGAGACAATCGATAGGTCATCCTATCGTTCTCACAAATACCCGGTCTTCACCACCGGTCTTCAATTGCAATCCATATACGACGTATCATTATTCGAAATGAGTTATCTGACACAAAGGTCCTCTCCCGGCTAAACCGAATAATGAGCGCGATATTTAAAAACATATGGATAATGGATTTCAATTAAGTCACAACTGATTATCCAAAACTTTCTTTCAAATGGTTTAAACATATTACCATTTTAATCTTTTAAAACAAAAAGATTCTTTTTAACAACCTTCAACGGTTTAAACAATTTCCACACTTTAATCTTTTAAACAAAAGATTCATTCACAGATTTTCCAAATTAATTTCCATTTCAATTGGATTAACTCATTAAATCTTGAAAACAAAGATTTAACTGATAGTTTTCAAAACACGTTTCCAAAGACTTATTCGTAATTTGAAAAACCATCTTCAATTCAAACTTGAAATTCCTTTAATTCAAATTGGAAATCTACTTCTTATATAAGAGCTTTTATCAGTTGGAAACAATTAGTTTTCCCAAATCATTGAATTCAATTCAAGTATTGAATTCAAATTTAAATCAAATTATTAAATATCAAGTTTTATTAAGTTATTTAAAATAACTTTTACATTTGAAACTCATTTTCAAAGCTCTCAATTCAAATTCCCAAAACTATGTGAATTTAAGAATTCAATCTTTAAAATTATCAAAAATCTGTGACTTAACTGATTTCCACGTGAAATCCATATTTGTGTGTGTATAGTGTAGTCCAGGGGTTTCACACAGTAGTGCAACATCAATAAATCATCACAGATCAAAATACAGAATATAGTTGATAAGTGGTATAACTATAACGCTTATCGTTCATTTACAGATCACAGATATATGAATCACAGATAATAATTTACATTCATCCCAGATAAATGAACTACAGTACAGATTACACACAAATCAGAATATATCACAAAGCATTACATATCAAGGATATCAAACAATTCAACATTCAATAGAATCCAAACATATCACAAAACATTTCATAACACATAGCATCACAATCACACACCAGGGATAACAAAAATCCAAGGTATTCAAATATCATGCAATCATCCATAAGCAAGATCAATTTATCATCATTTCTAATTTATTAAATTTAATCAAATAAATTATATTAATTAATTATCCTTTAATTAATTTCATTAAGTAATTATACTTTAATTACTTCCATTAATTAATTTAACCTTTAATTACTTATTAATTAATTAATCTTTAATTACTTATTAATTAATTAATTAATCTTTAATTACTTTCATTAACTAATTAAACTTTAATTACCCAAGACCTTAATAAAAGATAAATCATTTATCTTAATTAACTTCTTAATTATCATTAAAACCTTATTTAATAAACCTTTGGAATTAATTATAATTAACCTATAAATTAACTTAAGACCTTAAGCTTAATTAATAATAAAAACATTTCATCTTCTTAATTACCACTTAATTACATTATTAATTAAGTTTTAAATAAACTTAAGAATTCACTTAATTAAATAAAGTTAAAATAAATTACACAACTTTTAATTAACCAACATTTAAATAAACAATTATTATTTAGAAGAATGGTTAAGAGAATTATTAAAACTTGATTATGTTTAACTAAAAAAAACTTGTTAACATCATAACATTTTTGACCCGAGACAAACCTGAGCATACTCGCGCTCAATCCCGAGTCACCATCCTTCTTTTCTTTTTCTCTTTTTCTTTTTAAACTTTGATTAAATTTTCAAACTGTTAAAAACAAATTAAACCACGCGAATGCCCCGAAGTCAGACTCGAGCCAAACCTGCATTTACCCGAATCAAAACTCGAGACAAACTCCTTCTTCCCAACACAGCAACAACCACCATCACCACTGATACAACAGGCACTCGTGCACATGCACAGAAGATCGCCGATGATCCGGTCATCAATGACACTACCGACAAGTCGTCGCTGGCCTCCATTCTCGATTTCGACCACCAGTTCCTTGAATCGAACACAAAATCGAGATCGAGCACAAACGAACCCAACCTGGAACTAATCAATCGCTAACAACCCCCTCGTGCCGTCGCCCACGTCGACTGGAATCCACGTCCCTCCGACCTCAGCCTCGTCATGGACCTACGCAGCTATCCCAATGCTCGCGATCGACTCCGGCCTCCCCACGGTGGCGAAATCTCTCGAAAACACTCACGATCAAAACTACCTTTCGAACCCTAGTTCGATCCTCCCCGGCCACCACGGTCACCAGTAAAACCTTTCACCATTTTTCCTGAGATCGACCACTTCCTGGCCACCTCCAGACCAAATCTCGACCTCCACTTCAACGCCGATCACCAGAATTCGATCGAAACCCAATTCCCGTTCATCCTAGAATATCTCACCATTTACAAATCTAAAAATTGTGATTTTAATTCCTAAATTCATTATTTTACAATACAATTCTGGTTATATATGTGATATCCCGGAATTTCGAGCAATATCAATTTAATAATCTATATTAAATATTAAATTGATTTGATGATAATTGTTAATAAGTTTAGAATTGAATTAAATATTTTCTTTTAAATGAATATTTAACTGATAAATTATCTTTTAAAGGCTAATAAATTGTTTTCTATTTATTTATATATATATATATTTGTATATATGGTAAATAGTTAAAGTCTGTTTAAATTTTAATAGATAAGGATATGCCTTTAAACTCTAATCTTTTAGTAATTTGGAAAATTTGATTAAATTCAATATTTAATAAATAATCAGTTGGCTTTAGAATATACTCAAGATTAAAAGTTAAAATTGTTTAAATGGTTTTAAATTAAATAAAAAGGTTTGTTGTTCTTTTTAGAGTATAGCTTAATAAAATTAGTAATTAAGTGATAAATTCTTTTATGAATTATTCTAATGTAATAATTAGCTTTATTTATAATATGATGTCTATATAAGTAGATTTTTATTATAAATGAAAATTTGTTATATATATTTTGAAAAGGGATTTTGGTTTTAAAATTTATATAAATCTCTCATATTAACAATAATTATAGATAACAAAATATACCTTATAAATATTTAAAGTAAGTATAAATAAAATAATAATAGGTAATTAATTATTTGATAGTTTGAGTTTTTTTTATAAAATATAAACACACTTGTGTTAGAGAGAGAAATAATTATGCAAGCTAACCATAACAATAATCATAACAATTACAAAGTAAAAACTTGAGTAAAATACTTTATACTCTTTAGCAAAATATACTGGCAGGTAAGTAAAAATCACCTAAGTACAAAATGAGTAAAGGCAAGTAAATGTTATTTCTATAGCATGGTATATGGTGCAGGCAGTAGAACCATCTATATACATACGAATAGAATTGAGTGTGTATGCTTAGCATCTAAGAATAAACAAGGTAAAACTAAAAATATCTATGTACTAAAATAAGATAAGGTTGAGACATATAGTACATTAGCATTTAATGCTTTTCTTCCTAGCAAAACAAAGCCTGTTCTAAATATTTCCTTTCAGCCCCAAAGAGATAAAAATCTCTGAATTCGTGTGTACCTGGTCAATAAACAATGCTTTTCACTTGTTTATTTAGCAACCTTACTTCACTTTATTTCGTATACTAAAGCTTTGCAAATCCCAGTTCAAAGTTTTAAACAAGAAAAAAAAATGTTACAATCAAAACAACAATTTTATCAAAAATCTTTACTTAACCAAGAAAGCAATGAAAAGATCTGGGCTTTCAAGGTTTCAAGCTGTGCAAGTTTTAAATCCATTTCAAAATCTTCTGGAATCAACAGCAAGAATAAATGTATGCAAGATTCAAGCTTTCTGATTTTAAAGCTAGGTGAGTAAACTTTTTAACTAAAACCTAAATACTCTAAGAATTTCTGTGATGATGTTTGTTTATATGTATGTATGTGCAATGCTTGTGAATTTATATAAGTGTGCATATCTGTGGTTTTAAAACATCTCATATCTTAGTTTCAAGTCTCTGCTTTAAACTGTAAACATAAGATACCTTTAGTTTTGATGGATATGACTTATGTTTTAAGTAGACTTGTGATGTATGTATGGAAATATGTTTGTATGATTGTTTTAAGACTCTGGAAACATGTGTGTATGTTTTGATAAACTACTGTGATCATCTCTGTTCTAAAGCTCCAGAGATTTAAACTTAGTTTCAAACTTCAAATTCTTCTTCTCTAATCTTCTTTAGGCTTAAGTTGTTAAACCAAAGCTTGTTGTTTTAATCTAAACTAGGCTTTAAAAATAATTGCAATAATTATAGGTAGGAACATTGTCTGGAAACAATGAAAACACAGAGCCACTTGAAACTTGTTAAAAATCAAACATTTAATTTTGTTGATTTAATTATATATCTGAAATTGTATCTAGAAGATAGGATTTTTAAAATCAGATTCACAATTTTTAGTGTAGTATTGAATGTGTTCTGTGGTGATGTCTGTATTTCGAGTTATTGGGTTTCTCTGGTGATATAGTTGATCTGGGAGGTGGTGGTTCTTTCTGGAGATGGTAGAACGAGCGGGGACTTCGACAAAATTTCCTGATGGTGATATATGTCAGTGGGGGGGTGGCGATTGTCATTCAAAGTCTAGAACCCTAATTTAGCGAAGCTAGGAAGAATCGGTCACCGTGGTCCCTGTAGTGGATCGAGTTCGACGAGTTGCTGGGAAATGATAGTTGACGCGTAGGGGAAGTCGAGGCCGGAAGGGTTGACTTTCAGGTGGTCGGAGGTTGGCGAACGACGCGTTGCCAGGTTTGGGCGAGTTCGAGCTGATGGGTTCCAGGCTCAAGTTGATATCGAATTTTGAATTCGAGTGAGATAGGGAAATCTGGTGGTGATGATGGTGTTTGGGCATGAATGTCGACGAAGGAGTGTCGTCGAACTTGATCGGAGACGATCGAATTCGCTGTGCACGTGCACGGTGATCCTCTGGTGGATGATAAGAAGTCTGGGGTAGCAGGGAAATGATACTCGAGTTTCTCGAGTAAATGGAAGAAAGGCCCGAAGTTTTTATTTGTTTGACTCGAAGTAAAATAGGGTAGGCTCGGGTATATTTGTGTTGCCAGTTTTAAAGCCTGTAAGGCTTTAAGTTTTGAATTTGGAAGCAGGGTTTTAACAGAGTTAAAACCAAAAATTTAAATGTGGATTCAAATTAAGTTTTGTCTCCATAGTTTTAAAATAAAAATAAGTTTTATAAAATAAAATGTTTTAACAACTTTAAATTGTTTAAAGAATATTTTAAAGAGTGATTTAAATCTTGCTAAGATAAATTTGTATTTATTTGACTCTAAATTTGAAAAGGAATGTAAAAGTAAATGCAAAAGTAAAATGGTTCAAATACACTTGTAAGTGATAATTTGATTTTAGATAAGGAAATGTTTTATTCTTAAATAAATGAAAATGTAGGAGTTGAGACTATTAAAATACATATTAACTAATTTGATTAATTAATGATGGAATTAATTAATTTAGTAATTAAAAGTTAAATTAGTTAATTAAGGTTTGAGATAATTAATTGGTAATAAATAGATATTTAAGAATCATTAATTAAATAAGAGTTGAATTTTAATCTATGGTTATTAGTTAATAAAGTAAGCAAGAATTAATTAAGTTATATTTAATACTTAATTAATTGAATAATTAAGGATTTATTTATGAGTTAGTAAAGATAAAATTTAATTGTAACTAATAATAAATCTTAATTTAATTACTTTGGAAGAGTAATTTAAGAGGTGTTAATAATTATTGAAGGTGATTAACTAGAATGAATTAATATGATTAATCTTGATAATTAATTGGATTATTTAATCAATTATGGATTAATTAAGTATAATTTACTTATGGAAATAATTAAGAAATTTATCTCTCATTGTAATTAATTAAGTTAAACATGAATTAGTTTAAGTTAATTAATTTGGTTTAATTAATTTAAATAACCATTTGATGATGTGATAAGTATAATTACTTAAAAAAGTAATTTATTGGGCATGATTTAATAATGAAAGTAATTTGAGTATAATTACTTTGTATAAATTAATCAAGGGATTAATTAGAGAATAATTAATTATGGAGTAATTAAGTTATTTAATGAAGTAATTAAGGGTAGTTGATTACTGAATGGAGTTAATCAAGGTAATTAACAGATTTGGTTTAAATTGAAGATAAATTACTAAATGTAATATATGTAATTAGAGATCATTAAATATTGTAATTAATGATGTAATTATTTGGAAATAATTAATAAATGAAGGAATCCATTTATGTAATTAATTAAGAAGTAATGTAATTAATTTTAGTAATTTAAAGATTACTTTCTATATTTGGTATAAGATAATTAAATTGTGAAAAATAATTAAAGGATAATTACTTAAATGTAATTAAAGATAATTAATCAAGGATGATTAATTAAGATGGAAGTAGGGAATGATTAATAAATTGACTTTGAAATTAATTAATGGTTATATAAGCAAGATTTATAATGATGAAGTAATTAATTTAATTTACTTTAAATTAATTAGAGATTTGTAATTAATTTAATTTATTTTAAATTAATTATAAATGTGTGATTATTAATCATTGCTTATGATGGATGATATTGATTTTCTTGATTGATTGTGATCTCAGATATGAGTAATATCTATGTGTTATGGATGCTTGTTTAAGTATGATGATATTGATTATCTGTTTGAGTAGATAATATGGATTATCTGTTTATGATGATGATGTTATTATCCATTGTTATATTGTGATTTATCTATCTCTGTGTATATAGATAATTGAATTGAATTGTTTTAACTTTAAAACAACTTGGCCTTAAAAGACACGTTTTGGATTTCGATGAGACCGGGATCGGGTTTTCCAGATTTGGAAGTCCGAAAACCACATCGATCCAAATTAACGATAGGTCGTGAATCTCAAGTGAAGATGAAGATTCAGAGTGCAAGGGTTATTGTCGTTAACTCTGAGGGCGATTCCAAAATGAGTGTAACGAGATAATGCCTTCGGTTTCGTTCGAACCCGGAACGAACTTGTATGGATTGAATGCTTTCAGAACATCGTCAGGTGGACGATGAGCATTCTAAGAGATGTGTTCTCTAAAGGTAATCGTAGCCTCAAGCCTCATCAACCGGGAATGGCTAAAACAGGGGAGGTGCAGCAAGGTTAGTGGGTAGCACCCAAGTAGGATGAGATTTCCCCTGTCTAGAGTCCCTTTTATTCGGCTGTGTGGCGGTTGCTAGCTACAACCGCGGGGTTTCTTATCCGGGAATTATCCAGTAAGGGATGTTCCGGCCTTGTGTTGTAGGGGACTTAGGGTGGGTCCTCGGTACGGTGATCTAGGCCGCGTACTATGACGGGCGGTACCCCGGTAGCCCTGCCATTGTATGGAATCCAAAATCCAATAAGCGCCCTCGGATTTGATTGTAAACCGAGTATGCTGGAATTTAATGAATGTAACAATTTCGGCTATTTTCTATTTACTTGAAAACCCTAGACACTATTATAATATCACTGGATTTCCTATCAAAGTTTTGGTTAGCGTAAGGTAAAAACTTACCCATGTTTATGTGTGGGGAGTCTTACGTGATACCTTTTCTTTTGAAATGATTTTTAAAGTTAAGAAACTTTAACCGTTTACTCATACCAGACCCATGTCTGACCCGGAGTTTATTTCTGTTTTTCCTAAACTCTCGGGTACCCAAATTTTTACGGGTAGCCAAGGGATTCAGGTTTAGCTTTGACGAATTCTGGAGGAGCAATGGAGCAGGAGGCTTCAGCGTATAGATATATAGTGATTCCGATGTGTTAGTGTTTATCTGTATTTCCGCTGTGTTGTATCTCTGTATTGTATTGAGATGTATCGAGTTGTATTAACTAGACAGGTATTTATAACTGTCTAGTATGTGTTGTATTATCTGTGTAACTTTGATATATATGATATTATGTAATCTCTTATGTGATATGTTATATTTCATTCGTTTCGCTGTTGAGATTCTGGTGTATTTTCTTCTTTCTTCTCTATCTTTTCTATTTCTCACCCTTTTCTTTCTTCATAGTGATACGACTTTCCGGTAGTGGAAAGTCGGGTCGTCACATATAACTCTAACATGATATCCAGATTATTCATTTTTGACCAGACTTGCTTTTCTCTATAAATTTCCAAGTTTTGAAATCATCACTGTATATAAATTCTTGTTATTATTTTTAAAACTCATATTACGTTCATATGATCATTTATTCTTCAAAGATCTTGTCCATATTTTGATTAAATACAGAGATGGAATTTCTTAATAAAGTTTTAGATCCTATCATCCCACAGTGAAACAGTTTATACATTTATATTCATATGCACAGATATTTCATATATATATACATGCATTCACATCATAAACATATACAACCATATCCTACAACAATTTATTTTAACATTTAAGCACAACTCCGATTTATAACTGTTTTTAAATTAAGTGTTTACTCACAGATTTAAAAGCAGAGACAGGGATTTTGGTTTTAAACTTGATTTAGTTAGTTAAATCGAACAGAGACCAGATTTATTCCTGAACAAACATTCTTATATATCTATACAGGCATGCATGCATAAACATATATACCTGAAATCATACTTAACAATCATGCAAAACACTTCATATCATTTCATCTATCATTTTCAGGTTAAAACAGACTTAGCTTTTATAAAATAGTTTACTCACCGTTGAGAAAATGAACATAGAACAATCCTGGAAGCTGCTACTGATTTACTTCCTAAATCTTCTTGCCTTTTGTTTGATGAAGTTGTATTGTTGTTTAAGTTTGTAAAAAAATGGAAATGCTTTCTTTATAATTTTCTGGTTTGCTTATTGTGAACGAGCAGGAATGAAAAGCTTGATATAAAATGAGTTACAGGGTATTATATCATTGTACAAAATAGGACAGATATTTTTTTAGCTTTGCTGGCTGAGCATTAATTGCCTTGTACCAATTTACATATAAAATTTTCTTCTTTCGGCTGTTATGATAATATTTTGGTGGCTGTAGAGATAATTGGTGGCTTCCTTTACAAGCTAACATATACTTATATTCTTGTTTCATTCTTTGCAAGTGTTCATATATACGTTTATATCTTCTTTTCTTTAGCAAGTACATTCATATGTAATTTGCCCTGTTACTTTGTAGTATAAATGAAGTTCTTTTCTTTTTGACTTGACTTTATTACTGAATAAATTTCTATTTTAAATTTGTTGTTAAAATTTTAGCCAATGTTTACTTTGTATTTTATAGCTTATCTTTCATTCATTTATCTCTATTTATAACTCAAATATTTATTTTACTTCTATCTTTAGTTTAAATATTTATTATTAATTTTACTTTAATAATTATTGTTTTATTATTTTGTAGTATACTTTGTTTGTATTTTTATTTGTTTTATTACTTAGTAATATGAGCGAACTTCTATTTTTATATTCCCTTTTGCTATTTTTGTGGTCTATCCTATTTGTATTAATTTATTAACATGAGATTAAGATATATATTTACTTTATATTGTTATAATTTATTTTCAACCATTTATTAAGATTTAAATTCAAATTCAAATCTATACATATATATTCAAATTTTCTCATATATGCCCGTATACATATATATTCACATACATACATATATATACAATATTTAAAGTTTAAATGATTTATACACAAATTTATTTGAATTCGGGGAAACTCGAATCGATTTATCAATAAATTTCACAATTTTTATTCAAAAATTCATTTAATTATCAAATTAAATGTAATTAGAATTCGGGGTCGTTACACATAAAGAAGGACATCGGGGAGTATGTGAAACAATGTGCTACATGTCAATTAATAAAAGATGAGCATCAAAAGCCTAGTGGTTTACTTCTACCTCTAAAAATTCCATAATAGAAATGAGAGCAAATTATCTATGGCTACCAAGGTCAAGACAAGGAAATAAGAGTATATGGATGATGGTCGATCGACTTACCAAAAGGGCCCATCTTATTCCAATTAACGCGAATCGAGCCACTGAAAGTTTACTAAACTATTTATGAAGCTAATAGTTTGATTGCATGAAATTCCAAAGAGTATAGTATGTGACTGTAATCCCTTGTTTGCCACTCACTTTTGGCAAAGTTTACATACAGCATTCAGAGTTCAATTAAATCTAAGTACTACATACCATCTTCGGACAGATGGCTAAATGGAGAGAGTTAATCGAACAGTAGAAGATCTACTTAGAATTTGTGTTCTGTAATTTGAAACTTCTTGGGAAGATTATCTTCAACGTTTTGAGTTCTCCTACAATAATAGCTTCTAGTCGAGTATAGGTAAGGTGACACCTTTCGAAGCTTTATATGAAAGACCGTGCCTATCCCCAGCTTTTTAGCTAGAGACGGGAGACGAATTAATTTTGGTTCCAAACATGGTTAGAGAGACGAATGGAAAGATCTATGTCATTAGAGACGGGATGAAAATAGCTCAGTCAAGGAAAAAGAGCTACGCTGACAAGCGTAGAAGAGTATCACAATTTTCTGAAGGAGATAAAGTTTTGTCAAAAATATCTCCAATGAAAGGAACAATCAAACTCAGTAAAATGGATAAACTTGCCCTAGAATATACTAGTCCATATACCATCATCGAGCGAGTAGGTTCATTAGCGCACCAATTGGAATTGCCTGAATATTTGTCTGGAGTCCACGGCGTATTTCATGTTTCCCAGTGCAAGTGTATTCAACTTATAGAGACAAGACAGATTCATGATTTAGATTTGCGGCACCCTACCGAACCTTCGCAAATTGTGGACATGAAGATAAAGAAATTGAGAAATGAGAGAGTTCCATTGGTGAAAGTTCAATGGTCCAATGACCCGAAAGATTGCACATGGAAGACTGGAGAATTGATACAACAGACACATCCTGAGATATTTTTGACTCATTAGGTATGTATAAGTTTGTTTGATTATGAATATTTTCGTCATGCATATATGTATACATCGATGAATGGTTGCAATTGGTTGTTTTTTTGGATAATATGATAAAACTGGTTATAGTACTCTCCAGTAAATTATGAGGATACAATTTCTTTAAAGAGGGGAGTCGATAACATCCCAGTATAGAATTAAATATAATAAAATAAATTTTGTATTTTATATGAGAATATTGATTAAAAAATAAAATTTTGAAATTTAAAATGGAGAAATTAAATATAAAATGGATTTGAAATATGGAAAACAATTTTAAATGGACAGAGAGTTGAAATAAATGAAATTAAAATGTAATTTTGGGTGTTTAAATTGAATTTAGTTCAATAAAGGTGATTTTTATATTTAAGTTGAAATAAAATGCAAAATATTGATTTGAAAATTCAAATTTAAAATTTGAATTGCGCTTTAAAGTCCAAAAGTTATTTGAAAATTTATTTTGGCAAAACAAATAATATATGTGAAATTTTGAAATGTTTTGTAGAATAAAACAATTATTTTAAATTTATTGAAATCAAAAGGCAATATTTTAATAAAAGAAGAATCGTTGCAAAAATGAAACAACAATTTGATAAAACGCCTCGAGTTGAATTTTTAAACAATTGTATACGTTTATTAAAGATGGTTTGATTTAAAGATGGCTAAAGGTATGGTTTTATCCAAAGGGAAAATAAAAATACACTTTCATTTTCATTGGACCACAAAAATCACCATCCTAAGAAATTAACATGATAATTTAACATATCCTAAATCTTACCCTTTGTAGTTTCATTCTTCATCCACAAATACTTAGAATTTCCTGTATTCTTCCGCAAATCCGGATATTTCAAACTAAAATTATGAGTATAACCTTCTATTTTGATTTACAGTGAGTTATTTATACATAGTAATTTACTTTTATTTCAAATTGATCTTATGTTAAATGATCATGTTGGCTTAGTAGCCTCCCATGTTTGATTTTTGATATTAGATATTCATATGAGTTGTTATTTGATCAAAATTGAATAATACAATAGATAATGAGAATATATTGCTTACCGATGTTTGTTTCCTAAAACCTTATCTATCAAATTCAAACTATATTGCATATGCGTGATGTTTTGAATCCAAAAGACGTGAAGTAGGGGAGTAACCTGGAGCTTACTACTCCAGGATCGACACAATCGATCGACCGCTCGATCGACCGCTGGTGCAATCCTGGAGCAGTAAGCCCAGGAACAAAGGTAGGCGGTTTTAATAAAATTTATTGTTTAAAAATTTAATTTTGATGATTTTAAATCTCTAGAAAATTTAAAATTATATTTTGAGTTTAAATAATAATTAAAAAAATTTAAATCTAAAATTTTCAAATTAATTCAAAGGATTTTGGATTTAATTAAAAAGAGGGTTATAAAATTGAAATATTTTATAAATAAAGAAAGTATGAATAAATTTGAAGTTTAATGATATGAAAAATTATAGAAGTGGATTTAAATTATTTTAAATTGAAAATAATAAGTTTGAGTTGAATTTGTATTGAATTAATTAAATTGAAAATTATTGGATTTAAATTGAATTTAAATTAAATCCAATATGATAAATAATTTAAATAAATAGTTATATGGATGAATTACTATGTATGATGTCGTGATAAGTTGTATGTGTATGAATATAAAATACCTGCATGATGCTATATATGAATTTCATCGATATATGCAACTTGTGTCATTTAAATAGATATTGTCCTATACAATGCTATGTTATAAATTTTTATATATGTCATGCTTTATAAAGGATGTATTACAAGTTGTTGGTATGATTTAAATATGATGCACAAACACGTCATCTATATGTGATTTAAAAAGGGGACACGGTGTCATTTCGAAAATAAATGCTATTTGAGAAGTTAAATATGAATATTGAAAATAAATTTAACTTAGGAAACGATACAATGTGAGACTACTAGATACCAGAATCCGTCCTAAGGGACGGATTCGAGGTCACAACCTGAATCGTGACGGACGTCACTTATTGTCCAAATGATCTGTCGCACAGACACACCCAAGGCGACATGTGCAATGTAGATGGGAAATGGAAAGGAGAAGAGTAATCACATTGATGAATACGTGAGAGGACGAATGATGATTACAGTACAACAAGGTGAGCGCCAACGAGGACGAGAGAAGATGGTGCAACAAATAGATCATATGGGTGCAGCAACAACGTCTTATCGGAAGGCATACGGATGAAAAAGATCATGATATCGGTTCGAGTCAGGAGTGAATATAGACCTGTCAAAATATGATCCAACCCATTTACCCTACTTTTAAATGGGTTGGGTCAACCCATTTATGAATATTATTAAATGGGTTATGGATTGGGTTGAACCATTTTTAAAAGGGTTATAAATGGGTAACCTATTTACCCATTTATTAAAAATATTAAATTTTAATATAAATTTGAAAAATAAGAATTTTGAACATACATTGTAGTTTTTCATGGAGACTGATAGTTGTACTTAGAAAATAACAGGCTACCACATCTCTATATTTGAATTCCGCCTAGTGCAGAAGCCGCTATTTTTTTTGTTCAGACTGCAATAACTCCTTCGTTCTAACTCGGAATCAGACGAGACTTCGACCGATGAACTTCCACCTAAATTACGGACAGTATGGAACACTCGGATACTACATCGTGTGAACGCACACTGTAATTCTCCAAGGGGACTGACAATTGTACTTAGAAAATAATAAGCTACCACATCTCCATATTTGAACTCCGCCTAGCGTAGAAGCCGCTATTTTTTTTGTTCGGACTGCAATAACTCCTTCGTTCTAACTCGGAATCATGCGGAATTTCGACCGATTAACTCGCACATAAATTACGGACAATATGAAACACTCGGATACTTCACCGTGTGAACGCACACTGTAGTTCTCCATGGGGACTGACAGTTGTACTTAGAATGTAACAGGCTACCGCATCCCCATATTTGGACTCCACCTAGTGCAAAAGCCGCTATTTTTTTTGTTCGGACTGCAATAACTCCTTCGTTCTAACTCAGAATCAGGCGGGACTTCGACCGATTAACTCCCACCTAAATTACCGACAATATGGAACACTCGGATGCTTCATCGTGTAAACGCACACTGTAGTTCTCCAAGGGGACTGACAGTTGTACTTAGAAAATAACAGGCTACCACATCCACATATTTGCACTCCGTCTAGTGCAGAAGCCGCTATTTTTTTTGTTTCGACTGCAATAACTCCTTCGTTCTAACTCAGAATCAGACGAGACTTCGACCGATTAACTCCCATCTAAATTACGGACATTATGGAACACTCGGATGCTTTATCGTGTGAACGCACATTGTAGTTCTCCAAGGGGACTGACGGTTGTATTTAGAAAATAATAAGCTACCGCATCCCCATATTTGAATTTTGATGAAAATTAGAATTTTAAATTTTTATCGGAACTCAAAACATAAAAATTAGAATTATTTTATATTTAGTTGTTTTTTATTAATCAAAATTAAATTTAAATCTTTAAATGGATAACCCGTTTATTAAGTGGGTTGGGTCATAAATGGGTTGGATCAAACTCGACCCAACCAATTTGACCTAACCCAACCCGTTTGACAGGCTTAAAGTGAATATGAGTAGGATTCACTAGCGATTATAGACCTCGCAAACGAATAACTTGGACAGCGTACTTCATTTAAACAACGATTGTTATCTCAGTTGATTAGATTTACAGTTGTCAGTTACTAGAATAGTGTCATGAGTGTTGACACCGTTAAGATTTATGGGATCTAGGCGAGATTAAATTATGAATTGTGTGACATATTTCTGCAATATATCACATATACAACGTAATTATATCTATATTGTTCAGTTATACCCACAACTAGTATCTAGCCTGACTCGGGGTTGTTATGTTCATAACATCAATGGGTGAACCTGAGGCCATTTTTTTAAGAATGATCACGTTTAGGTGCTTCACAGTTATGCTTATGGAGCAGATGGTGTATGATACTAGGGTTAGTGTATATTATGTTACTAGTAGTATTATTCTTAAGCATGGAGATCGTGTGCTCAAGACTCACGTCTGCTGTTGTGTTCGCATCAGGGGGAGAGACGATGAAATAACAGAAGTGGATATTCTTAGTTCTAAACCATTTTCTATTTAATACTATTAAATAATAGATCCACTCTAAACCACGCTACGTCCGCTTAATCAATTGTTTTTAGCACTCGTTCTAGCAACAATAATACAAAAAATTAATTTGACTGGTGCTCTTTTAAACCACATCAACAAAGTCAGAGCAAAGATATAAGTTTAAGGCTCAAGTGTATAATATAGGATAAAAATATATTTTAGTAACAAAGTCGAGACTGCATAGATATTCTCCGTATTATCAAAAAGAAAAATTCCTCTACAAATGATGTAAGAATAAGAATAAATTAAATTTGAAGATTTTAATTTTATTTTCAATAAAGCTTTTTTGCACCTTCAGTGTATTCCCACTTTATCTCGTCTATACCTTTTTGCACTTCCACGTGTATAAAGTCATCAAGCGCTTTAACTGCACAGGTCGAGTCGAGATACATATTATTTAGATATAATCAGGTATTGTAATATATCTGTGTTGATTCAAAATAGTATATTCGAGAGATCGCTCCTTTCATGTCCTTTGATCCAAGCCATCGGAAGGTAAACTCCTTTTGATGATTCGGATCACTAGTTTCGGCATGTCACAAGTGTGAAAAAAAAAATTATATAATAAGTGAGTTCTTATTATTTTATTTTGTGTCCTAAAGTTCCAATTAAAACGTTGGAACATTTAGTTATTGCTAATTTTATTATAATGACTAATTGAATATGTGAACTATATCTGTAAAATCATCACAAACACCATTAGTTGACACTATCACTGAAGGCAAGGAGTTTTTGGTTGGACTCCAATCAAACCAATTTAGTCTGATCAATTGTATTTGGTTATTTGTTTGAACGAGCTAACAGACTTCAATAATATGCAAACATATAGTGTTGTAATGGTCTTTATTATTATTTTTCAGAATAAACTTTACTTATGAAAAATAGATCAATACTATCTATGAAAAAATATAAATACTCAATAAAATGACGAGTTGTGTTTTCCCCATGCATAAATTGATTGGTCTAACGAGTCTAACCATAACATGCAATATTTTTTACGATTTAACTTGTTAGTTCAGTTAAGTCGATAGACAATCAAATTAAGCAGAAAACTAATTTGGTTTGTTTTGTACTCTTTTAACTGTAATTTGATTTAACATTTTTTAGACAACTTTTATTCAATGATCAATAATGAATAACTAAAGTTGAATTTTCACTAGATTATTGTTCGTTTTTGCACCTATTTTGAAACATGTAATAAAATTTCAAATATAGCAGACCAATTTTCATCAACGAGATGATAATCAATTTATTCCAACGTGTTTAAACCTTTTTTTCCCAAGAAAAAAAGGCGCTTAAAAGACAATTATACTTGATACACGTTTTGAAACAGTACTAGGGCATACAAAAATTATCCAATTTATAATCAAGGATTAGACTTGTAACGGTAACGTTAAATTTTCTATTATCGTATCGTTACAAGTCTATCGGTTACCATTTTTAAATGAAATCGGTATACAAGTTTAATCAGTATGATAACGGTAAATTTACCATTTTATATAGCAAATCATCGGTAACGTTTCTTCAAAACCAACACTAACGGGTACCAGTCAATTTGTCACACGTGCTTATTCATATGATATGTTTTATTACAGGTATTTAGAATCAAGCAAATTATTAAATTTAATTCTGTAAGTAGATGAAATAACGCTAAATACCTTTTTTTTTCTTTTTTTTATACCAAGTAACGCTATAAATTATATAACGAATATATTCTAAAAACATGTCAAGTTATCGACTATTTTAGACCAACGCTAATTAACCATTACTAGGGTAGCGGTTGCTAAATTATTGGTATACCAGCCTATCGATAACGATAATCGATTTTAGTTTATGAGTAGAAACGGTATGGCACCGGTATTTATGAAATGATAACAATAACCATTACCATAACAATCCCATCAAGGATGGGGGAGTATTAGAACGATGTGGTATAATTGGTACAGTAAAGGTTAATTTGACGGCTTCGATAAAGTAGCATTAATTTTTTAATCGTTGATTTTAATCGATTGCTATTTTACATGTAATGCATATTTTAGCACGTTTGACCGATTGTATGATTTGAGTAATCTTGCTTATCCTTTTTTGGAAAGCGTGCTAGTGGTAATGATTGATGGATTTTATTAACATGCCTAGTACACATGTTAGCAATGATTGTTTCAAAGTGTTTCAAGTTAAAAGACAAAAAAAAACCAACTTAAACATCTATTTTATCTTTGCAGAAAAGTGCATATGTGAAAATCAAAGGATCTAACAGGATAAATTTACAATCTTAACATGTGCATTTAAAGCACATGTTAACATTTCCATTGATTTATTGATATACAGCTTTTTAGTTTTATTTTACGGATAAAATTAGTGCTGTTAGCATAACAGCTTATGGTTTGGAATTAACATACATTAGACAATGAACTGGACCACACGTTTCAATCAAAATCAATACAGTTAGCAGAAAACGATTCATAATAAATGCACGACCAAAAAAACAAAATTAGTTGACACTGTTGACTCATGCCAGGGATAAAAAACAAAAATAAAAATAAAAAAAATCCAAGAATATCATATTTCTCACCTTCGTTTAATTCCAGTCCTCCAAGAATTAGATGGTGGGTCAGAAAACTATGACTACTAACTCACAACCGTCCATTTCTACTTCTATCGCCTGTAAACACTCATGCACCCATAAGCAGTGTACGCGTAAATTGTACTTTGTCATTACAAGCGTTGTAACAAAAAGCCAAGTACGATCAGAAAGAAAACCAAAACCGAAAATTACATGCTCAAAATATGCATAGTTAAGTGACCTTGTCTAATTGAGAATCTCTTGCTCGGTTTTAACCCTAGATGATCATATATTAACAAGCAACGGCAATGAAAATGTAAACAATAATAGCAAAGCAGCTAAAACACCAGGATTTTGACTTAACTTGCAACCAATGAAACAAGTAGTCTGGTTGTTAAAAGACAACTATACCACATAACAAAGTCTACCAAAATAAAAGGATCAAAGTGAGAGATGAAGAAAGTTTTAAGCTAGCAAATAAAAATATATATATCATGATATATATGATAATGTTCGATAGACTAAGAACTTGCCTTCAACTCAACCTGAGCAGCAGCATGATAGTTGCTACCACCGCCGCCTCTGCCAGCACCACCTCTTCCTCGAGTATTATAATGGTTCCTAGGGTAGTATCCAGAGTCGTTATAGTAGTGCTGCGGCTGACCAGGACCGTTCTGGTATCCCCCGCTGTTGTTGCCACCTCTGCCTCCTCTGCGGCCTCCACCACGTCCATTATTAGGATACCCACGTCCTCCTCTGCCTCCGCCTCTTTGATTTTGATACCCTCCTCTTCTTGGGATGTATTGATGTTTCTCTTTCTGTTCATATTTGCTCTGGCTATGTTCAGTTGTATTTGTAGTACTGGTGTCTATGGGTTTCACTTCCTTTTCCTCTGAATTGTTATTTTCTGTTGGACTTTGCTGCTCAACTGATTCCTCCTCCTCCTCCTCATCCTGCTGTTGCTGCTGATGATTCTGCTTATAATAATAAAAACAAGAAATGTAAAACCTGCCTCTAACATATAACATACTCTTTTCAAGTGTTTTTTAATAATGTTACCTCGGATTCAGTCGGAGATGATTGATCATAGCTGGCTTCTGCGTGCTTAACCTCTTCTTGCTCTTCTTCCTCCTGAATTTCAAAACTAAACATCAATCAACTATTCGCTAATCACAACAAAGTACCATACTGATATTCAACTATGCACACATAGCATTTTATCGTCTCATTTGATAGAAAACATCAACAAGAAAGAATAAACATGCAATCAACATCATTTGAAATGTATCCTAGATAAAGTATGACCACTTGCTTTCTTCTAAATACTTCTAAATACAACTGCTTCTATCAATATTCATTTACTATTAACTGCTGATTTCAAAAAATATTATCAATATTTACCATTTAAAAGGGTAAAATTACCATTCCCATCCTGATTAGATTGTTGGACCAATTTGAGTCCAAAAATGATTATTGATTATTCGGTAATGATATGTAAATGAAAATGCTACCATTGTCATAATAGCTCAAACTAATACTCTTACCATGGTTTTAAATCTCCTATATATCGCCCGAGATCTCCTCCGGGATCTCCTTTTCACACTTAAACGAGACGAGACTTCAAATCTCCTCCATATCTCCCTCGACACTCATCTTGCCCGAGATATTCAAATCTTACCCGAAATATGGATCAAAATCTCAATCCGAGATCTCACCGAAAAATAAACATTTTTCTTATTTTCCATAATATTTTTTATTTTCATATTGATTCAAAAGAAACTACTCAATCCAATTATAATTTACCAACTTCTTGAACATATTCTTTACTTTTTATCTATCTCAATCCGAGATCTCACCGGAAAATAAACATTTTTCTTATTTTCCATAATATTTTTTATTTTCATATTGATTCAAAAGAAACTACTCAATCCAATTATAATTTACCAACTTCTTGAACATATTCTTTACTTTTTATCTTAATGAATCATAGCGAAAGGTTTCACTTCTTTATTATGTTCAAATAAAAGAATTATTCAATCATTACCAAATCAATTAAGCTAATCAAGCTACTACTCTTCTAAAGATATTCCTTTTTCCATGTAAATCAACTATGTTACCATTTTTATTTTTACTAAGAAAGTTATAACCGTTAAATAAATTTTTGACACATAAGTACATCCGAGATATTCCCGAGATGCATTATAAGACCTGAGATGTACACCCGATAAGAGATAACTTGTGTAAAAATTCCGAGACGAAACGTGACCGAAATCCAATATTTAAAACCTTGACTCTTACATTGAAACAACACATAATCAGAGCCAAAATTGTGACAATCTTTTAAAAAATAGTCTGTGGTAACGTTGAAACCATAAACAGGTGGCTAGACCCAGACTTTTAACTTAAAATAGTTTCATGTTTTGTCTGATTGTTTGATAACTTGATAAAGCAGACCAAATGATTAGATAGCAAAAACACATCAATGACCACATAACTATATGATGGTGGTTATGTATATCCATCAGAGAACTTCTGTTCTATATTTTCTGGCTATGTATTTCTCTGTAATTTATATAATATATGATACAATAATGTAAAAGCAGATGTGCTTTAATAATCTCCGAAGTACTATATTCTTACAATGTGACTTTGAGGGTTAAAACTTAAAACCACAAACAAGTGGTCAGCGCCAAGCTTGCAACTAAGTGAAAAAAATAAGCTTATGGTAATTTGTCTGATTGATAGTTCAATAAAGCAAACCATGGTACCAAATACCAAATTACATTAATGCCCACATAATCATTCAATGGTGGTTATACACTAACCAGCAGAACACTGTTCTGTACGATTAGAAGGAGAAGAACAAGCAACTAAGGAGCTAGCATTAACGTTCAAATAAGCAGAAAGTCAAAAATAAAATTCTCCCCCAAGCAATTTTGACTGCCATTCCACGCAATAATCATTTGATATTGTATTTTGCCACCAATAAACACAAGTCAAAAACCATCAATGTCATACAAGCAAAATTTTATAATCCTTTGAATGAAACAGCTTGCATTTTCTTTGAAGAAAGAAAATACAAAATGATTCATCAAATGATTGTAAAAACCTGCTTTTAAATGATACTCATCAATTTTGATATGCATTTAGTGTTAGCAAAATACATCATCAAATGATTATAGCCTACAACGAAGAAAGAAAACGAGTTGGAAGTACAAAATTGAAATTTCCGAAGAAAAAAATTTGGTTGAAGTATTGTTGGTGAAGATTGCTACCAATGATCATGTGTCAGGAATCGATTAATATTACAAAAAGTAAATTTTACAATTTTTTAATGGAAGCATTTTATGCAATTTTTCAAGGATAGAGAGAGAATGTAGTGGTCAAAGCGATTTTTTTCAAATGACATAAATTGAAATACGGTGTTTTTGATTGATATTAATAGAATTATGTAATTGTTATTGTACTTAAAGCACGTGAGATAATTGTGTGCACACATAAAAATGCAACAGTGGGAATTTTGCAACTAAACATACGAGTACACATCATGAAAATTGCACATATATATTATGATCACATTCTAACATTAATAATTTAAAGAAAAACTTAATATTGAATCAAAATTCAATGAAAGCAATCGCATCAACTGAATAAATTTTGATCTTTAAAAAAAAATAGAAATCCAAATATTTCAAGTATTTCAAAATTTTCTGTTCAAAAAAACTAATCCAAAATATTGAAATTATTCATATTCGAAAATAGGAAGAAAAAAAAGTTCAACCTACACTTCAAATAACATTTTTTTTAGACAGTGATTAACATTTGTATAACATTGCAACATCTAAAATAGCAGAAGAATCCACATTCCCTTTTCATTTATTTCCTCAAAATCCTCCCATCGTCTTTTTGTGCCAAAAACTCCAAAATATTTGCATTGAAACGAAATTTTGTAGATATGATGTATGTGTTAAGCAGATCATCTTCACAAAATTTAAATCATTCGAAAACTACTATGTTAAAACTACATTTTACCTTGATGGTTAGAACAAATGTTTTCAATAATTGACATCGATTCACAATTTTGAATCGGTTAGAAGTGTTGGAATGATCTTAAAAATGTTGTAAGATCACATCTACAAACTTATTAGACAAAAGTTAAAACTGAAATTGAAATTTACTTTCAATCATAATACTTTCAGAAAAGATATTATGAAGCACCATAAAATATTTTTTAATGTTTATAAAATTTTATCAGGAATACTTAAGAACAAAGTTTCAAATGTCGTCTCAAACTGACATCTCGGCCCACACATCTTATGTTGAGATGTTGAGATGTTAATGCCTCAAGTGGGATAAGCATCAAATAAGATAAAAGTTGGATTTGAATTTTCGTCCTGTTCAATTATAAAAAATAATCTCGAACAAAATTTAAGGCGAGATGAAGATGATTTAAAATTATGATTAAAAAGCTTGTTTGACCTAAATTCAATTAAGAAAATAAAGTATCACAATTAACAAGTCTGACGCTAAATTTATTCTATATCTATTTTTTTGATAAAAATTCTGTATAAAGAACTCTCAAGTCCATTACATGTATTTATCCCTAATTCCAGGCAAGTAACTATAAAGGTAAATCCACTCTAACCATAGTAAATGTTTAACCATCATTGTAATCTGTGCGAGACCATTCCCAATGGTTATTTTGTTCACTTTATACATTTTGTACCGGAAAATTGAACAAAACAACACCTACACTTGGAAACACACATACCAACCCTAGAACCAATTCTTTAAATAGTATGCATTAAAATGACAATAAGTAAATCAATATGCATTAAAACGACATTATCCTTGCCATTTTAATGCAATGTGGATTAAAACGGCAAAGTGATTGCATTGTAATGCAGTATGCATTAAAACGGCAATATCTTTGTCATTTATTTACCAATCCGCTATAGCACTTCATCAGCCACAAAAAAGCTTGTGGCTTGCTCTACGCGTATTGTGGCTTGTTCAGTACAGTTTTTCAACTGAACAAGCCGTAATTGGTATGCCTTAATGAACATTTATTTGCAATCACACAATATTACCCCAGCATTATAAATGTTAAAAAAAAAGCAACCCTGAGGATGCATTTGGTTGGTCCAAATGGACCAAACCACCTCCCCCCATTGGAAATGGTTCAGTGACTACCTACCACTTATTCGGAATGCACTCGGTATCTTTTATAATGCTTGTGAAACCTTAACTCGTACTTTTTTATGTAGATGAAAACATTTTAAAACGCACCTCTACATTGAACTTGAATACTTGACGTGACATATGATATGATGTAAATTCACTAATCACAACGGGAAGTGATAAGAATTTGAATCCCAGTAGCATTAATGTATAAACACTTGCATATTTTGGCTATTACCCATTTATTTGTATTCTTTTATGTTTCTTTAAATATTTGTGAATGCTTATTTTGAAACATTTATCATTCTCGATCTAGTTTCATTCATCTTCATCAATACTAATTTTCTTAGTAATTACAATTTAAAGTGCATTTTAACTAATGATCCCGTTTATTCTCGATCTAGTTTCATTCATCTTCATCAATACTAATTTTCTTAGTAATTACAATTTAAAGTGCATTTTAACTAATGATCCCGTTTAAGTAAGATTTATGAATTGTTTTGTACATTTGAGTATTAAAACAACTAACTTTCTATAAATGAATAGAAAACTTGATAAAAAGTTGATTTTATTTTGCATTCAATATTTGTTTAAAATGTAGCATCATAAAGTTACTTCTACCTATAAAGCTTGGGCAATTTCTATTAAGGTTGATAATAAGATTGTCAATGAATATCTAAAATTTCAACATCCATGCACATCCACATCTGGAAAAAAAATTTGTCCGAAACCCGAAAAATGGATTCGGACATGATATCCTCATCCAGAAATTATTCGCCTGACTTGTATGAAGATAGCATATTAGATTATGTATATTTTACTACATAAACGATTGATATATACAATTTTATTATGTTAATAATTCATATTATGCATGTATAAATGAATATTTGCTATCAAAATTGATTGTTATCATCATATTTTTTATTTGTTGTATTTATGTTAGCATTGTTGTTGAAAGTGCTTTATGTTAGATCAAACAATTTTATTTATCATTTTAACTTTATTAATTATGAGCGGAGCAGGTAAAATATCTTATACATGTTCCGTAAATACGGATATCCAAAAATGATTTCGGATGTGGATGCAGATACGGATATGGCATCATCCGCATCCGTGAAAGTATTCGCTGACATGCCTAGTTGACCATTTGACCAAAAGATATGAAAAACCGACTGTTAACCCGCCTTTTGGCAAGGTCACGGACAGACGGGTTTAACTTAATCAACTGCATGTTCGTCGAGGCTAGGGTACGATGGATACAGTCAACTGGATGGATGAATGATGCAATGTGCTTGGGAGATGAAAATATGATTGGATAAAGATGAATCAACTATAATTTGGGTCTAGGAAACATGGTTCGGCATTAAACATGGTTCGGCATGGTGGAGGTTCGGCACAAATGGTTCGTCTGGCATTCACTATTCACGTTCGAATAGCATTCAAGAGTACTCGGCATGCATAGAGCATTCAACATACATGAGTGGTTCGGCATTCCAGGAGCACTCGTCATTCAGTAGCGTTCGGCATTGGATGGATAGTTCGGCATCTGGAGACGTTCGGCATTGGATGGATCGTTCGGCATCTGGAGACGTTCGGCATTGGATGGATCGTCCGACATCTGGAGACGTTCGGCATTGGATGGATCGTTCGGCATCTGGAGACGTTAGGCATGATGGAGGTTCAACACTAAGGATCGTTCGGCATTGGATGGAGCGCTCGGCATCAGGGAGCGTTCGGCATTGGATGGGTCGTTCGGCATACCTCACCTCGCTCGGCGTTGCACCTCACACCTCAGTACCTCGCACCTCCATATCTTGATACCTTGCACCTCACACCTCAGTACCTCGCACCTCCATATCTTGGTACCTCGCACCTCCATATCTTGGTACCTCGCACCTCCATACCTCGGTACCTCGCACCTTCCGACGTTCGGCATGAGGAGATCGTTCGGCATTCACACCTTGTTCGGCATTCAGCGTTCGGCATCTATGGTTCGGCATATGGAGACCACTCCATTTGGGCTGAGGTACTCGGCTACCAGGCCCACCAGGGAAGTCCAACCCATCTTTGTCTATAAATAGAGAGGCAGGGACACAGTTAAAGAGGAGCTTCTTTCTGCTCTCTTACTTTCTCTTTTCTAAGGCTAAGGCAACTCTGCCATTTTGTAACTGTAATCGATTATTACAACAATAAAAAGCAAACTTCTGGAGTGGACGTAGGCCGGAGTTAGCCGAACCACTATAAAATCTGTTGTTCTTTACTGCTTTCATTTCAGTTTTAACTGTTCTTCACATTATTACTCTCTACATACATTCTATCTCTGAGCTATGATTGGTATTTGGTGCTTTCATCTGGATTTTGGGGTTAGTGACCAATTTTGGCACTAACACTTTGGTGCTTTCACTGAGAATTGAACTCAGGAATTTTGGAGTTAGGAACTTGGATCTTAGAAAGCAATGGCAAGACCACCAACGAAGAGGCAAGCAGTGGAAAGGAGCAATCAGGAAGGAAGTCAAGCGGCATCTTCTGGAGCTGGAGAGGGTCATGCATCCGTCTACATAACTCGGGACGAGATGCAAGTGATGATGAATTCTATGCAAGAGCAGATGATGAAACGGCAAGAGGAGATGATGCAGGCTCTTCTTAGGCAATTTGGACAACCAGAACTGCAGGTGCTCAAGATCATGGAGCTGGACCAGAGGAACTCAACCAACGGACAGATGGAGTGAATCAGCATGGGGCAGCTCCCAATCAACAAACAGTTAACAATCTAGATGGACCTAGACTCGGAGGCACGCCACCGGGAGTACGTGATGAAGAATATGTGCCAGAATTTCCTCGAGGACTTGGGGGGCAGTCTGGATTAGTTGGAAACACTAGATTGGCTGACATTATCAGGCGGACTATTCGCGGAGGTCTGACAAATAGGGATTCAGAGGGAGTTAACAAAAGTCCGTTTACCCGGAACATCAGGACAGCTAGGAATCCGTCCAATTTCAAACTACCCACTCTGGAAGTATACAACGGAAAGACGGATCCCACCGACCACTTGATGAGATACACTAGGCATATGAAAGTGCTGGGGGCAACGGAGGAGGTTATGGCCCGATGTTTCCCCCTGTACTTGACTGAAATTGCTGCTATGTGGTTCAGACAGCTGGAGAATGGATCCATTGGAACATGGACAGAACTGGTGGACAAGTTCTTAAGTCAATTTCGAGTTCACATAAAAAGGCCAAAGAACGTGATGACACTAACATCAGTCAAACAGGGGGCAGATGAATCGCTCAGGACATTCTTAACTCGATTTAATGCAGCAGTTGCTTCGGTGGATCGGCCAGATCCATCAATGGTTCTGATGGCTGCGGTATCAGGAGTCAGAGATAATTTGGAGTTCAAAGTATCGTTGGTACGGGACCCACCGTTGGATATTGGGGAATTCTTTCATGAAGCTGAAAGATTTCTTCGACAAGAGGATGCATGTTTGGACATGAGGTCACAGGAAGTAAACATGACTAAGGATGGAAGATTACTCGGCGAAAGCTCAGGTGGGGACAAGGATAAAGGGAAAAGGAAGCGCTGGGGAGAACCAAAGTTCTCCACTTACACAGGATTGAACGCAACGTTGGAGCGGATTTTCTTAGATACTCGAGATCGTCTTCCCTATCGAAGGCCATCAAGGAGGGAACCCACAGAACGTGAAAGGGCATCAGGAAGGCACTGTCTCTTTCATGACCTAGACGGGCATGATACTAACAGCTGCCGACATCTAAAGGATATAATCGAGGAGCATATAAGGAATGGTCAGTTGCGACAGTATGTCGGAACTCGGAATGCGGCGGTGGAACATGAACAGCCTCCGCCTACCTTAAACGATGAGGGCGCGAGGCCCAGGAATGGTGACCGATTGGTCATCAACTAATCTTGATGGTTTGGAATAAGTAACAAACTCCGGGCAAACGGTTAAATCACTTACTCATGTACGGGGTCGGAGATAACCCTCAGACATGCTCTGAGATGATGGCTTACCGAAACGCCCGGGTTTGTGAAATCTGTTTTTTCCTTTGACGTGGACATTTGCTTTTTCTGGTTTGGTTTTGGAGTTTGGTTTGAACTCCCTGTTTTTCTCGTTTTTCTGGTTTGAATTCTGGTTTGAATGTTTGTTTTTCGGATTGGATTTTGATTGGATTTTCTCTGGATTTTGATTTAAAGGTCGTCGAGTATGGACTATGCTCGGCAAGGGTCCGGAGCGACCAGGATTCGGCTTAGGACTTAAGCCACGGCATTACTTGCGTCCAGGGACACTGGACCACGGTCGTCAAGTGTGGATTGCGCTTGGCAAGAACCCGGAGAGGTTAGCTCAACGCCCAGGGACACGGTCGTCAAGTGTGGATTGCGCTTGGCAAGAACCCGGAGAGGTTAGCTCAACGCCCAGGGACACTGGGCCACGGTCGTCAAGTGTGGATTGCGCTTGGCAAGAACCCGAAGAGGTTATCTCAACGTCCAGGAACACTGGACCACGGTCATCAGGTGTGGATTGCGCTTGGCAAGAGCCCGGAGAGGTTATGGATTTGGATATCGACCCGAAGAGGTCCTAAAGTCCCCTATTGGTTATTGGATATGGATGAAACATGGACTTTGGATACTGGACTTGAGGCTATTCAAAACACACCTTTCAAAGCAAGGCATGTTTTGGGGGGCAAGTGTTAACCCGCCTTTTGGCAAGGTCACGGACAGACGGGTTTAACTTAATCAACTGCATGTTCGTCGAGGCTAGGGTACGATGGATACAGTCAACTGGATGGATGAATGATGCAATGTGCTTGGGAGATGGAAATATGATTGGATAAAGATGAATCAACTATAATTTGGGTCTAGGAAACATGGTTCGACATTAAACATGGTTCGGCATGGTGGAGGTTCGGCACAAATGGTTCGTCTGGCATTCACTATTCACGTTCGAATAGCATTCAAGAGTACTCGGCATGCATAGAGCATTCAACATACATGAGTGGTTCGGCATTCCAGGAGCACTCGTCATTCAGTAGCGTTCGGCATTGGATGGATCGTTCGGCATCTGGAGACGTTCGGCATTGGATGGATCGTTCGGCATCTGGAGACGTTCGGCATTGGATGGATCGTCCGACATCTGGAGACGATCGGCATTGGATGGATCGTTCGGCATCTGGAGACGTTCGGCATTGGATGGATCGTCCGACATCTGGAGACGATCGGCATTGGATGGATCGTCCGACATCTGGAGACGTTCGGCATTGGATGGATCGTTCGGCATCTGGAGACGTTAGGCATGATGGAGGTTCAACACTAAGGATCGTTCGGCATTGGATGGAGCGCTCGGCATCAGGGAGCGTTCGGCATTGGATGGGTCGTTCGGCATACCTCACCTCGCTCGGCGTTGCACCTCACACCTCAGTACCTCGCACCTCCATATCTTGGTACCTTGCACCTCACACCTCAGTACCTCGCACCTCCATATCTTGGTACCTCGCACCTCCATATCTTGGTACCTCGCACCTCCATACCTCGGTACCTCGCACCTCCCAACGTTCGGCATGAGGAGATCGTTCGGCATTCACACCTTGTTCGGCATTCAGCGTTCGGCATCTATGGTTCGGCATATGGAGACCACTCCATTTGGGCTGAGGTACTCGGCTACCAGGCCCACCAGGGAAGTCCAACCCATCTTTGTCTATAAATAGAGAGGCAGGGGCACAGTTAAAGAGGAGCTTCTTTCTGCTCTCTTACTTTCTCTTTTCTAAGGCTAAGGCAACTCTGCCATTTTGTAACTGTAATCGATTATTACAACAATAAAAAGCAAACTTCTGGAGTGGACGTAGGCCGGAGTTAGCTGAACCACTATAAAATCTGTTGTTCTTTACTGCTTTCATTTCAGTTTTAACTGTTCTTCACATTATTACTCTCTACATACATTCTATCTCTGAGCTGTGGTTGGTATTTGGTGCTTTCATCTGGATTTTGGGGTTAGTGACCAATTTTGGCACTAACACCGACCAACCGAATTTGTAGAAACACTAACCCATCTAATCCTATCACTACTTTGGTCGAACATGAATTTCAAAACCACCATCATCCTAAACAGAGACTTGCATCCACATGGTTACAAATACCGACATACCACATCAAATAGTTGATGCAACATGTACCAATAATTCATACAGATCTTCAGGTGTCATCGTACTTAAAACATCCCAATAGGGGACTTCATCCAATTCCACATTGTCTATATAAAAGAAACATCTTTGTATGAATACAGTTATGTTCTTATGTAAAAGCTTGGCATTTTTTAGCAAGTTCACATGCTTGAGATCGTTGGTGACGGCTCTGACATGAACCAAGTGTAAATCGTGGGAACGAGATTTTCTTGGAGTTCGGTTTTGTTTCAAAGTTTCACCATTCCATACCAGATTGAATTACCCGACCAAATGTGAGAACCACTGGGTCGGAAGCTAAATTCTATTTAGACACCAAAAATCACCATATACCACTTTTTTTGACATATCAACCTACTTGTTTTTTACCTTCCCAACACCCAATAAATACTACCCTTGTCTATAAATGGTGTGCATCATTCAAAGCTTTCCGAGAGTCATGACGCATAGCATAATGACGAGCCTTGCATTATTAAAAGTATCTTTTATGGTACATTGCATGCTAACGAAACAAAACGAATATGATACATTTTTCACTAAAAAATATCCAGGAAAGATGTTTAGATCATTTAATGGCGTAACCATACAAACATAGAATTTTATTAGAGATTCTAAAAGCAAAAAAACAATTAATGAATACAATCAAACAACAATACCAACTTTTATGCATTTTTTGATCCTAAAAAAGACGGAAGAAAAAAAATAAAACAAAAATAATACATCTATTTGCACCATAAATTGTGGCGTGTGCTCCATTTGATGTGCATTTTAATGCCACGCCATACGATCGGCATGCAATATCGATGCATCACGTTGCGCATTCCACGACTATTACTTTACCTTTTTTTCTAAATAATGTCTTGCTTCTTGATTAATTTTCTGTTCAACCAACCTTATCAAAATCTACGATCTCACATAGCCAATTCGAGTAGAATTCAAGTAACCATCTGATATCTTATGTTGATTCGACAAGAGCTTTATCAGCATCCATTTGAACATCATGGACTCGGTTTGGCCGTTTCAAAAAAAGGGGGTTGAAGGGGAAAAGGTAATAATAACAATGATCTTTTTTTTATTCTAGTCCATTTTCATGCACGTTTTATATTTTCATGATCAAATTTTTTTTTCAAGTTTGCTTCATTTTTTTATAGGGCTTATTCGGGGTTTTAATCAAATGGGTTATGAAAAGGTCTTGCTACTTTAATTAGAAAGACAACTTCGCAAAAAATAATTACTGAAAAAGCAAGTGTGCTAATAAACTATTCAATATTCACATAAAAAATTATTCAGCAAATTAAAATTAATCAATACTGCATTCTTCAAAGTAAGTCACTGAACATTTTAGTCTATTTTTATTTTATTTTCAACAAAAATCTCATGTGCATCCTACATATCAAAATGCTAATTGTCCTATTATAATTCATAAAATCAGAGAAGGCTTGAATGGCTACATTTTGGAACTTCTCAGACCACAGTGTATGGATTATCCAACAATATGAAAATTTCTTCATATCATCATCATCAATGTTTTTCCGAATTAATCGGGTCAGCCACATAAATTCTCATATTTCCTAATTTTCTATCTCATGTTATCTTTAGTCAAATTAAATTTTTTGTAACCTTAGATATCTTTATTAAAGCAATTTCATATCATCCATGTTAATAGAACTTAACAATAAATATGATCTAAAAACAAAAACAGAAATGATGAAGATATGAATGTCATAGCAGAAAGAGCAGAAGATTCATCACCAACCTAATTGTGCATTTACAGATATGCATCTATCAAACTAGCAATTATACTGGATATACAAGGAAGAATATACGAGAACCCAAAAAAAAAGGTTGGAGTGCACATCTGAAAGATTATGCCTGCCTAGTAAGGAAACTGTTGTATAGATATAAGACAATAGCGAAAAACCAGAGTTAATAATACTGAAGTACCTTCACTGAAAGTTGGGGATAATGTACTGAAAATTGGATAGTGTATATCATATTATTCAATTCGGCAACAAATGTTCACACACACACATGAACCAATGATGATTTGGAAAATAATAGCTAGTAAGAAATTTCAGTTTATGCAAATATATTTATTCGACGATCATTAGGGTGATAAATTTCAGGTTAGCATAATTTGTTTTGGTCCAGATTACAAAAAAAGTACAAATAATAAAAGAATATGATGATAAAAAGTAATTTTGAGCAATGAATATGCATTTATAAATACACACACACACCCATAATATAAACTATGGGAGCGGCTATTGGAACACAAAATGAATCACAAAACTAGACACAGTAAATATTGACCATTAGATCTTTTTGTCTTTACATGGGAGGTGGAATTCAAAGGGAGATCTAATGGTCAATATCTCGTGTCCCATTGTGTCTATATTTTGTGTCCAAATAGAATTTCTCATAAACTATTATTCGATAAAACAATAAATACATGAAGTTCATTATATAAAAAACACCATATAAACTATTATCTTGATATGAACCGGATGGATGATCTTTGGATCCAGCTTCGTATCCGCATTTATATCCATCTTTCGGACACGGATATGGATGAATTTCAGATTTTTCAATTATCCATTCCCAAACTTAAGATTAACAATGAATAGTTTACAATAAGAGAAATATTATTTATGAAGATAGAAAGTCAAGTAAATAAAATATTAAATATATGTTTGCAAAATAAAATTGTGAATAATATATATTATAAAATACCATTGGGTATTAAGATTATAAACAAATAATTTGAAAACATAAGGAAAAATATATCTTTTGTCGGAACTAGAATTTGAACTCTATGAGTATTTGTCAACGGAGGGAGTTATAGGGATATAACTTGTGACCCTATCAAGGTAGTTAAGGCGCTAAGGCGCAAAAAAGCGTCAAGCTGGAGCCTAGGGCTTTTTGAGAGCCTTGAGCATGAGGCGGCGAGCAATCTAGACGGCTCTTGAAGTTCGAACTAGGTTACGTATTTTAATTTGATCGACTTGATTTTGAGTTGGGGCTAGGCACGAATTTGTTTTTGAGCTGGGTGATTTAACTGGGTGTGGATAAATTGAAGGGAAGTTATGTGTTTGGGCTCATATTGGACTCAAAAAAAAATTCTCCAACAAAGTAGCCCAAGGCGCGCTTTTACAGCGCCTCAAAAGCCAGCGCCTTGGGGCTTTTGGGGGCTTTTGCGGCTTTTCCGGCGCCTAGTGCATCCATGGCGCCTCAGAAGTCAAAAAAGCCCCAACTTGGAGCCTAGGGCTTTTTGGAGCCTAAGCGCGCCTAGGCGAGGGCTTTGATAACACTGGACCCTATAAGAAAATTACAAATTATTTTTGTCAAGAGTTGAATTCAAACTCATAACATCGTATGTGTAGACATTAGACATAAGATCATTTTTGAAAGTTTATGTCTACACCAAAAAAGTGAACAAAGATGTTGCAACTAATAATAAAGATCTTTCTTTGGGACTGCTAGCACCACATGCATATCACATCAAATTTCTCATATAGATGTAAATCTCAGTGTTTAAGAATGAACATCATCAATTTTACCTCATGATTATTTAGTTCACTGGAGCCATCAGTCTGAACATCTTGTGCCTGACCATTTTCAGTTTCTGTGAAAGCAGTGGCATTGGTATTGTACACTGCCGCAGCAACATCAACTGGGGCTTTCATTTCAGGAGTCATAGTAAAGTAATCCAGAGACGTTATCTTATTTAACTTTTCCCTCAATGCAGCATCTACACAAAACAGAAAATCATTACAAAGGCCAACAAATATCATGTTAATAAAATTAAACATTTACAAAAACATAATTACTTTGATGGTAATAAATGCACATAGTATGTACTGTGCAAAATCATACAACTTTTTATTACAGAATTCAAAAACCTATATACTAACTGCTAAGGGAGTTAGAAGTGTATATGAAGTTCTACGAAGCCCCATGATAGTTGCCTTCTTACTAATATAGTTCAGATTCATGCATGTAACTATCGAAATGGCATGTTACAATAGAAACCCCAGAAACGTTAGACACTTGCATTAATGTGACGTACAAAGTAACTGTACCTAAAGTTCAAGCATCTAAAAGATTCTCTCAATGTAGTATGCTAAACCTGTATTTGCAACTCAGATTAGCACAAAAATAATACAAGTCTTCAATAAGCTTTTAAATCATAAGGATACAAACTATAAACCTGTGCATGTTTTAGATGACATTTCCAATCATAACAATATTAAATGCAAGTACGAATTAAAACATCACAATAGATAGGAAATTGTTCTGCAAAATGTAGCACAAAAGGCATACATATATAAAGCTGGAAGCTACAACCTACACACTTTAGAAGCCAGAATGAAAAAACTTACACGTAATGTTTGAATCAGGGCTAATTTGTATATCAGACTTCTCAACCCACAATTTTGCCCTCTTAACACACTCTTCCACAGCCATTTTGTGTGAAACTTTGGAACAAACGTCTTTAGAAATCATCAAGCTGCCAACTCTTGAAATCAAATCCAAATCCTCTTCAGCGAGCAATTCCTTATCATCGTCATCCACGTAATCGTAAGTCAAACAGCAACCTCTCTCATGAGCCCTAGTCAGCATCACGTTCGCGAACTCATTCTGATTCTTAACGTCAAATAAACTCCCGAAATACAGAACCCTAATCAAATCCTCCAGAGTCGAGTCTTTCTGAGATAACTCTTCATGCACAGCTACTTGTAGGGGCTGACGCAGTTTCTCGTACTCTTCGATTATGGCTATGATCTGGGGCTTGGATTTGACCAGATCGGATTGTTCTTTGTTCAGGGCTTTGCTGGATTGGGATTCTTCGAGCTGGGCGATACGGGTGAGCTTCTTTCTGAGATTGCGAATTTTTTTGGAGATTAGGGTTTGAACTGGGCCATCAGAATCTGCGCCGGAGGTTGTGGACGCCATGACAAGGGATTAGGGTTTGGGTAGGGTTTGGATTATGATAGGGTGAAAGAATTGAGGTGAAGACGGAAGAGGATTAGGGCACAGTAAACAAGTTATTTATACATGCGGTTAATATGGGTTGGGTTTTTACCTTGGGCTGGGTTTTATTCCGTAGACATTTTTCACCGTAATAAGATTAGATGCTAAAGTACCGCTTTTAGTTGGGCGTTTAAGGAAGTGGACTGTTATAATGATTTATCTATTTGTGCGGTGAAAAAATAAACAACCCCGCTGTACTATTAAAATTCGTTAGAGGTGAGCGTTTTTTTTTTTTTTGAATGGTACTTTATATACAACAAATCACCGTGACAACATATCACATGTCAATAAACGTTCGAATCACACTACGCAAGTTTCGAACTTATGACATCTCGCACCAAAGCCAAATCACTTAACCACTGGGACAATAGTGCTTATCAGATGAGCAATCTTTAGTTAAACCAAATAAACCAACCAAATCAATTCATTTCGATCGGTTTGATTTGATTTTGAAACTATATTGGTTTATAATCGGTCCGTAAAAAAATTTAGTTTGATCATCGATTTAACCAAATTAACTGAACTTTTATTATATTTTCAAAATTACTAATGTTATAATACTTTTGTTAGAGTAGCTTAGTGATCTAAATAAATTTTATTTATCATATATGTGTCGAATTTCTATTAGAAAGCATAAAAATGCTAAATACAAATACGTTGACCGTATATCTAAGTTTTATTACAAATTACAATGAATATTCTAAACATAAAATGCAAATCATTTTTAGTTCGGTTAAATTGGAACAAACCAAACATAATTTGGTTGATTTGGTTTGGTTTTCATTTTTATTGGTTTTAGTTCGGTTTAACAATTTTTATTATCCGATAAACCAAACTAACCAAATGTTCACCCCTAATCCCAAATACCGCATCCTCATCAATACCATGGAAAAGGTTTTAATGCCTTTCCACGTTTCTTTTTTGATTTACTTCGACTTAAATTGGTCAAGGCTTTCTCCTTTTTATATATGTTTGTCATCATCCCCATCCATCTCTTAAATCCAATTTTTTTTATGCCCCTTCATTTGTCAAACTAATCATGTTGCAACGGTAAGTTTTATTGCAATTCACCATTTTACACCTGACAAAATAGAGATGTTAACCTCCAAAATTATATTAAACTTAGTTAATTCATCCACCGATTAATTTTTGGTGCCGAGCTCCTCTTCTTTGGTCCTAGATTTTGGTGGTTGTTTCCTTTGTTACTCATTGAATAAAATTCAAAAGTCGTTTATGAATATATTCACCGTAGAAATGTTAAATATTGGGTAATTTTATTCTCATTGGTGAAATATCGAAACACTAAATATTACCTCCATGGTTGTTCATATCGAGGTCTCTTATATTTCTTTCTATTAACGCCCAATCCTAGCGGCTTTTAAATGGGACATCAATACTTTGTAATTTCTATATTCCTGGTTCAACTCATTGTAGATGTTGAATCTAGTATTTGAAATCCACTTGTGGAAATAGGGTTTAATAAAGTCTTGCCCTATTTTATAGGGTAAAGGCATTGCTATTAATCTATCATTAATGAGCTATTCATTTCTGACCTAACCAAAAATGATCAAACTTTCACTACTCGATTATATAAAGATATATGCAACTTTCTCGGTACATGCGTCCATTGTCGCTCGTATGAATATAACATGATCTCAAAGTTTTGTGAGCATGGTCAATAGAAAATATATGCAAAAATGTTATGCACTGGATTTTTAATTAGAAAATATTGGAGTCGTTAATGGTTCGGGTATGCTTTATGTGAGTCATACAATCCTGAGATCAATATATGAATATGATTACATTTGCACCTGACTGCTTTGACTAAGTTTGAAAATATAAAGTCCGCGTGGAAGCTGGGAGGTTCTAGAGGGTATGCGCGTAATGTATGGAATGGACTAAAGGGAAAGTAAGAAATTAAACTTATATATTTGTTTTGTTAGTTAATCCAGCATGGATTAACTTATTTAAAAGTCTACGGATTAACTTAACAAAGTCAGAATGTGAATTAACGGATAGAATTTGTGGATATAAATAAAAGTTATCTTTTGCAAAATCCCTTTAATTTTTAGACCCTAAAATGATGCTTCAAATCCTAAACTGATACTTTGTATTATTTTTTACCTGTAGTTTACAAAGGCGAAATTTGCTACTGTAATATTTTTGGTTGTTAAAAGAAACTTAATTGGGTTAAATTATCCTAAACCCTAACCAACTTTTAAACTTGGTCAAATAGAAAATCTTAACCCGGCCCAATTTCCAATCCTTCATCATTGTTTCCCACTTACTTCATCATTCCATTCATTTTATCAATAAATAGATGAAATATAAGAACTACGGAGAGTGGTAAGAAAACAAATTCAATGTGATAGGAGCGAAATGGTAGGAAAATAAAGCATGAAGATATAAGTAAGTATAATTTTGCTTTACAAGTTGGATTTTCCTTTTTTCGTTAATTTTCTTTAATCATTTATTTCTATGTATTTGTTGTTTATGTTGATCTTTCATAAAATAATGATCTTTATTTATTTAACTGATCAAAATGAGATTATTGTTAGGTTCGTCATAATACCGATTGGAGGTTAACTGTGATGATCAAAACCGTAGAGTTCTGACCATTATAGCTTGGATTAGAGTCACATTTTCGAATAAAAGTAAATATTTCTTTTATTCAAAAGGTGTTTTTTTAGAAGATCAAAGGAAATGGGAAAAACACTCATATAAAGTAAAAAATATATTGAAATTTATGATATAACATATTAAAACTGAAAAGGATTTAATAAAATGGTTCTTTGCTCAAAGTTACAGTTTGAAAATTATGACCATTTTAGTGTTCATCCTAGGACAACACTATTAAAACAACGATTGGTCATTTACATGTTTTGACACCCTACCGGTCACAAATTTGCACTAAAATAGAGAGTGTTGATCTATTACTTGCATGTTATAACACTCTACCTCTCATGAGCAGTTTGGGCTATTTTTGGCATGGATTTCTTCTACATCTATGGTTGTGATATATTAGTGAGTTAATTTGATGGTTGGAACTTAATTAGGTATCTATATGGCCTAACAACGTCCTATCTTCTCTATTTGTAGCAATTACCCTCTCCCAATCTATTGTTTTAGGCTAGCTTCAATTGTAGTAAATTTGTAAGAATCTCTCTTGTAAAACTCTCTCGATAATAAAACCCTCTCTTCCCAAAGTGGACGTATACTTTGACATAAGGATTATAAATCTTGTGTTTATTTATTTCCAGTTTAGTTGTTTCCCGATCGTCTTTGATTTTGATTATAAAATCAAGGAATCGAAGGTTGTTATTATAATCTTATTGCTCATTATTTTAACACGCTGGCAGCGTTTCATCGCAACTATAGTGTGAGGTTGATTTGGGAATTTCACTTGTTGGAACCTTTTAATTTTTCCCAATAAAAAATGCAATAACATCGTTTAATTCTATCATCTAAAACTTCTTTTTTAAACTTGGTACTTAATAGAAGGTGGTAACCTGCTGGCGTCACATGTCTTAAGTAGTATATACATACTATAAGTCTAAATAAGTCTAAAGTTCATATCACACTGCACCAGATAATTGAGTGTCTTTATTGTTGGGATGTGATCTTGGACATCGCATAAAAGTTATAAAAGTATTTTTTTCATGTTTAGTGTATTGTTTCTTTTAGGAAGAAAAGGAACAAAAATCAACCCTTATCACCTAAGTTCAAGTCCAATCTTTTTGTGATGCCCTACACCGAGACCCACACTAACAAAAGATATTACTGAGTAATATTGTCTGTTAGTGCAGAGAATAGTGCTGGTTAGGAGCGACCATCCATGAATTTTGCTTTAAGTGAGTATTGCTACGTCGATTTGGGTGCTAGTTTTTTGTTCAATTAGAGTCGACATATACAATCTAGGCTTAAAACAAAAACCACAGTAGCTATAATACTAATTCAGAACAATGTACAATATTCAAAGAACATAGAATCACAGAGTATAAAATAAACACAGTGGAATATACAATGGATACAAACTGAATGGAGGAAATAGATATGTGATGTCAACTACAAGGCTGTGGTCATGACAATCCACAATATACATAATTACTACATCTCATGGATACAAATATGTACATTTAAATGAGTCTAAACTCGATACAAGATATAATGCTACAAGAATAGGTATATATAAATATGAGATGTTAGTATATGAATGATAACTTGATATCTAGAATGGAATCCTCTCTAAAGCTATCTACTAAAATACCTAAATATCTCGGTCTGGCCCGAGTATTATAAAATAATAAACTAGTCAGTCTAGACTATAATGAATGTATTAGCAAGATAAATGATAGATAAAGTGAACTGGATCCCAAATATAGTCATACATCGACAAATATCAAACACGCATCAATAAGTTCAAATCACCAAATACTAAAACTCAAGATAGCTTATTAAAAGCAAAAAACCCCAAAATGATTTGGTGATAATTCAAACAACATCAAATCCAGAAATCTCACAAAAAGGGAGAATGTGCCAAACTCCAAGATTGGTGAAATAAATTCACCTACATGCATGTAACTCCAATATAGACACAAGTCTATAAACATCAAGATAGGTATGAGGCCTATAAACATCAAGATAGGTATGAGACTTATAAACATCAAGCTAGGAACAAGTCCTAAAACATCAAGATAGGTATGAGACCTATAAACATTAAGATAGGAACAAGTCCTATAACTCCGTCAGTGAGTCATAAACTCATCGGTAAGTGTCATATACCTCCAAATAGTAACCTAAAAATTAACAACCATGTGTCTCTTACCACACGGGTATATTTGAACGTTTACTATAGGTTAGTAAACTCCACTCATGTGTATAAACGGCTCAATCGAACAAGTCCGGGAATTAATCAAAAAAATAAACGCAGGCATTGCATACCACTTATGGATTTTGATTTATGAGTTTGAGAATTCAATTTGGAGTTACTATACCATAGAAATGCTTTATGGGTTCGTGGACTTATACACAAAATCAAGCAAATAGCGAAAATGAGTCAAACGGGCGAACGGCGTGAACCGGAGGGCCGAACTAAGTAACTTGGGGCTCAACCTAGGTCACCACCGGTGCATTGGTCTGGTGGGACCGGTCCATTGGTGGGCATGCCAGGAGTGAGCTCCAGGCTGCTCCGACGGCGCTCCGGGGGTCCGTTGTTGCTCGTTTTGGCTTCCGGGGCATCGATTTAACACTCATGAAAGCACAAAAACATCTACATTTGGATGATAATCAAGATTATAGAAGTGGTTTCAACAACCATAGAGTTGAATAACAAAAGTTGTGAATAACATAAGATATTGAGATCAAATTCACATCAAATTCATTCAAACCAACAAGCAGCAATAAACACCCATTTATAGGCTAGTATGAGATTAACTCACCAATACAAGCTTGAATGGATAGCAATAGACCAGATTCTCCTAAGCTAGTCTCTTTCAGCGATTACCCTGGGTTAATTCTTATAAATAACAAAAACATGATTACTAACTAAGACGAGAAACTGAAATTAAAACCGTAATGGGTGCAATAGGAGATGATAGAGATTACCTTGATCTTATTTCTTCAATTATTTTCCAAAAGCCCTTTGATTTGATTTAGATTTGGGGTTTAATTTAGTTTCTAGGGTTTATGTTAGAGGAGGGTTTGAGTTTTCAGGTTCTTAGAACTAAAAATGAGAAATGAGAAACAATGAACGTACTTGTTTCTCATGCCTACTCCTTCATCTTGGGCCAAAAGGGTCTGGGTATAAACCCATTAAGGAGAAATGTGTTTATTTCTTTTATTTCACTTATTATAGAACACAATTTTCTCACTTAAACAGTGTTTTATAAAATAAACATTGATCTCTCTGATTCAATCAAACCTAACATGGAATTCTAGTCCAAAGACGTAATCGCTGTCCGAAAACCCCCAAAAGAACCCCAGACCAAACCCGTTTTGATTTTGCTTCGATTAATCAGAAAACCTGATCAAATATGTCCAAGTGGTGCACCTGTTGTGGCCAGCTGAAATAGACAGCCTATTATGTGTTTTTTTATTTTTGTTTTGCTTATATCTCACTCGTTTTTAATCGGATTCACGATTCATTTTCTTATAAATTTAGATATGATTCTCTACTACCTTTCTACTTTCATTTCATCAAAAAGTTTGAATAGAAATCATTTTAAAATTATTGTATAAATAGGCGTTTTCAAGCTAGTTTCCAGAAAATAGAAATATAACATTTCACATATATCTTCAAACTACCTTTAAATATCATTATAAATTCAAAATAAAATCATAGTAAGACCTGATATATCAAATTGCAATTTATAAATATTTTTATATAATTTTATATATATTTTATATATTTATTTTAATATAATTCATTTCATAGCTCAAAACATTGTTTATTTTCCATTTTTGACTAAATAAATCATATCTCTTAGAATATATATCTATAATGTAGGATCGATTTCACCCTAGAGGAGAGGGTGAATAGGGTGATACTATCAATTATAAAAATTTAATGCGGAAGTATATAAAATAATTTCAATACAGATATAGCAGAATAATAGCAGCATAGATAATAGCAGAATAATAAATGTATAAATAGAACAAAACAGATTTACCCAGCTTTGGCAAAACCCTGCCTACGTGCTACCCCCAAGGTTTCTTCTAGAAATTAAGTAGTTAGACGCTTACATACGTAAACTCGCAACACCCGCAATCGACTAACCTAACTCTACGCTCAAAACCTTGCCACAACTCATCCACTGAGTTGCGAATTCTCGAACTACACCACCGTAGTTCGTCCCCTAGTCACACGACTAGAAAATTACAAACGATTAAAAGAGAAAATACAAATTTAAAAAACAAAACCCTAATTTAAAAATTAAAGCCCAAAACACTATTTTAAGCCGGCCCAAAAATAGGTAAAGTGATAAAGCAATATGTTCCCCTTTCTATTTTATTTCTTCGGCCCGATACTTCTTCTTTGTGAAAAATGGTTTCTTCTTCGTTGCTCGTTCGTTCCTTTGTGAAAAATTAGGGCTTTTTGGGAAATTGAAGTCGTCGCTTTCTGTTGATCGATCGAATAGATGATTTAGAGTTCCTTGCTTTGTCGATTGATCAGTTTTTCGATTTGCACACGGCTGATTCAATTTCGTCGAGTTCGATATGACTTCGGTATGTAATTTCCTTTTTACCTTTCTGATTGATTTGCTTGATCTCGATGATTTCGAAATGCCGATAATGATTGGGTTAAATAGGGATTGATTCCCTAAATTTACGTTTGAATAAATTTTCAAATTCGTCTGATAATTTTTGAACTTGGGCGTTCGATTTAAGTTGAATGTTGGTGATTAAACTTGACTTATTCAATTCGTACGTGTTGCTTGATAAATTTGAATTTGCTCCGGTCTTCACTGCTATGACTTTTTCATTGTACTTGCTTGATTATCACGGCTAGTTTGATTCGATCGATTCTTGTTTTGGTCATCACGGCTTTGAATTTGCTGGCATTTAAACTTGACTTTGGTTTTTTAAAAACTTTGACTAGTTCAATTTTGAATTCCTACGACATTTGATCATCTGTGTTTTACCTGCTTCACTGCATATTTGTCACTCTGTTTCACTTAAATCTGGTTTGTATATGAACTGGTTCATGATGTTGCTCCTTGATTTTCTGGCCTTCACTTGATATCTGCTGCACCATGTAGTAGCTTGCTTGTTCTTATGAAACTGTCTTTCTTTGTCAAAATAGTTGTTGTCTCATTGTGATCATTTGTTGTGTATACTTGGTGCCTTGCTGTACATTTGAACTGGACTGGGTTATGGCCACTGTTGCATGTCACCATGTGTACACATTCATATGCATGTGCATGTGTATATGTTGTTGAGACTTTTAGTTGTCTTTGATTTTGTTCCAGAGCTTTACTGTTGTCATGTGATTCATTTACTGTTGAGGCTACTGGTCATTGCATTCATGTATGTATATTGGTGCTCTGGTCTATATGCATTAGTGTGTATCCATGCTTCTGTTTTGTACTGAGCCTTGTAGCCTCGAGCCAGTTTGCATTTGAACTGCTATATGCTTCTTTGATCAGTGACTCGTCATGTGTTCATGTGGTCTGCACTGCTTCATCGATATATATATATATATATGTATGTATGTATGTTTCACACATGTATGTTAGCTTGTGCCTGCATTGTCCTCGACATTGCCTGATTATGTATGCTGTCATTTGTTTGTTGTGTTGCTTGACTTGCATATTGAACTATGTTGAGTAATGGCTTATTCTCGAGTCATGTATCATGTGTACTTCATGGTTCTATATGAAGTCTTTTATGCATAGCATATATCTATGCAATGTTCATTAGTCTGGTCTTTACTGGTTTTGTACATTTTGTACTTGAGCGCTTGTTAGAGGTGTTGTGTTCACTTGAGCTTGTCTTCATGTGTACTCACTGAAATTTTTGGTCGAGGCTTGCTCTAGTCATTAAAACTTGACCATTCTGTTTTTGTATTGCACCTGAGTTGAATCCAGCTTATAGCTCGAGTTTGACCTTGTGCTCGTGTCGTGACTTTATTTGTATTGCACTTGAGTTGAACCCGGCTTTTGATTGGGTTTGACCTTGTGCTCACCTGTGCCTGTAATTCTATCAAGTGTATATCAGTGTGCACGGCCTTATGGCATGTACAGTGATACACTATGCATGTCACAGGTTGTTCGTGTTTGATGAATTCAAAATTAAATGATGACGAACAACCCAAATAACTGAGGCAAATAATATTTTCAAAAATACATTTTATTTTACATTGCAAAAATATTTTATTTTCATTTTACTGCGTCAGTGTGTATTTTGCAGATAACTTAGATGTTGGATTCAATCTGGAATAGAGTTGAAGAATAATACGAGTGAATGGGTGAAATGTAGTGAGGTGCAAATGTAAACGGAAAATTATGATGTAATCAAAATTGTATTGTAATTGAATTTGTGTATATATAGTGAGAGCTCAAATTTGTACTATTCAAAATTGCAATAAATATTTGTTTGAATAAAATATCTGTTTGAATTTAAATTCTGTGTTATTTATTTTATTCAGCAAATATTTATTTAATTATGGAAAAATGGTACAATAACAAATACATTTAAAATGAATATATATATATATATATATATGTTTATTATCATCAAACAAAAATCATATAAATCATATACTAGCATATTCGACAATCTCCCCCTTTTGATGATAACAAACATATATTTAAGATTTTGAATTTATTAAATGTATTTGATCATTCAATTTGCTCCCCCTATTTGAATGCTCCCTCTCTACAACAAAGCTCCCCCTTCATATATGCATGAAAATAAATAAAAATATGCAAATGAACCTAGATGCAAGTAGAAAATACAAAATAAAATATTTGACCTTTATTTGCCAAAATCTTAACTTTTCTCTCCCCCTTTTGTTATCAGCAAAAGAGTAATAGTGTTTGAAAAATAGAGATAAAGTGATAGACATTAATACAACATTAATACCCAATCGAGTATAAATATTAAATTTCAATAAAAAATCAAACAAAAATCATAAATACTCTGTTAGGTGCATATTCCACTTTAGAATGATAAGGATGATACAAAAACATATAGCTGTGTCTATTTGTAGTATATTTATATCAGGAATTTGAATATCTACTAACCATACATAACCGTTAGGACTTTTAAATGAGATTAGTAGTATTCCTAATTTTCAAAAAAATGAGTTCAAGTATATTCTAACCACGCATAACTGTGAGGACTTTTAAATGAGATTAGAATCAACTTGTCTACTTAATCAATCAATTTTGATATGTGTTCCATACATGCATAACCGTGAGTACTTTTAAATGAGCATGAAAGCACATAATCAAAAATTCCAAGTAATTCACCCATGCATAACCGTTAGGACTTTTAAATGAGAGTGAATACTTTGGATGTTTTTATTGCTAAAAATATGATAAAATGAAGAACGAATAATTTTCCATTTAAAATACCACATATTGACATACTATATTGGATTATGATGAGTGATGGTCGTTAGAAATACGATAGAAATAGAGATGGTCATGGAATTTTTACCAACAAATTTTTTTTATAACTCTTGTTTAAATTTCTAAAGAAATTTACTAAATATACTGTCTCAAGTTATAATATATGATTAACATCAACACTCATCACTTTTTCAATCACTATTTATCTTTTCGATTCAGTAGGGAGTCAGATTAGTTAATGTAGTCATTTAAGATCAAATTCAAAAATAATTATGAAATCAAAATTTTAAAATGACTAATCTGAAAACAAGGTCAACAGAAACCATTTTCTAAAAGGGGTTTTATAAGAAAAATGTCTGCTATTTGAAAATTTTTTGAAATGAAAAATATGCAGATATTTTTTTGAAAATGGTGCAGCTACTGAATGTCTCAACATAAATCACGTTCCACTAGTAATTTTTCTATCAACTAGATTACCAGTGAAATCTGCATCTGAATTTCTCTCTGACTCAAGATTACTATGTCATAGACCAGACCATGTAGTGTGCAACAAAATATCTTAAGATCATTTTTAACAGCTTTTGAATTGAAATAAAACCGTGCAAATAAACAGATAGCGAACATAGTATCAGATCCAGAAGCAGTAAAATAAGCAAATATATTTATCATTAATCCAAACAAAATCTATTTGAACTAGTTTAAAGACTCTAGATGAACTTATAATGTTCTCGGCATAAAAATGTAATTGGCCAACAAATTTGAAAAAGTCAGAATCAAAATCAACATTCTTTTATTTATCACATAACTGACTGATTTAATTCAGATTATGGTGCAGATTATCACATTTAATAAATCGTTCAAGACAAGTATACCGTTACCTATTTTACCTTTATCGACAATTTTTCGTTGTTGCCCATTGTGATTCTGCCACCTTTGTACTAGGCTAAGGAACTTTGATTTATTGCCCGTTGTGTGTTTGGAACAGCCAGAATCCAGATAACGTTGTAGTTGTTCCTTAGCCTGCCACCACACCTACACGATAAAAGATTTTTGTGACTTATTTGTTTTTATAGGTCCATGGTTGTTAGTGGCAACAGATTTTGAAAAATAAGTTTGTGGAGACCCAAAACTATTTATATATGTTCCTTTCGGCAACCAGATTTGTTTGACTTTGAGGGACTTTATATTTCTGCCTTTTGGAACCCAAATTGGAATAGTTTTCACGTGCTTCGGTCTATACCAACAAATGTTTTGAGCATGTCCAATTTTTCTACAAATTGTGCACTTGGATTTGACTTGATTAATTTTGCTTCTAACACTTTCAGATTGATTATATTCAAGTCCTTGTCTAACAGTATTAACAGTCTGTTTCCTAACAGCATATTTAACGATCTTTCTCCTTTTGAAAATTTTCTTAAAGTCATAGACAATTGTTGGACTTGTGCTTTGAGGGATTCATTTTCATTCAATAATTGAGTGCACCTTTTAATAGAATTATCTCTCCTAGTATTTTCACTTTCTTTCAAAATCAGAATTTCATTTTCAAGTGATTTAATTTTAATTTCTGATTTTTTAATTTCTTCTTCGAATGTTGGACACTTATCACACTTAGGGCTCTTGCTTTGATAGTATTTAACTAATCGATCAAGCTGTTTATTTGATTATATCAAAGTATCTCTTTGTGATTCAATTTTAGCGTATTTATCCCTAAGTCGTTCAAAACAGCCATTTACTTCGTGGAAATATATAAGTAATTCTGAGTGAGTGAGTTTTGATACCTCGCTTGGTTCGTCATCATCGCTATCAGTTATATCACCTCGAAGACATAGATCTGCTTTTTCACTCTCACTGCTAGTGCTTTTATTATCATCGTCACTTTTATTCCACGTGGCTGCAAAACTTCTCCTTTTCGATTTCTTTTCTTGGTCGTGTCGATTTTGAGGACAATTGGGCTTGATGTGACCAGGTTTATTGCACTTGTGACAGATGATTTCCTGCTCTTTTGAGTTGTCTGTGCTTTGACTATTCTGCTTTTCAATTTTTGATTTAGAGCTGGATTTCCGTATTTGCGGTTCCACTTTTTGAATCGTTTTATTAGTAGCGCCAGCTCAGCTGCTCCATCATCATCATCACTTTCCATTGTTCCTTTGAGAGCTATTGATTTCTTTCGTGTATCATCTCCTTCGCGTTCTTCTTTGAATTTCATTTCTAGCTCATAAGTGGTGAGATTTCCGATGAGTTCTTCAACTTTAATTTGTTTCAAATCCTTTGATTCTTGAATGGCTGTAACTTTCGCTTCAAAACTTCGTGGAAGGACTCTGAGGATTTTTCGGACTATTTCCAACTCTGTGTATGATTTTTCGAGAGCTTCTGATTTGTATACGATATTGGAAAGTCGTCCGTACATCTCTTTGACATTTTCTTCCTTGGCCATTATGAAATTCTCGTATTCGCTACTAAGCATGGCAAGGCGAGATTCCTTGACTTGAGATGTTTCTACGTGAGTCACTTTAAGTGTGTGCTATATTTCCTTGCGCAGTTAGACAATGTGAGACACGATTAAATTCGATTTGATCCAATGAACAAATAATAGAATTCATAGCTTTAGCATTAGCATTTTGTAGTCTATTTTCAAGATCTATCCATTGATCCATCGGTTTATCTATTTCCTGATTATCTACAATTATAGTTGGGGTCCTATAACCTATCTCATAAATATTCCAAGCATCAATGGTTTTCAGAAAGATTTTCATTCTATTTTTCCAGTAAGAATATTCACCATTGAACATTAGTGGTCTAACTATGGACTGACCCTCAGCAAAAGCATTATTAAAAGAAGCCATTTTAAAAATTCAAATTTTTAAAACAAAATTGGTTTTTGAAAAATCAAATTTTTAAAACAAAAATTGACTTATGTTCCTAGCTCTGATACCACTTATAGGATCGATTTCACCCTAAAGGGGGGGTGGTGAATAGGGTGATACTATCAATTATAAAAATTTAACGTGGAAGTATATAAAATAATTTCAATACAGATATAACAGAATAATAACAACACAGATAATAGCAGAATAATAAATGCAGAAATAGAACAAAACAGATTTACCCAGCTTCGGCAAAACCCTGCCTACGTGCTGCACCCAAGGTTTCTACTAGAAATTAAGTAGTCAGACGCTTACATACGTAAACCCGCGACACCCGCAATCGACTAACCTAACTCTACGTTCAAAACCTTGCCACAACTCATCCATTGAGTTGCGAATTCTCGAACTACACCACCGTAGTTCGTCCCCTAGTCACACGACTAGAAAATTACAAACGATTAAAAGAGAAAATACAAATTTAAAAACAATTTAAAAAACAAAACCCTAATTTTAAAATTAAAGCCCAAAACACTATTTTAAGCCGACCCAAAAATAGGTGAAGTGATAAAGCAATATGTTCCCCTTTCTATTTTATTTCTTCGGCCCGATACTTCTTCTTTGTGAAAAATGGTTGCTTCTTCATTGCTCGTTCGTTCCTTTGTGAAAAATTAGAGCTTTTTGGGAAATTGAAGTCGCCGCTTTCTGTTGATCGATCGAATAGATGATTTAGAGTTCCTTGCTTTATCGATTGATCAGTTCTTCGATTTGCACACGGCTGATTCAATTTCGTCGAGTTTGATATGACTTCGGTATGTAATTTCCTTTTTACCTTTTTGATTGATTTGCTTGATCTCGATGATTTCGAAATGCCGATGATGATTGGGTTAAATAGGGATTGATTCCCTAAATTTACGTTTGAATAAATTTTCAAATTCGTCTGATAATTTTTGAACTCGGGCGTTCGATTTAAGTTGAATGTTGGTGATTAAACTTGACTTGTTCAATTCGTACGTGTTGCTTGATAAATTTGAATTTGCTCCGGTCTTCACTGCTATGACTTTTTCATTGTACTTGCTTGATTATCACGGCTAATTTGATTCTATCAATTCTTGTTTTGGTCATCACGGCTTTGAATTTGCTGGCATTTAAACTTGACTTTGGTTTTTTAAAAACTTTGACTAGTTCAATTTTGAATTCCTGCGACATTTGATCATCTGTGTTTTACCTGCTTCACTGCATACTTGATTTCACGTGTATATTTTGTGAGTCTTGTTGCAGCCCTTGTTGTCACTGTTGCATACATGTTGACTTCATATATTTGTCACTCTGTTTCACTTGAATCTGCTTTGTATATGAACTGGTTCATGATGTTGCTCCTTGATTTTCTGGCCTTCACTTGATATCTGCTGCACCATGTAGTAGCTTTGCTTGTTCTTGTGAAACTGTCTTTCTTTGTCAAAATAACTGCTGTCTCATTATGATCATTTCTTGTGTATACTTGGTGCCTTGCTGTACATTTGAACTAGACTGGGTTGTGGCCACTGTTGCATGTCACCATGTGTACACATGCATATGCATGTGCGTGTGTATATGTTGTTGAGACTTTTAGTTGTCTTTGATTTTGTTCCAGAGCTTTACTGTTGTCATGTGATTCATTTACTGTTGAGGCTACTGGTCATTGCATTTATGTATGTATATTGGTGCTCAGGTCTATATGCATTAGTGTGTATCCATGCTTCTGTTTTGTACTGAGCCTTGTAGCCTCGAGCCAGTTTGCATTTGAGCTGCTGTATGCTTCTTTGATCAGTGACTCGTCCTGTGTTCATGTGGTCTGCACTGCTTCATCGATATATATATATATATATATATGTTTCACACATGTATGTTAGCTTGTGCCTGCATTGTCCTCGACATTGCCTGATTATGTATGCTGTCATTTGTTTGTTGTGTTGCTTGACTTGCATATTGAACTATGTTGAGTAATGGCTTATTCTCGAGTCATGTATCATGTGTACTTCATGGTTCTATATGAAGTCTTTTATGCATAGCATATATATCTATGCAACGTTCATTAGTCTGGTCTTTACTGGTTTTGTACATTTTGTACTTGAGCGCTTGTTGGAGGTGTTGTGTTCACTTGAGCTTGTCTTCATGTGTACTCATTGAAATTTTTGGTCGAGGCTTGTTCTAGTCATTAAAACTTGACCATTCTGTTTTTGTTTTTGTATTGCACCTGAGTTGAATCCAGCTTATAGCTCGGGTTTGACCTTGTGCTCGTGTCGTGACTTTATTTGTATTGCACTTGAGTTGAACCCGGCTTTTGATTGGGTTTGACCTTGTGCTCACCTGTCCCTGTAATTTATCAAGTGTATATCGGTGTGCACGACCTTGTGGCATGTACAGTGATACACTGTGCATGTCACAGGTTGTTCGTGTTTGATGAATTCAAAATTAAATGATGACGAACAACCCAAATAACCGAGGAAAATAATATTTTCAAAAATACATTTTATTTTACACTGCAAAATATTTTATTTTCAATTTTACCGCGTCAGTGTGTATTTTGCAGATAACTCAGATGTTGGATTCAATCTGGAATAGAGTTGAAGAATAATACGAGTGAATGAGTGAAATGTAGTGAGGTGCAAATGTAAATGGAAAATTGTGATGTAATCAAAATTGTATTGTAATTGAAATCGTGTATATATAGTGAGAGCTCAAATTTGTACTATTCAAAATTGTAATAAATATTTGTTTGAACAAAATATCTGTTTGAATTTAAATTCTGTGTTATTTATTTTATTCAACAAATATTTATTTAATTATGAAAAAATGGTACAATAACAAATACATTTTAAATGAATATATATATATATATGTTTATTATCATCAAACAGAAATCATATAAATCATATACTAGCATATTCAACATATAAATCCATAATTAAAATTCTAAATTCATATATATATATATATATATCTGTATGTATGTATGTATGTATGTATACCTTAACTTCAGAAATCATTTTTGTATCATTTTGATGTGATTTTATATCCCAAATCATTTGTATATAAAAGCGGACCGATTTTCATATATTATGAAATTGCATCCATATAAATTTATATAAATTAAATAAAATTCCACAAAAAACTTTTTAGACCCGATACCCTCATATCGAACTTTAGAAAATAATTTTGTATCCATTTGACATGATTAAATGTCCTAAACAGTTAAAAATACAATATCATGCCTATTTTCACATATTACGAAATACATGTATATAAATTCGTATAAATTATATAAAAATGCAAAAAATTGTATTTAGGTATGTCAATTTGATATTTCATCTTAGAAATTTATTCATATCAATATCTAACCATTGCACTATAAATTTCCCATTTATATTTATCTCATTTGGAAAACCCATTTAATAAATTTCTTATTTATTTAATTCCAAATTTTATTTGTTGAGTGGTTTGTGAACTATGGTCGATATAGAAGGAACAACTATATCGATAGAGGTTTCTAAACTCTTGAACAAGGCAAATTGACATGGTATTATTTTAAAATTTGGCAAATGAAATAATTTTACCTAGATTATATGTTATATATTAAAGAATAATTTCCAAAAATTGATACAGTTATTTATGGTTTTTGTTTATTAGGAAATGATGATGTTCAATTATTATAATTTATCATTTGATTAGTTGTGCTTAGATGGTTTATGAGCATTTATTATTTTGGTTGAATTAAATACAAATACCTTGTGAATTCAGTTTCACGATTTGACTATAAGGCGTTCGAAGAGAAGGTTGGATTAAAAATTTAACTTTAACAAAAGTTGCTTAGTATAATCTAAACAACAGTATTCATTTGTGAAATAATTTTATATAAGAAGTGAAATTTTATAAATACGCTTTATAAATAAAAAGGATTTAAATTGATAATTTGAGAATTTAAGTCCCGGTGTTTTCAAAATTGTTTTCAAAATTTTTGAGAGAATAATAGTAGTAGTATTTGAAAGTATATATTGATAGAAATATTTTAGAAAGGAATTTTAAAGGAAATAGAAAACAATGAACTCACTTTTGTCGTTGGAAAATAATTCGGATGATGACTACAACATCATCGACGTTTATTTTTGAGTTTCTAAAGTGAGAAGTTGCTACCACAATAATAGATTTTCTATAAGGTTGTTTGGTAAAACAAATTTTGTTTTAAATTCCCAATGTGACTTGATATAGAAAAATGAGATATGTATTACATTGTTATTTCAAATGATTTGAAATAAAACCAGGTGCTTAATTCAAAATTTTATGTTTAGTTATTATATGGACTCATGTATCTTATCTATGGGATAGTTTGGTTTGTGCGTCTCGTTTTGAGATGTTTGGAAATTTTCATTTGTTGAAATGAAATGGAATTTTCGATGATTTTGGACAGTCGAAAACTTCCTAGTTAATTGAGAAATTGAAGCTAAGTATTTTGTGGAAATATAAGAGAATAAGTTTTTATAACTTATAAATTTGAGAAGATTGTAAGTTAAAACAAATTTTAATTTTGTTGAACATCCTAGTTAAGTAAAACAAATCTAAAATTTGTATACATACTCTTAGGATGTAGAAGAGTATTATATGAATGAACTTAAGTTTTAAAGTGTTGTTAAACATAAGTTATGTTTTATAAGATGTTTATAAACTTAAGTGATAGTTTTATGAGATGGTTCACCAATGATTTTAGTATTAAAGGAAATACTATTGGGGAAACAAATTATAATTTAAAGTGAATGTGAATAAAAACAATTGGAATAATTAAGAAACCAATGGAATAAATATGTATGTTGTATGCAGATCATTTTACTCGCATAACTGTTTTGATCCAAATTTGAGTACACAATTTCGAGGTGACTTACATCGGTCTGAATAAGAATTTTTACTAGATTCTTGACGGCGGGCACTTGATAGGGATTTTGATTTAATTTTGAAGTTTTCTATCATAGTATATGGCTATGTAAGGAGAATGGAGATTTCTAATCAGGGAACCTGATCAGAGTCCGAACTAGGAAAGTCGAGTGAGCAATACTAGTTCAGAAGTGAAATTCGTTTGATCGAGCGAGTGATCGAATTTGCTATTGCGTATGGATGATATATGTGCATCGTATAGGCTTTAATATAATACGATATTTAACATTAGAAAATTCAAATTATATGGCCATGAATTATATGGTTTGATGGCATGTGTAAGTGAGATACATGTATATGGAAGCAAATGCTAGTTTGATGCTTTTGGTTTCTTGAGTATAGTTGTTTTGCTCGACAAATAGGTACATATTTATATTTTTGTTTTGGTTGATGATTTTATGCCCCAAATATGGAAAGCCACTTGGCTTTTGTTTTCTTTGGTTAGTTTGGACCCGTTGTGGCAAGTTGTAGTTTTTCCGATCAAGCCGCGCAAAGGAGGTGATGTCGAAATTTTCCGTAATTTTAAGAGACTTGGAATTAATTAACCTTTTTCAACAAATTTATTTGGAAAGCTTAAGGGTTTAGAGACATTTTTCTTACTTTAGGAATTTCGGGGACGAAATTTTTTTAAGGAGGGAAGAATGTAACAACCCAAAATTTATTGTTCGCTTTTAAATATTTAATTTATTTTTTAATATTGAAATAATTGGTTTTGTAGGTCTAATAACTTGAATTCAAATAAGAGATTATTTAAATGTTTGAATTTTGAATTTAATATTTGAATAATGATTTAAATATCTGGATTGTGAATTTAATATTAATTAAATGGATTTAATGGTCTTATTTAACTCCTTTAATTAATAAATAATAAGGTGAATTCATTTGGAACCCAGCTCCGCCGAGCCAAAAGGAAAGAACCGGCGGACAGTAGAGTATAGCCAAGAGGCTTTCGTTGTCAAATTTATTTGCAATGATAAATAATAACAAAATTTATTTTTATTATAATGAGTTGATTTTTATTTACGTATTTTTTATTTAATTTATTTGATTTTTCCATATTTTTTAATTTGGAAATTATTTAAATCATCATTTGATGATTTTTCGACAAACGATAGTGTTTTTGTGATTTTACATAATATGTTAACCAATGTATATTATTATTGTTTTGAGGTTGCGTAGTTGATTTGAGCGCGACCGTGTTTTTGTTTTGTCGTTGCCGTTCATACGCGAACGAAAATCTATGCAGCGAGATACTGGAAAACTAAGAATAAATATAACTCTACACTTAACAAAAAGAGCACCACACGTTTTCCTCCCCTTTCATCTTCACTGTTACATTAAAAAAATCAAAAACCAAAAGAAAAAGTAAGCTCAAAAATTTCAAAAATCAAAATCTCATGATATACTAAACTAAAAATCCTAAAACAAGAAGCTTTGGAATCATTATGGGGAGATTTATGTTTTGGTATAAGTTTTGTGGTGTTCAATGGTGGGATGGAGGGTGCGTTTGGTCGAACAATAAAGGTTATAAACTAGGGTTTAGTCTAGGCTTGGATTTAGGGCAAGATAGGTGAATTAAAGGGTTGTAGTGTGATTTTCATGTCGTAGAGCATCTCCGCGAGGAGTTTGGCGAGGCGCGATCAAGTTCGGGGGGTTGCGTTGTGACGAGGACAAGGTGGGCATGTCGGCTGTCATGATTTGGTGGGGGTGCACGGTCGTGATGTGGCGGTATCGGGAAGGTGGAGGTTGGAACGTGGAGTTGAATGGCTATGTTAGTTTTTGGCTTCGGTGAGTATTGGAGGAGGTTAGGGTGGTTGATAAATCGACCATGGGGAGAGTAAGATATAGGTTTAGGCATGAGAGTTTTGAGTTGAGGAAGATGAATTAAGATAGGGTAGCTAAATTAATCAATGTAACCAGTGTATTAACTTTATTATTTAAATCGAACACTTATAAATTGAATATTTTTCACATATAAGGTGTAATCAAGGCGAGACTTTTTGTATTGTGCTCATAATGGCGATAGCTACATGATGGAATTGGTTTGGTTGAATTTGGAACAAGTGAAAATTTGAGCTAAAATCGAACATCGTTCGACTTTAGTTTAAACCGGAACACCAAAGCATTCGTTGGAATCTCGATGAGTTAAACTCACTTTTTTGGTTAATCAGCATGATATATAGTAGATAAATTTTACTATTTTTGTTTGGGTGAATTATTGGCTGATTTGGTTAAAATATCCATTTTTGAAAACGATTTGCATTTACATTGAAATACATGGAATTTTGTAGAGAAAACCGGATTTCTCATCATAGTGATTTTTAGTTCCAGTTATATATCTGATGATGTTATTTCAGTCATATACCTGTTATATAGATTGTTAAATGCTGAAATTGTGGTAGTTTGGCCATATTGGATATGAACTGACACATATTAAAGGTTGAATCTTTTTAGTGAAAGGGTAGTTTAAGTGCTATAGTAACTATTGGCCTCATTATAGTATTTTGAAAAATAATATTAAGTCTTGATTTGCTCTAGAAATGGTTTTTATTTGGAAAATGATTTTTAATCCGACCTTTTGGATTTTCCGTGATATTTATATAATTTTTTTTTACTTCTCTGTTCTTACTTCAACTTCTTTTATTATTCTTTTCTAATATTTGTACATGTGTAAATGCTTTAGAATTATTTTGGAAAGTATTTGTCTTATAGAAAGTTATTATAATAATGAATGTTATTTTAAAGGAAAATTAAATGGGTTTACCTTTATTTTAAAAGCGATTTTGTTTTCAAATGAGATAAAAATATTTTGGGATAAATATTGGTGAAAACATTTTATATAAAATGTTGTAATAAAAGGGGAGATTCATAAATGGTATTTTATAAAAGGGAAAATATTATCATTTGACAAATTGGAGAAATAAATCATAATTGTGAATTTATTGTAATATATGGAATGATCGTGTTATGGGAAGTATACGAGATTTATAATTATAATTGGAGTTTGGTTTTTATATTTAAAGCTATTTATAAAGGAGTTTTGCAATTATATTGAGAAATTTATAAAATGAGTATTATAAATGAATTTGGAGTTTTTATAAAAAGAGTTGTAAATAAATTAGGGAATTTATAAAATGAGATTTACAAATGACTATTTTATAATAGAAGTGTGTAAAGGAGTTTTATAATTAGTATAAGGATGTTTAAAAAGTAGTTTATTAAATAAATCTGGAGATGTATAAAAGGAGGTTTATAATTATGTTTGAATATTTATAAGGGAATTTTATAATATATAAATAATTTTTTATAAAAGGAGTTTGTAAATATAAGGAGTTTTATAAAAGCATTTTATAAAAAGAGATTTATAAAAAGACCAAGGCTTGATTTCCATAAATGATCATTTTAAATTACGGTGGTATGGAAAATGCTCTTTTCATACTTAGCAACAAATTCCGAGGTATGGAAACTCATCTCTATCTTGAGAATTAAGAATGCGTATCGAGGCAAGAATAATTTTCTAACTTGTGCGATTTCATTGTTAATCAAAGGATAATAATGTTTTAAATGGAAAAGTGGTGTTAAGTATATTTGGTCTAGTTTCTATATGGTCTATTTACTTACACCAAAGGAAAGAGTTTTTGTGTTTATTTTTATCAATGTTTTTAATTAACATTTGTTTTAACCCAAATTAAGTATGGTTTTTGGAAATGGAATCTCGCTAAGGTTTATGAATATACTTATACCGTTAAGATAAGTATGAGTACGATTTCTAAGTATTGGAAATGTGGTGTTTTGTGAATATACTTATATTGTTAGTTTAAGTATACGAAAAGTTTCTAAGTATTAAAAAGTGAAATGGTTTGTTAATATACTCATACCGTCGAGATAAGTATGTGAATATTTTCTAATTATTGAAAGAGTAGAGGAGACTTGTGAATGTATCGTTGTAAAAGTATTTTTATACAAGTATTTACAAAGTGGTTTAATTAATGAAAAGGATTAATTAAGGAGGATTAGTGGTTTCTTTGTGTTTAATCATGCTTGGTTAAATCTCTATTTGAAGTGTTTGATTATTTGATGTTAAATAACCGACTATCAAATGTTTGCTAGTTTTTAAAACTATCGTTGTCGGTTCGGAGAGACTAGGATTGGATATATTATTCGAAAACCACTTCGAACCGGCATAAGCGTTCGAATGGAAGGTATCTTGAAGATGATCAAAGATGGAGTTCTTTGAAGTGCAAGGGTTGCTTGCTACTAAGGGATGATTCCAAAATGGTTGTGGTAGAATTAGTGCCTTCGGTTTGTTCATATCCTGAACAACTTGTATGGATGAATGCTAGCATTGCATTTTGCCTAGAGGACAATGTTAGCATTTCTAGTCGGATTTGCTAAAAAGGTAAAACGTAGCCTTTAGCCTCAACAATTGAGAATGACTAAAACAAGGGATATGCCGCAATGCTATTTGGGTCGTACCCATTAGGATATTGTCATCGCCCTTTCTAGATTCATGTATTTGGTTGTGCATGGGAGCTCTTGGGAAAGATTGCAAAGAAACCAGGGTAATGAAATATTCGGTACTATCCAGTAAGAGGTAGGTCGGTTTTGCCGTGCAAAGGGTCCATGCGAGGCCTTTGGTACATTTTATCTAGAGATGTACCATGATAGACGGCACCCCAGTGTCTTGTCATTGATGGAATCCATTCTCCAATAGTGCCTTCAGACTTAGTTGTATACCTATTATGCTGGAATTTAATTAATGTAACAATTTCGTCTATGATTAAATATTTATTTTAAACCCTAAACATTATTATAATATCACTGGATATTCTATAAATGTTTTGGTTATCGTTAGGTAAAAACCCATCCGTGTTTATGTATGACGTGGTCTTACAAGATACCTTTATTTTGAAAGGTTTTATACCATTAAAATCCATATGAAGTGTGTTTCTCAAGCTGGTTTATCACACTAATCCGCGCATTATTTTTTTATAATGCTTGGGTCAGACTGAGCATATTTTTAGATTTAGTTATAGATGCTTTGGAGCTTCAAGAGACGAGTTAAATGCCTCCAAGATGTATTCCCGTATATTTTATTTTTCACTGCATTTGTTGGTTCTATTTATCAGCAGTTGTGAGGACATGTTGTTATAACTGTCCAGACTGAGGATTGGTTAGTTAACTCTGATTTGATGTATGTATATTACAGTTTTTTTTGTAAAGATTTGTTGTATATCATATATTACTCGTCATGATGTGAGATTCCGTTCTAATATTTTCTTTCTTTTCCCATAACAATATGTATTTCCGACACTAGATGCTCAGCACGTGAATACCGTGGATGTATTATTATCGACTTTTAAGGGTCGAAAGGGCATGTTGTCATAGTCGACATTCACAATCTGATTGGTCAACATACTTCGGCATTCGTTAGATTCCGTGCGTCGGCCATATGAGCGTGTATTTAAGTTAAATTCCAAAATAAAACATAACTAATCATGTTCATTATCAAGCTTTCCAGTCCGTAGTGACTCGTCAATCGCTACACTTCAAAGTTACTTCTGAACCTTCAACTCCTCCTGAAGTTGGCTCTTCTACTGTATAGGCTTTTATGTCTAATCCATCCAGAGCTAGGCGTTTGATTATAGATGAACTCCAAGGATGGCTTGTTCTAATGGTGCCTCTCTGAACTAGCCTCCTCCATTGAATGAGAAACTTTGGTCTAAGTGTGTTGGACGACCCTCCAGTTCAAAAACCATCTTTATTAACTACAAAGGAACTTCGAACGATCTGCTACCGTCATAGAATTCCAAAAAATGATGTACTTCTTCCAATGATTGATTAACGGGCTCACAAGCCTCCTTAGGTGTACACAGCCTATAATAAGTACATGTGCTTAGGTGGAGCCATTCTGCCTTCCAATGAATTTCTCAGATTCATTTTACAATAAATTGGGCTTGCTCTGACTCAAGTTTGATACACCCTCTTCATTTCCTTGTAAGTCTTATTTATAATGCAGCTTCAACGACCATCGACCTTTGTAGAGTTGATGCACCTTCTAAACTTCAAGAAGAGAACCGACTCGCATTTTTTATCGATCATTGAAGCCTGGTGCCACTACAAGGTCATCGAGGCATTGTGCAGCAAATGCTCGTATTTCAAGAGCGAGTACTTTGTCCATTGTCCATTTGGCTTTAACCAACTCTGGTTGTTTAGACATAAGGCTTCTTCCTTAACACTCTTTTCCATACTTTGATTCTCCTGACTCAATAGTTTAATTCCTTATTCGTTCTCTCCATAGATCTTCCCGAGCGAAATATTAGCGATGCACACTCTCAGACCTTGGGAACCTTGAAAAGTGTTGACATTTGAGATCGCACCATCGCCTATATTCTCACAAATGTGAGGCTTCAACAATGCGGCCTCATATATCCCGAGCGATTTGCTGTTCCTTTCGAGCTTCCACCAAAAGGACTATGGCTTCCACTTCAACCCTGCCCCCACTCGCAACTCTGGCGATGTCAATCAAGGGGGCAATAAAGGCCATGTGGGTAAAGCAAACGTTGACGAAGGCTAAGAAAGAGCTACGGAGGAGAACATCATCGAGGAAGAACACGAAGATTGGGGGAAGAGAGAAGCAGACTAGATAGAGTGGTAGATGGGGAAGAAGAAGAAGTAGGAGAGGAAGGAGAAGGTGAGGGCGAGGAGGAAAGTGAAGATGATGGTGACAATGAAGATTTTGATGTGGATGAGTCATACGGGGAGACCTCCTTCGAAGGCATATAGGTTCCTATATCATTGCGCCCAAAAGAGATTAGTTATCAAATACTCCCAACTACCTTCTAGTCCGAGTCCAACATCAGCTGTTGAGGCGATTCCTCATATAGGATCTTCAAAAAACATTTTTGACTCACTTGGGGATTTGGATATCCTGATTGACGATCTTCTTAAGGAATATCCTTTGAGTTTCAGTTTCCTATTCGGGGACCTCCTAGGCGAGGGAGATGAAACCTCGTCTTTGCAACACTCCGAACATGGTCCATAAAGCATTTAGGGCAATACTTTCACTCCACATACTTCCCGGCTCACGAACACTCATACCCTGCATTCGCCCTTATTTCAATATTTTAATATTCATACATCCCTTTTTTCTCCGTTTCAGGTGCAATGGCAAGAGACCGCTTTCATTATCTCTGCTCAGGCATCAACGAGCATTGGGGAACCACCCTAGAACCTTATCTTCATTGCTGCACCACACATCAAGAAACCGAGGAAGAAAGATTGAAAAGGAAGGAGATTGAATATCTTGACGATAAAGATAGAAAGAAGCGCCAGGCTGAGGAGAGGGAATATTATGATCATGGGAAGAAGTCTTATGATTCGCATTACCGTCCCGATCTTACTATCGGCTCTTCTTGTAACGACCCGCCAATCCGTATAATTTAAGTTAATAATTGTTAGCACCAAAATTGGTCACTAACACCCAAGAATAGATTTGTGTAGAGAGATTAATGAAGATAGTAAATTAAAACAGAGGAATATATGCAAAAGTAACTGCAGAAGCAAGAACACCAGAATTATAGTGGTTCGGCATAATTGCCTACGTCCACTGTTAATGTAATCTTTATTGCTTTTCTCAAAGACTTGAATACAGATTCAATCCGTAAATAAAACAACTCATATACAAGTTTGAACTGAAAGAAGTGAGTACGAAAAATGGCAGAGTGTCCCTGTAGTTCTCGAAAAAAGGTCCCTTCAACTGTACCCCTGCCCCTCTATTTATAGACGAATATAGGCTAGATATCCTGTGCGGGCCCAAAACCAAGGTATCTCGGCCCATATATGGCAATCTCGAGTCGATCGAACCAGGCATTCCGAGCGACTTTCGATCGATCGACAAATGTCGGCCCGGTATGGCCGATCGGTGGTCATTGAGCAATTGACTCGAAGCGAACTCTTAAAGGTCTCAGAGTAACTCGCGGTGGATCTCGAAGTAAAGCAGCGCTGGCTTCCTCACTTTGCTGTTGTTCCTACGTACAGGCTAACTCCCTCATTGTGCACCGAACCAGATACACCGACCACACGTGCCGAACCACTTCTGACCGAACGACACCAACTTCCCTTTCACGAACGAAACCTGCTAACTCGTCTAGGCCGAACAACAAATGTCGGACCATCAAGACCGAAACATACATGCCGAACTGCTTCTGACCGAACGACACCAACTTCCCTTTCATGAACGAAACCTGCTAACTTGTCTAGGCCGAACAACAAATGCCGAACCATTAAGACCGAACCATACATGCCGAACTGCCTCAACCGAATGAGGCATGCCGAACAATTCAAACCGAGCGACTTTTGCTAACCACCTAGACCGAGCCATCTCGTTTTCCCATTCCTGACCGAACGATATGCGTTGAGTTCTTACCACCACCTTTCTTCAGTCCGAGCGACACACGCCATCTCACGAGGCCAAACGACACACGTCCTCCCTTCCTCGGCCGAACCACGCACACAGGCCGAACCATGCACATGGGCCGAACCACTCAAATTGAACCAATTTCATATATCTCCAACCTCTCACTGGCTTGAGTCTGGTCTCGATTCAATCAAAACTTCTATAATTATCATCTTGTAGCCAGCCCAAGGTGCTGGGTAACATTTGCCCCCCAAAGTGTGTTGTGTGAACCAACATGATGCGCTTTGAATCAGCAGTCAGTCCTTGCTTTCGGGAGCTATCTCATTTAGAATGATAATCATCCGTTGTTTAAATCCTGTCTTTAGCTTTTCAAAAACTGGGTGTATGCAACTCCTCGAAGGCTGAATAACAGTGGATTTCCTTAACATTATACGTGCATACATTTATATGTACATATATACACATATTTATCATTGTTATTTTATTTTATTATTCCTCTTTTTTTTTACAATGAGTGGATCGACATTTAATAGACCGACCCACTCGTTCAGGTACTTCGGCAAAGAATGGTTCAGCATGTCGCCACTGACCCATTCGGCTAATTTGAATACTGCCTCACCCCACCGACATACTCAAAGTGTGTGGACCGGTTCTGAAGGCAACTGCCCGTTCGCCTTCCCATTGCTACATATAAAAGCTCTGCCCTTTTCTCTTTTTCCTTCTCCTTTACTTTATTATTCTTACTCTTCGACTCTACCAAAACAAAAACTTTCGTTCCATCGAATCACTACCATTCACCTTCCAACTATTTTTCCGCATACTCTCCACCATCACTCTTGACCTCGAGCACCAGAAATCACACGCTCTAACCCTACATTATTTCATAGGTAAGGACACACATTTTTCTTTGAACTCTAAAGCCATACCTCCCCGAACTTGCCCTGGATTTGAGTCGTACGCGCACTCGACCCTTCTTGGTGAGGATAAGGGGGGTGAGATAGTGGGAGTGAAGCTATGGATTAGGATAGCGGAGTGAGTGACACGGTTCGGCACCGAATCGAGGGGAGCTGGCATAGGTGCTCCTAGGAAGGGATATCGGTGGCGTACTTAAGTGGTGAGTTTATTGTTTGGTAAGAGAGAGGGAGAGTCATGGCTTAGGGAGTAGAGAAGCCAGCTGGTAGCCTTCGTAGGCTGATCCGTAGGGGAAAGTCAGTTCGGCATGTTCCAAAAGTAGCCAACCGGTAGAAGAGTCTGTAAGGTTGGGTTGGTCAGGACCCAAAGAGTGGGTCGGTGAGCAGAGAGAGATAGAAGGAGTGAGTGAAGCGGGGTAGGTTTTAGAGGTGCGGTTCGGTATTCTGAGTGAGGGAGTCCTACGGTGATTAGAGAGTGAGAGTGAGCGGGTCGGTGTCGTTAGTCTAGGGGTCGTTCGATAGCTTGTAGATAGGTGGTTCAGTACGTAGGTTCAGAAAGGCGGTCGGCTTCGGACTTTAGGATCGGCATTGACAACCAAAATCATCTCCACTTAAACATAGCACATGTCAAGATCACATACCTCCACGCCTAACCACAGAACAGTGAATAATGACAAGAACTTAAGCATATGAGCATATAAACATATGGAACTGGTTTGGACTAATGATTCCATAGTTTTAAGAACTATAAACGCGAGTTCAACTTAACAAAAGCAAACAACAACCTTCAACATATAATGCCAATGTTCGATTTCAAGACCTCTACCACCGAACATAGGACAAGCTCTCAGAGACGGTCAATGATGACGGTCTTCGAATACGATAGCTGAATGCCCAATCACACTTCATCAGTCTTTAGATCTTTAATTATTTTAAACTCATGCTTGAATGATTGCACTAGTCCGCACACCACACACCACACGGGAGGGGGGGATATTTTTGTCGTTATATCTAATATCGATTGTCTTTCAAGTATAGTTCAAACAAGTATCTACCCATATTCTACGTTCGTTGAAGATGTCCAAAAGATCGAGCTTTGCTACAGTTTTCGACAAGCCTGAGCCAAGTTCTCAGCAGGAGGTAGTAGGAACTTTGAATCCATCGACAACTCCTATACAGGGTATCCCAAACCCATCAGTTGCATTTATTGGCCCGGCTCCTGATGTGATAGATGGAGCGGTTATTCTGGATAATCCCATTGATTCTAAAGCTTCAAAAATCAGCGAAGCCGGTCTTCGTCGGTCGTGCACAATTCATGGAATCCCTTTCGACGACGTATTAGTTCCATCGGGGCAAGATCGGCCTCACCTGCCCACAGCTGGATATACAGCTTGCAATAAATTCATGTGCTGGGTTGGTAGTGTGCCACCTTTCAACTCCTTCCTCTGTGAAGTGTTACAGTATATCGGGATCGCCCCGGCACAACTACATCCCAATAGCCACGCATTCATCTATGGCACTTGTATTCTCTTCATGAGCATCTTATTCAGGCTCCCCACTACCGGTGATATCCACTACATTCATCGCTTCAAAAGACGGTCTGACAGTCCACCTTCATATTCCTTGAGCCACACTCCAAGTGTCAGATCCTGACGGGGGCATGGAGTAAATTCTCCCAATATAAGCAGGAATGGTTTTACGTACGCTGCCCCCCGGCTTTGCGAGAAGATGGGTGGAAGGGAGTAAGTTCTATTTTCGGACCAATATTTGTCTAAGGCACGAAGTGTATTCTTTCTAAACTTCTTTCGACTTTTACAGGCATCAGCCCACGTCCCGAAGGCACTGGGTATTCTGAGGTCGTTGAGGCCATTCGAGCTATTCCCGTGGAAGACTGGGAGATCAAATCCGTCATTTCCTATGAATCTCTTTTAAAGTTTGGATTGTTGGCGGAAGGTCGTCGAACTGGTCCCCCAACTGGCGCTGTTACAACCGGATCTGTTGTAGAGAAAGGCAAAGAGCAGGCCGAACCTTCGGTGCCTCCTGTAGAATGGGCCCCCGATACAACGGAGGAAGGTGAAATTAAGGAGACCGGGATGCCAGAAGCGACTGACGAGAATATAAGTCCCGACTCGACACCAGTAATCGACGCACCCGGCATCGATGAACCTCCCCCTACTTCAAAGAGGAAAAAAAGGCCTAGCCTACAAACTGAGAAAGAAATCAGTGGGCGGAACTTCAAAAGTTACAATTACTCCAGTCGAGAAAGAGGCGTCTCCTCAATATTTAAAAGGTTCGCTAAAAGGTCTATCAGACATGACCATCCCCGACGACTTGTTAAATTACGGCTTCAATGATCCAGGGGCTATAGGATTTAATTCTCCCGTAAGAGGCGATGACGGCGAACAAGCTCATCATCAAGGAGAAAAAACTCCAATAAGTAAAGCAAAAGAAACTGGTCCATCGGGTGGAAACACTAGGACACACACTCACACTCACACTTCACCCCACACTTAAGTTTTAGCCACCGTGTGATCCTCACTAACTTGTCTTCACTTGGTTTCTATGCAGGTGATATAGGACGCTCACACGGCTTCAACCGCCGTCGCGATTCCTCTATTTTCCACCATTCCGGTCGGGATTTGGGATCAGGTAGATGCCGAGTGTTCGTCGACGGAAATTCTATCGGTTTAGAAAACCGCCGAACGAATTTAGAAATAAAATAACCGCAAACGCACGGCGTACACTTATAGTACGTGGCGAATATGGGTCGATTTGTAGGGAATTGATGATTTTAAAAATCTATTCAATCAAATTAAACCAAAGTCGAGTGAAAGTTAAGCTAGAGAATTAGAAAATTAGCTAACTAACTAAAAGAAAAGAGATGCAAATACAAGAGTTAAATGACAATTTAGAGAATAAATCCACTCTCTAGATCATGTACATAGTTCAACACATATGAAATCATAATCTCTCTTTTATGGTCATTAGTGCTTTAATTGATGTGCCTATCATAAGTATGGCATATTTGTGCTATTAGTTAGCCAACATAAGCCATCAAACTTTGACACACCCCTTAAATCACTTACTAACTTTCATGAAACTTGAGAATGAAAATGAAATCTATTTTAAGTATGGCCTATTAACTATTGATTAGAAATATAGACCATCAAAATTTAATTTCAAATCACTTTCTTTTGCCATAATCATATTTTGATGAAGAGGCAATTAGTGTTAGTGATTGTTTAAGCATAGTCTATTTGGTGTCAACAATATAGACTATCAAATTCAAGGCAAAAACAACAATTAAACCACTTCAATCATTCTTCATTAAACACAAAAAAGAGAGCATGAATTAACAAATAGTTGAAGCTACATAATTAGAGAGCTTAATTACCCTAAATTGAAGGGGTTTAGCCTCTCATATTTGTCATTTGATTAACAAATGTAGCTTGCAGCATGAAAGCAAAAAGAAAGCAAAAGGAAAGCTAAATGAAAGAAAACTATTCTAATTGCATAAAAGAAAATCTACACTACTAGCATGAAAGGAAATGAACATGTAATTAAAAAGAAACAATAATTACATTGTATAAAAAAGGAAAAGTACATGAAATAAAAATGGCTAAGTAGCCATGAAAAGAGAAAGGGAAGAGCTTGTTTATTTCTGAGCCTAAACTAAAACTAAGAAAGACCAAGGGGAGAAGGGTTACATGAAACATAAGGGGTACTTATACATGTGTTAAACCCTAATTCATATTTTTGGGGAATGCCCAAAATACCCTTGAGAAAGTGTGGAGGCCAAGTAATCATTAGCTTCTGCTAATCATCATTTAAGTGTACATGAAGCCATTAATTCCATAAGCATGTGCATTAGCCTCTAATTTGTACATTAGGTAGGTGGGTAGGTGGGGTCCTCCATGATCTTCACTTTGAATTATTTCCATCTTCATTCCTTTGTATTCATTTTGTGCATGCATGTGTCTTCATGAAACCACTCCTATTTGAGATCAAATTACTACACAAATATATATAAATTTCCAATTAATTTTTCTCAAAGAAATATATGCACACAAATGACCGTTTTGCCTCTATACGAAGATGGATATTTGACAATTTGGAATTAATATGGATTTTGGTTAAAACAAGTTAAAATTCCCAATATGATCATTTATTTAATTTAAATAGAACAAATATGGTGGTAAAAATATGCACATTTACGTGCACATCAAATACCTCCACACTTATCTTTTTATTCGTCCTCGAATAAAGAAAAACTAAGATAAATCCGTTTCGTAGGGAGCACGATTGCATTGAGCGTATGCAACAAGTCGTTAAACCTCTGGGTGTCCCCAATAGGACGAGTGTTGTCTCGTGAGGGTTTTCAGCGGATACTACCCACAAAATCCAAATGCAGGATGAAAATATTTACAAAATGCAAGATTTATTTACAAAGAGATGAATGCAAGTTTTTGAAAATATTTACAAATGAAGGATTTACTTTTAAATTAACACAAATAAGTTAAATATAGGTTTGGTTATTATCTTGAAAATTTAAGTCATTTACTTGTCAAAATTTCCAACAAAAATCAAGTTATCATAACAAATAGACAATAGTTTATCTCGTTGTTTCGGTTGATAACAAAGTGTAACTATGAAATAAATCCTTAGTTGATTATCAAAATTTATCAAAGTGGTATTTCATTTCTTTTCAATAACAAATCAAATAAGTTAAAATAGTGCTTGGATTTCATTTGCTTACTCTCTCTATTTTTTTTTGAAAATTTCATTGATATTTACAATATTTACATATGCCTAACTCAAATAAACTGAGGCCAGATATATTACCCATACACTGCCTTGCAGACTGATGTGAGGGGAATACAGAGCGTGGCGAGTGAACACACGAGTGTGAACACTTATCGACTGTAGGCGTTATTAATAAAAGATTTTTTATATATATACACACACCTAACTCAGATAAACTGAGGCCAGATATACTGATCGTGCACTGCCTTTTGGGCTTACGTGAGAAGGGTACAGAGCATGGCGAGTGAACACACGAGTGTAAACACATGACTCTAGGTGTTTATTAAAAAAAATATACATATATACAAGAAATATTTTTTTGTATTTTGTATTTTTTTTCTTTTTGTTTTGTTTTTTTTTCAAAAAGAGAGTTTTGCAAAATCATCTTAGCACCATTTAACTTAGAAGACAAAAAAATGTTATGTCTTTACTTTAAATCAACCACTTTTTAAAACAAAGATTTTCAACTAAGATGTATTTCATAATTAACACGTATGAATCTTCCTATATACTAGTTAAACCATTGTTATTTGTAATCAAACTTCATTTTTATTTTTGTTAAGACAAATAAATTTTCAAAAATTTCAATTTAATAAATCAAAGCCACATATTTATCCTATAGTGTTTCTTTAAAAATAAATCAAAATGCTAAAAAAAAATATTTTGTTTTTGAGATTTTTTTTTGAAATTTTGGAAAGAAAATAAAAAAAATCGAAAATGATGACGAGTCTCCCCCCACACTTGATTTTGACTGTGTCCCCACAGTCAACCCAAGTGGAAGGAGAAAAATAAAAATAAAAACATGACCTTTATTTAAATGAAAATTAACGGTATTTACATGAGATCAGAAAGTATATTGTCAAAAAGTAAATGAAACGGTCTTCCAAAGACCGATTCATTTGTCTCGTTAAGTATGCGAGACATGGCTTATGCTCAGAAAACCAAATCGTAAAAGTAAATGAAGTTGAATGTGGATTTGGAAAAATAAATGTCGTTTTATTGAAAATCGTGCGAGTTGTTTTGTTTTCGATGATTTTTGGGGTAGATAGGACGATTTGTTGAAGTTCAAAATTATTTCCACCAAATTGATTTTCAAGCTTATCTTTGAAAACTTCTTTTGAATTATTGATTTCAAAATCAAAGTGGTGATCGATATCTTCCCCTTCAGAATTCAACAACTCGTTTTCAAAAAGTCCAAAGAAATCGTGTTCGTTAAATTTGTCTTCCTTTATTGAATTATCAACAACTTCATTGCGTATCTCAAGTTAAAAATCCAAAGTTGTTGTATTCAAATTTTTGAAATCGAGAAAAGAAAGATCGAATTTTAAATTTGGTTCCATACCCTCGAAAGAATTGTTATCCAAGTCAATTGCCAAATTTTCAACAGCTTCGTTAAAATTATTATTTTCAGTTTCAAAAGTTGTTGTTTGAAAATCGTCGATTTGGGTAAAAGATGGATTATCATTTGACTCGTCATACGTTGGGATTTGATTTTGTTTATCATGTTGTTTCATATATGTTTCGAACAACAAATCCATGTGATCATTGTAGATTTCATCCATTTGTTCAACAAAATCCAATTTATAGTTATTAACTTGAGAATTTTCGATTTGGATTTGTTGAGAACAAAAATTTCACTCGTATCGTAGTCAAGATTATTACCTTTGCCAAATTCGTTTGAAAAGTTGTTTCCATTTTCATTTTGAGTTTGAAATTCATTTTGGAGTTCGAAATTGAATTGGCATGGGTTATAATCGAAATCGTTTGAATTTTGAATTGAATTCAAATTTTGAAATCCTTGACTCGGGTCATTACACAAATATGAATTACACAAATCATTTATCATTTGATTTTGTTGTGTAGATATTTCAAGTAGAGATGAAATGCTATTTTCGAGATTCGAGGGTTGTTCGTCATTTCGAAAATTTTATGGTTCAAAATTTGAATCATTTAAAGAATAGTTGTCGTTAAAATATCCGTACGAATTTGGAGTGAAATCATATGGATTATATTGATTTTCACAACTATTGTAAAATTCAAGCGAGTGGGGAAACTCGAACATTTTCAAGAATGTTTTTGGGTTTTTATTTTTTTTTATAAAGGAAAAATATTTACAAATGGAATTTATTTTTCAAAATGGAAAATTGATTTTTGTTTTGTTTTTAATTTTTCAATTTTTTTTTGTTTTTTGAAAAGAATTTTTTTTTGGATATTGGTTTGGTTTTTCTAATTTTTTTTTGAATTTTTGAAATTTCAAAGGAAAAGGAATATTTACAAATTTTTTGTTTTGTTTTGGATTTTGACTTCTTTTTAAATATGCATGAACTAATGCAACTAAATGAATGCAAAGGTTAATTACAAATGATTTATCCTAAGTTAACCCAAAACTGTATAATCACACTTTGTCTTAAATCAACAAGATAGTTCTCAGCCAGGCAACGGGCAGGAGTTATCGGTGCACCACGAATCACCGTAGCAATGCAGCCGAAGGTTTAAGTACCTTCAAAGAAACAATTCAGTATAATATTTATGAATCACCGTAATATTTATAACTGATTATTGCTCTGCCGTAGCCTAGACACCAAGAAAGTAAATTGTTCAAAGAAGACAACTTGTCAATACACAATTAAAAGTTATCGATTAATCAAAATCTAGGATGAAATGCAAAACAGAAATTAAACGTGTATTAACAATGCAACTACAAATGGATTTTGTTTTTGATTTTTTTTTATGCAAGCAAACAACAATGCAAGGCAAATAAAAACAATAGATAGGGGCTAAAAGCAGCAAAAAAATTATTTTTTTATAAGGAAGCGGAGCAGTTATTTTTTTTGGCAAGCTTAGTAGCGCAATCCTTCTCCTTCTGTTTTTGCAACCTGAAAGATAAAACAAAGATATATACATAGATTATATATATATATCAAAGAAGAAACTAAGAAAAATGAAAACAGAACAGCAATGAACCTAAAACAAAACGAATGAAACTATATAAAAGAAAACAACGTTAAATCTAACTTGTTTCTTTGTTTGTTTTTTTCGTTTTGTTTTTTTTTCAAGGAAGAAGTAAAATAAATTAAAATGAAACAACTTGGGTTTTTTTTATATTAAGAAATAAAACAAACGAAACAAAAAAAACTATTTTTTAGGGAGAGACTCTTTGTTTTTTTTAAAGGAAACAAAATTTAAAAGTGAAGTTTTACTTAAAAAAAAAATTAAAACATTTTGAGAGAAAAATTGGAAAGATACTTAACTAAAAAAAAACTTGAACAAATTCAAATCCACCGACCCAAACAAAATAAAATCCACCCACCCAATCAAAATCAACTCAAACCCCGACCCAATTAAATTAAACAAACAAAATTATTTTCCACTTTCTCAATCAAACAAACACAGTGCAACATTTCGCCATTAATTTATCAAATTAAAACCCGGAACCGAAAATTTCAATTTGCTGGTTTGCGAATTCAAAGATGGTTTCGGTTGGTTCGATTGTTGATGAATTGGCGATTCGGAGTCAATGGTTTCGATGGTCGGTTGCTGTGTTTTGGCGATTGGGATTGAGGTTCAGTGATGGTTGTTGCGTGAGTTCAAATTGGGAGTTGGCTGTGTCGTTCGTGGGGATGGTTCAAATTGCAGCAATGTTTGTGGCAAATGGTTCGGCAGTTCAAGGCGATTGCGGTTCAAGCTTGACTTGTTTGATTTAGGTTGAGTTTTCGTTCACGATTGGGGCTTCGACAATTGGTTTTGATGGAGGCAGGTTAGTGAACAGCAGGTTTGGAGTTCAAGGTTATTGGGTCTAGATGTCGCGATTGGGTTTTGGTGGTGGAAGGCAGTGAGTGGTCAGGTCGATGTAGGTGGTCGCGTACGAAATTCGGGTGCGGTGCAGCAGAGGTGACTGAGGTGGAAGTGAATTTGGTCGCAAGAACTGAAGTGCAGTGAATTGCTGGAGTTCGGCAATGTGAAGTTTGACAATGGGAATGTGGTGGTGGACAAGTGCCAGAGATGAAGTATTATCAGTTATGATGGCGTAGCAGCTAATGTTAGTGATGACTGTGGCATATATTTGTGAATGCAGGTAGAGGATGGTGGTATAGCAATCTGGAAGTAGTTTTGTTGAGTGGTGAGTGTGTTTTAGGGCCGAGGAGGATGATTGCACTGAGTCAGTTATTGTTCCAAAACTTGTTCGATTGGGTCCGAGGAGTGCTTGGGTTGGTTCGCGATATGGCTACAGATGTTGTTTGAAGATTGTGGAATGTTTTGCAAGCTTCTGGCGAAGGGGTAGGTATGATGAGTTGAAGCAGTAGTGTTGTATTGTTGCTGGTAGGAAGGCAGGAGGATGTGATGGTTATATGCAGAGCAGAAGTGTTGGTGGTCGTATGTGTTTGGTTATATGAGATGGTGGCAGGACATTATTGAAGAAGTTGAGAAGTAGCTAGTATGTTTTGGCAGTGGAAGTTGTGTGAGGCAGTGCACAGTGGAGAGGAAGAAGGTGGTTTGTCGGATAGTTTTTGGTGGGTATGAAGTAGATAGCAGTAGGCTCGTGCACTGATATATGCACGTTTGTGGTTTCGATCAGTTAAAAATGCAAATGCAATTAACAGAGAGGGGATAAGCAGACTGGGCAGTGAAATGTGATGAACATAGAGAGTTGCTGTGAGTTGAATAGTGGTTTGTGGAGTTGGAGATGGAGAATTAGTAGAGTGTTTCAAGTGGGAAGTTGATGAATAGGGGTTGTAGAGGCTGTTATGAGATGGACAGAGGAGGGAGAAGAGCAGTTGAACCATGGCTTCTGAAAGTTTTGTGGATTGGCAGTGAAGGGTGGTTGTATGAGTATGTGGTATGGCTGTTAACTGGAGTGTGCAAGCAGGAAATGGTAAGCAGAGGATCAAGTGATGTGGTGTTGTGTTCAGGTAATGGGTATGTGGAGTTGTTGTAATGTGAAGAGAAGACGGAGATGAAAATATGCTTGGTGATGGAGAAATGCACTGCTGTGCAGAGTTATGTGGTGGAACCGAGAACAAAAATGTTATGCACAGCAGAGTATCAGTGTAAATTGCACAGCAGAGTATCAGATTAGCAATGTAACAGTAATAAGAGTGCAACAGTAGTGTAACAGCAACAACAATGAAAATTGTAAATGGAATCTAATTTGCAATGAAATAAAATATTTTTGTTTTTGTTGAAATCGTGTGTGCCGTTTTATTTTGTATAGAAAATGCAAATGGTAATGAAAAAGAAACTAACAATCTACAAACAACAAAATCAAAATGCACACAAACACACAATTTTTTTTAAATGTACAAACACAAGCAAAACAAACACACGAAAATTAAGCAAAAATAATTCGAATAATAGAAAATCAAAACAAATTCCTCGGCAACGGCAACAAAAACTTGTTAGTCGACGGAAATTCTATCGGTTTAGAAAACCGCCGAACGAATTTAGAAATAAAATAACCACAAGCGCACGGCGTACACTTGTAGTACGTGGCGAATACAAGTCGATCCACAGGGAATTGATGATTTTAAAAATCTATTCAATCAAATTAAACCAAAGTCGAGTGAAAATTAAGCTAGAGAATTAGAAAATTAGCTAACTAACTAAAAGAAAAGAGATGCAAATACAAGAGTTAAATGACAATTTATAGAATAAATCCACTCTCTAGATCATGTAGTTCAACACATATGAAATCATAATCTCTCTTTTATGGTCATTAGTGCTTTAATTGATGTGCCTATCATAAGTATGGCATATTTGTGCTATTAGTTAGCCAACATAAGCCATCAAACTTTGACACACCCCTTAAATCACTTACTAACTTTCATGAAACTTGACAATGAAAGTGAAAATGAAATCTATTTTAACTATGGCCTATTAACTATTGATTAAAAATATAGACCATCAAAATTTAATTTCAAATCACTTTCTTTTTCCATAATCATATTTTGATGAAGAGGCAATTAGTGTTAGTGATTGTTTAAGCATAGCCTATTTGGTGTCAACAATATAGACTATCAAATTCAAGTCAAAAACAACAATTAAACCACTTCAATCATTCTTCATTAAGCACAAAAAAGAGAGCATGAATTAACAAATAGTTGAAGCTACATAATTAGAGAGCTTAATTACCCTAAATTGAAGGAGTTTAGCCTCTCATATTTTTCATTTGATTAACAAATGTAGCTTGCAGCATGAAAGCAAAAAAGAAAGCAAAAAAGAAAGCTAAATGAAAGAAAACTATTCTAATTGCATAAAAGAAAATCTACACTACTAGCATGAAAGGAAATGAACATGTGATTAAAAGGAAACAATAATTACATTACATAAAATAAGGAAAAGTACATGAAATAAAAATGGCTAAGTAGCCATGAAAAGAGAAAGGGAAGAGCTTGTTTATTTGTGAGCCTAAACTAAAACTAAGAGAGACCAAGGGGAGAAGGGTTACATGAAACATAAGGGGTACTTATACATGTGTTAAACCCTAATTCATATTTTTGGGGAATGCCCAAAATACCCTTGAGAAAGTGTGGAGGCCAAGTAATCATTAGCTTCTGCTAATCATTATTTAAGTGTACATGAAGCCATTAATTCCATAAGCATATGCATTAGCCTCTAATTTGTACATTAGGTAGGTGGGTAGGTGGGGTCCTCCATGATCTTCACTTTGAATTATTTCCATCTTCATTCCTTTGTATTCATTTTGTGCATGCATGTGTCTTCATGAAACCACTCCTATTTGAGATCAAATTCCTACACAAATATATATAAATTTCCAATTAATTTTTCTCAAAGAAATATATGCACAAAAATGACCATTTTGCCCTTATATGAAGATGGATATGTGACAATTTGGAATTTTTATGGATTTTGGTTAAAACAAGTTAAAATACCCAATATGATCATTTATTTAATTTAAATAGAATAAATATGGTGGTAAAAATATGCACATTTACGTGCACATCATCGAGACAAAGATGACAACGGCGATAGGGACTACCGCCCCCTTGACTCGTCATCTTCCCGAAGAAGAACTTACAACCATTCTTCACATCCCAATGATCCTCTCCCTTATTCGGAGCATAGTAGAGAAAAATCTGCTTAGAAAGGACCTCAATTCGAAGCTCCTCGCGACCAACAATCCAGTTCGTCCAGCACCAAACAATCTCATGAGCCTCATAAAAAGTCCGTGACTCCGGCTAGGCATACTCCTACAATCCCTGCACATGATCCATCGACAGCTGAAAAATTATCCGAGCTTAAAGCCACATTTCTAAAAATATGCTTCGACGGATTGAAATTTCTTCCAGGGATTCATCCTATTCCAGGGCACGTCAAACAAAGCGCCATCGCCTGTAACAACGATGTCTATGTCCAACACGATGCGTTCGTTCATTTGGTAGAAAAAGTTTTAGAAGTTTCTATGGAACGCCAGCATGAAATCGATCGCTTGAAACTTGAAGCCATTCATGATAAAGATATTATTAAAGTCCAGGATGAAGAGATTTCCTCATACAAATCTCAGCTTGAGGCCGCTCAGCAAAACGCCAAAGATACAGCCGAGGCAGTCAGCCGTCTGGAAGCCACTCACAAAAAGGAAATCGATGAGGCAGTTCAACGTAGCGGTGCTCTAGCCTTAGAAAAAGACTCCATCCAGAAAGAAAAGGATGTCCTCGCTCGGCGAGTTAAAGAACTGGAGGAGCTGCTGCTTAAAGAAAAAGAAGAGAAAACCACTGCACAGGAAGAGTCGCAATGGTATTGCGAGGAAATCGTCACAACACGACTCTTAAAAACAAAGCTCGATGAGGAACTTTCTAAAGCCGAAGCGTTAAAGGATACAGCCCGTGAAGAGGGCAAAAGAATGGCATTGATAAAAATTGATTCTCGCCTAGAGGCAGCTGCTGAAGCCAGAAGAGAAGAAATTAAATGCTTATTCGATCCGCTTATTGCTGAATACAACGCTCGAGTTCTCATGCATCGAGATCTATCATTTCTGGGCGAGGGCTACCTCGAATCGTTACCCGAAGCATGGGACACTCTAATAAAAATTAAGCGAGTGGAGTTGGGCATCGAAGAAATTGATGAGGAGTCCCTTGTGAAGGAAGCGCTTCGAGGAGATGAGCCTTCCGACCTATCCGCAGCCAAAGCCCTCTACGGAAGAGATTCCTCCTCATCTAAAGGGAGGGACGACGTTGCTGGATCATCTGGAACTATGTCTCCAGTTCCTCCTTCCGCCCAACCGGCTGGTTGCTCATCACTTGATCCTTTCGAGCAACATGTTGTATATGACCCAGAGAAGCTCGGGCTTGATGTTCATGTTCATTCCCCTATTCCCGAGGGTAAGACTCCTAAAACAGCTTAGAGTCAACCGAAAGCCGGTGTGTAATTTTTCTTTCTAGGGTTGAAAGGACCATTTCTTTAGATGAACAATAGATGTATTCTAACACTTATCCTTTATGACTCCATGTAGGTCATTCTGATCTTGAACCAACTCCAAGGAGCGATGTCGCCACGGAGAAGGAAGAAAAAATAGCGGAAGAGCTTCACACTGGGGATGCTCCCGGACCCGATGCCCAAGTAATCGGAGCACTCGATGAGGACAAGGTCGAGGATCCCTCGCCTGCGGATGAACATGATGACGTTGAAATCACTGGCGCCTCCAGACCTACTTCAAAACTTAGCATGGGGGAGCGAGTCGCGGAAGAGGAGAAAGAGAAAGCCAAAGTTAAGGTCGAACCTCAAGTGATGGAACTTGACGATCCTTTAAATAGGCCCTTGAAGATAATTCTCCCCAGGGGGATCATGCCACTGGAAGTTCCTCCTCCTTCCCCGGGAACCATCTCGCTAGGAAGCAAGGCGTCCAAGAGAAAACGCTTGGGTGAGGAGCCTTCGGAGAAGCCGAAGAAGGAGAAAAAATCAAAAAAGTAGCTATCCGGTCGTGCCACATTCAATCTGAATAAGTCTGAATTATGCAGTTATTTCTATTTATTTTCATAGTCATTGTAAATAGACCTTTTGCTCCAAACTCGAGGAAAGTTGTAATGGAACTTTATTCTAGATTAGTAAATAAAATTTTGTTTCTCTGTCTTCGATGATTTTCGCTGTTTAGCTTACTGTCTAACTTGTAGTAGAAATTTGAAGTCTTGTGGGTTACATAAGCTCCGGTCCGTTTCCACATGACTTGGAAATTTTTTGAATCGTAAATCTTCTAGTCCACGCTCTAGGGACTTAGAGTACTCTAGTCCGCGCTCCAGGGACTTAGAGATTTTTTGAATCGCTTATACTCTAGTCCGCACTCCGGGGACTCAGAGTACTCTAGTCCGCGTTCCGGGGACTTAGAGATTTTTAAGTCGTTTATACTCTAGTCCGCACTCCGGGGACTCAGAGTACTCTAGTCCGCGCTCTAGGGACTTAGAAATTTTTAAGTCATTTATACTCTAGTCCGCACTCTGGGGACTCAGAGTACTCTAGTCCGCACTCTGGGGACTTAGAGATTTTTTAAATCGTTTATACTCTAGTCCGCACTCTGGGGACTCAGAGTACTCTAGTCCGCACTCCGGGGACTTAGAGATTTGTTAAATCATTTATACTCTAGTCCGCACTCTAGGGACTCAGAGTACTCAAGTCCGCACTCCGGGGACTTAGGGATTTTTAAGTCGTTTATACTCTAGTCCGCACTCGAGGGACTCAGAGTACTCCAGTCTGCACTTCGGGGACTCAGAGATTTTTAAGTCGTTTATACTCTAGTCCGCACTCCAGGGACTCAGAGTACTCTAGTCCGCACTCTGGGGACTTAGAGATTTTTAAGTCGTTTATACTCTAGTCCGCACTCCAGGGACTCAGAGTACTATAGTCTGCACTCTAGGGACTTAGAGATTTTTAAGTCGTTTATACTCTAGTCCGCACTCTAGGGACTCAGAGTACTCTAGTCTGCACTCTGGGGACTTAGAGATTTTTTAAATCGTTTATACTCTAGTCCGCACTCTGGAGCCTCAGAGTACTCTAGTCCGCACTCCGGGGACTTAGAGATTTTTTAAATCGTTTATACTCTAGTCCGCACTCTGGGGACTCAGAGTACTCTAGTCCGCACTCCGGGGACTTAGAGATTTTTAAGTCGTTTATACTCTAGTCCGCACTCAGGGGACTCAGAGTACTCCAGTCTGAACTCTGGGGACTCAGAGATTTTTAAGTCATTTATACTCTAGTCCGCACTCCGGGGACTTAGAGTACTCTAGTCCGCACTCTGGGGACTTAGAGATTTTTAAGTCGTTTATACTCTAGTTCGCACTCTGGGGACTTAGAGTACTCTAGTCCGCACTCCGGGGACTTAGAGATTTTTAAGTCGTTTATACTTTAGTCCGCACTCTGGGGACTCAGAGTACTCTAGTCCGCACTCCGAGACTTAGAGATTTTTTATTTTATCGATTGACTTTTAATTTTGTATGCGCGTTCATACGCCGGACAGAATAAAGTGATTTAATTTTTGCCATGGAATTATAACACACCGAACATTAACAGTTCATAGAAAAGCGGCTTCAAGCCTTTATTGATCATAAAAAATAGGAACAAACTGAATTGTCTTATTACATCCCAAAAACAAAAAACAACAAAAGAAAAACATATTGGAAACAATTACTACTAAAATGCAAAAGAAGTGGGCTAAGTGTAATAACGGTGCAAATGCTCGCTATTCCATGCTCGGGGAGCGTCACGCCATCGACAATCGCTAGCTTGAAAGTTCCTTCTCCAAGCTTCCGTTCAATGACGTATGAACCTTCCCATGTGGGATTCATATATGATGGGATCGAAAAAACTCGCTTCAAAATGAGATCACCCACATCAAAGATTCTCGGTCGAACTTTTTCATTGTAATATCGAGCGACTCGGTGCCTATATGCGGCCGCCTTTAAATCAGCTTCATCACATTTTTCGTCCACAAAGTCCAGCAATTCCAATAAAAGATCTTGATTCGTCTTAGGATCATAGTGAGTCACCCGATGAGGAGGAACTTCAAGTTCCATGGGTATAATAGCTTCAGTGCCATATGCCAATGTGAATGGAGTGTGGCCAGTCGCGGACTTGTGGGTGGTTCTGTAAGCCCAGAGTGTTGTCGGAAGCTCATCCACCCACTTGCCTCTAGCCTTTTCCAAACGTTTTTTCAATATGGATTTGATTATTTTGTTTACGGGTTCAACTTGTCCATTGGCTTTTGGGTGAGCGACTGCCGCAAATCTTTTCTCAATGCAATATTTTTGGCAGAATTCTTTGAACTCCCTACTCTCAAACTGAGTTCCGTTGTCCGTAATGATAGTTCGTGGGAGGCTAAAATGGCATATGATGTTTCGTACAACGAAATTAATGACCTTTTTGGTGGTGATCGTAGCTAAGGGTTCTGCTTCTGCCCACTTGGTAAAGTAATCGACCGCAACAATTGCGTATTTTGCACCACCTTTAGAGATTGGCAAGGAGCCGATTATATCGATCCCCCATATTGCAAATGGCCAGGGACTAACCATTTGTGTGAGTTTCATCGGCATAGCTCTCGGAATCTTCGCATACTTTTGACATTTGTCGCATCTTCTCACATAGTCTGCGGCGTCTCGATTAAAGGTTGGCCAATAGTATCCATAGCGGATGATCTTTTTGGCTAGCGTCTGCCCCCTAGTATGGTCGCTACATTCTCCTTCATGAACTTCTTTCAAAACCCACTTTATCTCATCGTGGGCGATGCACCGAAGTAAAGGAACCGAGAATCCTTTCTGATACATTACTCCATCCTGCATTATATATCGTGAGGCTTTGCGAATGACTTGTCGTTTTTCGTTCTTTCTTTCGGGCAAAGTCCCTTGTAGCAGGTATTGGTTGAACGGGGTTATCCATGACTCCCTCTCAATTTCTGTTTTTAACACAGAGTCTACTTCCATCTCGTTTATACTCGGGGAATGTAAGGTTTCAACAGGAACCAAACCCATCTACTGTGCATCACTAGTACTTGTGAATTTTGCTAATGAACCGGCTTCTCCATTTTTTTCACGCGGGATATATGGAATATCGTAATATTCAAGATCAACCAACAGTTCTTGAACCCGAGCAAGGTATGGGGCAAGTCTCTGCCCCTTTGCTTGGTAGTCTCCTCATACTTGATACACCACCAATTGTGAGTCACAAAAGATTTCAACCGACTTCACTCCGAGTTCCTTGGTAAGTTTTAAGCCAACAATCAGTGGTTCATATTCGGCCTCGTTATTTGTAGCTGGGAAATCGAGCTTCGAAGCATAACAAATTGATCGGTTTTCGGGAGTAACTAGAATAACACCAGCCCCAGAACAATGGTCGTTGGACTCCTCATCGGTGTATAGTTTCCATCGAATGGGTGGAATGCCATCAACACCACTTGGCTCGTCTAATATGGTGAATTCTGCAATGAAGTCTGCTAGTGCTTGCCCTTGGATAGCCCTCCGTGGCAGGTAAGTGATATCGAATTAACTTAATTCAATGTTCCACTTGAGTAACCTTCCAGAGGTTTCTGGTCGTTGGAGCACCTGTCGCAAAGGTTGGTCAGTATAGACACTGATCGGGTGTGCCTGAAAATACAGACGGAGCTTGCATGATGCAATCACCAAGCAATAAGCTAGCTTCTCAATCTTAGGATAATTCCTTTCTTCCCCCGTTAAGCGTTTACCGACATAGTACACTGGCCTTTGAATTTGGTCCTCCTCATGAACCAATGCCGTACTGATAGCATGTTGAGACACGGCCAAGTAAGCATATAACTCTTCATGTTCTACGGGTTTTGACAGAACCGGGGGACTCTCCAACTGTCTCACCAGAGCTTGGAACGCATCTTCATAGTCCGGAATCCATTTGAAATTCCTCTTCCCTTTCCTTATCACATCGAAGAAAGGAATGCATTTGTCGGCTGCTCTGGATATGAATCGAATCAGCGCGGTGAATTTTCCATTCAGGCTTTGCACTTGCTTTATAGTTTTGGGTGCTTGTATGTCTCGGATAGCCTGAATCTTTTCTGGCTTAGCATCGATTCCCCGTGCATTGACAATAAAAACCCAAAAACTTTTCCGACGCTACACCAAGGGAACACTTCAGTGGATTGATTTTCATTCCGTAGTATCTAAGTATATCAAACATCTCCGCCAAGTCTCGAATGTGGTCGTTTGACTGTCGCGAGTTCACGAGCATGTCATCCACATAGACTTCCATTGTTCTACCAATTTGGTCTTTAAACATTCGATTTACCAAGCACTGATAAGTCGCTCTAGCGTTCTTTAACCCAAAAGGCATCACCACATAACAATACAGTCCGACGTCCGTGACAAAACTAGTGTGCTCCTGATTTGGGATGTGCATTGGGATTTGATTGTATCCCGAATACGCATCCATGAATGACAATAATTCGTGCCCTGATGTTGAGTCGACCGGCTGGTCAATTCTGGGTAAAGGGAAACTATCCTTAGGGCATGCCTTGTTCAGGTCTGAGTCAACACAAGTCCTCCATTTCCCATTCGCTTTTCTCACTAGTACGGGGTTAGAAACCCATTCAGGGTAGAGGGCGTCGCGGACGAACCCATTAGCTTTGAGTTTGTCCACCTCCTCTCTAAGAGCAGCATACCCCTTTGGGTCCATACCTCTCCTTTTCTGTTTTACTGGTACATATTTTGGGTCAATGTTCAACATATGACTTGCGATGGCGGGAGAAATCCCACACATATCAGAGTGGGTCCAAGCGAAAACATCCAGGTTCACTCGGAGGAAATCAGTTAGATCCTCAGTCATCGAGGGAGTGAGTTGTGATCCAATCTTAAGTACCCGTGACGGGTCATCATGGCTGACCGAAATGTCAATTGTCAGTTCAGCCGGTGCAGCTTTAGACTCCTTGAATTCTTCATCATCGTCTCTCGGATCTATCTCTGTAGATCTGACCCTGCTGCCCGAGCCAAGGCTCGGGCACTACTTGTCAATTTTGCGCTACCTGGATGCTGACAGAGTTGTCCACAACCTTTCCCTTCTCTCTTCGTTGTGCCTCTCTCAGCTCAGTCACATAACATGCACGAATAGTCGCTTGACCGCCATGTACTACACCAACTCCTCTATCGGTCAGAAATTTCAAAGTCAAATGCCACGGGGCCAAAGCTGCCCTAAACTTCGCCAGGGCCGGTCGGCCCAGAAAAACATTATACGAGGAATCAAAATCCAAAACAATGAACGGTAGGATCCGTACCCTCCTACGTTCACCTTCTCCTAACTCAACCGGTAATTCAATAAAACATATCGCATTAGTTGCTGCACCATTAAAACCGTGAATGCGGGCTTTAGATGGCTTCAAATCCTTTGCCTCCATCTTCATTTGGTCGTACGCCTTTTTGAAAATAATGTTCACAGAACTCCCGCAATCAATCAATATCATTCTCACAAACGCCGGCCCAATCATTGCCGAGATGACCATCGGGTCTATGGTAGGTGCCTCCACCTTATCGGCATCTCTGCTCCAGAACACTATATCATCCATCATCATTCGCTGCTGTTTCGCTGGGGTCCCATCTTCTGAGTTTGAACAACATTCAAAATCCGCATGCTTTAGGGAACTAGCATACCGCTCCATTTCTTGCCAATTCTTGTCTGCCGGGTGGGGCCCACCAACTATCGTGTTTATGATCAATCTACCTACGGTCCGAGCGGGTTCCTCAGGTCGATGTGGAGACTGCTCGCGATTGGAGCCGGATGTCCCCTGTCCGCCTTCCTGCGGATTCTTAACAAATTGCTGTAACTTCTTCTGCCGAATCAATTTTTCTATAGCATCATGGAGGTGTCTACATTCCTCAATGTTGTGCCCGTAGGTCTCATGGAACCAGCAGTACTTCCCGGTCTGTTTTTGCTCCTCAGTGGATTCCTTTGGGCGCGGCTTTCGATATTGGAATGTATTACAAGTTGATAAATAAATATTCTCCAGAGATGCGTTCAGAGGAGTGTATTCACTGTATGTCGGGATCCTTGGTTTCCACTTTCCTGCCTCCCTCTTCTTACCGGAACTTCCTCCTCCGGATCCTTTAGACTGCTCGGGCTTGTTTTGAACATTAACCTGGACCTTTCCAGAATTGTCGCCAGATTGCTTTACCGTAATATTGCTTTGCACCGTCTCCTTGCCAGGCCTTGGCGCACTGCCATGCCTCGTCCACCTGGCTTCCACCCTTCTCATGAATTGGTGCGCCTTTGAATAAAAACGCTCCAAGGTAGCCGGAGGGTTTCCTGCCAGCCAAATACCAAACTTCGAGTCCGGATCTACTCCTCGCATCACGGCCATGAGAATAGCATGGTCATTTGGGTTGCTAACTTCGGTAGCAGCAACATGAAATCTCTGCAAATACTCCTTTAACGACTCCCCTGGAGCCTGGATCACACTGGATAAAGACATCACGTCCTTTGGGCGAGTGGTATGAATTCTGAACTGGTCCACAAATTTCGCCGCTAACTCATCAAACCTGGAGATCGATCGCGGAGGAAGTCTGGTGAACCACATGGTGGCGATTCCGGATAAGGTTATTAGGAAACACCTACATTTAGTCGCATCATTTGCCATAGCCGAGTCCATCATCCACTCGTATCTCATTACGTGCTGTCGGGGATCAGTCTTCCCCTCATAGGCCGGAATAGTCGGCATGCTGAACTTCCAGGGGTACTCAGCTTGTAAGATAGCATCTGTGAACGGAGTATGACTCCTAGCTGTACCCCAATCGTCATTAGATAAGCCCTGATTTTCTCTCATCAGCCATCTGACCATAGCTGATAGATCCGGGGTTTGAATGGGAGGTGGCGGGTTGGACTCCATCCTGCGTGACCATTCCGGTCGGTGCCTCCTTGGTAAGTGATCTCCCAAATGCATGTCCTGGGGACCCGCTTCGCTATGACCCTGGCGTGGTGGTGCACCAGATTCCACCTGTGCTCCAGATCTTAAATTTCCAACTCCAGCTTGAGTGCGATTTTCCCGAAGCAAGTGAGGGGCCGCGGTTCCAGGTAGAGTGCCTGGACCAGTTCTGTTGGATTATTCTACTACAGCTATTTGTGCCGCTTCAATCCTATGGCGTCTACGCATGTGATGCTCATCCGACGAAGCGGAGCTGTCAGATGATGAATAGGAAATGAGGCTTCCTCCAGCATTCTGATGCTGTTGCTGAGCAATCTGGGTCATGAGATTGGCGTTAGCTTGAATATGCTCGTTAAGCTGTCTCTTGCATTCCACGAGTTCCCTCATCAGCTCGTTGAACTCTGTTCTAGTGACAACTTCTGTTTGGTTTAGGACGGCGGAGGTCCCTACACCCGGATTAGCTTGTTGATTACTGGGTCCTACTTGTTGGATGCTAGCGGTCTCATTGACATCCGCATTGTGGGAGGCTGATCTGGTACGTGGTCTTCCCATTGTAGAGTTATCGGTCGGAACTCTGAGTAGAATCTGTAAACTTCTTATGAATGAACTTGGATCTTCTTTGGGGGATTCCTTCAATCCAGTAGCGACAAAGTAGATCCTAACAGCCTGAGAACGCGGTTCTCAGTGGAAGCACCAAAATGTTAGCATCAAAATTTGTCACTAACACCCAAGAGTAGATTTGTGTAGAGAGATTAATGAAGATAGTAAATTAAAACAGAGGAATATATGCAAAAGTAACTGCAGAAGCAAGAACACCAGAATTATAGTGGTTCGGCGTAATTGCCTACGTCCACTGTTAATGTAATCTTTATTGCTTTTCTCAAAGACTTGAATACAAATTCAATCCGGAAAAAAAACAACTCGTATACAAGTTTGAACTAAAAGAAGTGAGTACGAAAAATGGCAGAGTGTCCCTGGAGTTCTCGAAAAAAGGTCCCTTCAACTGTACCCCTGCCCCTCTATTTATAGACAAAGATAGGCTAGATATCCTGTGCGGGCCGAAAACCAAGGTATCTCGGCCCTTATATGGCAATCTCGAGTCGACCGAACCAGGCATTCTGAACGACTTTTGGCCGATTGACAAATGCCGACCCAGTATGGCCGATCAGTGGTCATTGAGCAATTGACTCGAAGCGAACTCTTAATGGTCTCGGAGTAACTCGTGGTGGATCTCAAAGTAAAGCAGCGTTGGCTTCCTCACTTTGCTGTTGTTCCCACGTACAGGCTAACTCCCTCTTTGTGCACCGAACCAGATACACCAACCACACGTGCCGAACCACTTCTGACCGAACGACACCAACTTCCCTTTCATGAACAAAACCTGCTAACTCGTCTAGTCCGAACAACAAATATCAAACCATCAAAACTGAACCATACATGCCGAACTGCTTCTGACCGAATGACACCAACTTCCCTTTCACGAACGAAACCTGCTAACTCGTCTAGGCCGAACAACAAATGCCGGACCATCAAGACTGAACCATACATGCCGAACTGCCTCAACCAAACGAGGCATGCTGAACAATTCAAACCGAGTGACTTCTGCTAACCACCTAGACCTAGCCATCTCGTTTTCCCATTCCTGACCGAGCGATGTGCGTTGAGTTCTTACCACCACCTTTCTTCAGTCCGAGCGACACACGCCATCTCACGAGGCCGAACGACACACGTCCTCCCTTCCTCGGCCGAACCACGCACACAGGCCGAACCACTCAAATTGAACCAATTTCATATATCTCTAACCTCTCACTGGCTTGAGTCTGGTCTCGATTCAATCAAAACTTCTATAATTATCATCTTGTAGCCAGCCTAAGGTGCCGGGTAACAACAATAAACCACACATGTCTAACCCAAATTGAACAGAAAGACTGATAGTTATGGGAGAGAAAAAAGAAAGAAGAAAAGAAGAGGAGAAGAAGAGAAAAGAAATGTAAAACAACACAGAATCTCACAATCGTAGAGGAACAATATATAATATAAAATCAATAATCTTTACAAAGGAGAAACTATTATATACATACATCTATCAGAGTACAACAACAATCATAATCATCAGCTTGGACAGTTATAACAACCTGTCCTTACAATTGCTGATGGTTTCAAGAACAAACAGCGGAAATAAAAACATATACGTAAATACGACTTAAAGGCCTCCAACTCGTCTCCTGAGCTCCAATGTATCCAAAGCAATCTGTAAATTTGCTCGGTCTGACCCGAGCATTATAATAAAATAACACTCGAGTCAGTCTGGAAAACCAGGGTGAGAAAACACACCCAACTGGATTTTTAAGTTCTAGGAAACCATTTGAAAATCAAAAGTATCTCGTAAGACCACGCTGCACATAAACACAGATGAGTTTTTACCATACGATAACCAAAACATTTTCTATAGGAAATCCATTTATATTATAATAATGTTTAGGGGTCAAAGTAAAATATGGATATAGCTAAAATGCTTGCATCTCATGTTTCAGCATAGTTGGGCACAACTAAGTCCGTACGACGCTTATTGGAGAATGGATTACATACAATGACTGAGCTACGGGGTACCGCCCGTCAAGGTGCATCTCTAGATAAAATAACACCGAGGTCGAACTTATCGACCCCTGCCAACACAGAACCGGCCTACCCTTTGCTGGATAGTACCGAATATGATCACCCCTCCGTTAATGGGCCTCGAAACATACAAATGAGAGATAATAGCGACTCTAGATAGGAATGATCATACCCTACTTGGGAGCGACCCACTTATCCCTGCTGCATCTCCCCTGTTTTAGTCATTCTTGGTTGATGAGGCTTGAGGCTACGTTTTACCTTTATATATAGCACTTCCCAATTGGAATGCTAATACTGCCCTCCATGCAACAATGCATTACAGCATTCATCCATACAAATTCGCTCTGGGACTGACAAAACACTTGAGAGATCCGTCTTCAAATTCCATCATCTTCAAGATGTCTTCACTTCGAAACGCATTCGTTGGATCGAAGTGGTTTTCGAATAACATACCCGATCCCGATCTCTTTGAAACAGCATTCTATAATTCCCGGTAAACTCAACCCCAGTTCTTTAGGAAATAAACAGTAAAAAATAAGATCGGAGATCACCTCCTAACCATTAGTGGATGGATTTCCTTATCATTGTCCTAAGAGAACGAAACGAGATTTATACGCATAGTACAGCGTCACTGAAGATGACTGTGCCATATCACTTATGTATTTCTCCTAGATATTTCCAAAGTTACGTTTGGGGTCCAATTTCGATAGTTGGTTATTTAACTATCGAATAAAAAACATTCAATCAGGAATTTATTCCATGAAAAACAACATCGGTTAAGCACCAAGCAACACCGGGCCTTTATTAATTTACCCTTTATTATTTAAATTCAGTTTGTATATATTTGTCCTAAAATCCTTTTACAAAGATATATATATATGTATATGTGTGTGTGTGTATCCACACTCCCTATATGTTTAATACTTGGAGAATACTCACATACTTATCTCAACGCTAAAAGTATATTCACAAAATCGGGAAGTTTTCCTTTCGATACAATTCAAAAATCATTTACAAATCCCCAAAAACCATTTATAACCTTTTTATAAATCCATGCAACTATTTATAAAGCTCTTCTTATAAACGTATAACACATTTATAAATTTCCTCTATAATTATCTGAAACCATTTGCAAAGCCCTCTTCATACACTATAAATGAATCTCCTTTATGTCTCCAAAACATTTTACAAACTTCTCTTATAAAGCCCAAATCTATTTATAAATCTCGAAAACATTTATAAATAAATAATAATCATTTACTTTAAAGCACTATTATATATAATAACAAACATTATAAATAAATAAGTATTAACTTTAAACATCTTAAAAATAGTAATTGGTAAATTTCAAAACATCCTTAATAAACAATAATAAATTATCTTCAACATTTTTTTAATTACTAATAATTAATTTCCAAATCTTTACTGATAAATATTTATAATCAATTTTAGACCATATTAATATTTTTAAATAATTAACCTTTTAAAATATTTAAAATATTGATAAGCAACCTTTAAACAATATTAATATTAATAAACAACCTTTAAAATGTAAATATTTCCATTGATAAAAATCCATACTTAATTCAACATAATCATTTCCATATTTATAAACCATGTTTATAAATCTCTTCCCATTTTATAAAACTTTCCTTCATAAAAATTCCTTTATTTATGAACCCATTTATACCTCTATTCCTTTATAAATCCCGCTTATTTATAAAACCCTATCCAAAACATAATTTTAACCATTTTAAACTTGCCCTCATAGGTATAAATTTCTAAATTTCCTTCAATTTATAAATATCGTTTAACATTCTCAAATTTACCCTCATCTTAAATTTCCAAAATAGAATATCATCCCTCATCTTATAATAAATTCACCGTTCGATTTATTTCTCCAATCTATTAAATGATAATAGTTTCTTTTTAATTTTTAAAACACCGTTTATAAATCTAACCCTTTATAAATAAATTACGATTTTACAAATCTTAACTTTATTTGAAAAGTACCACTTTTCTAAATTTAGCACATTTATAAATTCACCTTTATAAATAAATTACACTATATATACCTACATACATATATATAAAATGGTTAATAATATTTACAAACATATTTCTATTTTTTCTTTTTAAGACCATATCCTTTTATTATAAAAGACTGACTTATTTTCCTAGATTTTAAAATCTTTACTCTTAGTTTTAAAACTCTATATATATGTTTTATAAAACCATTAAATTATAATATCCACAAAATCATACTTTTATTTTAGAAAAATTATTTAAAACATGAATAATTTTCAAATCACTTGAAATTTCTTTTTAAATCAAATCATTATTTTATAGTATTTTTCTTAAAGTACCAAAATTGAGGCTTAGTGCTACCAAAGCACTAAATAAACAAAATCATGTCCATGTCATCATTTATAACATCCAACATATCATATATCAACTTATATGAAAATAAATCAACTTTGTGAGGAATCCCTTTGGGTCCCTTCAACTTGTCCCCCGCATCACACACAGTATGTAAACAAAAAAAAATATAAATCAACTGCTTCAAGGCGGGATTCGTATACAAAGGGTCATCAGCTCGTACATGGGAACGTAATAGGGTCTCATCCGCTCCAATCGGCGGGAATATATCCAAACCAATAATATAAACTAGTAATCCATCCAAATAGTTAATAATAATCAATAATAAAATATCTATGCATCTAATAAATAATTTTTTTGACTATAATATTTTCTGGTTAACCAAAAAGGGTGAGATTAACTCACTTTGATTTCTGTTTCGTCAAAACGCTCCGGTTTCGATTAAAATTGAATAAGCATTCAATTTTTACCCAAAATTTCCATTACCTCCGAATCCATCCAATCCAACTCCATAGCTAGCCTTCATCGATACGATCGTAACGCGACTCGTCATGTTGAATTTCGACCTCGTATGAGTGAGTCATGGATTTATTAACTTTTGAAATAATTAAATTATAATCAACTTAAACAAAATATAAACATTTAAAATTATATTACCTTTCTTCCCTCCCAGTGTTCAAAACCAAAAGCCTGAACATCACCATGGTCGATCCTTTACAGCCCAATATCTCCTTCTCTGATCAACGAAAACGAGCACCGCTTCCTTCAACGAACTCTACTTCCGACGAGCTTTGCGATAATCACCCCATAGCAAACCACGCCTTCACAAAAAAAAGCGACCCAGGCCATTCAAGCACTGTAGTTCGATGTTGCACACCCCTCTTTAGCGCCGCATCCTCCAAAAACTTGGCCGAAGATGCCACACCCCACCAGAAACTCGAATCCATGCTTCGATTCACCTAACACCTCCTTAATCGCCATTAAATCCAAACCCTAGCCTAAAACTTCCACACGACTCCACTATCGAGCTTAAGGAATTAAAGACGCACCCAACAACACCCACACCATCTCGAAGCATAGGCCAAAATGAGATCAAAGATCTAATTTTTATATTTTTCCGATGTGCATTTATTTGATTTGAATTTTTTTGAAATGGAGGCAGGCCTTCATTTGTTCACTAGCAACAAATAAAAGATAAAGGAATGGGGGGAATAATTTGAAGTGATGAGGTATGGCTCATAAAGGTAAAGATACGGTGTGCACAGTATTCTGTATGGGTAAGGGTAAAGCTAGCCGCTATTTTATTTAAAAAAAATCGGCTCAACATTGTTCGAAAATATCCAACTCCAAACGAGGTATGCCGCTTGACATTCTATATGTTATATTCCTATTCCGAATGCAATGGAACTAGTCTCGAGACCCAATTCGATCATATGCAGAAGATAGCTTTTCAAACCCAATTATTATATAAATTCCTTTAATTAATCTCTACGCGTTTCGATCCCTCACGTCCAAACGGTTCTTCTGATCGTCATGAAATTCGATAGCATATAATAATATATTATTACGGATCCAATGGAACTAGTTTCGTTGAAATCCGAGACAGTTCCCTGGAAGGCTATTTTTACACATTAATTAAAACGAGTAATTTCCAAAATCAGTTAAATCACCTTTTAAATTCAAATTTAAAAGTTTACTATCTTCCTACTTATTTAAATAGAATTTAAATCAACTTTTGAAATCGTTTCCATTTATATTAAATTCAAGGTTCAATTATTTTAAACAATTCCAAAATTAAATTCAACAATTTAATTATAAAATAAATCACTATATTTAAAATTTTAGTTATTAACTTATAAAATTAACATTTCAATATTTAAAATCAATTAAATATTCCAAATTCAAATGACAAATTTTGGGTCGTTACGCTTCACAACCATGCTCTCAGCCCAATCCTCATTCTCAATAGCTTAAAGTGATTCGATCTCCGGTAACAACTGTATCAACCTCAATAAAATCCAAGGAGGTTTCTACTCGTCCTGCTCCACTTCCAACCCCTTCATGCTCATCCATAGCCATGACGTCCATAATGCAGGCCTCCTTCCTCAACCCTTGTCTAAAAAGGGTGAAGTTCGACCATAACATCAAGGATATCCCCTACCAGGAGGCCAACTGCATAGTTGGAGGGGTTACTGAACTTGTCGACCAACTTTACGAGTGGAGTAAGCTAGTTTTTTCCCTTTTCGATGTTAATAAAATTAACCAAACAAACATTCAATCATTTGAACTGGAGAGGGGGGCTCATGATAGGATGTGGGAGACTACAGCCGATTGGCCAAGCTAAAAAAGCAAAGAGATGAGACTCGGAAATCGACCAAGAACTCTAAAGCATTAATTGAGGAGATGCCCAACACACACACTCAGGCCCTTCTAGTTGCAAATGATCAATTTAGAAAGCCTACTGAGAGAGTGGTGAGCTTACAATTCAAGTCGAGGCCAAGGAAAATGCACTTCAGGCTAAAGATTGGCACTTTAAGCCAAGGAATCAACACTTCAGGCCAAGGATGCAAAGCTTCAAACATTCCAAGTTAAAGTTCAAAGACCCAAGGCCAGTCTTAAGGCCGAGACAATAGAAAAAATAGAAGCATAGGTTGACCCTGCCGGGGAAATAAGCGAACTTAACAAGCTTAAAGCCCGGACGGCAAAAAAGAAGGAAGACATGAACTCCATCCTTCAACAATTCTTTGCAAACATTATCGAAGATAAGAATCTAAAGTGGTTAGGAGATTGTTATCTTGTTACTCTGGTAGATGCTTGGGAAGAAGTCATGCACTGTGCAACTGCGTCTAGTAAAGGTCTTACCGAAGATCAGTTGAAAGCCAAATTTCTAGATGCAGACGATATTGTAGCCCTAGAGAAAGGTAAGCTGATTCTAACTGAATAGCACGCGACTGCAAGCAAGCCACCCGTTGAGGCTCCTGCCAATCCTACCACAATAGATCGAGCAAAATCATTGACTCCTCAATCAAAAGAGCCTACAATGGAGACTCCATTTTATGTGGGGGCCAGCTCTAAGGTAACCCCTACTATGACTCCTGCTTCCAACGCCATGACTACTAAAGAGCCTTACATTTCTCTTCATGTTTATTAACTCATTCAGCCATATATCGAAGGAGGTGAGACTGTTAAGTCTACGATTCAAGGAGCTTCATCTGACAAAGGTATTTCTCACGTCTCCCCCATATTTGAAAAGCTCTTATTCTCACCGGAGTTCATTACTAACCTTTACTTCACAATTTGTGGACTTACAGGTCATCTGTCGCTTCCTCCTTCGCCACCAACAACTTAAGGTTTTGGCCCTGCGCCATTTTTACTAAATTATCCTTTGTCACCATGGAACTTATTGCTCTGACTCCTCCCTCCAATTTTGGCCCTGGCCCCGATTTACAGAAGATAGGGGGTTGGACGTATTAGAGGACATCTCTCAGTTCGTAGAGGAAGATGTTATAGTTACCAATGCTACAGGCCCAACCGATTCAATTTCCATTGTGAAGAGGCCGATGATCGACCTCAGTAAGATTAAGATCAAAAAGGAGCTAGGAACTGAAATACCCGCTATCTCATATAAAACAAGCCTTACTTCAAATTTCCACCAGTCAAAATCAAGCCTCCCAAAGGTAGCAGCGTTGGCAAATCCTCCAAGTCTTCTGACGCTCCTGTTGAAAAACCTAAAGATCCCATCATCATTACAAAGAGACCATTCATTCAAAAGGCATCACTCCCTAAAGGGGAAGTCTGAAGGCAAGAAGGGTTCAAGGAGACCGCATGATGTATCTGGTTCCAGAGTTGGGAAGCGCTTAAGAAAGAGGAAGTAGATGCCTAGCCTATTTTGTTGTAGTTTGAAGATAGTTTCTTTTGGTCTTCATTTGATGTATTTTGTTCCTTTTTGCATATAGGCCTAGATTGTGCGGGACTGTTCCCCACTATATTTGTATAAAAAGTGATGGTAAATAAAGATTATTGTTTTCATATAACTTTTGTTCATATTTACATTTCTGCACTTTTACTTTACCTGCTTATGTATAGTTGTCTACATATATAATATATCTACCTGTAATATGATTTACTTATATTATTTAATTACTTAGCTCTATTTGTTATTGGCAAAGTATTCCTCTTTGGCTAAATAAAACTTATTATTCATTTGGCAATCTCCATGGCCGACCTTGTTTATTCTCGATTGGGTTCCATCCAACCATAAACAAAGTTGTAGTCAAAGAAAAGTTTAACTTCTTACCATTTCCTGTCTTTGGGAAACAACATTCAGTGGATCAACCTCTGGACACCACATTTTGATCTCGCCTATCCCCGAGCATTAATAAAATTCATTTATCGCCTTTTGTTTCTCATCATTGACTGGGCATGTCTTGCTGAGTCGTATAGTGCTAGAAGGTCCAATCACTAATCGATCTCTATCTTTGAGGACCAATAGTTCAGATGCTTGTCTCTAAGCATCAATCTTCGACCTTGCCTATCTTTGGGTGTTGATTAAATATCTCCTCGACCTTAGTTATTTTACCTTGACCGGGCATATCTTATCGAGCGAATGCAGTCGTGGAAGCCTCAATTATACACTAATTCCTCTCTCTGGGAATTGGTGTTTTGGGTGCCTATCTCTGGGCATCCACTCTTGGTCTCACGTGTCTACGGGTGTTAATCGAGAGTACCCATTGACCATAATTGCTTATCCTCGACTGAGCACATCCTGCCAGGCTATAAGCATGGTCACTAAAGTATCGATTGCACACCAGTTCCTATCTCTAGGAACTGGTGCTTTGGTTCCTGACTATGGGCATCTCTCGTTGACCTTGCCTATCTTTAGGCATTAGTCAAAATTAGAGGGATAAGGGCGAATCATCTGATCAACCCTCTTGATTAAGCTCCTTTGACCCAATCCTGGACCAAAGGAATTGGTAGGTACCTATCTCCCGTTACCTAATTGCATTGCTAATCACACACCATAAAATTTACCTTACAAGAACATGGTTCCATTGGTTCTAGAAGCTTGCTTTATTTATGAAAAAAAGAAATGGAAAGTCATGCCCTATTACATTTGCCCCATTTCACTAGGATGGCTTATTTTCAAAAAATAAAGTAAATAAATCTAAGTGAAATAGCATCGTAAGTGTTCTCTATTCCATGCCCATGGAATGAGGATCCTATCAACAGTGGCTAGCTTGAAAGTTCCATTTCTAAGATTTTGATCAATCGCATAGGGACTTTCCCAATTCGAACCAAGTGCCCTCATACCCGAGGGAGCTCGTTTCGAAACGGGATCCCTAACCTTAAAGGTACGGATCCAGACCTTGGTGCTGAAATGTCATGCTACTCTTTTCTAGTGAGTATCTACCCTCAATTAAGCCTCCTTTTGATTTTCATTAACCAACTCAAAGTACTCAATCAAGAACTCCTCATTCACCTTAGGATAATAGTGCTTTTTCCGATGAGAAGGGACTTCTAGTTCTATCAAAATCATCGCTTTGGCTCCATAGGCCAGAAAGAATGGAGTATGCCTATTCACGGACTTGTAGGTCATCCTATAAGCCCACAGTACAAGTGGAAGCTCATAGATCCAGTTTCCTTGGCTTTAGTTGGTCGTTTTTTCAGGATGGATTTAATAATTTTATTCACCACCTTCTGTAGTGACCTGGAAATTTTAACGATTTTTATAACGTAATTAACTAAAATTTTCGTGAAATTTAAACTATAAAATTTAGTGATGAAAATTTGGTATTTGGTATGCATCTATTTAAGCATAGAAAATGGCAGATTTTCATTGGTAAATATAAAAGTTTGTTCTGTTGTGTAATTTCAAATTTTAAATCGGTTAAAATTTATTAGTAATAAATTATTTTTGAAATCTGAATATTTTTATATAATAAAAAATGTAAATCATTTTCCGAGTGAGGTGTCGTATTTCGTTTCACCAAATTCGGATTGCTCTAGCTTCGTTTATCTTATTTTCGGCGTTTTAGCAGCAGTTTTGGCAGCGAAAATCGACTTTTGATAGGATGATCGTATCACTGATATCTGTGTACCATTCTGTCGTCTTGTCACGCTGATCTCCGCAGTATATTCATTTGTGCATTTCGGCGTCCAGTACTCGACGAAATCAGTAAAACGGTCAGCCGTATCGGTAACCGCTTGAGTATATTTGTTTCCCTGTGACCATTCAAATATCCACCGTGTGAAACCAATGGCCAGTAGCTTTTATTAATTCCTGAAATTCAGGCCCTGGCTTTTGCTATTCCCATTATATAATTTATATTTGCTGGGTTCTTCTATTCATTCTCTTCTCTGTCATTTACAAAGTAGTAATAAAAAATATAAAGCTTGCATATTTTCTCCGCTGCATCCCGTAACCTGCTCCCTTCTTTTTCCCCCTCCACCTTGCTCATTCTCTTTCAATGCCGCACTATAACCATCCCATCACTAGCCGCAACACCCTCCATCTCCACCTCAGCCGCACACATCACCTCCCCTCCTCTGGTCTCCCTCCCACTGACCGTGCATAAAAAATCCCCGGCAGCAGCCTTCCCCTCCATGCCTTCACCCCACAACGCCAAAGCCTTCCCCTCCTCTTCCCACCACACAACCCACAATCGAGCGCCTCCCACTGTCAACTGCCCACTCACCTCCACCAAACTGCCTTTCTCCTCCTTCCTCTCACCGCACGAACAACAGCCACCACCCGAAGCCCGTCGCTTCTCCATCCAACCGACCCAACAGCCATCTGACCGCCTAACCCATCTCCACCCCTCCACCACCTGACAACGACATCGCCTCCACCTTCTCCTCCCCTACTGGCCGCAACAACTGCCCCCTTCACCTTCTTCCTCCGAACAGCCTGCCCCGATCTCCTCGACCCTGACCTAACTCCTTCTTCGAGCTGCAGCTTACCTCTTCTTTTATAAAATATATATATATATATATATATATATATATATATAGAATTTTGAAAAAAATATACATATGTTTTAATTAAGTAACGATTTTGCAATATATATATATAGTTTATTTATATGCGTTTTGAATTAATATTGATCTTTCCATATAATATGGGATTTTATTTTATATATATATGTTTTAAAATTGAATAATTGATTTTAAAGGAAAAGTGTGTATATATATAATATGTTTTAAAGTATTTATTTCAATTTACGTTAATATTTTAAATTTAGATTTTTGTAATAACTTTAAATATGTATATTATGTTTAAATATTTGTTTGAGAATTTTAAAAAAGAAATATATGGGTTTATAAATATTGATTTTGGTTTCCATATATATATGTATATATATATATTGTTTTCATCGAATTCGAATTCAAGTTATATACCTTGTCGCTGTCCAATTTTAGCTTTGCCGCTATCCGAATCCCCATTTGAGTGTCGTGTTCGTATCCATGTGCATGTCCGTGTCACTATCGTCGCCATCATTGTTTCCATAGCCTCGAAAGGTGAGCGATCACTCATGATTAGCATTCTTATGTTTTAGTAAATTGATTTCACTTGAAATGACAATTTAAATATGTTATTAAAATTGAATTGATTAGTTATTGAATTGTTAAGTATGATTTGTATTTATCTGCATTTGTTAATCTATTATAATTGACATATGACACCATCACCTATTGTATATATATATATTATATTTAAATTGTTAATTATGATCCTATTTGCCATTGATATGCTATGTTATTTTATATTATTATTTTATTGTCTCACTCTGCAAGTTCCCTGTTAGAATAGAAATCCCTATGGGTTGAAATGATACATACCCAAACGATATCATAGATTAGGGAAAATCGTTATGGGTTGAAATGATAAACCTAAGCGATTTTATTTGATTTTGAAATTTTGGGATTGTGGGTTCAAATGATATAAACCCGTAAATTTAAATAAATTGCGGATGGAATGATAAATATCTGTATCACTTGACCATAGGATAGAAAACTATAAACGGACACCGTTTGTCTAATCTAAATGATTTCCAATTTTTTTTGAAAAGGGAATATATGAGTTGATTTTAATATAATATAAATATTTTATTTTAAAATATATATAAAGATATTTTATTTAGATAATTTTGATTTTTAAAAATTATATGTTTTGGAAATTATAAAATTATAAGTTAAGTTTTAAATGTAAATTATAAATTTTACTTATAACTTTACTATTTTTAATTATATATAATAAATTTAATTTAATAATAATTAATATAATAAAATAGATTAAATAATAATAATATTTAATTTAGTATAATAAAACTTAATAAAATTTAATTTAACTTTAATATAAAATATGTTTAAATATTTATTTGAAATTTTAAATTAACATTTTGAAAATAGATTATGTAATGACTTTATTTAAACTAAGAATGGGAATGATAATTTAAGTTAATTTGTAATTTAAATTGTTTAAAGAATTGTATTTTAAATAAGAATTGATTTGAACTTTTTGATTTGAAATTTTAAAGATATGATAACTTGATTTAATTAAAGGTCATTAAATGAATAATTTCAAATTTAAATAACTTATTGAATTAAATTTGTAATTTGAGAATTTTATTTAAATGCTTATAAAAAGGACTAGGTGAATAATTTAGAATTAAATATAACTGGGGTTAGATATTTAATTATTAATATTGATTTAAATTTTTAAGTTGAGATTTATTCAAATGTTATTAAAATGATTAAGTGAATATTTCGAATTAAATAAAATTTAAGTTGAATTTTGAAATATAAATGAAGTTATCAAATTGAGTATTGTAATTGTTTGAATATTTAAATTTGAAACTTATTGAATTGGAAGTGGTTTAAATTAGTAATTTAAACCTGGATTTGAAATCGATATAAACCAAAATGGTTTTAATGAGAATTGGAAATGAACCTTTAGCCTTGCTAATTGAATTGTGCAACTAAATTGATTTGAACTGATTTGTGAAATTGGAAGAAACAATTCTAACGTGAAAGCATTTTCGATATAAACTCTTTGAATATGTAAACCATGTTTTAATATATAAACTATTTTAATATATAACCTATTTTTAAATATAAACTATTTTTAATTTATAAACAATTTTAAATATATATCTTTTAATCTAAAGTTGGATCTGTTATGATTTTGATTAATGGATTTAAATGCGCTTATTTTGATATGATAGTTTAACCTATTTTTTGGTTATGATTGTTGAAGTAAATATGATTTAAAGTGATATGATTTTGAAAGTGGAAATGATTTCGAAAATGAATATTGATTTCGAAAGTAATATGGTTTTGAAATGAATATGATATTTTGATATGAAATATGAACTGTTTGAAATGATTATAAAAGTGATTTTATAAAGTGACCACAGTGTGAAATAAGCGTTTGGTTGTTAAAGAGACCGGGATCGAATATTGTCATACTCTCTGCCAATACCGAAAGCCACTTTAACAACTGTGTACATGGTGGAGAATCCAGAATGAAGTAGGATGGTTTGGAGGCGATTATGTATGAGGTATTAACGCAGCCCTGACTCCCATGAATCAGCTTGATGTGACTAAAATAGGAGCCATGACGGGCCAAGTGAGGTCACTCCTCCGATCGGGCACATTTCTTGGATACCATTCTATTACTTTGTGATTTGATTGGATGCACCTTTGATTTGGGAGTGTGTCTTGAGGTGGGCGGTAGTAGCTGCTATGCGTTACCACCAGTCCGCATCCGCAAAACGGTAGAATCCTAACCTGGGCATTGCCTCGCGTGTCTTGTCACATGCCTTATCGCACCTTCTACGAGTTTGGTTTGTGTCATACCTATGGAGTGCTCCCTGATAGCCCACTGGTTTGGTGGAGATTACAGTACTGTATAGACTACGGCATTTATATAAAATGTGTTAAGGGGGATATGGGTAACGCCTTAACGCTATTTTAATAGTTTAATTCACTATAGACATTAGCTATGTACCGTATTGTACTATGTATGTAGATAGTTTAATGGATCCTTAAAGGATGGGAATTCCAAACATTTAAGTTATTTTGTATTTCAGTTGACATTTCACTTGAGTTGAATTTACTGGTATAAGAATGTTAATCCTGACTTGAGTGTTTTGTGTTTTGCTTTATGCTCTAGTCAGACTGAGTGTCACAGCATTTGAGACTCACCTTTGGAGCTTGGAGCTTTGCTTGAAGATCCGTCTCATATCTATTCAGCTTTCCAGTTATTTCAGTTTATTCCAGTTTTCGTTCAGATTTATCAGTTGCTTTTGTATTAGTGACATCTTTGTATTTAAGATTTCTGTTGTATTTTATTTTAGACTCTGATGTTTATATAGTAGCTTCATGAACTACTGTTTATCTATTCCGTTGCTTATTGTTATATTACTCTGTGTCTGTGATTCTGTGATTGATTTATTTACTGTATATGCTAAGTTTTTCCAAATATAAATTAACAATCTGTTGTTTTGAGCAATTCAAGTCTGACATGAGTGGATGATTGTCGATTTGAACGGTTCGAAATACCAGGTCATTACACCTTCACTTGTCCATTTGCCTACGGGTGTGCTACTACCGAACGGTTTTTCTTAATTTTATACTGATTGCAAAAATCTTTGAACTCGGTACTCTCAAATTGAGTCCCATTGTTAGTTCTAATCTTCTATGGAGCTACATATCTACGTATAATATTCTTTATCACAAAGTTGACCACTTTCTCATTGTGATCATGGCAAGTAATTTTGCTTCATCCCACTTTGTGAAGTAATCCACCGCAACGATAGCGTACTTAGCTCCTCCTTTCGACATCGCTAACACACCATTTATATCAATTTCCCAAACTGTAAATGGCTATGGGATAACCATTTGTGTAAGCTCTGTGGATGAGGCTCATGGAATTTTTGCAAACCTCTGGCACCTATCACACCGTTTGGTGTAATTAGTAGCATCATGGTTTATAGTTGGCCAGAAGTATCCATAGCGAATGATTTTCTTCGCTAAGGTCCGCCCCCGGTGTGATCACCACAGCTACCCTTATGAATTTCCTTGAGAATTTTCTTACCACATCCTTGGTTACACACTGAAGTAGGGGGTTGGGAAACCTCTCCCATATATCACTCCTTCTTACATTATGAATTATGGCACTTCATGAAGGAGTTTCCGCTGTGCATTTCTTCCTTCTAGGAGAGTTCCCTTCAGCAAATAATCCTTTATCGGAGTCATCCATGACTCCTTTTCCTCCTCGGCCTCAAAGATCTAGTCGACATCTATCCAGTCGATGCTTAGAGCTGGTAAAACCTCTATTGGAACCAATCCCATCAATTATGCATCTCCAGAGCTGGCTAACTTGGCCAGTGAATCAGCCTTTGTATTTTCCCCTATATAGATGTGCGTAATGGTGTAATGCTCTATATCTTTCAATAGTTCTAGTGTCTTTGTTAGGTAAGGTGCAAGTCTCGCACCCTTAGCCTAGAATTCCTTTTTTACCCAGGAGACCACCAACTAGGAGTCAATAATACATGCATCATCCTCACCATTAGTTCTTCCGCTATCTTAAGCCTTGCTATTAATGCTTTATATTCAGCCTCGTTGTTCGTCGCAGGAACTCTAGCTTCAATGCATAAAAAATTGCCCGTCCTTCTGGGTTTATAAGTACCACACCTGCTCTAGAGTTATGTTCATTAGAAGCTTTGTCTACGTATAATTTCCACTAGGAAAGTGGGACCATATCATCTTCCTCTTCTCTATCCCAAACAGTAAATTTAGTGATGAAATCTGCTAATGCTTGTCCGTTTATCACCCTTCTCAGATGGTAAGTGATATCATATTGGCTCAACTCGATGTTCCCTTTTAATAATATTCCCGAAGTCTCATGTCAGTGGAATACTTGCTTTAATGGCTAATCTGTCAATAACTTTATTAGGTGAGCTTAGAAGTATGGTCGTAACTTCCTTAGAGCAATTAACAAGCAATGAGAAACTACTTGCTGATGTAGTATACTAGCCTTTGGATTTTGTCTCCTCACATACCTAGGCTACACCCAGTGCATGAGCAGATACTGCTAAGTATATGAACAAGTCTTCACCTTCCAAAGGCTTCGATAGGATCGATGGTCTTTCCATGTGATTCAGCAATTCCTAGAAAGTGTCTCGGCATTCCTTCTCCAGACAAACTTTTCTTTCTCCTTTTTTGAGGACATCAAAGAACAATATACACTTATCAGTCTCTTTTGAAATAAATCGACTCGGTACAGCGACTTTACCATTCAAGCTCTGCATCTTCCTCATTGTCCTTATGGTGGTCACGTGTTTCAAGGCATGAATCTGCTTCGGATTAGATTCAATGCCCTTTAAATTCACAATAAATCCTAAGAATTTGCCCAATGCCACTCTAAAGGAATACTTCAATAGATTTAATTTCATCATGTACCTCTGTAGCACATCGAACATCTCTGAAAGATCTTCTATATGGCTCATCAACAGTCGTGACTTTACAAGCATATCATCTGCATACAATTCTGTTGTCCATGTGATCTGGTCCTTGAACATGGCATTCACCAATCTTTGATAGGTAGCTCTAGCGTTCTTCTGACCAAACGACATTACTTGATAGTAGTACAGTCCTAAATCCATTATAAAACTTGTGTTCTCTTAGTTTGGAAGGTGCATTGCTATCTGGTTATAGTCTGAGTAAGCATCCATGAAAGAAAGCGGCTCGTGTCTGAAGGTCCCGTATGCCAACTAGTCGATTCTAGGCAGTGGGAAGCTGTCCTTCGGGCATGCTTTATTCAAATATGAGTAATCAATGCATGTCTGCTACTTCCCTCTCAGCTTTTTGACCAGCATGGGGTTCTATACCCATTCAGGATACAATGTGTCGCAGCTAAAGCCATTTTCCTTCAGCTTACCCACTTTCTCTTTCAATGCAGCAGATCGCAACGGACCTAAGCTGTATCTTTTTGTTACACAAGAGTCTGTTTTTGGTTCACATTCAATGCATGGCATGCTACCTCCAATGATATCCCATACATATCCAATTGCATCAATGGATGCATATAGGTTTGCTCGGAGAAAACCAACAAAATCCTTTCTCATTTTGACATTGAGCCGCGATCCGATCTTAAGGACCCAGGTAGGATCATCCAATCGTATGGGACGTTGATCGTCAGCTCAGTTGGTGCTGCTCGCACTTCCTCTGACTGCTTCCAGGGATCCATAGGCTTAAATAACTTGCAATGATGCCCGAGATGGGGCTTGGACATTGATTGCTATGCATTTACGATCTTGATGCAAAGTGATTTCCTTGCACCCTTCCCTTTCTCCATTACTTTGTCTCTCTGAGCTTAGCAAAATAACATTCTCGACCAACGCCTTAGTCACCTCGAATAGCTCTAACCCCATTCTCCATAGGGAACATCATCATCAAGCGCCAAGGAGCAAGTGCTACTCTGAAACTAGCTAGGGCCGGTCGGCTCGACATTATACGTCGAGAATTCATCAACTATTACAAACTTCTAAACGTGCACGATCTTGCGGTCTCCTTCTCCTAATTCCACGGACAAGTCGATAATCCTGATGAGCTCTATCGCCTCTTCGATAAATCCTTGAATCCTGGATTTACAAGGCTTGATGTCCTTCATCCAAACAAAAGTCCTTTTGAATACAATATTTACCGAGTTTTCATAATCCACTAAGAATCTGTGCATAGTTGCTAGGCCTACAACGAAAGTTATTACCATGAGATCAAAGTTGGCGCTTCAATCTCATCAGAATCCTTATTATGAAAGATTATATCATCGATCAAAGTTTGCCTATACCACGAATATAAAGTGTGGCCATTTCAAGGATGGAAGCTGGAAAAGACCGAACTACGCTGCCAAATGTAAAAGGTATACCACATCACAATTTGGAAGCATTCTCTTAATAGTGAAGGAGTATAATGTATTACATTAGCAGTTTGGGGCAGGGTGGTTCTGCACCAAGGAAAGGTGGGAATGAAACCTAATATAAGACGATTAGATAGGACTCGGGGAGAGCCCGGGGATACTAAGAGAAATAACTCCCCTGCTAGAGGTAGGGTTGGAAATGCTATTGACGTCGGGGTGGGGACGCTCACTCGAATGCTCACCTAGGGAAGGTGAGGAGAGGCATTCAACTTCCAAGAGACTATGGTGGGATGATTCTATGCAGTTTCAAACAAAACAAATGTTTGGGGACTTCGGGTAGCTATTTCATAGTAGTGCAGACTATAAGCAAGGACTACATGTGGTTGTTTCTTTGTGGTCCAGAGCTTAACAAATAAATGAATTTAAAAGAATACTACAGTGGGCCGAGTCTATACAGTTTAAATTTAATGAATAAATTAAAAGATACTATAGGGGATTGAGTATATGCAGTTTAATGAATGAATTTAAAAGAGTACCGTAGTGGGTTAAGTCTATGCAGTTTAAATTTAATAAATGAATCTAAAAGAATACCACAAAGGGCTGAGTCTATGCACTTTAAGGTTAATAAATGAATTTAAAAGAATACTGCAGGGGGCTGAGTCTATGCAATTTAGGTTTAAATGAATGATCTAAAGGATACAGCAAGGGGTTGATTCTAGGCATTATCAGACTAAAGACTAATCTAAAAGGGAAACTGTGTGGGGCGCACAGAAGTATTAGGAAATCGCATAAGAGCGCATAAGGCACAGTAGTGAATTTGAACTATGTAAACAATGATAGTTTCATTTATGATGTTATGGATAGCGAGGGAAAACCCGTTCCATGTTGTACGGCGTGGTCACACTTTATATTCGTTTCGGGAAAGTATTATTCACACCAAACTTTATATCTGACCCTTGTTCTTATTATTGTTTTCCTCATAAACTCATTGGTAGGCATTTGAATAGGTTGAGTTTATGGGATTAGACAGGTGTTAACTGGGTCTTTATCTAAGCAGAATTCAATCAAAAGTAGATAGTCGAGACGAAGATGAAACAACTTGAGAGATTGGGAATACGATCAGAAGAATAAGAGAGTTATACTCAAGAAAAACCATCAAGTTTGGAGCTAAGGAAACCAATCGGTATCGAGAGGTTTCCTTTTGGTACCAAGAAGTTTTTCTTCCTACTTTGGCACTACAAACTCCATACACTTCATACTGTACTCCAACCTCTCATGGTCAAATGCTTTTCTAGAAGAATAGACGAGTAATTCCTAGGATTGATGAGAAGAAAGCAGGATAGTTCAAGTGTTATCGGGAAAATTGTCGGAATCAACTCAAAGTCTATGGAGAAGAGCTTGAGACGCAACAAACAGGAGATAGAAGGATGACATAAGTGAAAAAACCAAATTTGCACATAGCAACACTACTCAGTACCAAGAGGTTTTTATGGCCCATGGGCCCCATGAGTTCACTTGTATTACATTGGGCATGCCTATGGACTTTAATACAAGTGGGCTCCTGAACCTATGTAGTTGTTTCTCTATAAATATCAACCCTATTGCAACTAAAGAAGGACCTTCACTCTGATCTTAAACTATGCTCCTTCTTCATCTCCTATCTCTCTCTCACAATAGTCACCTAGACAGATACTATTAGTAGTTTCAAGCTTACAAACCTATCAATCCCTTGTACTAGTGACTTGAATTCTCTCTTAAATCCATAATCAGTAAAACTATAAATTGGACGTAGGCTAAAGATTGCTGAACCACTATAAAAATCTTGCGTCTCTCTACTTTTCTATGCTTTTCTACATTTTCTTGTTATTTTTACTAGACCTAATCCTACAGCATGTCATATTTGGGTGTTGTGTCACTTTTGACTTCAACATTTTGGTGCTTGCACTGAGAAAACTGAACCCATGGTTAGATCTAGCTTTCTATTATGGATTTGGGGAGATCCATTGGTTAGATCTAGAAGTTATGCTTAAAGGATTTAGATGCTTGCTATTGCGAATCAATAGCATCTAGAAGAGGAAGATCATCATTTGGAACTATGTCAGTAGTGATGAAGGGAATGCTCACCAAGTAGAAATTAATAACCAACAACCGATATCAGGCTCATCTGCTCAACAAACGTTGTCACAAGAATTGAATTTGATAAGATGCTGCAGGAGTTAAACTAGAAGATGGTGGATACTCAAAACACTTTGATGGATAAGATGGAAGCTCTTCTAACCCTAATAACCAGGAGGAATAGAAGGGAAAATTTGATCAATATCAGAACGAGAAAAATCCTCTATTTTTGTCAAAAAAAGAGAAAGAAAGCAAAAACAGAGGGAAGGAGTTAGTGGAATTGCTGAAAGACTTACATGAGGAAGCAGAAGTCTTCCCCCCACAAGAAAACAACTTCGTACCAAGAGGTTACCTATCGATATCGAAAGGAATTTAAGAGAGGAAAGGGGACAAATAATTGATGCTATGGAGGTTTCTAACTCTGAAGATGGCCTATAGCTGGATAGTGATGATTACGAGTTCAACGTTGAAGATGGAGTTCATACAGCTGCAGCAAAACCAACCACACTTTGATGGAATACTGGAGGAGTTGTTTACCCAAAGACTGGTGAACCTAGACGTTAACGGGCAAGTTGAGATCATTTGCGGAGCCAAAAACTCAGTGTAGCCCCTGGTAGTCGACCTTTGTCAGTGAATAATATGTAACTGATATGGTTAAATAGTCGGTAAAGGAAAGCAAAGATAGGAAGAACGAGGAATGAGGTTCCACACCAAGTAGAACTCCATTCACGGGAGATATCCTAAGAGAAGAGTATCTTAGGAAGTTTACGATGCCAATAATGCCCTCATATAATGGAACTACCGATCCTAGGCAGCACTTACTTAAGTATGTATGGCATATGGATGGTGCTAGCACGATAGATCTTGTTTGATACAGATGCTTTCCCATCTTCTTAAAAGAAATTGCAGCGATGTGGTTCACAAGGCTTGCGTCGGAAACCAGATCGACCCTTAAAGAATCGGTTAATTCCCTCCAAGGAAGTTTGGATGTATTTGCTCAGATGCATTCGGATATGTGCATGATACCGCCAGAGATAGCATGTCATGCACTGAACATCGACCTAGAGTTTACACCAGTAAATCAAAAAGGGCACAGTCCGAGTACGGAGTGATCCGCTACGTTGAGGGAAGAAGTAGGTAAGAGTTCACTAATGGCTTCATCCACGATGCTCTTTACCGATAATGGATATCGAATCCTGTGCTAGTCAAGAAGTCGAATGGAAAATGACGAGCATGCATCGACTATTCAGACTTGAATGAAGGTTTCCCAAAGGATAGCTCTCCTCTACCCGTGATTAATCAAATCAATGACAAGACTGCAGGACGAGAATGTTATGTTTCTGAGCCTGGAATGGCTAAGCGATAGAAGAAAGGGAAATGATGCAGTCCAGGTGCTGTTGTGCAATCTCATAAATATGGACCAGCAACTTGCAGTGATGCTGCTTCGTTTGGACTTATCTAACTTTCTTTCACAAATAAGCCACCCAAGGATGCTGGGGGCAATGCAACAAGGCAGGACTTGCCACTTCTCTCGTTCGTGAATGAAGTCAGCTTCTTGAACTAGCGGAACTATGTTCTCACAAGAAAGACCCTAATGCCACATGATCACCGGTACGACCGGGAGCATACTCATTTGGCCTAAACTAACAGACGAGGAGCATGCGCCTAAGGGTTAATTTGACAAATTGACCCCTGATCGTTTGAGTACCGGCATTGCCCGGAGATAGGCGGTGTCGAGAAGGTCTAAACTGCTAGATCAACTAGAAAATTGACCCTCCAACCTTCTAAAACCGGCATTGTCCGTAGATAGGCGATGTCAGAAAGGTCCAAACCCTGGGTTGATGAGGAATCGAATCTCAACATTTTGAAAACCAGTGTTGCACGGAGATAAGCGACATAGGGAAGGTCCAAACCGCTGGTCGATAGGGAAAATCAACCCACCTTCTGAAAACTGGCATTGCCTAGAGATAGGCAATGTCGGGAAGGTCCAAACCGCCTGGTCAATGGGAAAATCAACCCCAACCTTCTAAAATCCAGCATTTCTCAAAGATAGATGATGTCGAGAAGGTCCAAACCATGAGGTCGATGGGAAAATTGACCCCCAACCTTTTGAAAACTGGCATTGTCCGGAGATAAGCGACGTTGGGAAGGTCCAAACCGCTGGGTCGATGGGAAAATTAACCCTCAGCCTTCCAAGAGCTGGCATTACCTGGAGATAGGCAATGTTGGGAGGTCCAAACCTTAACCTCTAAGATTCTGGCATTGTTTAGATATATGCAACATCAGGGAGGAGAGTCACATGCTTTAGGAATTTGTCATTACCCAAAGATAGGCGATGACGAGAAGGTTTCCTTATTCAACCTTCAGGAATTCGTCATTGCCTGAGATAGACTACAATGAGAAGTTTCCCTATTCAACCGAATCTTCAAGAATTCATTATTGCCCAAAGATAGGCGACGAAGAAAAGGTTTCCCACTCTAATCTTCACAAATCTGGCATTGCCCGGAAACTGGTAACGTCAGGTAAAACTCCAACCTTTGTGAGTCTGACTTTGCCCGGAGACTGGCAACATCAGAAAGGTAAAACTACAACCTCTAGGAATTTGGCATTGCCCAAAGACTGGCAACGTTAGGAAGGAAACCTGTACAATGGTTAATCAGACGGTTCAACCCTGAATTGCAGGAATCGATTGTTGCCCAGAGTCTCGCAGCACCAAAGGAATGCTCAGAATCAGGCAATTAAACTGTCAATTCCCAAAGACAGGAACTGACGTACGAACTAGGTTTCCACAACCATGCTAGCGGCCTAGCTGGATATGCTTGGCCGAGGATAGGCAAGGTTAGTCGTAAGAACCCAGGACAGGAATTATCGGACTCCCTCAGTCCAAGATCAGGATGAGGAGAGCATAAACAGAATGAGGGAAAATGAATAATTTTCACCACAATCGTTAATTCCTATTGATGCCACGAGTTCGGCAGTTGGGAAAATAGGTCCTATAAATAAGATTTGGTTCATGGCAAGGATATATATAATAGGAAAAAAATGTTACAATTGATGATTTCCGAAGATAGGGAGCCACATGAAACTTTCCCCATTTGCAGCAAAAAATCAATCAAGGAAACTCGACCTAACAGGAATAGCTACGCTAGAGTCAATCAGAGGAATCTGTAACAACTCGTATTTTACATATCGAATGATCGTAAAATATTTCTGTTTTATTTATATGAGGTCGTATGATTATATAATTTTAGGATATGACACTTAGGGACATTTTACACACTTGGGAATTTTTACCGAATTTCTATGTGACCATTTTGATCTTGATTGGTAGGAGTCGAAATAGGGTCTTAAACCAGTCCCATTACTTCTAGATGACGATTTCCCTTTCCGTAGAGTGGTTATAATAGAAAAACGGACTTACGGTTAGGAAGTTATGCCTCTTTTAAGGTTTAAAAGCTGCTGGCCAGAATTAGGGTATAATTAAATAAGCCCATTAATAAGCCCATTAATCTAATTGGAGAATCATTATAAATAGAGGGCTAGAGAGTCAAATCAAAACTTTTCCCTCTCAACCCAAATCAGGTATTGTTATCCCGCCTTTTGGAAAGGCCGTGACACCAAGTACTTGACTAGAAACCAATGACGGTTCGTCTTAGAGAGCGGTTATACGCAAGCTCACTATGGATATCGATGAATTTTGTCCGAATCCGAATCAAGCTACAATCGATATGACACGACGAGCGAAGTCGTGAAAGTTAACGTTCCAAATTTCAAGTCAATCCGAGTTCGTATGCTCAAGTTATGATCGATGCAAGTTGAAGGAAGTAACCATAATTCGTATCCATCAGAGGAGTATGTCTTGTTCGAATCGATCGGCCAATCTCATGTTCGCATCGATCAGCTAATCTCTTGTTCGTATCGATCAAGGATACTCCCTTGTTTGTATCCATCAGGTAGCTGTTGTTCGAATCCATCGAGTTCCAGTGGTTCATATCCATCAGGGGAGTATGTTTCGTTCGTATCGATCAGCAACCCTCTGTTCGTATCCATCGGATGACCGCTGTTTCGTATCCATCGTGGGACCTCTGTTCGTATCCATCGATCATTGCACTATTTGTATCCATCACAATATTGCTTGTTCATATCCATCACGTCGAAGTGACTTTGATCGATACGAACAAGGGCTACCTTCATCGATTCGAACAGAGCCACCATCATCGATACGACCAAGCCATCTCCATCGATTCGAATAGGACATGCTACAGATCGATACGAAAAAGCATGCTGTTGATCGACTTGAACTGGGCAACGGATTTCGATACGAACGAGGTGAAGTTCAAGGACGACTTGATCAACTCGGCGAAGAATGTGGATCGATACGAAGAATGCATGCCACGTCACCACCTGATCACACGCAACCATCGATTCGAAATGATCGATTCGAACGAAACAACCTGTCGAGTAACTCCAATTCGAATCGATCATAACTCGAGATCCACAAGTCCAAATGCTATGAAATTTTCACAGGAGCTTACGTGCATGCTAAAGAATGTTCACACCAAATTTTGACTCCATTGGACGCAGTCTTGATCGATACGAAATTCGTTCGTATCGATCACGGATCGCGCCAAAACTTTGCGGGCTTGGTCGCGTGGGCCCGCTCACGTGCCAAAAGAAGTCTCCCAAGATCTGAGGGAAATATCAGCCTCATACTCCTATAAATAGGCCCCAGGGCCTACAGAAAAGGGATCTTTTGAATTCTCCAACGCCCAGACTCTGCCGGATTCAGTTCTAAAGTCCATTACTGCTGCTGCTAACGAATTTTACTACTGTAATCCATTGTTATCTGCTGTAACCCGTTGCAATCAATTGTAATCATCAAAGAAACATCAATAAAGCGATCAATTTCATAGTGGACGTAGGCAATACGTCGAACCACTCTAAATTCCTATGTTTCTGTGCATTTTTCATCATTTACATATCTGTTTTTGGAGTTTTTGTTAGATAATCCTCTTTTTCCATTTATTTTCTTCATTTTATCTCTTCAAAAACTTCTGAAGAGTGTTGTGCCCGTTTTTGGTACAAACAGGTCTAAACACTAGTTACCCCTAAATCCATTCTAATTCATCCAATTTTCTCTCTAAATCAAACTAGATTATTAATTGGTGATTAGATCGTCAATTTGTTTGATTTAGAGTGCTTTTCTTCACTGTTCGGATTAGATCTACAAACAAATTGATTGAATTAGGTAATTTTTTTTTTGAGCAACACGGTTGTGTAGCGTGGCACTACACAGCCGATTAGATATTATATAAATTAGTAAATATTGCGATCAACAAGCCTGATCGCTGGCCAAAAAGTATTGAGAAGCAGACAGAGTTATATAAACAAAATACATATAGTGGAAAAAAGCACAGTGATGAAAAGGCCGGAGCTAAGTCGCGGTTTAGTGGTGCCCACGATGCCTGTCAGGAGGAACTGCTGATGTGCTGCCCGAGGATTCCGCCTGTGGGGAGCTGGGGTGAGGAAGTCTCAGCCTGAACGGAGCGGAGAAGCTACGACCTGATATAGATGAGAAATGGTGAGTAATACGTCTACAGGTTTCTTCAAGGCTGGATATGGGCTTGCAGAATACACGTGCGTTGCGCTCGGCCCAGATCCACCAACTGAAAATAGCAACCGTGAGATCTATGTGGTAGTTGGGGGGGTTGTTCTGCCAGTGGTCGAAAAATGAGGTGAACGTGGGGATATGTCCGAGGATGTGAGCAGTTGTCGCCGCCCAGACCCTGACAGCAAAATCACACTCGAAGAAGAGATGTTGCAAACTTTCTGTTGAGGTGGAACATAGGACGCAGCTGGGGTCTACTACAATGTTATGGCGGAGGAGTCTGTCTCTTGTGTTAATTCGCCCATGGATGAGGCACCACTGCAGGAAAGCAAAGCGGGGCTGAATCATGCACTTCCAGAGTTTGGGGAAGGTGAATAGTCGTCCAGGGTTGTTTAGGTGGGCGTAGCAGGAGGCAACGGAGAAGCCGGATGAGGGGTTGGGTGCCCAGGTGAAGGAATCTGGTCGGGAGTTGAGATGGGTGTTGCGGAGAATTGAGGAGGCGAGGTGAATCTCGTTGAGGGTAGAGAGGTCAAAGTATGAAGCCGGGAGAAGCTGGGCTGGGCCCGAAGTGGAAATGTCGGAGATGGAGGTGAAGATATTAGTTGTGTGAGCGAAGAGGTTGGGGAGGATGGAGGAGAGTGGAAGTTGATTGTGCCAAGTGTCTAACCAGAAGAGACAATTAGCCCCGTTTCCCGGGTTGACGTGGAATAGCCTTTTGACGCGTGGTAGGGTCGAAACTACTCCAGACCAGAAGGGGGATGGTTTTATGCCGTTGGGGGCGTGGAGGACAAGGTGAGGGTTAGAGTGATAGTGTAGGGTGGTGATCCATGATTTCCAGAGGGTGGGGCCAGGGGTTAGGAATCGCCAGAGCCATTTGGCGAGGAGCGATAAGTTGAAGTCAATTAGATTAGTGATTCCAAGGCCACCGTTTGTCAGGGGAAGGCAGGCAGTTTGCCAGTTTACGAGCCTCTTTATGTTGCTACCGTTCCACAGAAAGGAACTTCTGATTGAATCGATTTTTTTGATTATCCAGGAAGGGAGTTTGTATAGTGACATCCAGTAAGTGGGGATCGATGATAGAACGGATTTAACGAGGACTAGGCGCCCTGCTGAGGACAAGGAATGGGCTTTCCATGAGTGGAGTCTTTTTTCTATCTTGGCGATGAGGGGGGACCAATCGGATCTATGCAATTTGGTTGGACGGATAGGGACACCGAGGTAGGAGATGGGGAAGTGTGTAATCTTACAGTTGAGCAGGCTGGAACAGGTTGGCCCGAGGTTATCAGCTTTACCGAGCATGATGATGGAACTTTTGCTAAAGTTAATGGACAAGCCTGATATGAGTTCGAATGAATATAGTGCTACTTTGAGGCAGTGGATGTGGTTGATCGTGGGTGATGCGAATAGGATGGTGTCGTCCGCGAATTGGAGGTTGGATATGGTTAGGTTAGAGTTGGGGAGGTTGATACCCTGAAAGATGTTGTTCGAAATTGCTAATTTGATCATGCGATTGAACACATCGGCCACCAGAACGAAGAGCAGGGGAGAAAGTGGGTCACCTTGTCGCAGTCCGCGGGCCGATTTGATTAGGCCCCCCGAGATCCCATTGATGGCTATCGAGGACATGCTTGAGTTGAGTATAGAGGATATCCAGTTACACCATTTTGTGGGGAAGCCTCTGTGTGCCATTAGCTCCCCTATGAATTGCCAGTTAACAGAGTCGAACGCTTTTGAGTAATCTAGTTTGAGTAGCATTCCTGGTGTTGAGGTCAAGTGGCAAAAGGAAATGATCTCCTGGGTCATTGCTACGCAGTCCATGATGTTACGGCCCGAGATGAATGCAGATTGCTCGATTCCAATAAGGGGGGCTATGACGCTCTGGAGGCGGTTGGCTAGGACCTTGGTTATGATCTTAAAGGTTGTGTTCAGGAGGCTAATGGGGCGAAAGGACGAGAGGGAGGTGGCGCCTGGGGATTTTGGGAGAAGAATGATATTTGCGTAGTTGATGCGGTCCACAGAATTTGGATTGGTATGGAATTCAGAGCACATTTCGATGATGTCGTTCTTGACGATTTCCCAGTAGTGTTTGAAGAAGAGAGGCCCGAAACCATCTGGGCCAGGAGCCTTATCGTCCGACATGCTTTTAAGCGCTGCCCAAATTTCTTCTTCAGTGAAGGGCTGGTCAATGGGGATGAGGGGGTTAACCGGGTAGATCAGATTCCAATCGATTGGGGGGAGAGGAGGGGGGTGAAGGCCAAGAATGGATCGGTAATGGTCGGTGAAGAGTTTGAGGATGGCCGATTGATCAGTGGTAGTGATGTTTTCGTGAGTGATTTCGGGGATGTGATTGGATCTACGTCTGCCGTTGGCAAGACGGTGGAAGTAGGCAGTGTTCTTGTCTCCGTCTTCGATCCATTTCGCTTTGGACCGTTGCTTCCAGCCAATTTCTTCTTGCAGTAGCAACCTGTCAAGGTCCGCTTCCAGCTCTCTCAGACGAGAGCGGTCCGGATCAGGGAGCGGGGAGGTTTCTTCCAGGATATTAAGGTCAAGAATCTCATCTTGGATGGCTGAGATGCGCAAACGAATGGAGCCCCAAACTGATTTGGCCCAGGGTTTGATGATTTTTCGGAGAGAGCGGAGCTTGGAGACTACCCTGGCTGTGGCAGATTGTATGGGGGAGGGCTGAGTCCAGATTTCTCTGATGAAGTTGTCGAAAGATGGCTCGAGGAGCCAGAGACGTTCGAACCTGAAGGGTCTGTTGTGGCAAGCTAGGGAACCCGTGTCTAGGAGGAGTGGGCAATGGTCGGAGATAACAGTGGCTAGGCCCGAGACGATGGAGAGGGGAAATAAGTCCTCCCAGGCTGGGTTGAAAAGGAAGCGGTCTAGTTTTGCGAGGGATGGGTCAGATCTGCGGTTTGACCAGGTGTAAAGGCGATTATTAATGGGTGGGTCAATTAGGGAGCACTGGTTGATGAACTGATTAAAGGCTTCGGAGTCTTGGGAAAGGTTGCCAGAGTTCCTTTCTGTTGGGGATTTGGTGGTGTTGAAATCTCCTCCAACGACCCAGGGGCCATTGATGTGTGAGGAGAAGGAGAGACAGTTTGTCCAGAGGTCGTTTCTATTTCGAGGGTTGTGTGGGCCATAGATATTTGTGAAGAAGAAGATTGTGTTAGTTTGTAAGTGTCGAAGGGCTACATGTAGGGCTGAAGTGTGGTAGAAAGTTTGGCAGTGGGACCACACGGATTCATTCCAGGCTGTCATTATACCGCCGCACGAGCCGACAGCATTAATGTGGGCCCACCCAGTTAGGAATGGCCCACCGATCTGTCTGAGTATGTTGGGGTTTGGGTCTGATAGTTTGGATTCTTGCAGGAAAAGAATGTCTACTTTGTGAGGGGATATGACAAGGCTAACAGCGTGTCTTTTGCTGGGGTCCCCCAACCCCCGTGTATTCCAGGATATTAGCTTCATTGGGAGAATGATAAGCGCTCCGATTCTAGTGCCTGCATGGAGGAGTAATGCTCTCCATGCAGGTTAACTCCCATGCAACGTGCCATTTTTTTATTTAAGCTTTTATTAAGTGACGAAAAGACAACGTGTTTAAAGAAACTACCAGGATGCGATGCTGCTCTGTCCAGTCTGGAGCTACGACGCACCGCTGTCGGTGTGATTGGCTGAGACCACTGTGCTACCGCTTGAGTGTCGGGCTGAAGCTCTTGATTTGTTCTAGGAGGGGCCACTTGACTGAGTTCCTCTGGGCTGTGGATAGGGAATTGAAGAGTGGGAGAGGGGGGGTCAGCTTGGAGTGGGGAGTGGAGGATCTGCACCGGAAGAGATTGGGTGTTTGTATGAGGGGCATGGTTGGGGGGAGGATGAGGAGGGACGGATGGGGGCGGAGTGGTTGGAATTTGCTGGAAGAGCGGGGATGAGAGGTCCAGGTCAGAGAAGGGGTCCCACCTGTGTTCCTGGACTGGCCATGGGTCCCAACCTCTTGGGCCCACCACCTCGAAGGATTGGTCGTAAATAAGGCCAGGCGCCGGTGGGGAGCCTGAGAAGATGGGGGAGTAGTTCAGGACGTCAAATCTTTCGTCTGACTCTAGGTCGTCTATCTGGATGTGTTGCTCGAAGATAGGGAAGTGCCTTTCGTAGTCGAAACCTAGCAGGTGGTTCTCTGGGCGCCTGTTCGGGTGCTCGTGTTCCCATCTTTCTATACGAAGGAGGTATTCAGTGTTGTTAAGGACCGAGACATAGGAAGATGGGGAGATGATGCCACTATAGAACTGGATTTGGATGTATAGAAAACGGTGGTCAAGCTCAGCCCATTCGCAATCGTCTTGAGCCAGGAATCTACCTACTGGCTTAACAGCTTCCGAAATGGCTTCTGAGTTGAAACGGAGTAGTTCAGGGAACCCAGAGATTCTTGCCCATGAAGGTGGGTCCAATGTCGGCGCGGGGCGGTCCAGCTCAGACCAGGGGTGGAATTGTATAGTTCCCGCGGTTGTAGGGATGGTCGATCTTTGGAGGATTTGGTCTCTGATAAGGAATGAGGGGCAGTAGAAGATGAAGCTGTTGTCGGATTGAAGCCAGAGAGGCCAGTCTCTGTGTTGGAATGTAGAGGATAGCGTGTGGCGGAGGGAGTCTAGGGACCAGGTGCCAGAGATAATGTTTGCGACGAGAAGTAGTGAAGGGTCTGCCATTGCGAAAGTTTTAGGGTTTGGAGATGAATAATGATGTTGTTTAGGGGTATGAGGTGGGCTATGAGGAGATGCAGGGGAAATGATTTGTCTAGGGGAGCTGAAGGGTTTCGTACGATCTGAGAGGGGATTGGACATTGGGGCCCAGCCGGCAGAGGGTTGTTTGTCCTTATTGGAAGAGGAGGGGACTTTGCTAGTTATTCGAGCCTGAGGCTGACTAGGGATTTTATTGGGACAGTGAGATTGTGGATGCCCGAAAAATCCGCACTTATAGCAAATCTTTGCATCTCTGCAAGACTGCGCCACGTGTCGGAGGCCTGCACAGCGAAGGCAACGGTTTTCTTTTTTTAGAAATTCAACCGTATGGCGCACATTTTTGAACTGAGGCAGTGGGTGACGTCTTCTGGCCGGGGGGTTGGGTAGGAGGGGGGAACGAGGAGCAGAGCTCGCAACCTGAGCATACGTTTTGGCAGGTATCTCGATGCATAGCGGCTGTTTGGATCCGGGTGGAGGCGGAGGGACTCGGGGTGGGAACTCTTGTTGGGTGGGGGCGCCAGGGGAGTTGGGGGATGAAGGGGACAGAATGGAATTGTATTTGCTGGGGACGAAGGAGATGGGGGGTGCGACAGGGAGGACTGAGGACGCCATTGTTGATATTTTGAAAAATGGAATTCATTGAATTAGGTAATTGGTGAGCGGTTTATGCCTTCTCACTATACTATGCATGTTTATATGGTAGAATTATATGATTTAACATGTTTTATATTAATGTTTTTGCTATAAAACCTTTTTTAACTCTAGTTACATGTTAATCAATGCGTATGATACAGATTGATTGGAAATCGCCTTTGTTTATGTTCATATGTTCATGCTATATGTAGATCTATGTTAGAGATTGACATATTTATCTTAAATCTATGGATTGCATGTTTGAATGGATGAAATTGCTTGTTATTTTATGTTTATATGATGTGATTTGATGTTGTTTTTAGTGTTTTGGATGTTTAGAAAGATAGGTAGTAGAATTGAGCATATCAGAGGAAAAGATGGTTGGAATCAGCGAAACTTGAGAGGAGACTCGGAGTATGGGAAAAGCATAAGGTTCAACTTGCGAGCTCCAATTCATTAAGTACACATGTCGACACTGACATAAAGAGCTCGGCATTGACATGTTTAGATTGGTCCTATGGATTGGCAACTTTGGGGAGGCCAAGAGTAAGGCCAGTGGAGGTTGCCCAAGGTAATGGATTGGTGATTGGCTAAGTGTTGGAGGCTATGACGACTTGTTTCTAAAACATGGAGTTGAGTGCTTTGAAGAGAAGACTTGTTCCTATGACGACTTGTTTTAGGTTGATAGGTCAGGGTCAAGGCACTTAAGCATGGAGTACTGGAAGCAAGGAAGGAGTAGAAGAAAACTCAGCCACTAGTTCGCTAAGTAGAGAAATCGACACCGACATTAGGAGGTCGGTACCGACTTGTCATAGTGAGTCCAATGGGAGAGGAACTTGTCCTACTCAAGGTTTTATGCTTTGCTTCTTATTATCTCGGGTACTCTTAAATGAGTAGAATAGATAACATGTCTAGGTGACGTAGTGGCTGTTCGGAGGACGAGCTGGATAGAGTTATCTTGTATTATGTACATATATGGAGTCTACGCTTTTTCCACTATGCAGCACCAGGGAGCCTTAGTAGTGTCTGCTTACTATTTGTATTGGAGATAGTTCTTGAGTCTGTTTCTATTGTATAAACTCCATTATTTTTGTATAACTCTGTGGATATTATACTCTGATGATGATTCGTTCGCATTGTTATTACTATCTCTTTTGTTGTATATGTGATATTATATTTTGTACATGCGTTGTCATATATACAATAGGTTATATGCTACATTGTTTATTCTAAACCCCGATGATCGTGCTATATCGGCCGGGCATGAATGCAACACACTATTTATACTCTAGTAGTGCTGGTGGTATAGAGCGGTCATCACATTTGGTATCAGAGCTTTGGTTACGTGATTAACCTAAGTTGATATCGTAATCCAATAGAAATAAGGAAGGAGTTATCGCCTTAGACTGGACCTAGAGTGTGCATATATACGAGAGAGTGCGTACTTGTTATAAATTTGGTTTTCCAAACTATATAGTAGTATAGTATAAGTCGCATGCATATGAGCACTATAGACACAGTTTTCTTTATGAGGGACTGATCATTCTTGTTATAGATAAGAATGAACCAGTATACAAGAAATGCTATGAGATCTTTTTTAGGAGTTGAAGAGGAAGCAAGATCAGGACCTGCTACACCTGATTTCCAAGCTATGTTCAATGTTGTGATGGCAACGGTGATGAGGAATGCTCCATGTGGGGTAGTTGGAGGAGGTGCTCCAGTGCAAGCGCCTAGGGCTAATTTTACTAGATTGAGCAAGGATTATTATACCCTTGGAGGAAATTCATTCCAGGGGACAGAGTCAGCCCTAGAAGTATATGACTAGTTGGATACTTTTGAGTGCATCTTTGGTGATATGGAGGTGGAAGATGCTACGAAAAGAAAGTTGGCTTTGAGACAGCTTCAGAGCCAAGCTATGAATAGGTGGAATGCTGACACTATTGCTGCTCTAGAAGACCAATTTTCTTGGGATCAATTTAAGATGAGGTTTGAAGAGAGGTTCATTCTGACTACTAAGAAGTCGGTATTGTTTAGGAAATTCGCTGATCTTAAGCAGGGATAGATGACAATTTTTGAATATGTGGCAAAATTTGATGCTTTGTCTAAGTACGCGATATCATTCATTGATACTCCCTTAGGGAAGAATGAAAAGTTCCTCATAGGATTAGATGATTATCTTAGGGAGAAGCTAGCAAACCATATTGATGAGCCGTTTGAGAAGGTGCTGAAGAAGGCGCTTCGCCATGAGAACCTATATCCCAAAGCAAGGACTGCTATTGCTGTTTCTACTGAAAAGGAGGAGCTAAAGCCGCAGCAAGGCGGTGAGGGAAAGAAGAAGTGGAATAGAAAGAGAAAGTAGCTCCAGGGCAAGGGTGGCAAGAAGAAGGGTAACTGGAAACTCATTTGTTATGGGTGTAAAGAGAAGGGTCATTTAATCAAGGATTACAAAGTGAGTGATAAGAAGAAATGCTACAACTGCGATAAACCAAGGCATTTGAAGAAAGATTGTCTAGAACCGTTAAAGGATAAGCAGATAGTGAAGGCATATGCTTTGGATGCAGTCTTGATTTCATCGAGTGCTTCCTCGGCGAACGAGAAGAGGAAATGGGTCGTCATTCAAGGTATGCTTTCTATTGGTGATTATCCTGTTCGAGTTTTGTTCAATACCCATGCTTCACATTCATTCATATGTAGTGATCTAGTAAACAGATCGGGATTAAGACCCAAGATAATAGACCGGCCTTTGATCTGAACAAACTATGTTAGAGGCTCGACTAGCCTGTGCATGGTTTGTAGCGTTTTAGTTTTATCGAGTCATGGATGCTCTTTTGTTTACGATTGCTTTGTTTTGAATTTCATTGGGTTCGGGATTATCTTAGAAATGGACTGGCTAAAGAACTATGTGGCTATAGTGGATTGCGAGAAGCTATTGGTGATAATCGAAGATGTGGATGGGCGAATGGTAGCGATTAGATACCTATCAGAGAATGGGGTGATGGTTGGCTTTCTATATACGTTTGAGGTTCCACAGAAGGGGTTGTCATCTGTGCCGATTGCTAGAGAGTATCTGGATGCCTTTGAGGAAGCGACTGGATTGGCGCCGCATAGAGAGATCGAGTTTCGAATTGACTTGGTGAAAGAAGTTAGATCTATAGTTATACCTTTAAGGCGTATAACATCCAGAGAGTAGAAGGAATTGGAAGTGCAATTGAATTACCTATTGAGAAAGGGGTTCATTCAAAGAAGCATATCTGAGTGGGACGCACCTGTAATATTGTGACTAAGGTGGATGACTCTTTAAGTTTATGTGTGCATTATCGTGAGCTGAATAAGTGACAAAGAAGAACAAGCATCCACTCCTGCGTATTTATGACTTGTTCGATCAGCTTCATGGTGCGAAGGTGTTATCTCAAATGGATTTTCCAACAAGATTTCACCATCTTATTGTAGTGAAAAAGATGTGCATATTACTGCATTTCGTACGCCGTCGGGTTTTTATGAGTGGTTGGTGACGCCATTTGGGTTGACCAACACTCCGGTATACTTTATGAATCTCATGAATTGAGTTTTCAAAGACCAACTGAATAATTTTGGAGTTGACAGTATACACAGATGCATGTAGTGCTGGATTGGAGGCGGTTCTGATGCAAAAATTAAAAGTTGTTGCCTATACTAGTCGACAGCTAAAGCCGCACAAAAGGAATTATCCAACTCATGATTTGGAGTTAGCAGTGATTGTTTTTGCTTTGAAAATGTGAAGGCGCTATCTTTTGGGAGAGAGGTTTGAGCTGTTTATGGCCCACAAATCCTTTAAGTAACTTTTATCTCAAAAGGATCTCAACCTACGTCAGCAACGGTGGTTGGAGTTCTTGGCCTCTTATGATTTCGGTATTTCCTATACACCAGAAAAAGGGAATGCAATCGCTGATGCGCTAAGTAGAAGACATGCAAATTTAGGAGCAATGTTCTTTGAATGGAAGCAGATCAAGTTCATTACTGGATATGATTTCATACCTCATTGCAAGCTACAACCAAAGGTGTTTACAAGTTTGTCGGTTTGACCTACTCTTGTTGAAAGGATCGGTGCTAGTCAAAAGTGAGATGCTAGACTGGTGGAGATCATAGCGAAGATAATAGAAGGAGTAGAATCTGAAGACATGAAGAAATACAAACTCGACCAAGAGGGTTGGCTTCGTAAGGATGGAAGACTATTTTTTCCCGATGTTGATGGGTTACGAGATGAAGTGTTATAAGAGTGTCACCATTCTAGGTTAATTATTCATCCCGGTAGTAACAAGATGTACCGAGATATGAAGCGAACCTATTATTGGGAAGGCATGAAGAGGGATGTTGGAGCATTTATCTCTAAGTATATTAATCGCCAATTGGTAATGGCAGAGCAAAAGGAACCTAGTGGATTGTTGCAACTATTAAAGATTCCTAAGTGGAAATCGGAGCAAGTACTGATGGATTTTGTGGATGGATTACCGAGGACTCGAGCAAGGTGCGATGACATTTGAGTCATAGTATATCGATTGACTAAGAGTGGGAGGTTTATACCCATCAAGTCAAGTAGAATGGCATCCAAGCTAGCGGAGTTGTATGTAAAGTGGATAATATGATTTCACAGTGTGCCGAAGAGCATTGTACGTGACCGAGACCCATTGTTCACTAGTGGGTTTTGGAAGAGCTTACGGGAGGCGTTAAGGATTGAGCTGCACCTTGGTACAACTTATCACCCACAAACGGAAGGGAAAATCGAGAGAGTAAATCGTATATTGGAAGATCTCTTATGAGCATGCATTATAGACTTAGTGGATCGTAGGACGATCATTTGCATTTGATAGACTTTGCATACAACAAAATTTATCAATCCAGTATTGGGATGGCTACATATGAAGCATTGTATGATATACCGTGTAATGCTCCTTCATGTTAGGGGGAAGCGGGCGAGAAATTGATACTTTGGCCGGATATGATTAGAGAGACATCGGAGAAGATTGGGATCATTCGGCCATGAATGAAAGCTGCTCAAGGTCAATAGAAAAGTATGCGGATAAAAGATGATGAGATTTGGAATTTTCGATTGGAGATATGGTATTTATGAACGTTTATCCTCTAAAGAATGTAGTTTGATTCAGTAGAAAGGGGAAGTTGGCGTCAAAGTTCGTAGGTCCTTTTTCGATAACCGAGAGGATTGGGAAGCTAGCATATAGGGTCAACTTACCTCAGAAAATGGCAGACATACACCACGTTTTCCATATCTCTTATCTATGAAAATTGGTGCATGACTCGGGCATGACGATTACAGTAGATCAGCTAGAAGATCTTCAGGTAGAACCAAAAGTTTCTATATCTCGTAAGCTACTTCGTATTGTTGGGTACGATACGAAATAACTTAGGAGAAAGATGGTGAAACTAGTTAAGGTACAATGGAGCAGAAGTGATGACGACTGTATGTGGGAGATGGAGAAGAGCATAAGGACTAGGTGTCCAAAGCTCTTTGAATGGTAAGACCTAACGTTTATCGTACTACTTTCACTATTGTATATTATATTAGATAAGTTAGTATTCTACATGCTAGGATAGATCACATATACTATTGATTGCATGGTTGCTTAATTGATATGTGTGACGGCTTTTTATAATTGGTAAGCATGCTGGATAACTATGGCTGCTTATACTTTGGCTTGTTTGGGGATTTCGGGGCGAAATTAACGACCCGTATTTTACGTATCGAAGGATCATAAAATATTTCTATTTTATTTGTATGAGGTCGTATGATTCTATAATTTTGGAATATGACTCTAAGGGACATTTTACACACTTGTAATTTTTTCCAAATTTCTATGTGACCATTTTGACCCTAAAACATTGTTTGGGCTATACATTATGATAGGAGTCGAATTAGGGTCTCAAACTAGTTCTCTTGCTTCAGGATGATGGTTTTCCTTTCCGTCGAGTGGTCATAATAGAAAAACGGACTTACGGTTGAGAAGTTATGCCTGTTTTAAGTTTTAAAAGCTACTGGCCAGAATTAGTGTGTAATTAATTAAGCCCACTAGTCTAATTAGAGAATCACTATAAATAAAATGCTAGAGAGTCCAATCAAAACTTTTTCCTCTCATTTCAAATAGCCTAACCTTAATTAGCCTTAAATCCATCCTAATTCATCCAAATTTCTCTCTAAATCAAACTAGATTGTTGATTAGTGATTAGATCGTCAATTAGAAGATAGAGATCATCAATTTGCTTGATTTGGGGTGCTTTTCTTCACTGTCCGGATTAGATCTACACACAAACTGATTGAATTTGGTGATTGGTGAGTTGTTTATGCCTTCTCATTATACTATGCATGTTTATATGGTAGAATTATAGGATTTAACATGTTTTAAATTAATTTTTTGCCATAAAACCTTTTTTATCTCTATTTACATGTTAATCAATGCGTATGATATATATTGATTGGAAATCACCTTTGTTTATGTTCATATGTTCATGCTATATGTAGATCTATGTTAGAGATTGACATGTTTATCTTATTTCTACGGATTGCATGTTTGAATGGATGAAATTGCTTTTTATTCTATGTTTGTATGATGTGATTTGATGTTGTTTGTAGTGTTTTGGATGTTTAGAATGATAGGTAGTAGAATTAAGCATATCGGAGGGAAAGATGGTTGGAATCAGCGAAACTTGGAGAGGAGGCTCGGAGTATGGGAAAAGCACAGGGTTCAACTCGCGAGCTCCAATTCATTAAGTACACATGTCGGCACTGACATAAAGAGCTCGGCAGCGACATGTTTAGATTGGTCCTATGGGTTGGCGACTTTGGTGAGGCCAAGAGTAAGTCCAGTGGAGGTTTTCCAAGGTGATGGATTGGTGATTGGCTAAGTGTTGGAGGCTATGACGACTTGTTTCTAGATCGTGGAGTTGAGTGCTTCGAAGAGATGACTTGTTCCTATGACGACTTGTTTTAGGTTGATAGGCCAGGATTAAGCCATCTAAGCATGGAGTACAAGAAGCAAGGAAGGAGTGGAAAAAAACTTGGCCACTAGTTGGCTAAGTGGATTAAATCGGCACCGATATTAAGAGGTCGGCACCGACTTGTCATGGTGAGTCCAACGGGAGTGGAACTTCTGAGGAATGGTGTAGAGGTTCTATAGATCGTGGTGGAGGTGTTGGCTCTTTTACATCAGGGTTGGATGGCGATGTTACAACATGATGAAAATTTAGAATCTTCGGATGTTCACTCGTACTAGGAGTAGTTTCGAAGATGGCAGCTCGATAATGGAGGGAGCCGCAAGATCAGGGAATGTGGAAGGATTCCTCATGAATAATGGAAAATGGATTGAGCAAGAAGGGCTCGGTGTCCAAAAGGAGCGTAGGAGGGCTTGAATAAGTGCGTGGTAAGGAATCGTTGATTCTCAGAGTATTTTCTTGTATACTCGAAGCAGGGGTATTATAAGTGGGGATGTTAATGGATTGGTAGCGACGATCCGAATACTATGAACCAGTGGATTTGGATCTAGTGTCCAACTTTGAGGCTAAGACACATATCGAGCTTTGGGCTATTTGATACAAGAGTATATAGAAAACCGGGATTTCCTTTAGTTCTTGGCAGTAAGGAGGCCATACGAGTTATCATATATTCATAGCACGGGGATTTGTGATAGTGAGTGTTGTTTAATGGATGCTATGACTCCTTTGGTTGCTTTCCTTTAGTTAGCTATCACTTGGGGGTATCATTGGGAGTAGGTACTGGAGTTAGGGATATCTGGACATCCACTATGGTATTTTGTATTGTAAATCTATGATATTGTAGAGTAGCATATTATACTGTTATGTGCTAACTTTTTGGTTGCTGGAACATGTTAGGTATAGTTCGTGTACTCTTGTTCCTTACCATATTTACCTGTATAGTATTTTGAGATTTATTTACCGCTCACACTAGACTGTTGTCTGACTCAAGGTTTTATGCTTTGATTCTTATTATCTCGGGTACTCTTAAATGAGTAGAATAGATAACAGGTCTAGGTGACACAGTAGTTGTTTGGAGGACGAGCTAGATGGAGCTATCTCGTATTATGTACATATTTGGAGTCTACACTTTTTCCACTATGCAGCACTAGGGAGCCTTAGCAGTGACTGCTTACTATTTGTATTTGATATAGTTTTTTAGTTTGTTTCTGTTGTATAAACTCTACTATTCTTGTATAACTCGGTGGATATTATACTCTGATGATGATTTGTTCACATTGTTTTTACGGTCTCTTCTGTTGTATATGTGATATTATATTTTGTTCATGCGTTGTAAGATATACGATAGGTTGTATGCTGCATTGTTTATTCTAAACCTTGATGATCATCCTATATCGGCCGAGCACGAATGCAACACACTATTTATACTCTAGTAGTGCCGGTGGTATAGGGTGGTTATCACATTTGGTATCAGAGCTTTGGTTACGTGATTAACCTAAGTTGATATAGCGATCCAATAGATATAAGTAAGGAGTTGTCGCCTTAGACTGGATCTAGAGTGTGCATATATACGAGAGAGTGTGTACTTGTTATAAGTTTGGTTTTCCAAACTATATAGTAGTATAGTATATGTCGCATGCACATGAGCACTATAGACACAGTTTTCTTTATGAGAGATTGACCATTCTTGTTACAGATAAGAATGAACCGGTATACAAGAAATGCTGTGAATCTGTTTCAGGAGTTAAAGAGGAAGAATGATCAGGAGTTGCTACACCTGATTTCCAAGCTATGTTTAATGTTGTGATGGCAACGTTGATGAGGAATGATCCGGGTGGGGTGGTTGGAGGAGGTGCTCCAGTGCAAGCGCCTAAGGCTGATTTTGCTAAATTGAGCAAGGATTATTATACCCCGGGAAGAAAGCCGTCAAAGGGGACAGAGTCAACCATAAAAGTATAAGACTGGTTGGATGCTTTTGAGTGCATCTTTGGTGATATGGTGGTGGAAGACGCTATGAAAAGAAAGTTGGCTTCGAGATAGCTTCAGAGCCGAGCTATGAATTGATGGAATGCTGACACTATAGCTACTCTAGAAGACCGGTTTTCTTTAGATCATTTTAAGATGAGGTTTAAAGAGAAGTTCATTCTGACTGCTCAGAAGTCGGTATTGTTTAGGAAATTTGCCGATCTCAAGCAGGGAGAGATGACAGTTTCTGAATATGTGGCAGAATTTGATGCTTTGTCTAAGTATGCGATATCATTCATTAATACTCCCTTGAGGAAGAATGAAAAGTTCATCATAGGATAAGATGGTTATCTTAGGGAGAAGCTAGTGGACCATATTGATGAGCCGTTTGAGAAGCTTGTAAAGAAGGCGCTTCGCCATGAGAACCTATATCCCAAAACAAGGACTGCTATTGCTGTTTTTACTTAAAAGCAGGAGCCAAAGCCGTAGCAAGGCGGTGAAGGCAAGAAGAAGTGGAATGGAAAGAGAAAGCAGTTCTAGGGCAAGGGTGGCAAGAAGAAGGGTAACTGGAAACTCATTTGTTATGGGTGTAAAGAGAAGGGTCATTTAATCAAGGATTACAAAGTGAGTGATAAGAAGAAGTGCTACCACTGCGATAAACCAGGGCATTTGAAGATAGATTGTCCAGAACCGGTAAAGGATAAGCAAACAGTGAAGGCATATGCTTTGGACACAGTCTCGATTTCGTCGAGTGCTTCCTCGGCGAACGAGAAGAGGAAATGGGTCATCATTCAAGGTATGCTTTCTATTGATGATTATCCTGTTCGAGTTTTGTTTGATACCGATGCTTCACATTCATTCATTTGTAGTGATCTAGTAGACAGATCGAGATTAAGACCCGAGATAATAGACCGACCTTTGATCTTAACAAACTTTGTTGGAGGCTCGACTATCCTGTGTATGGTTTGTAGCATTTTAGTTTTATCGAGTCATGGATGCTCTTTTGTTTGTGATTGCTTTTTTTTAAATTTCATTGGGTTCGGGATTATGTTAGAAATGGACTGGCTAAAGAACTATGCAGCTATAGTGGATTGTGAGAAGCTATTGGTGACAGTTGGAGATGTGGATGGGCGAACGGTAGCGATTAGATGCCTATCAGAGAATGGGGTGGTGTTTACCTTTCTATTTACGTTTGAGGTTCCACAGAAGGGGTTGTCATCTGTGCCGATTGCTAGAGAGTATCCGGATGTCTTTGAGGAAGTGATTGGATCACCACCGAATAGAGAGATCGAGTTTCAGATTGACTTGGTGAAGGAAGCTAGACATATAGTTGTACCTTTAAGGCGTATGACATCCAGAGAGTAGACGGAATTGGAAGTGCAAGTGAATAACCTACTAAGAAAGGGGTTCATTCAAAGAAGCATATCTGAGTAGGGCGCACCTGTAGTATTGTGACTAAGGTGGATGACTCTTTAAATTTATGTGTGCATTATCGTGAGCTGAATAAGTGATGAAGAAGAACAAGTATCCACTCCCGCGTATTTATGACTTGTTCGATCGGCTGCATGGTGCGAAGGTGTTCTCTCAAATGGATTTTCCAACATGATTTCACCAGCTTAGTGTAGTGAAGAAGAGTGTGCATACTATTACGTTTTGTACGCCGTCGGTTTTTTTGAGTGGTTGGTGATGCCATTCGGGTTAACCAACACTCCGGCATACTTTATGAATCTCATGAATCGGGTTTTTAAAGATCAACCGAATATTTTGCCCTTGTTTTCGTGGATGATATTTTGATCTACTTTAGAACTGAAGAGGAGCACAAGTCACACTTGAGAATTATGCTAGAGATATTGGGAAAGCACAAGTTGAGAGCAAAGTTCTCTAAGTGTCACTTCTAGCGGGGAATAGTGAGATTCTTGGGTCATATCGTTTCGGGATACGGTATAGCGGTGGATCCTGCGAAGGTGGCAGTGGTTCAAGATTGGAATCTATGCAAGAATGCTATGGATGTGAGGAGTTTTCTAGGATTGGCGGAATATTATAGATGCTTCATCAAGAACTTCTCGAAGATAGCAGTACCATTAACCAATGAGATAAAGAAGAATAAGACTTTTGTTTGGGATGCAAAGTGTGAGCATGCATTTGTAAATCTAAAAGAGAGGCTGACGAGTGCACCTGTGTTGACTATTCCAAGTGGGAACGAAGAGTTGACAATATATACAGATGCATGTAGTGTTGGATTTGAGTCGGTTTTGATGCAAAAAGGAAAAATTGTTGCCGATGCTAGTCGGCAGCTAAAGCCGAACGAAAGGAATAATCCAACTCATGATTTGGAGTTGGCGGTGATCGCTTTTGCTTTGATAATGTGAAGGTGCTATCTATTGGGAGAGAGGTTTGAGCTGTTTACAGCCCACAAATCCATAAAGTACCTTTTCTCTCAAAATGATCTCAACCTACGTCAGCAATGGTGGTTGGAGTTCTTGGCCTCTTATGATTTTGGTATTTCCTATACACCAGGAAAAGGGAATATAGCTGATGCGTTTAGTTGAAGACATGCAAATTTGGGAGCAATGTTCTTGGAATGAAAGCAGATATAGAGTACATTACTGGATATGATTTTAGACCTAATTGCGAGCTACAACTAGAGATGTTGACAAGTTTATCGGTCAGACCTACTCTTGTTGAAAGGATCGGTGCTAGTCAGAAGCGAGATGCTAGGCTGGCGGAGATCATAGCAAAGACAATAGTAGGAGTAGAATCTGAAGACACGAAGTAATACGAACTCGACCGAGAGGGTTGGCTTTGTGAGGATGGAAGTTTATTTATTCCCGATGTTGATGGGTTACGAGATAAAGTGTTATAAGAGTGTCACCATTCCAGGTTAACCATTCATCCTGGTAGTAACAAGATGTACCAAGATATGAAGCGAACCTATTATTGGGAAGGCATGAAGAGGGATGTTGGAGCATTCATATCTAAGTGTATGAACCGCCAATTGGTAAAGGCGGAGCAAAAGAAACTTAGTGGATTGCTGCAACCATTAGAGATTCCTAAGTGGAAATAGGAGCAAGTATCGATGGATTTTGTAGATGGATTGCCGAGGACTCGAGCAGAGTACGATGACATCTGAGTCATAGTAGATCGGTTGACCAAGAGTGCGAGGTTTATACTCATCAAGTCAAGTAGAACAACATCCAAACTGGCGGAGTTGTATGTAAAGTGGATAGTATGATTTCACAGTGTGCGGAAGAGCATTGTAAGTGACCGAGACCCATTGTTCACTATTGGGTTTTGGAAGAGCTTACATGAGGCATTAGGGATTGACCTGCACCTTAGTATGGCTTATCACCCGCAAACGGAAGGGAAAACCGAGAGAGTAAATCGTATATTGGAAATCTCTTGTGAGCATGCATTATATATTTTAGTGGATCATGGGATGATCATTTGCGTTTAGTGGAGTTTGCATACAATAGTAGTTATCAATCCAGTATTGGAATGGCTCCATATGAAGCATTGTATGAAAGACTATGTAACGCTCCTTTACGTTGGGAGGAAGCAGACGGGAAATCGATACTTGGGCCGGATATGATTAGAGAGACATCGGAGAAGATTGAGATCATTCGACAACAAATGAAAGCTGCTCAGGATCGATAAAAAAGTATTCGGATAAAAGACGATGAGATTTGGAATTTTCTGTTGGAGATATTGTATTTATGAAGGTTTCTCCTCTAAAGAATGTAGTCTGATTCGGTAGAAAGGAGAAGTTTGTGTTGAAGTTCGTTGGTTCTTTTTCGATAATTGAGAGGATTGGGAAGCTACCATATAGGGTCAACTTACCTCAGAAGATGGCGGACATACAAAACGTTCTCTCATATCTCTTATCTACGAAAGTTGGTGCATGACCCAAGCATGACGATTACACCAGATCAGCTAGAAGATATTGCGGTAGAACCAGAAGTTTCTATATCTTGTAAGCTACTTCGTATTGTTGGGTACGATACGAAATAGCTTAGAAGAAAGACGGTGAAACTAGTTAAGGTATAATGGAGTGGAAGTGATGACGACTGTACGTGGGAAACAAAGAAGAGCATGAGGACTAGGTGTTCAAAGCTCTTTGAATGGTAAGACCCAGCGTTTATCATATGTACTTACACCATTGTATATTATATTTGATAGGTTAGTATTCTACATGCTAGGATAGATCACCTATACTTTTGATTGCATGGTTGCTTGTTTGATATGTGTGATGGCTGTTTATGATTGGTAAGCATGCTAGATAACTATGGCTGCTTATATTTTGGCTAGTTTGAGGATTTTGGGGGCGAAATTCCTAAATGAGGGAGGAATTTAATGACCTGTATTTTACCTATCGTAGAATCATAAAATATTTCTATTTTATTTGTATGTGGTCGTATGATTCTATAATTTTGGGATATGACTCTAAGGGACATTTTACACACTTGTGATTATTTTTCGAATTTCTATGTGACCATTTTGACCCTAAAAACCTTGTTTGGGCTATACATTTTGATAGGAGTCGAATTAGGGTCTCAAACTAGTTCTCTTATTTAGGATGATGGTTTCTCTTTCCGTTGAGTGGTCATAATAGAAAAACGGACTTACGATTAGGAAGTTATGCCTGTTTTAAGTTTTAAAAGCTGTTGGCCAGAATTAGTGTGTAATTAATTAAGCCCATTAGTCTAATTGGTGAATCCTATAAATAGAGTGCTAGAGAGTCAAAATCAAAACTTTTTTCTCTCATTCCAAATTAGGCCTAAACCCTAATTAGCCCTAAATCCATCCTAATTCATCTAAATTTCTCTCTAAATCAAACTAGATTGTTGATTAGTGATTAGATCGTCAATTAGAAGATAGAGATCATCAATTTGCTTGATTTTGGGTGCTTTTATTTGCTGTCTGGATTAGATCTACACACAAATTGATTGAATTTGGTAATTGGTGAGTTGTTTATGTCTTTTCACTATACTGTGCATGTTTATATGGTAGAATTATAGGATTTAACATGTTATAAATTAAATTTTTTTTCCATAAAACCTTTTCTATCTCTAGTTACATGTTAATCAATGCGTATGATATAGACTGATTGGGAATCACCTTTGTTCATGTTTATATATTCATGCTATATGTAGATCTATGTTAGAGATTGACATGTTTATCTCATTTCTATGGATTGCATGTTTGAATGGATGAAATTGCTTGTTTATCTTGTTTGTATGATGTGATTTGATGTTATTTGTTAGTTTTCTGGATGTTTAGAAAGATAGGTGGTAGAATTGAGCATATCGGAGGCAAAGATGGTTGGGATTGGACGAAACTTGGAGAGGAGGCTCTGGAGTATTGGAAGAGCATAGGTTTCAACTCGCGAGCTCCAATTCATGAGTGCACATGTCGGCACCGACAAGCTTAGATCGGTCTTATGGTTTGGCCATTTTGGTGTGGCCAAGAGCAAGGCTAGTGGAGGTTGCCGAATGTGATGGATTGGTGATTAGCTAAGTGTTGGATGTTATAATGAGTTGTTTCTAGAACGTGGAGTTGAGTGTTTTGAAGAGAAGACTTGTTCCTATGATGATTTTTTTTAGGTTGGTAGGTCGAGGTCAAGGAATCTAGGTATGGAGTACTGGAAGCAAGGAAGGAGTGGATGAAAACTCGACCACTAGTTCGCTTAGTGGAGAGATTGGCAACGACATGAAGTGGTCGGTACCGACTTGTCACGGTGAGTCCAACGGAAGTGGAAGTTTTGGAGAATGGTGTAGAGGTTTTGTAGATCGTGTTGGAGGTGTTGGCTGATTCACATTAGGGTTGGATGACGAAGTAACAACATGATGAAAAACTATAATCTTTGGATGTTGGCTCATATTAGTTGTTGGTTCCGAAGATGGTGGCTCGGTAATGGAAGGAGCCATATGATCAGGGAATGTGGAAGGATTCCTCATGAATATTGGAAAATGGATTAAGCAAGAAGGGCTCGATGTCCAAAGGGAGCGAAGGAGGGCTTAGATAAGTACGAGTTAAGGAATCCTTGATGCTCAGAGTGTTTTCTTGTGTACTTGAAGCAGGGGTATTATAAGTAGGGATGCCCATGGATCGATAGTGACGATCCGAATACCCTGGACCAGTGGCTTTGGGTCTAGCGTCTAGCTTTGGGGCTATGAGACACGTATCGAGCTTTAGGCTGCGTAATATGATAGTACACATAGAACATGGATTTCCATTAGACCCTAGTAGTAAGGAGGGCATACAAGTTATCATATTTTCAGAGCATAAGGATGAGTGATAGTGAGTCTTGTTTGATGGATCCTGTGGTTGCTTTCCTTTAATAGGCTATAACTCGGGGGTATCATTGGGAGTAGGTATTTGAGTTTGGGGTATTTGGACATCCACTATGGTATTTTGCATTGTACCTTTATGATATCATAGAGTAGCATATTATACTGTTACATGCTAACTTTTTGGTTGCAGGAGCATGTCAGATATGGTTCGTGTACTCTTGTTCTTACCATATTTACTTGTATAGTATTTTGAGATTTATTAACCACTCACACCAGATTGTTGTCTGACTCAAGGTTTTATGCTTTGCTTCTTATTATCTCAGATACTCTTAAATGAGTAGAGTAGATAACAGGTCTAGGTGACACAGTAGCTGTTCAAAGGATGAGCTGGATAGAGCTGTCTCGTATTACATACATATATGTAGCCTATGCTTATTCTGCTATCCAACACCGGGGAGCCTTGGCAGTGACCACTTACTATTTGCATTTGAGATAATTGCTAAGTTTGTTTCCATTGTATAAACTCTACTATTGATGTATAACTCTATGAGTATTATACTCTGATGACAATTTGTTCACATTGTTATTACTGTCTCTTCTTTTGTATATGTGATATTATATTTTGTCTATGCACTGTGAGATATACAATTGGTTATATGCTGCATTTGTTCATTCTAAACCCTAATGATTGTCCTATATCGACCGGGTACGAATGCAACACACTATTTATACTCTACTTGTTCCAGTGGTATTGGGTGATCATCACAGAATCGATCCTGTCTAACAGGTATCCAATGTTGTTGGGAGACTGGTAAAGCCCGAAAGGAGAACTTTAACCCTCGCGAATTTTGTGTTGTCCGGAGATTGGCAACATCAGGGAAGATGGTGATTTCAAGTCGGTCAGATAACTCGACCCAACTGGTCGGAATAAATTGGATAAATAAATCCCAACTTATAAAAATTTGATGTTGCCCAAAGACAATGTTAAGGAGAAACTTTTAGGATCAAACAATCACATCGCTAGTTTTTGAAAATTGAAACTAGTGTCCAATCGAATTTCAACGACACCGTTGGCAATCGGGCGGGATTTGCTCGATCGAGGATAAGCAAGGATGGTCGTGAAGAATTGAAAGCGAGTGTTATCAAGCCTTCCCGATCCAGGATCAAGCTAGGGTAACACATTTGGATTGGGGGTAATCAGATGATTTGCCCACATTATCTTTATCCTGTCAATGCCCAAAGTATGGCATTCAGGATGACAAATCGCATGAACAGGGAAAATACACAGTGAAGTCGGACGGAAAAGAAGATGAATATCCCAACTGCTACTCCACAACAATTTGTAGTAATGTGGACCTGGGATTAGTCGCTATTACCAACTAGTTGGAAGAAACTCAACCAAAAATAGCCACAGTGTTGGATAAGTAATTGTCCTGATTCGCCAAATGGAGCATTTTGGCAGTTATAAACAAGGCCAAGGTCAGAATGCAACCTAAGAAATTGCAGGAATATTATTTATATGCACAGAGCTGCAGTAAATAAGCACATTGCACAGAGATGGAGATATATAATTGTGGTACAGGCAGTTATGTTATATACATAAGCCGTTATATATAAACAAAAATAGTACATAAAGGTATGGAAAAGAAAATGGAACAGAGATTATAAGACAAAAAGAAATCTTTTCATTACTTCATCCTTTAAGTACAAAATACAGCGGGTCCTCTCTCGCACAAACACGACCTATTTGACATAAAGAAAAAACAAAAGTACAGGCCCAACAACACATAATAAATACAAGCAATCACACTGATAAACTCCAAGCATCCTCTACTGACTCTTCCCACTCTTTCCACCCTTGCCACCGAGACGCATCTTATGCTTCAGCTCCCATTGATTATCTTACCTTTAGGAGTTTCACCCTCAATTTTGGTGGAAAGATCTTTAGATTTTTCATTAGGGACTTTGAAAGACATGGTCTCGGGTATCCTAATCTTAATCAAGGGAAGCTTTGATGTAGGGCTTAAAGGGGTCGAAGATGCGGGCTTTGTAGTGCCAACCTCGGATTTCATCTTGATTTTCTCGTAATCAACCTTCAATTTCTCTGCCATTGCAATATGACCCTCAGATTTGTAGCATTGGTAATCGTGACATCTTCTTCCTAGGACATAGAAACGTCCTCCAGCCCTTCCCAAGCCCCAATCTTTTGGAATCAGAAGCAGGCCTAGAATTGGAAGGCAAGACCGGAATGAAAAGTCCCATAGAGACAGAAGTAGACACGGTGAATATAGCTATGATCCCAAGCCTTGGGTGACCGAAGGCAGAGGAGGAAAATGTGGTTGACCTATAAGTTGACAAATAGCATAGTAAAGATCAACGACGAATTTACGAGAGAACTGAAGCTTCTCGAAGACTAGCAAAATAAGAGATATACCTAAGCCCAGGCTTCGCTCCATAGAGGATTTGACGAATTCCCCCTCTTCAGTCACATGTTCCCCATATCGATCCACGGAGGGGGAATGTCGGCTTTGACAAAATTTGCTGCTTCAAAAGTTGGAATCACGCAAGTGGTTTCGGAGCTAACCCCCCGGATATAGGAATAATCACTACGGGCTCTTCGGATTTCGAAGTAAGTGATTCGTGTAGACCCGACAAACCTGGATCTGCGAGAGCCTGAGCAACGATAGCAATGTCCTCCTTAGCAAGGATGTCCTTTCCCTCTGCAAAATTTTGAATATCCTCGGCATCGAGGTACTCAACCATGAGCTCTTCTTTGGCGCAGTTGTCCCAGGACGCTGCAAGTCGCCGTAGCACCTCTTCCTAAGCTTCAACAAGAGTCTTGGGATAAGCATCTCCCAACCACTTTAGATTTTTATGTAAAATAATGCTAGCATAGATGTGTAGAAGGTTGAGATTCAAATCCACCCTTTCCTTAGCCTTTTTTCTTCAAGTTTCTTTGACTCGACCCTGGCGGACGTGAGATCAACGTCAACGCCTAACTTGTCAACCTTCAACGAGAGTAAGTCATCGATGAGTTTTTCTTTCTCCTCATTCAGCCTTTGCAATTCGGAGGCCTGCATGCTAATAGTTGGTCGTTAGCCTGAATGGTCTTATCCTTTTAAGTGACGCCATGTCCCTCTTGGAAACTTGCTTTTTCATCTTGGCATCCTCTTCATGAGCAACTTTCAGCTTATTTCATATCATGATCTCAATGCATTCGTGGGTCCTCTTCATCTTCTCCGTCAAACTGTCAAAATTGGCTTGAGCTTTAAGAGCTATGCACCTCTCTCTCGTAACCTTCGTCTAGTCCTCCTCTCATTCCTTGATGATTCGCTCGAATGTCTCCTTCTCAAAATTGAAGGACTAGATGTTAGTGTAATTAATTCTATTCACATTAGAGAGATCTCGAAATAGCTTCTTCCATTTATATCCACTGTCAATATGCTTCTGGACATTTCGAGCGTCCTGATCAACTACTTTTTTTGGAACATCCTCGATGTCCGGGTCAAACTTCAAGCCATCCAAGAATAGGTTCGGAAATGCAACTTGTAGGCGTGAAAGAGCAGTCGAAAGAGTAAGTGAAGGAGTAGAGACTCCCTGGAAGCATGTGGAATTATTGTAGTGAGAGAGTGGGAAGCAGGGATGATGTGCATGTAAATATGCATATATTTACATCCATATTTAATCTATTTTTATTTAAATAAATGTCATAGTTGGGTATTTTTACACGTTTGAAACTAAAATTCAAAAATTCTTTCAGTCATCATTCGTACATCAATTTGGGGGTAAAATTGTAATTTTGTGCATATATTAATTTTGAGAATATTCACTTGGACATTTTATTTTTATTTGTAGGAATTTGGATGAAAATATGAAAAGGGTTTCATGGTAATATGCATGCACAAAGATGGTAACAAAGGAATGAAGAAGGAAATAATTCAACTCATGCATCATGGAGGACCCCACCTACCCACTTACCTTAATCTACAATTAGGTGCTAATGCATAAGTTAGTGGAGGTTAAAGTTACATGCATACTTGAAGATGGATTAATTAGAGACTAATGATAACTTGGTGGCCACACTTCCTAAGGGTATCTTGGGAAGCCCCCTAAAATATGGATTAGGATTTTGTGCATGTATAAATACCCCTTATGTTTCAGGTAATGAGCTCTTAGCCTCCTCTTTAGTTAGTTAGTTTTAGGCACAAATTGTAAATATAAACTCTCTTCTTCTATTTCATGGCTTCTTAGCCATTTTCTCTTATGTAATTTTCTTATATGCAATTTTAATTCATGTTTTTCTTTTCTTTTATGTTAGTAGATTAGATTAATTATTGCAAGTAGTTTAGCTCTCTTTTTATTTTAATTAGCTTGCATTTTCCTCTTGTTTTTTGTTTCATGTTGAACTCTATATTTATTGAAATGATAACAAATATGAGAAGCTAAACCCCTTCAATTTAGGGGTAATGAAGCTCTCTTAATCATGTAGATTCAGCATTTTGCTAATATATGATCTCTTTTTATGCTTAATGACAATGTTTGATGTGGTAAATATTTTGTTGTTTAGCTTTGAATTTGATAGCCTATGTTGTTGACACCAAACATGTTATCTTTAAACAAACATAAACACAAATTACCTCTTCATCTACATATGATTATGGTAATGAAGTGAATTTTAGAATCAAAATTTGATGGTCTATATTACTAATCAACAGTAAATAGATCATGCTTAGAATAGATTTTATTTTCAAGTTCATTAACATTTTTATGAGAGTTAACAAGTGGTTTAGTGGGTATGTTAAAGTTTGATGGTTTATGTTAGGCTAATTAATAGCACAAATAGGCTATACTTATGATAAACATATCACCTAATTCACTAATGACCAAAAGAGAGATCATAATTTCATTTTATTTATTTATGTGATAATGAGAAGGAAATTACCTCTAAATTGCCTTCTGCTCTCATATTTTTATCCACTTTTAGTTTTTGTTAATTTTTAGAAATTTTTAGCTTAACACAACTTCAAATCTTGGTTTAATTTGATTGAGTAGAAATTTTAAAATCAATACAATTCCCTGTGGATCGACCCGTACTCGCCACATACTAGAATTGTACGCCGTGCGCTTGTAGTTATTTTTAATTTAAAAATTTCGGCTATTTTTCTAATCCGATAGAAAGTTAGTCGTTAAACAAGTTTTTGACGCCGTTGTCGGGGAATTAATTTGATTTTAATTTCTATTCTTCGAATATTTGTTGTTTGATTTTGTGTGTTTTTGTTTTGTGTGTGAATTGCATTTAAAAAAAAATTATGTTGTGTGATTGTTGTTTGATTTCTGCTTGCATTTTGTTTTGAGTGCTTGTTGTTTTCCTACTAGCATTTCTATAGAAAAAAAGCATTCACAATTTCAAACAAAAAATACTTTATTGCATTTACATTTTGACATTTACATTTTCTTTTTTTGTTTACATTTACTAAATAAATTACATAGAGCGACATCCCCTACCACACCAACCATCACTTCTCTGTTTTCATACTGCCTTCCCCTTCAACTAGTTCACACTTCCCCCTAACCAAAACTGTGAATGTGCACAACTGCCCCTTCAACTGACAACAGACAACAGACAACAGACATTCCCATTACTACCTTGCTCCTCTTTCATTACTCCAATCAAAACTGCCTCTATCAAACACCCCCCCTCATCTCCAATCATATACAACTTAGCTGCACATTCATATATACATTCATCTACATCATTCACTACTTCAACCATCACATCCTGCACTTCACAAAAGTGTGCTCAGCCTGCTCCTCCTACTCAGTGCACAATTGTCATTCATATTCACCTGACATACTACCATCGGTTCACCTCTAACCAGCAGCCTACATCAACCATAATTGCCTTGTGCCTTTACCAACAACATATCCTACATCAACATTTCCAACAAACTTCTGACTTGTGCCAACAACATATCACCTCCAATAACTTAACCTGCCAACATATCAAAAAATATCACCTCCAACAGCAACATATCAACATTTCCAACAAGGCATTTCCAACAAACTGCCTTATGCCATTACCAAACTGCCTTGCACATCTTAACCTATCAACAAATATCATCAACATTTTTCACCTCCCTGACTTCTGCCCTCTGTCTTACTCGCTGTCTTCAACAACTCGATAGCCACTCACATTCCATCATAAAAACAAACTCCATACATACATTCACCTCTCATACAACAATTGTTATTTCATTCTCCTTCAACACTTCTGTTGCCTTAAAACTGCCACTTCCCTGCAAGTTCATCACCTCTGCCACCATCATCAATGCCCTACAACAGATAAACTCCACCATCTTCACAACATCTTCTTGCATACTGCCCTTCCTCTGCCTCAAAAAAATCAACATCACATTCATCTCACATGCCTCATCAAAAAAACTACTGCCACATCACATTCATCTACTGCCATACTTCCAAACCTCACAACCATCCAACAACTCATAGACTGTGCACCACTGCCTTAACTTCCCATCACCACTCCACCAGTGTCACATACCACACTGCCTCTTAATCAACCAAACACAACACCAACAACTCCTTCACACTCACCAGCCTCTCTTTGTTGCATCAATTCAATCCATCACAAGCCTGTACCCCTGCTCGCCATCACTGCATACATATTGCAACGCAACTGCACATAACTACATACAAACAAACTTCTGCCCTTATATGCATCATTTGCTGAAACAGTTGTTGAATATTCCTCCTTCACTTCCCTGACCACATCATACTTCTCCAATCCTTCTGACCACCTTCACAACCCTTCTGTACATCAAACAATTCTGCAGCAACCCTTCTCTGTCATCAACCATCACCCATATCCTTACCAACCCCCATCAACCCTGAAACACACTGCTGCATATACTCACTGTGCATGCATATTCAACTACCTCAAACTGTCCTCTTATATCCCTTAACCAATCCCTCTCCTCTGCCAAAACTAACCATCAAACTGCCATTCAATTTTTTGCGACATTCAATACTTCACACCCTTCACCATATCATACAAATCATCCTACTGCCTTCATCCACAACTGCCCAACCACACCATATCACTTCTACTAAAATTCCAGCTTCCACCAACCAGTCATACAACCTCACCCGCAACCAGAAAATCCACCTTACAGTCATTTTCCACTACTTCCAACATATCACAAACATCACATAGCAGAAAACATTCGAACTTCCTACAACATCCCACATTCATTTCAACACTGCCTTGCTTCACTTCAACACTTCATACCAACCAAAACCTGAAACCATCAATACCATCACAAATAACTCACTTAAACATCACCACTGCCTCGAACCACCTTCTGTAACCCACCTCCATCACTAAAAATCCGCTTCACAACCACAACCTCTCCTTGCCTCACCAGAACAACAAATCCCCTAAATCGCCGATTCTAATTTGAACCAATTCATCTAATTCAAACTTCATCTGGTTTTGGGATTTCGAAATTTGCGTTTGAAAATGAGATTTTAGTTTGGGATTTTCTTTGGTATTCCTTTTTTTAAACACGTGGATCATTTGTTTGGGCCGGGTGGTTTTTGCTTGTTTACTTTAGTATTTCGTTTGTTTGGGAATTAAGGGTTGGTTAGTATTTGTTTTTATTTTCTTTTGGTTCTTATATAATAAAAAAAGGGCATTGTTTGGTTTAAATAAAAAAATGGGTCTTAAGTTTCTGGTTGGACCGAGTGGGTATAATAGGATTTAGAGTTTTGTTTCCTTATTTTTTTGTTTTGCTCCTTTTTGTTTTTCCATCCTTTAAAAAAAATTGTTTTTGTAATTTGGGTTGAGTTGAATTGTTTTTAAGTTTTCTTTTAGTTTTAAAAAAACAAACCAAAAAAAATCATTTGCCTAAAATAATTTTTTTCTTTAAATTTGTTTTGTTTTTTTAATTTGTTTTGATTCGATTTATTTTTAGTACATCATTATTTAAAAAAAACAAAAAAGAGAGGATTTGTTGTGTTTTCAATTTTCTATTGTTGTATTCAATTTTCAAGTATTGATTAAATTTTCAGGTTGCAAAAGAAGAAATCAAAAGGAGGGGCTTAGCTTGCTAAAATAATTGCTCTGCTTGCTTAATTATATAAAAAAAATTGCTACTTTAAAATAAGTGCTAATAAATTCTGCACTCTCTGGTATCGTGCCCTTATCTTGCGTTTTTCTTTTCACTTTGCATTGTTGGTTGCTTGCATTTTAGAAAAAAAAATTCAGAAACAAAAACAAAAACAAATTTCATTCATAGTTGCATGGTTAATACACGTTTAATTTCAGTTTTGCATTTCATCTTAGAATTTAACTAATAATAACGGTTTGACATTTAACTTAAGGCTGTCACGAGCTCACCTAGGGCTTAATATATTGACAAGTTGTCTTCTTTGAACAAGTTATCTTCTTGGTATCTAGGCTACGACAAAGCAATAATCAGTTATAAATATCACAGTGATTCGTAAATATTGTACTGATTGTTTCTCTGAAGGTACATAAACCTTCGGTTGCATTACTACGGTGATTCATGCTACATCGATAAATCCTGTCCGTTACCTGGCTGAGAACTATCTTGTTGGATTAAGACAAAGTGTGATTATACAATTTTGTGTTAGGAGCTACTTAGGACACAAAATTTGTAATTAAGTCCTTTGCATTCATTTAGTTGCATTAGTTCATGCATATTTAAAAAAAATTCTGAATCTAGAACTAAAAAAAATTGTAAATTTTTCTTAACTTAGTTTTTAAAAATTTTTCCTTTGAAATTTTCCATCAAAAAAATGTTAAGGTTTTTTAGAAAAACAAAAATCCAAAAAAAGATTAATAATCTTTTAAAAAAAAAACTGAAAATCTAAATAAAAAAAAATCAAATTTCCCTTTTGAAAAATAAATTCCTTTATAAAAAAAATATTTTGAAAATGTTTGAATTTCCCTACTTACAAGAATTTGATAATCCATACAATTTCACACCAAATTCTTATGGATATTTTAACAATAACTATTGTATAAACAATTCGAATTTTGAACCATAAAATTTTCAAAATGATGACCAACCCTCAAATCTTGAAAAAAGCATTGAAACAATTTCGTCTTTACTTGAACTTTCTACATAAGAAAATCAAAGGATAAATGATTTGTGTAATCCATATTTGTGCAATAACTCAAGTCAAAGTCAAAATAATCAAAATATGAATTCACTTCAAAATTCAAATGATTACGATTATAACCCATGCCAATTCAATTTCGAACTCCGAAATGAATTTCAAAATCAAAACGAAAATGGAAACAACTGTTTAAATGATTTTGGCAATGGGAATAGTTTCAATGATGGTGAAATTTTTTACTCTCAACAATTTCAAATTGAAAATTCTCAAATTAATAATTATAAATTTGATCTTGTGGAGCAAATTGATGAAATTCACAAAGATCACACGGATTTGTTGTTTGAAACATATATGAAACAACGTGAGAAACAAAATCAAATTCCATCGTGTGACGAGTCAAATAACAATCAACCTTTTACCAAAATTAACGATTTTCAGATGACAACTTTTGAAATTGAAAATGATGATTTTAATGAAGTTGTTGAAAATATGGTAATTGAGTTGGATTTCAATTCTTTTGAGAGTGTGGAACCAAATTTAAAATTCGCTCTTCCTTTTCCCGATTTTGAAAAATTAAATACAACAACTTTGGATTTTGAAATTGATACATGCAATTAAGTTGTTGATAATCCAACAAAGGAAGGCGAATTTAGTGAACACAAATTTTTTGGACTTTTCGAAGATGAGTTGTTGAATTCTGAAGAGATAGACTTAAATCACCATTTTGATTTTAAGACCAATAATTTTGAAGAATTTATCAACGATGAGCTTGAATTTAAATTTGGTGAAAATAAACTTGAACTTCAACCAATTGTTCTATCTACCCCTGAAATCATCGAAAACAAAACAACTCATACGGTTGTTAATAAAATGACATTCGTTTTCCCAAACCAACATTCAACTTTGAAATTTTTTATGGTTTGGTTTTCTGTGCTTAAGCTATGTCTCTCATACTTGACGAGACAAATGAATTGGTCTTTGGAAGACCGTTTAATTTACTCTTTAACTGTATATTTTCTGATGTCATGTAAATAATAACCGTTTCATTTTCATGTAAATATAGGTCATATTTTTATTTTATTTTTCTCCTTTCACTTGGGTTGACTGTGGGGACACAGTCAAAATCAAGTGTGTGGGGGGTGTCTCATCTTCATTTTTATTTTTTCATGGTAATTTTTGATTTTTCATGGTTTATTTTTGTTGAATTTTCAAATTTTAAAAAAACATTCCAAAAGATAAAAAAATTCTTCTTAGCATTTTGATTTATTTTTAAAGAAACACTATAGGATTTTGGTTATTAAATTGAAATTTTTTGAAAACTTATTTGTCTTAACAAAAATAAAAATATAGTTTGATTACAAGTAACGATGGTTTATCTAGTATATAGAAAGGTTCATGGGTGATAATTATGAAGTATATCCTAATTGAAATCTTTGTTTAATAAATGGTTGATTTAAAGTAAAGGCGATAACATTTAAAATCTTTTAAGTTAAGTAATGCCAAGATGATATTGTAAAACTCTCTCTTCATAAAAAAACAAAAAAAATATTTTTTGTATATATTTTATTAACACCTAGAGTCATGTGTTCACACGCAAGTGTGTACACTCGCCATGCTATGTATACTTCTTACGTAAGCCCGAAAGGCAATGCATGATCGGTATATCTGGCCTCAGTTTATCTAAGTTAAGTGTATATAAAAATTCTTTCATTAATAATGCCTATAGTCGATAGGAGTACAAACTCGTGTGTGCACTCGCCATGCTCTGTATTCCCCTCACGTAAGCCCAAAAGGCAGTGCATGGGTCATATATATGGCCTCAGTTTTCTGAGTTAGGCATATGTAAATATTATTAATATCAATAAAATTTTCAAATAAAGAAAGAGTAAGCAATTGAAATCCAAGCATTATTTTGACTTATGTGATTTGACTTGTTATTCAAAAGAAATGAAAATACCACTTTGAAAAACTTTGATATTGAAATAAGGATCTATTTCATAGTTGCACTATGTTATCAATCTAAACAACTAGCCAAACTAGAGTCTAATTGTGATGATTACTTAATTTTTGTTTGAAGTTTGACGTGTAAAAGGACTTAAATTTCTTGATAATGACCAGAACTTATATTTAACTTATTCGTGTCGATTTGAAAGTAAATTCTTCATATATAAATATTTTCAAAAACTTGCATCCATATCTTTGTAAATAAATCTTGCATTTAGGAATTTTTCATGTTGCATTTGGATTTTGTAGGTAGTATCCGCTGAAAACCCTCACAAGACAACACTCATCCAACTAGGGACACCTAGAGGTTTAACGGCTTGTTGCATATGCTCAATGCAATCGTGCTCCCTACGAAAACGGATTTATCTTAGTTTTAGTTTATTCGAGGACGAATAAAAAGATAAGTGTGGGAGTATTTGATGTGCACATAAATGTACATATATTTGCATCCATATTTAATCTATTTTTATTTAAATAAATGTCATAATTGGGTATTTTTACATGTTTAAAACTAAAATTCAAAAATGCTTTCAAGTCATCATTCATACATCAGTTTGGTGGTAAAATGGTAATTTTGTGCGTATATTAATTTTGAGAATATTCACTTGCACGTTTTATTTTTATTTGTAGGAATTTGGATGGAAATATGAAGAGGGTTTTATGGAAATATGCATGCACAAGGATGATAACAAATGAATGAAGATGGAAATAATTCAACTCATGCATCATGGAGAACCCCACCCAACCACTTACCTTAATCTACAATTAGGATCTAATGCACAAGTTAGTGGAGGTTAAAGTTACATGCATACTTGATAATGGATTAATTAGAGACTAATGATAACTTGGTGGCCACACTTCCTAAGGGGTATTTTGGAAAGCCCCCCTAAAATATGGATTAGGGTTTTGTGCATGTATAAATACCCCTTATGTTTCATGTAATGAGCTCTTAGCCTCCTCTTTAGTTAGTTAGTTGTAGGCACAAATTGTAAATATAAACTCTCTTCTTCTATTTCATGGCTTCTTATCTATTTTCTCTTATGTAACTTTCTTATATGCAATTTTAATTCATGCTATTTTATTTTATGTTCTTTTCTTTTAAGTTAGTAGCTTAGATTAATTATTGAAAGTAGTTTAGCTCTCTTTTTATTTTAATTAGCTTGCATTTTCCTCATTTTTTGTTTCACGTTGAACTATACATTTGTTGAAATGATAACAAATATGAGAAGTTAAACCCCTTTAATTTAGGGGTATGAAGCTTTCTTAATCATGTAGATTCAACATTTTGCTAATCTATGATCTCTTTTTGTGCTTAATGACAATGTTTGATGTGGTAAATATTTTGTTGTTTAGCTTTGAATTGGATAGCCTATGTTGTTGACACCAAATAGGCTATGCTTAAAAAACACAAACACAAATTACCTCTTCATCTAAATATGATTATGGTAATGAAGTGAATTTTAGAATCAAAATTCGATGATCTATATTACTAATCAATAGTAAATAGATCATGCTTAAAATAGATTTTATTTTCAAGTTCATTAACATTTTCCTGAGAGTTAACAAGTGGTTTAGTAGGTATGTTAAAGTTTGATGGTTTATGTTGGGCTAATTAATAGCACAAATATGCCATAATTATGATAAACATATCAACTAAATTTACTAATGACCAAAAGAGAGATCATAATTTCAATTTGTTGATTTATGTGATCATGAGAAGGAAATTACCACTAAATTGCCTTCTACTCTCATATTTTTATCTACTTTTAGTTATTGTTAATTTTTAGAAATTTTTAGCTTAACACAACTTCAAATCTTGGTTTAATTTGATAGAGCAAAAATTTTAAAATCAATACAATTCCGTACGGATCGACCCGTACTCGCCACGTACTAGAATTGTACGCTGTGCGCTTGCGGTTATTTTTAATTTAATTTTTTCGGCTATTTTTCTAGTCTGATCGAAAACTTAGTCGTTAAACAAGGGACATGTTGTTGTAAAGAGATTTGAGCTTCAGAATGTGGTGCAACTTCACCGAAAGATGGGCCATGATGCCTAGAAGATTCTCTTTGACATTTGGCGGGATCACGTAACAACTCTTCTTCCACCTCTTTTTCCTCCTCTCCTTCTCCCTTTCTTTCTCCCACGCTCTGTCAGCCTTGTGAGCATCGGCTGCTTCACGATCCTTCCTTTTCCGCCTTTCTTTGTCAGTCTCATAACGACCCTGATAGCTAGAGCAAGGTGGATAAGGATATGGTGTCTTCCCTTTATAATCATCTCCACTACGTGAAAGAGCTCCGTATCTATCATGACCCATAGAACCTGAAACGAGAAAAAGATAGTATAAGAATTAAGACTTTAGAAAATGAAGGAATGCAAGGATGCGTATCCATGATCCTAATGGTGTGTGTAGTATCGATGGCCCCCCTAAGAACTCTACATACTATTTTAGCAAGGGCGTAAAGATGGATTCTCGCCACATTCATGAACATTAACTCTGAAAGAGAAATTGAAGTCATGAGCTCCTTCGGTAAGAAGATCGGTGATATAAATGTCAAAATCTCTCAAACCGGTAAATACATCACTAGGAACACGACTTTGAGGAGTTGTTTCACCTAAAGGAAATGTGGTTGGCCTTCTAGGAGCCTCAAGGTTTTCAACAACAATTTGCTCTAGATGGGGGTGAAGGAGGAATCTTGGGTGCTTCAGGAGATGTCTCATCGAATGACTTGTCTCCTTCCACACTAGCGTGCTAATCGCTGTCATCGTCATCGATGGTCTCTTCCTTCTTTTTAACCATTGTTTCCCTCCTTTCTCTCCTTCCGATTCACTTACTTTCCTCGGAGATTGCTTACAGTCCAACTCCCTCATCTCCTTTTCCCAAAACATCACCAACAACTGTCCCTTCAACTCCTCTTTTTGCGGGCTCCTTTACGTGTAATGCGCCCGATGCACCTTCAACCTCCCCTTGTAGAGTCTCGCCAGAGCTAGGAGTATGATGGGTGGCTCGGCGGGTGCTCTAAAGCTGCTAGGAGGAGAGGAATTAGGAACAAAAATCTGGTCTGGGGGCAGCAAACCGCACAGTCGGAGATTCTTGTTGGTAATGAGATAAGCAAGGGTGCGGTGCTGAAATCTAATGTCCTTTTGACCATTTAGAGTACTGGCATGCTCATCATGAACATCGCGAGTAGGAATGCCTATGAACAAAAAAACAACGAGTTAAAAACTTAGACAGAGTAAACCCAAGCATAGACAGAAGGAAAGGAACTCACTTCCAAACAGCCAAAGCCTGTTGTAGCCATACGGTTAGCGCACGAAGAAGTACTAGTTCTTAAAGTATGAGCATTTATTGTGAAGAAACTCGATGACTAGACATCTACACTAAGCCTCAATTATCATATAGCAAGGTGCCATTTGTTGTTGCTTGAAGTGTATAAGGTAGGTTAGTTTTGGAAAGAAGGGGCTCTATTGAAGCGACTCATGTAGAGGATGTGCTAAGAGCTCAGGAGAGCATAACCGTTTAGATGGACTTGAGCTGGAGACAATCCAAGCTCTTAAAAAATCAACCAAAGAAATGGATTGAAGGGCGGCACAGCACCACCGAGGCACATATATCTGTTGTAAGTAGTGTATCCCAAAGGAGGGAGATGTGCTCATTCGCCTTGAGTCGAAAACCGTACATCACCCTCAAGAATTCCATATCGGCGACAAAAATTCTGAAGCATTTTCGTGGAAATAAAAGTCAGCATTTCGTCAAGCAGATCAATCAGGATCCTTAGGCCAATTTATTTATTCATAGGAGGAGGTTGAATTTGCGACAGATCCACTAGAATAACTACACTCTGTAACTCAGCCAAGATTGAATGTTCGGACCTGATAAGAATAGTTGGCAAAGCCTGATCTGTAGAGGATCCAGTTTCAGGAGGAGTGGACGTGCCTTCATCAGATTTGAATCATGGAGATTGATGAGTCATTCTTGACAATAAAACTTGGCATTCAACATAATCGGGTGTGTTTTGAATAATAAGCCCGTGTGACTAGTGCCCGGAATCCAAAGGATCTCGACATGTGTTGACCAATTGGATTTTGAGCATTGACCGGAGCAAAGGAGAAGTGTTAATCCATGTAGTATGAGTCCCGTGTCCTGTACACCACGAACGAACCATCCTGCGTAGATAGCTTGCTCATGCTAGAAAAATAAGTCGTTTTGTACGACAAAACGATATATCAGAACTTACCCATTATCGATAAATAATCGGTACGGAGTCACTGTCCAGAGCGATGCGGAAGATTTTCTTTTCAGGAAAACAGGAAGTGCTGCAACAAGGAAAATCGATGCAATGGATACGACCGTTCCTGGGATAAACTATCCTACTGGAAATCAAATGACTGCGAGGGCTTAACCGAGTTTTGACAAGAGACAACCGAAGTCACAAAGTCTGACTTGTCTCAGGAATAACATGCACACGACCAAGGTAAAACCCTATGTCACCATATATTGAGCGCAACACGAATTCCAACCATCTCCTCTCAACTATAATCAACCATACCCCCACCATTACCATCGTCGTGTCATCCACCGATCACCAACGTTAGACAATTTGAATTTTGGATCGGTGGTCAAAAGTTTGGAGTTCTCGGGTCCGAGCTCTTCTGTTGGCGATTTAAAGCATGATGTCGACGACAAGTCGATAGTGGCATGGATCTGATGGTCGATGATTGGACTTGGATGAATGATGGCATGTGGAGAAGTCGGTGGCAAGTCAAAGTTCACAAGGTTGAAGAAATCGGTGTAAAGCTCTCGGGTTGAAGAAGAAAGCACGAAGGTCAAAAAGTAAATGAAAATATTCTAAGTACTAAAGTATATATTGCATTCGGGGAAGACCAAAAGTTTCAGTGTCGAGAGGTTTTTTCCTCCTCGAAAAGCTCCAGAATGCACGACAGAGAGAAGAGCATACTTCTCTCGGACGTGAAGCTATATCTAGAGCATAGGCCATCTCCTTAATGCTGAAGAATGAAGTTCTAACCGTGCAAAGCAGTTGAAGGAATACCTACCAAATGAAAGCAACGTTTCAAAGAAATACTTGAACAATCACCTGGAATTCAAGAGATAGTAATCCAAATCTTATCTTGATCAAGAGCATACTTTGTTTTCAACGAAAGCATACTCTGGGGCCAAGTGTTAATGGGTCTTTAACTAAGCAGAATTCAAGCAGAAGTAGAAGGTTAAGATGAAGATGAAACGACTTGAGAACTTGGGAATACGAGCAGAAGAATAAGAGAGTGGTACCCAAGAAAAACCATAAAGTTAGCTAAGGAAACTAGTTGGTACCGAGAGGTTTCCTCTCGGTACCAAGAGGTTTTTCATCCTGTTTTGGCACTAAAAACTCCATACACCTCATACTCTACTCCAACTTCTCATAGTTAAATGCTTTTCGAGGAGAATAAACGAGCAATTATTAGGATTAATGAGAAGAAAGCAAAGAATGCATGATTGTTCAAGTGTTATCGGGAGAAGTCGGAATCAACTCGAAGTCTATGGAAAAAAGCATGAGATGCATCAAACAAGAGAGAATGATGACATAAGTGAAAGAAGCAAATTTGCATAAGGCAACACAACTCAGTACCGGGAGGTCTTTATGGCCTTTAGGCCCCACGAGTTCACTTGTACGACATTGGGCCTACCTCTGGACTTCAATGCAAGCAGGCTTCTAAACCTATGCGGTTGTTTCTCTATAAATATCACCCTCATTGTCAACGCCAAAAATGGGCATCAACACCCAATAGAATCTAGTAGAGACTGAATGAAGAATGAAACTAAAATAGAGCAAATATCATAAATGAACACACAAATTTTTATAGTGGTTCGGCAATCTTGGTCTACGTCCACTTCATATTTTTATTGATCTTACACTTGATTATGATTACAAGTATATTTGGATCAGCTAGGATCCATTGGTACAAAAGTGAAGAATAAAAATGGAAGAGGCTTGGTAGAGAAAGCAGGATCCCTTTTCTGACACCATGTCTGTTGTATTTATAGGGAAAGACATGCACGGATCAGACTGAAATTTTGGCAGAAGGTTCGGAAGACCAAGACGAGGCTACCCAATAATTTACAAGCCCATCGGGGCCAACAATAGGGATCATTACAGATCCTTATTAGTGCATACAAATTGGATGTGATCCCTATGAGGGATGCCCCATGATTTTAGCTACTTGCTCTCCAAATTTCATGCAATTCTGATGTATAGTTTCTGAGATATCGCATTTTCCGTGAAGTAGTGTGGTTGAATTCTGATTTCTATCGATCCCTCCAAAGAGAGTTATGCCGATCCTTCCAACTTCCTCCAATTGGAATGAAATCCCTAGGGGGTGTTCCATATATTGTAGTAAGCTTGTACTCCAAGTTTCATGTTGATAACATGTGTAGATTTTGAGTTATTGACCAATCATCGCTGCAAAATTGAGTTGTGGAATCGATACGATATGTTCCATAGTGTTGAATATGGATCGTACCCGATCCATCTTCGGGGAGTAGTGAGCTTTCATACTTCTGCTTCATATTATCATCTATGCTTGATATTTGGACCCCACAACCATCGCTCTGGGCTACTGGCCTTGATGACAGTCGAGTCTAACTTGTCCAGTCAGTTCGGATATAGCCAGGTCAAAATGCCGGATAATATTTTCCCCCCAAAGTACGTCTTGTTGCGTACATGACATGCTTTGAATCGAAGCAAGTTAGATTTACCGAAATGAAATCCATCCAGCTTCCTAAAGAGTCGCCATCCTTCCATTGAATTATCTTCCCAAAGTGTTGTATCTCTCTTTGGCGTCATGACGCTTGGTCGATTTCCAATAATATAAATTCTGGGTTGTATTCCTTCAGTTGTTATCTGTGCCTAGTTCTATCGAACTAGTAAGCTCTGGCTATCTAATCTAGTATTTTATTTAATAACTCCAGGTGAAAATTCGATTTCTGTCAATTTCAAGAATTTGAATTTTCTAAATATACACGTGCACGTTCAGGTACACGTTCTTGTCATTGGCTCCCAGATGCATTTGTACGCTTACGAGTCGTCACAAATTCCTTCTAATTTAATTGCAATTGGATTGCAATTCCTTGTTTATATATTATGTTATAATGAAATAGAGGTTGTAATAAGTCATTCGATGAGAGGGGACTTCAAGTTCTACAGGGATGATGGCCTCGGAGCCGTAAGCAAGGGCGAATGGAGTATGGCTAGTCGTGGACTTATGGGTGGTTCTGTAATCCCATAATGTTGTTGCGAGTTCATCCACCCACTTTCCTCTAGCCTTTTCCAAACGTTTCTTCAGAATAGACTTTATGATTTTGTTCACAGCTTCAACCTGTCCATTTGCTTGAGGACGAGCAACTGCCGCAAATCTCTTTTCAATATGATGCCGACGGCAGAAGTCTTTAAATTTAGCACTGTCAAATTGGGTTCCATTATCAGTTACAATGGTTCATGGAAGGCCAAAATGACAGATGATGTTCCAGACCATGAAGTTGATTATTTTCTTCGTCATGATCATGGTTAAAAGTTCTGCTTCAACCTATTTGGTGAAGTAATCCACTGCTATGATGGCGCATTTCGCACCACCTTTTGAAATTGGCAAGGAGCTGATGATGACAATACACCAAGTGGAAAATGGCTATGGAGTGACCATTTGAGTAATTTCCATCGGTGGGAGCCCTTGGAATTTTTGCAAACATCTAACACTTGTCGCATTGTCTAGTGTGATCAGCTGCATCTCTATTGACAGTTGGCCAGTAATACCCGTAGCAGAGTATTTTCTTTGTTAAGATTTGCCCCCTAGTGTGATCACCGCATTCTTCTTCATGGACTTCTCTCAAGACTCTTTTAACTTCATCATGGGTGGTACATCGAAGCAGAGGAATGGAGAAGGCCCTTTATATACATGACTCTTTCTTGGATGATGCATCGTGAAGCTTTGAGGGGGATCTTTCGTTTTTCATTCCTCCATTCAAGAAGAATCCCCCATTGTAGGTAGTCTTTGATAGGAGTCATCCATGACTTCTTTTCAGGCTTAGTCTCCAAGATCTAGTCGATCTCCATCTGTCAATGCTTGGAATATTAAGTACTTCAACTGAGACAAAGTCTATTTGCTACACATCCCCAAAATTGCTAGCTTGGCCAGTGACTCAACTTTTTCATTTTGTTCTCTGAGGATGTGTGTAATGGTGTAATACTAGAAGTTGGCTAGTAGCTCTTAGACTCGACCGAGATAAAGAGCAAGACGCTGCCCCTAGCAAGATAATCTTCCCTGACTTGGCATACTATTAACCAGGAATCACAAAAGGTATGTAAAGTTTCCACTCCCAGTTCTCTAGCAAGTTTGAGCCTAACGATCAAGGCTTCATACTTAGCTTTGTTTTTTGTTGCAGGGAAGTCGAGTTTCAAAGCGTAGCAGATCGATCTTTCCTCAGGAGTCATTAACACAACTCCGACGCCAGAACACCGATCATTGGATGCTCCATCCATGTACATTTTCCATCGGTTGGTCGGTTCTCCACTGCTCTTCGGATAGTCGTTTGATGCAGCGAATTCAGATATGAGATCTGCTAATGTCTATCCTTGGATAGCTCTCCGAGGGAAATAAGTGATATCGAATTAGCTTAGTTCGATATTCCATTTGAGCAACCATCCAAACATCTAAGGTTGTTGTAGGACCTGTCGTAACGGCTGGTCGGTGTATATGTTGATGGGGTGAGCCAGGAAGTAATGGCGAATCTTTCGAGACGCAATCAACAGGTAGTACGCGAGCTTTTCCTTCTTTGGGTACTTTCTGTTAGCACTTATCAATCGCTTGCTAACATAATATACATGCCTTTGAATCTGATTCTTTTCATGTAATAGTGTAGCACTTATGGCATGTACCGACACCTCTAAATAGATGTATAAGTCTTCATGATCCAGTGGCTTGGATAAGATGGAAGGTCTCTAAGTGATCTACTAGAGCTTGAAAAGCATCTTTGCAATCCTGCATCCATTCAAAGTTCCTTTTCCCTCTCCTGATCCAGTCGAAGAAAGGAATACACTTGTCGGTGGCCCTAGAGATGAGGCGGCTTAGGGCGGCAACCTTTTCATTTAAGCTCTGTACCTGCGTAATCGTCTTCAGTACCTAGATGTTTCGAATTGCTTGAATCTTCTTGGGATCGGCTTCAATTCCACGAGATTGACGGTGAAACCCCAAAATTTCCTTGACGAAATGCCGAAAGAGCATTTCAAAGGACTTAGTTTCATTCCATATTTTCGTAGAACACCGAACATCTCCGTTAAGTCATCGATGTAGTCGTTTGATCATTGTGACTAAACGAGCATATCATCTACATATACTTCCGTCGATCGCCCAATCTGTCTTTGAACGTCCTATTGACCACTCTTTGCTAAGTAGCTTCAGCATTATTTAGTTCAAACAACATCACAGCATAACGATATAGCCCTAGATCGGTAATGAAGTTGGCGTGCTCCTGGCCGAGGACATGCATCAGGATCTTGTTGTATTTGGAGTACATATCCATAAATGAAAGTAGTTCATATCTAGCGGTTAAGTCTACCAGCTAGTCGATCCTCGAAAGTGGAAAGCTATCTTTTGGGCATGCTTTGTACAGGTAAGAGTAGTCGACGCATATCCGCTATTTTCCATTAGCTTTTCTCATAAGAACTGGATTGTCAGGTAGAGGGCGTCATGGGTAAACCTATTGTTTTTGAGTTTATCCACCTCCTCTTTAAGTGCAGCAAATCCCTCTGGATCTATGCCGCGTTGCTTTTGTTTCACCGGGACATGCCTCGGGTCGATATTCAATGCATGACTCATGATAGTCGGTGAGATCACACGCATGTCAGAATGGGTCCAAGCAAACACATCAAGATTCGCTTAGAGAAAACTAGCTAATTCCTTCATCATCGTTGCACTAAGATATGATCCGATCTTCTATACCCGTGATGGGTCATCATAGCTGACCGTATGTCGATCGTTAGCTCAAAAGGTGTAGCCTTGGATTCTTTGGGCTCCTCTTCTTCATCTTTGTGGTCTATGTCTTTATAGAACCGATTATGCTGTTGTTGCTTGATATTGGCCTTATGTTGTGAGCTGGGATTTTCCCAAGCAACGAGATCGGTTTCGATCTCCTATTTTAATGGAACTTAGCAGTTTTTGATTTGACATGAACATATTAGACCACTCAAAATCAAACAATGGGATATGCCATATATGAATTGCATACTTGAACTAGCATATAGCCTTGAACCAGATGTTTACCACTTCAGACTTGAATAGATTAGCATATTTGTACTTGTACGGATTGTAACATGTGGCCTTAGTGAACTTGAATATGAATGTCAGATTCCTATGTGCCGATAGCCGATCCTTGAGTTCAAACGTAACTGTTTTGTGTAGCAATCAACGTGAAATCCGGTTGGGATGGTCAATGATGACCGTCACTCCAGTCGAATCCTAAAGTCCTATCATGAGTTGTTGAGTCTGATAGTGAAGGGCTCTGAATGCTTTGAATGATTATCTGTAAATGGCCGAAGATCAGGCTTAGAAGCATGTTGAATCAAATGTCGAGTAGGGTTCAGCCCCGTGTTGTGCGCAACTGCATAGCCGGCTCTTGCTTTGAGTTTGAATCTACTTGTATATTCGAGTAACGTGCTTTCCATTCAATGTACTCATGATCTATTACTCATCGTTCGGGTTGGAGTGATGATCAGTTGCCTATAAGCTTGGGCATCGATTAGATGATTCTATCTCTAGGCATCCTTTCGGTTATAGCCTCGAGTCATTGTAAACACTAGGTATGAATCATAGTATTGAGCTATCGCAGTCAGTCTTTGTATGGTCACACTTCCACCCCTGGTCTTAGGTTGATAAATGTACTACATGGATGGTCGAGTCTTGTCCTAGTCGTGTTTATACTCCCACCTAAGCTCCAGAGACTTAGAGTTGATCGATGAATGGTCGGTTCACATTCATCTTGTTTCTCGCTCATGCCCCCAAGTCTGGGGCATACGTCGATAAGTAGGAAGACAAGTCATGTCCAATTAGTGATTGATGCTCTCCCTGCCAGACTAAGGGCAAGGATCAGTGTGCGGATGGTTGAGCCACATCCGTTTCGTATTGCTCTTCCAGTCGGATCATGGTAAGAGTCAACAAATGAACGGTCGCATCGCATTCATTTGCATTCATTCAGAGCTGGATGGTCAGTCACGTCCATTTCGATTCATATTCTCTCGCCAGATCTAGGATAGAGTTGGCTCAGGTGTAGTCGGGTCATGCTCATCTGGTTTCATACTCCACCCGACGGATGGAAGGAGGGTGATGGAGAATTAAGGATCAAGTCACACTCATTTATGGTGTATTCTCCTATCCATGCTCTGGTGACCGGAGTTATTCGATGGACGTTTGGGTCATATCCATTTATGGTTGGCGCGGATCGATATTGACCCTCGATCTGATGGTACGATATAGTCCGTCACCCGTAACTTTGGATGTCGTTCCGATTGGTTTTATATTGAGGCCTCCTTGCAGTCTTGCCTTAAGTTCTAAAGATCACCCAGCCGGAGCTATAGTTAGATGTTGTACTCAGCTTGTGGTAGTTTGTACTCTCGTTCCCATTCTTGGGTTAGCAGAAATAGTTCGTGGATTGTCAAATTCCATCCGTAGTGAGTTTATATTCCTCCTGTTGAGTTTAGGTTGGAGTTTATGGAATATTGAGTGGTCAAACCACACTCATCTATTTCTTTATACTCGTATCCACACTATGGGGATAAGAGTTTGTCGGCGAGTGGTCGAACCACACCCAATTTGTGTTTATACTCCAATCCGCATAGGGGGACCAGAGTTATTTGCTGGACAATCAAACCACGTCCATGTCTTGGTTTGGATTTTAGGCTTGCCGATGTTTGGGCAAGGCTTGGATAGTTCACCGTACATTAGGCGCAAACAAGGTCGTGGATTGACGTATCACATCCTCTTTGGATTGGACGATCGAACCACATCCAATTTAGGCTTGGGCTTTCAAACTTCCCCTGCATCCAAGGTAGGAACGATGCATTGACGGTCGTACCACATCTAATTCCATTTGGATCCTGTTTTTACCGAGCCTTGGGAGTAAGATGAGTGTTCTGAAGAACTTCGAGCTCGAGTAGGGGAGGAGATGGTCACATCCACTTTGAGTCCTGTGTTTGCCCCCAAATATAGGGCAAGAGTTGAGGAGCGGACGGTCGAACCACATTCATTTTTTGTGTTTATACTCCGGTCCATGCTCTAGGGACCAAAGTTTTATGATGGGTGGTCAGTCACTCTCATTTGATGTTTATACTCCGGTCCGTGCTCTGGGAATCAAAGTTGATCGATGGACGGTCGAACCGTGTCCATCTTTCTGTGTTTATACTCCGGTCCGAACTCTGGGGACTAGAGTTTTATGATGAGTGGTCAGTCACACCCGTTTAATGTTTATACTCCAGTCCGTGCTTTGGGGACCAGAGTTGATCGATGGACGGTCGAACCGCGTCCATCATTTTGTGTGTATACTTCGGTCCGCACTCTGGGGACCAGAGTTTTGTAATGGATGGTCAGTCACACCCATTTGATGTTTATACTCCAGTCCATGCTCTGGGGATCAGAGTTGATCGATGGGTGGTCAGTTACACCCATTTGATGTTTATACTCCAGTCCGCGCTCTTGGGACCAAAGTTGATCGATTGGTCGAATCGCGTCCATTTTTTTATGTTCGTCCTCCAGTACACAATGGGGACTAGAGTTCTATAATGAGTGGTCAGTCACACCCGTTTGATGTTTATACTCCGGTCCGTGCTCTTGGGACCAGAGTTGGTCGATGGGTGGTTAGTCACACCCTTTTGGTGTTTATACTCCAGCCCACGCTCTAGGGACCAGAATTGGTTGATGGACGGTTGAACCGCATCTAATTTGCTTCGTACTCCTCCCAGCATGTCACAAGAGAGAGTAGTTAGGTGGATGGTCAAGTCACATCCACCTCACGTTTTAGTCATGTCCTCGTGTCGAGGGCGATGATTGATGAGTAGATGGTCAATCATGCCTACTTTAAGTCGAGCTTCCAGATTGGTTCCTATTTCCAGGGGAGGAGTTAATGTGTACACGGCCAAATCGCGTCCAATTTAGTTGGACCTTGGTTGTGCTGAGCTTCGGGAGAGGCATAAATATTTTGGCAAACTTCAAGTATGAGCTGGAAGTGGATGGTCGGGTTGCATCCACTTTGAGTGTTTCTCCGGTCTTCAAGACAAGCGTGGAGGTTGATGAGTGGACGGTCAGTCGTGTCCACTGTTTATTAGTTTCTGACCTTGTCGGGCTCTGAGTAAGGCATAGATGTTCTGTCAAAATTGAAGCATGGAGTAGAAAGTGGATGGTTGAGTCACACACTTTCCAGTTCGAGTCTTTTCCCCAAGTTAGGGGTATCTTGTAGCTGATGAACGGCTGAATCATGCTTGTCTTGTGATGCTTCGAAGGTCCAATCATGGTCTATGATGGTTGGTTGGTACCCAACTATAGATACTTGGTTACCTGCATCATATGCAAGTAGTTTAATTCAAGTTGGTCATAGTTCACAACATAATTGAAATTGAAATAAATCTTATTGATAAGTGAAGCAGCGTCGTGTGCTCGCTATTCCACTTTGGCCCAAGCTCCTTTCATCGGGATGTCGAACGTCAGCGGTCTAATTGATAATCAAAGTTCTTTATTGATAGGCATTGGATGTTCCCTGCCCTCCATTCTATGGGGCTTGCACATATTGTTGAATTTTTCCTTTTCGGATCAGCTTTCCGATCATATCTCAGAGGTATCTACAATCGTCGGTGTTATGACCGTGTGTATCTTGAAATATACAACATTTCCAGACATTTTCTGGGTTTCGTGACCCTCTCCAAGTATATGTTGTAAGGAATGCGGATTACGGATCTTAAGGCTAGAAATAACACTAGAGGGGGGGGGGGGTGAATAGTGTTTATAAGAAATTACTAAATCTTTTTGAGTTTATGTTAATTTGAACACAAATGTATGTAATATTCAGACACAGATATAATCACAGAAACAAACACAGATGCATAAATAAAGTAAATGCAGTAAAGGAAAGAACACACCGGATTTTATACTGGTTTGGGGTTACCCTACATCCAGTCCCGCACAACTAAGTACAGATTTCATTTCAAAAGCAATTCAACAATTACAACCCTCGGTTTCAAGGCTACGAGGTACACCCTCCAGAATCACAATCCTCTGGGTAGAGATACTTGAATTCCGGGCCAACAAGTTCACCCAATTGATTTCCAAGGCTACAATCACACCTTTTCTCGCTTGATTGATTTCCAAGGCTACAATCACACCTTTTCTCGCTAGATAGATTACAAAGAAGCCTATAACTCTGAATAGCACTTGGATCTTGTTGAGATAGTGATAGAGAATCAAATCAGAGATAATCTAGTTAGATTCAATGTTGATTTCGGCAGAGTGATGATAGGATTTTGAATAAGAAAATGTTGAAGAAGAACAGAAGTTAAAAACCAGAAAATCTGATATTAAATTCGTTGAAACTAACCCCTATTTATAGAAGAACAACAACCATGTCCATTCGTGAAAGGTTATGGCGAATAGACACTTCTTTTGAAATTCAAATTTTTGAATCTAACTGTCACTATGTCGACATGGGGTACTAGGGCATGTCGACATCCCAAAGGAAATTTTGATGTTTTGTTTTTCTTTGAAAATAACCTTTATCTTATATTAAAACTATTTTAAACTTTATAAATATACTTGACTATAGATAAAATACATAGATAAACATAGAGAATAATATATAAAAAAATTACTATAATTTTATATTTAAATCTAAGTATAAAGATAGTTTAAAACAAACGAAGTTTAAAAACACGAGTTTATTAAAAAAAACAAAGAATATTTTAAGGCTAAAACATCTTTTTGAAAATCATTTGAAAAGATAATTTTTAAGGCTAAAACATTTTGAAAAGCAATTTTGAAAATCATTCTGAAGTAGTTTTGAAAATCATTTTGAAGTAGTTTTGCAAGCTTCTTCCTGTAGAATATCTCATCATATCAGGACTCGAGAACTTGTACAAAACCAGGATGTTCGTGGGTTTGTAAGCCACTTGTCGTAGGTTTGTAAGCTACTTGTCGTGGGTTTGTAAGCCACTAAAAAGGTAGAAATGAGTTCCATCCCAAAAGAAAAATGGAGTGAAGATTTCAGTGCTATTATGAAGTTTTAACATAATTCTAGACTCAATACTTATCTTGAAATCTTGAACTCTTGATAATCTTGATATTCTTGATACTCATGAGTCTTCAATCTTGATATCTTGAATCTCTATACTGTACAGTCTTCATTCTTGGTACCTGCATGGTTAAATCCTGCATATACATATATATCTAAACTATAATGTTAGTATTTATATTTTATAATCTTATTTTAAGGTTGTTGTCATCAAAACCATCAACTCATGGACTAACAATCTCCCCCCGTTTGATGATGACAACCTTTGTTTATAAAATATTACTTCTATCCTAATAACTCCCCCTAAATCTAATAACTCCCCCTTAATCTATGCCTAACTACCCTATTTTATATTTCTCCCCCTTTGTCATCAACAAAAACAAACTAACTCTAAACTATATAACTCTTAGTTTAATATCCTATATGATGATAGTGTTGTCATCAATACTTACTTGTAAACTCTCCTAAGTAAGAATCTATATAATAATACTTTTAATAGAACATATATAAGAACACAAATTATTTATTAATTATATATTTGTTTATATTTACATTTTCATAGAGATCGTAAAAAAAACAACAAATAGGAAAGAAAGAGAAGAAACTAATGTGTGTCTTTGAACATAGGAGATCTATGAACCGAACAATTTGGATAGTGGAAACATAAATTTCCACGTTGTTCGACAAGATTTCCATCTTTGTCAAAGCACACTTCGCCAACGCAAACGACTTTGTCGTTGTCTTACGCATGCTCATCTTCCATTGGTTCTTCTTCTTCTTCTTCACTTTCCTCTTGTTCATGATCTCCTGAAGAGTCCTCGTCAATCAAGATTGGGTTAGCATGATTATCCATAAGAAATTTTTGCAAATTCCTAAGGATTTTGCCTTGCCTCTCTTGTTCTTTGGCCATTCAAAGTTGCATCACTTGGATTTCAGTCATTAACTGAAGGGTATCTTTCAGAGAATCCTTCATTTTCGTTACATAAGCGAGCGTTGATTGTTGAAACGGACCAGAAGTAGGCGATGGGAATAAAAAAGTTGATTTTAAGTTTGATTTGGAAGAGGAGGCCATTGATAAATTGATTTCAGAAGATAGAACAGAAAGAGAACAGAGAGAATGAAGAAAATTTCGAAATAGGAGAAATTTATAACCACTTATTTGAATTTTGGTGGGAAAATTTTTAAAATTTAAAAAACGTTATATGTCGACATGGGTGTAGGGGGGATGTCGACATGGTTCTTGAATTTTTGCCTATTTAATTTATTTTGAATTAATTTTGAATTATACTTGTTATTTATATTTTATATTTCAGTTAATGAACAAATACCTAATTCTCTTCTTAATTTAGTAAATGTAGATTCATTTAAGGGTTTTGTTAAGATATCAGCAATTTGATTTTCAGAATTAATATAGTCAAGAGTAATTACTTCTCTACTTATATTATCTCAGAGAAAATGGTGTCTGATATCAATATGTTTAGTTCGAGCATGTTGAGTAGTATTTTTGGATAAATTTATTGCACTAGTATTATCACAATAAATTGGTGATTTTGAGATATTTAAACCAAAATCTTTTAAAGTTTGTTGCATATATATTACTTGAGAACAAGCCAAAGCAGCAGAAATATACTCTGCTTCAGTTGTTGATAGAGAAACTGTGTTTTGCTTTTTACTAAACCAGGAAATCAGAGAATGCCCTAAAAAATGACAAGTTCCACTTGTACTTTTTCGGTCTGATTTACAACCAGCATAATCAGCATCACAGTAAGATATTAAGTCAAACGAATCATTTTTAGGATAAAATAAGCCATAATCAAAGGTGTGTTTAACATATCTTATAATACGTTTTACAGCTTTTAAGTGAGTTTCTTTAGGTTGGGATTGATACCTTGCACAGAGACAGACACTATGCATGATATCAGGTCTACTCGCAGTGATATAGAGTAGTGATCCAATCATTCCTCTATATAATTTTGATCTACATCTTTCGAGAGATCTTCTTACTAAGGTACTCATTGGTTGCCATGGGAGTGGGTTTTCCACTCGCAATAGTCAAACCAAATTTACTAACTAGGTCTTTAGCATATTTTTCTTGACTAATAAAGATACTATTATCTAATTGTTTTATTTGTAATCCTAAAATGAAGTTTAATTCACCCATATGACTCATCTCAAACACTTTTGTCATTATTTCTGAAAATTCTTTATTCATTTCAAAATTAGTTGATCCAAAAATGATATCATCTACGTAGACTTGTACTAGTTGAATATCATTTTTATTTCTTTTAATAAAAAGAGTATTATCTACTTTACCTATTTCAAAATTTGATTGTAACAAGTAAGATCTTAGTCTATCATACCAGGCTCTAGGAGCTTGCTTTAGACCATATAGAGCTTTCTTTAGTTTGTAAACATGATTTGGAAATTTATCATTTTCAAAAAGTGGTGGTTGTTTAACAAATACTTCTTCTTTTACAAAACCATTTAAAAATGCACTTTTAACATCCATTTAAAATAATTTGAAATTATTATGATTTGCGAAAGCAAGTAGAATCCTAATAGCTTCTAATCTTGCTACCGGGCAAAGGTTTCATCAAAATCTATTCCTTCTTCTTGACAATAACCTTGAGCGACTAACCGGGCTTTATTTCTAACAACCTATCCTTGTTCATTCATTTTATTTTTATAAACCCATTTAGTTCCAATTATTGTTTTATTTTCAGGTCTAGGAACAAGTTCCGAAACATCGTTTCTAGTAAATTGATTTGATTCTTCTTACATAGCTAAAACCCATGAGTCATCAGTTGATGCTTCTTCTGGATTTTTGGGTTTAATAGTTGATATAAAAGCTACATTACTCATTTGACTTAGTTGGTTTCTAGTTTTAACCACAGATTGCATATCTCCAAGTAAATTTTATGTAGGGTGATCTTTTAAAAGTTTAATCCTTTTATGAGGATGATTTAATTCATTATTAGTTTCAGTTGACTCTTGGTTTTGAGTGATTAAATCCTCTTCATCATTTATTTCTTCAAAAATTTTGAAATTTTCATCAAATGAAACATGCATTGTTTCTTCGATGGTATTAGTTCTTAAATTAAATACTCTATATGCTTTACTTCTATTAGAGTATCCGATAAAGATACCTTTGTCGGATTTTGGATCAAATTTATCTAAGTTATCTTTTGTATTTAAAATAAAACATTTACTTCCAAAAATTCTAAAATAAGATACCTTAGGTTTCTTTGAGTAAATAAGTTCAAAAGATGTCTTATCAGTTAAATGTCTAATTAAAATTCTATTTAAAATATAACAGGCGGTAGCAACTGCTTCTTCCCAAAAGTACTTTGGTAAATTACTATCAGAAAGCATAGTTCTCACACACTCTTGAATCGTCCTATTTTTACGTTCTACTACTCCGTTTTGTTGTGGAGTTCTTGGAAATGAAAAATTGTGAATTATTCCCTTTTTATTGCAGAATTCTTCAAACTTTTCATTTTCAAATTCACCACCGTGATCACTACGGATGGTTATAATTTTTTGAGAAAATTGATTTTGAACCCTTTTTGAAAAATTCTTAAAACATTCAAAAGTATCACTTTTATGTTTCAAAAATATTGTCTATGTAAATCTAGAATAATCATCTACAATTACAAAAACATATTTACTGTGATTTAATGATTGAATTTGAGATGGACCAAATAAATCAAGATGAAGTAATTCAAGAGGTTTTGAAGTTGAAATCAAATCTTTTAATTTAAAGGAACTTTTTCTAAGTTTTCCTAGTTGACATGCATCACATAGACTATCTACTTTAAAATTCATTTTAGGGAGGCCTCTTACTAGATCATGTTTTGACAGTCTAGATAAGAGTTTGAAATTCAAATGCCCAAATCTCTTATGCCAAATCCAATGGTCACTTGCATTTGCCAAAAGACACAAGTTATCATTTGAAATTTTCATACTAAGAATATAAATATTCTTTTTCCTAATTCCCTTAAATATTATGGTTGAATTATTATCTTCAATGTGACACTTATCTTTTTCAAATTTAATTTTATATCCTTTATTGCATAGTTGAATTATACTTAGCAGATTGTGTTTCAGATTCTTAACTAGCAAAACATTAGTAATAATAGGAGTTTCAGAGTTACCGACTTTGCCGATGCCGATCACATAATCTTTTGAATTGTCTCCAAAGTTAACCAGTCCTCCGTCTTTGTATATTATATCATTTATCATATATGGATTCCCAGTCATGTGTCTAGAACATCCACTATCGAGTATCCATTTTTTCTTTTTGATCTGCACAGTTTGTTTGTTCTGGATTAATTCCTCAATTCCCATAAAGAATGATTCCTGCACATCAAACAATCTTAGTAGACAACTTGTATTTGAATATTGATTATATGCAGACTCAAGAGACAATGATGATCTGAATATTTCTAAACATGCATTAAAAATTTCTTAAACATAGCCATTTTAAAAAAACTTTTTCAAAAATCAGATTATGAAACTTTTGAAAACCTTGCTCTGATACCAAATGCGAGGAATGTGGAATATGGATCTTAAGGCTAGAATGAACACTAGAGGGGGGGTGAATAGTGTTTATAAGAAATTACTAAATCTTTTTGGGTTATTGTTGATTTGTACACAAATGTATGTAATATTCAGACACAGATATAATTACAGAATCAAACACAGATGTAGAAATAAAGTAAATGCAGTAACGGAAAGAACACACTGGATTTTATACTGGTTCAGAGTTACCCTACATCCAGTCCCGCACAACTAAGTACGGATTTCTTTTCAAAAGCAATTCAACAATTACAACCCTCGGTTTCAAGGCTACGAGGTACACCCTCCAGAATCACAATCCTTTGGGTAGAGATACTTGATTTCCGGGGCAACAAGTTCACCCAATTGATTTCCAAGGCTACAATCACACCTTTTCTCGCTTAATTGATTTCCAAGGCTACAATCACATCTTTTCTCGCTAGATAGATTACAAAGAAGCCTATAACTCTGAATAGCACTTGGATCTTGTTGAGATAGTGATAGAGAATCAAACCAGAGATAATCTAGTTAGATTCAATGTTGATTTCGGCAGAGTGATGATAGGATTTTGAATAAGAAAATTTGGAAGAAGACCAGAAGTGAAAAACCAGAAAATCTAATATTAAATTCGTTGAAACTAACCCCTATTTATAGAAGAACAATAATCATGTCCATTCGTGAAAGGTTATGGCGAATAGACACTTCTTTTGAAATTCAAATTTTTGGTCCTAACTGACACTATGTCGACATGGGGTACTAGGGCATGTCGACATCCCAAAGGAAATTTTGAAGATTTGATTTTCTTTGAAAATAACCTTTATCTTATATTAAAAACTATTTAAACTTTATAAATATACTTGACTATAGATAAAATACATAGATAAATATAGAGAATAATATATATATAATTTTACTATAATTTTATATTTAAATCTAAGTATAAAGATAGTTTAAAACAAACGAAGTTTAAAAACACGAGTTTATTAAAAACAAAAACAAAGAATATTTTAAGGCTAAAACATCTTTTTGAAAATCATTTGAAAAGATAATTTTTAAGGCTAAAACATTTTGAAAAGAAATTTTGAAAATCATTCCGAAGTTGTTTTGAAAATCATTTTGAAGTAGTTTTGCAAGCTTCTTCCTGTAGAATATCTCATCATATCAGGACTTGAGAACTTGTACAAAACCAGGATGTTCGTGGGTTTGTAAGCCACTAAAAAGGTAGAAATGGGTTCCATCCCAAAAGAAAAATGGAGTGAAGATTTCAGTGCTATTGTGAAGTTTTAACAAAATTCTAGACTCAATACTTATCTTGAAATCTTGAACTCTTGATAATCTTGATATTCTTGATAATCATGAGTCTTCAATCTTGATATCTTGAATCTCTATACTGTACAGTCTTCATTCTTGATACCTGCATGGTTAAATTCTGCATATACATATATATCTAAACTATAATGTTAGTATTTATATTTTATAATCTTATTCTAAGGTTGTTGTCATCAAAACCATCAACTCATGGACTAACAGACATAGTTGGCATATTGAATCTCTTGGGATATTCTATATATTGAATGGCTCTAGTGAATGGGCTTCGATTGGGGAAAGTGCTCCAGTCATTGTTAGTCCGATCTGTTTTCAAGTGACGACTGTTTGTAATGCTTGTAAATGTTGTATGCATGATTGTCCAACGTGTGATGGATTGGTGATAATTTACTTGGAGTCCGACCCGAGAAAATTTGCTATTTGCTTGGTCAGCCCCTGGTTCGCTTGGAGTCATACTGGTGTTTGCTTGGAGAAAATCTTGGTTTTACTAGAGTTTGACCTTGGGCCAGAACTTCGCGGGTTTGCTACGAGTCGAATGGGTGACTACTTCAGGTTCGACTTTGATAATGGATAGCTATACTTTGAGATGGCATAATAAGCGGCGTTGGGCGGTCGTCACATAAGCCATCATATCATAGCCGACAAGTCAAGCATTTGGAAGCTGTTCAGTTGAGAGAAGCCGTAATCTACCCTAGAAGCCTGATCCAATAATCGATCTCAATTCATGTCATATCATCTTGGTTCTCCAGCCTTTGGGTGTATCACTTGAGTAGTAGTCTCTTGTCCATTCCTTGGCTGCAATTCAGCAGCTGCTGCTTGATCCTCTATACCCCGGTATATATACCTTAGGAAGGATCGGTATATACAACTTGGAGAGGGTTCGGTATATATACCTTGCAGAGGGATCGATATATATACTTTGCAGAGGGATCGGTATACATACCTTGGAGAGGGATCGATATATATACCTTGTAGAGGGATCAATATATATACTTTACAGAGGGATCGGTATACGCACCTTAGAGAGGGATCGGTATATACACCTTGGAGAGGTATCGGTATATACACCTTATACTAGGGTCGGTATATATACCTTGTAGAGAAATGGATATATATGCCTTATAAAGGGATCGGTATATATACTGGAGGGATCGGTATACATATATGTTGAAGGGATCGATATAGCTATTTCAGAGGGATCAGTATTGATGTCTTTGGAGGGATCGGTATTAAGCATGTATATGTATTTAGGGGTCGGTCATGAAGGGATCCGTGCTAGACCCCAAGAAGGAGGGATCAGTCATGATGGCCTTGATGGAAGAATCGGCCATTTCGGCCTTGAGAGAGGGATCAGCCTTTAGCTAACTTGAGTGCAAACTTTAGCATTTGATCCCAAGAACTTGCATACATGAGTGAATCCAATTCCTTCCAAATGGACATGAACACATGAACAACTCCAAACAAGAACACTAGCATTATCATTTCTTTTAACTATGCGGGAAGTTGATTTAATTCTCCTAACCATGGCTATCAGCTTCCTTTAGATTTCCTTCGAATCTGGGTACAATAGGAAGTTTATCAGTAGAACACTGAATCTATCTCGCTAACACAAGTAGATGATGAGATCCAATCAAGCTGAGAATTCGATTCTCAGTGAAAGCACCAAAATATTGATGCCAAAAATGGACATCAACACCCAATAGAATCTAGTAGAGATTAAATAAAGAATGAAATTAAAACACAGCAAATATCATAAATGAACACATGGATTTTTATAGTGGTTCGGCAATCTTGGCCTACGTCCACTTCACATTTTTATTGATCTTGCACTTGACTATGATTACAAGAATATTTGGATCAGCTAGAATACATTAGAACAAAAGTGAAGAATAAAAATGGCAGAGCCTCGGCAGAGAAAGCAAGATCCCTTTTCTGATGCCATGTCTGATGTATTTATTGGGGAAGACGTGCGCGGATTAGACTGAAATTTTGGCAGAAGGTTCAGGAGACTAAGATGAGGCTAACCGGAAATTTACTAGCCCATCAGGGCCCAAAATAGGGATCGATACCGATCCCTATTAGTGCATCCAAATGGGTCGTGATCCCTATGAGGGATATCCTATGATGTTATCTACTTACTCCTCAAATTTCGTGCAATTTCGATGTACGGTTTGTAAGATATTGCATTTTCCGTAAAGTAGTGTTGCTTGAATTCTGATTTCTACCAATCCCTCCAAAAGGAGTTATGCCGATCCCTCCGACTTCCTCCAATTGAAATGCGATCCCTAGAGGGTGTTCCACATGTTGTAGTAAGCTTGTACTCCAAGTTTCATGTTGATAGCATGTGTAGATTTTGAGTTATTTACCGATCATCGCTGCAAAATTGAGTTATGGAATCGATATGATATGATCCATAGTGTTGAATATGGATCGTACCTGATCCATCTTCGGGGAGTAGTGAGCTTTCATACTTCTGCTTCATATTATCATCTATGCTTGATTTTTGGACCCCACAACCATCTGGGCTACTGGCCTTGATGATAGTCGAGACTAACTTGTCCAGTCAATTCAGATATTGCCGGGTCAAAATGCCGGATAATATTTGCCCCCTACTCAAATCCATAATCAATAAAACGATAAAGTGGACGGAGGCCAGAGATGCCGAACCACTATAAAAATGTTGTGTCTCCCTACTTTTCTGCATTTTCTTGTTATTTTCACTAGATATAATCCTAAAGCAGGTCATATTTAGATGTTACGCCATTTTTGGCATCAACAACAGGTTTATATTAGAAGCCACAATATGTAGATCGAAGACAGTGCAGGAGGCTTTATTAGCAAATAAAGATGTTATTTCCGCTATTAATGAGTTTAGGCGACATCATCATATGATGACCTGATTTTTTACTATGTTATTTTCTATTGTTATTTGACCCCTGCGTGGGCACGACTTTTGGATTAATTTTGGAGATGATGTACGTAATAAATATTAAGATGGTTTCTATGTAATAAATATATTTAGCTGCTTTGTTTACTTAGACTGTATTGAATATACTGAACTCACTTTCGTCGTTGGAAGATAATTCTGGTGATAATTGCAACATCATCAGTGTTCATATTCGAGTCTAGAAGTGAGGGATGTTACATCAGGTGTCCTAGGGCTCTCTGCACTGGGTCCAGGCTGATTCGCTTAAGAATTCGGCCCTTGGGTTCCAACATTCTATCCCCCATCCTGTAGATCCCTGACATATTGCTATAGTTTCTCCGTCCCTTGTGTGGCGAGGTAGATATTTTTGATTGTATCATTCAGAGACGAATATTCCTCTACTCTCATATTTCTTGGATGCGTTTTGGCATCATTCCTCATATCTCCAGTGCCCTAATTTCTTTTCTTCTAGTTATTGGCATTACCCACATTCATAGCAACATTACGGGTGCTCTCACCGATTTGTTTTATAGCAACATTACTTTAAACTACTTCTCTCGGTTGTCCACCACTAGCCTTCCTAGAAACCAGACATGCTTCTTCCAAGCGTAAGAACTGATTAGCCTTTCTGTGGAACTCCTCCATGGTAGTCGGCTACATCATACTCAACCATTTACCAAAATCCATATCCGGATGCATCCCCCGGATCAAAGCCATTAACACCAAATCCTCCTTTGGATTACTTACTTCTATTACTGCAGTATTGAACCTGTTCAAAAAGCCTTTCAATGACTCTACAAGTTCCTGAGAAATGCCCGATAAGGACATCACATCCTGGAGTGGAGCAATGTGCAGCAAGAACTGCTCCAAAAACTTCTTAGCCGATTCTTTAAAAGTCAAAATGAACTTTGAATGGAGCCTAGTGAACAGGATTGATGCAACTCCATCCAAAAAGATGGGGAAATACCTGTACTAAACCGCATTTGTCTCTATGGCACCATCTATGTGCCATTCATACTTAAATAGATGTTGGCTGGATCAATCATCCCATTATATGATGACATCGAGGGCATTGTGGACCTTTTGGGATATTCCTCCCTAAATATATTTTTCGTGAATGGAGTTCTGTTAGGCACGGAACCCCACTCTTCATTCTTCCGCCATAGCTTTTCATTCACCAGCCTCTTCACCATAACGCCAATATATTCCTTATTGGCTTGGTGATCAGAAAACTACTACTGAGAGCATCCTCAAGTGTTTGACTCTGCAAATAGTCTTGATTCTTTAAACGGCGTCTAGACTCTCCTGTCTCTAAGAGAACCACTCCTGTGGATATTTTCTTAACGCCTACCTGGCTCTATGGAAGTCGTTTGAGCACCATCATCTTGCACTCCAACATTTATTCCAACGTCATTGCTAATGTCCTACAAATCATCTTCGCTATCTTCCAAGCTAACTGCATAAAGTTGCCGTAACTTAGGGCCATCCAAATTCCTCTCGGCATCGAACTAAAACCTATTAGAACCAAGTGGTCTAGCTCTAGCCAAAACTTAGCCACTTCCTCTAACTACCATCCATGATGCTCCTACAGTCTACTCCTTCATCTTTTGCTTTCTGTCTCTCTTGTTCTGATAAGAGGAAGAGGAACTCTCTTCTTCAAAACTTGTCGGTAATGCGTCCTTGCAATTTTTCCTTTGCCTTTGAGACTATTGAGTTAACAAGGCAATGCTAGCATCCATCTTCTCAATAAGCGCCTTCTGGCTATCTGTAGTTCTTTGATTTAACTCCGCCATCATCCTATCGAACTCGACTTTTGACACTATCTCTAAAGAGGTTGAGGGCCATGGCACCGCATTCAACGGCTATCTAGTTTCTTCATTATGGTGGGATGAATCATCTTCTTCACCTGCAACTGCTCCATATTTACTGGATCTCACAGGGACAATTAGTTCTGCAATCAAATATCCAAATCAGAAAAAGAAGCTCTAGATCCAACTTTTGGACGCTCTAATCCAAAATAAAAGCAAGATCTATTCCTAGAAAGCTCTATTCTCAGTGGAAGCACCAAAAATGTTGAGCCAAAAAGTGGAATAATACCCCAATCAAATAGAATAGATTAGATCTAACTAGTAATAACAAAAAGAACAGCTAAAGACATGAATTTTAATAATGGTTCGACAAAGTTTATAGCCTACGTCCATTTTAATATTATTATAGATTTTATTTGTCATGAGTACAAAAACTTTATAATTAGTTTTCAAGTCTAGAAAAGCAAGAGTAAGCCTCTAGGTGACAAGATCCGAGTAGAGATAGAAGATGAAGAAGAGAATGGCCAAAAGTCTTCCAATAGTTGCACTAAACTTGATATTTATAGAGGAATCGCCACCATAGTTGCCATATCACTAAAGACCCAACAAGGATGCAGATCCATGAGAATAGGGAGGAAGATGAAGTCTTCCGGTAGCAAAAATCATGTTGGTACCAACATGAATCATGTCGATACCGAGTGGTTTTGCCTTATACAAATCATTAGCTTTTACTTCATTTCATCTTGCATCTTCAAATCTTAGACTTCAAGAATTTTTTTAGCTAGGGAGAACATTCCAGTGCCGAAAGGTTTGGCTTTGTCCTGTATTTGTCCTTTTCTAGCCGGCTTTGAATTTGTTCACTTAATCCTTTAGATATGGGCCCTGAGACGTGTAGATCTATCTTTTGACCACAAGCATAATTGCCAAAAACATCATAGGAAAAACCACTCGGTACTGAGTCCTTATCCTGACTGCTCAGTACCAAAAGCTTTCCTTAGTCACTTTGGGACTTCAAACTTTTGGAGTTCCCTTCTAAGGCCATCTTGAGCTTGCCCCCGATTTCTTGAACCATCGCTTCTTCATCCTAACATTAGGTTGCATGTTTTAAATGCTGCATAAAACAATCAGTTCCAATCATAGGTTGAAGATCATATTTTTGAGATGTGAACCTTAACAAGGATAGAGAGTACCCGATCATGAGAAAAATTGAAAGAGGTGCTCCAACAAGCAACTACGTACAGTAGCTCCTCGATAATGGCCGGTTAAGCTTTTAGTATCATTTTTCTATCATCATAAGAGGAGAACTTAAAGTAAAATTGAGCTTTGTCATACCACATCTTAATACTTCCCTTAAGCATCTAATAATGAACGAGGTGACATTTAATTGAGGAAAAAGGAAGGTGATATTAAGGAATAAACCCGCAAGTTGATCATGCCAGAACATGGTCCCCGCCTTAATAACTTCAATTAGAGGTATATTTATGTCATTAACACATTCAATTTCAAATCTATGAGGAGAGTAATCACCAGCATTTCTTGGCTTGTTGGTGAATGGAAATGACCAGGGTTTTGGGGTATTTGCATTTGGGACAAAAGGGTTTTAGAACTGTTGCATTGCAAAGCATTCGACTCGTAAACTAAACACGTATCCTGGAAGCTTGAAAAATGATAGTAAGAAATAATATTTCCACCGATCAGAGTTCTAGCATATACTTCAAGCACAATTGTAAGATCAACAAGGGGATGGATAATTACAACATAGAAAGGTGTGAGGACAAGGATTTAGCTCAAGTAGTGCAAATATTAGGACAATGGAAGGAAGAGGAGCTCAAAGCAGGAAATGCGTCTGAGTCCGCCATTGGAGGCCATGCAAAAGTATCATCGAGCATGCGACTAAATAGGAGGACAAAAGCGGCGGTTGGTGGCTTGACATCGGGGTAAGAAGAGAATCGGTTGCACTCCTTACAATTTCAAAGCATCTCGCTTTTGGATCCAGGCCGAGCATAGAGAAGAAAAGAGTAATCGAAGATGTAAATGGATTTGGTGGAAAAGGCTCGGATGAAGTGGTAAGAGGAGGGCGGGTTATAAGGGAAGCCCTAAATCAAAAAAGCAACCATCATTTTTCATTATTAACACATCTAATTGTATAAATTGGAAGGATAAAATATATTTTCGTATATAATATTATTAGAATGATATAGAGAAGATTAACATGCCTTCTGTGCACAGATGGCACACACAAATTGAGAAATAGTCCATATAAATAGATATTATTATTAGATCAAATTGAAATATTGATATATACATTCGGAAATAAAATACATTTTTTGGTATAACAATCTCATGTCGTAAGGTGCAAGATCCCATGGATATTGTTTCATATGAAAATGACCGAAGGAATTCTCATCCAAGATCGCATACTCAATATGATTGGACATATAGAGAGATTGGCTAAGTTGGTAATAACTCTTGATTAAGAGACACAAACTGATCTGATTCTTGGATCGCTGACTCCGCAGTTTGGTCCGTTCATAACGAACTTCGATATGGACTCTTTGAAGTGTACTATCGTAGATCTCCTTAATATGTTATAGATAACCGAGAGTATATTATGAAGGAACCAAGTGCAGTAATCATATATAGGGTAGGGATGAGCAGTATCCAATTAGAACCGAATTAACCGATCGAACCGGTTCATTTTGGTTAGTTTGGTTTGGTTATGAAACTAAATCAGTTTGAATTTAGTTTGCAAAATATATTTATCCCGTTATCGATTTAACTGAATTAGCCAAACTTTTATTATGTTAGTCATGGCATTTTAATAATTTTTATAATTGGTTTAATGATAAAAAAATAAGTTTACCTATTGAAAATAGGTCCAATTTTCTTATAAGCATGGACAGTACTCAATAAAATCTCTCCAAACATAAATTTATGTTTTCCATGGAGTAAATCAATCATCTGAATAATGATATAACTTTTTTGGTTAATCGGTTATAGACTGAATTAACCAAAATTAACTTGGCTCTATTCAATTTTGATTTTTTTTGTTCCTGTTCAATTTGACATTTTTTAACTCAAAACAAACGGAATCGACCAAACGCTCACCCTTGGTTAAGGGAATATCTTATTCAAATAGGTTGAAGAAGACAAAGCGTAAGTCAAACGGCAGCAAGGGTTAGATTAAAGCGAACGAATAGAAGGTGAATGTCACCATTACTCTAAAAAAGGACATTGGAAGAGGAATAGTCTAGATTATCCAAAGATGCTCAAAGCGGAGGAAGCTAATTCCGCTTCTATACGTATTTTCTTTATAGAAAATTGTTTATATGTAGGTGCTTCTTCTTGGGTTTTATATTCAGGATCCAAAACTTATATTTTTAATTTATTAACGGGACTTAGAAGCAAGAGGCCCATAGTAAGAGGGGCCATGGAATTCCTAGTTGTAAATGGAGCTACTATAGCTTCCATAGCAGTAGGAGATTACTATATGAAACTTACTAGTAGGCGTGATTTCATTTTATATTATTGTTATTTCATACCAAACTTCATTAGTGGAATAGTGTTTGATTCCCTTTTGTTGGATAATGGTTATAATTTTATTTGTCATGACAACATTGTGAATATTTATTATTTCTTTGCTACTCCTAAAGTTGATATTTATATACTTAACCATGACCATTTATTTATCGTTTAAAATAATAATGCATCTAAAATAAATGACAGCTACCTATTACATTGTAGACTAGCTATATAAGTGAGAAATTGTTAAAAAAGTTTAGAAACCAAGGATTTCTATAACTTTTGATTCAGAATTATTTTGATACTTGTAAATCACGTCTCAAGGGTAAAATGGCCGAGCACCCATTTTGTGGGAAAAACGAAAGAGTTATTGAACTCTTAGGACTAGTACATTTAGACATATGTGGTCCTTCGTCTATAGAAAACCAAAGGTGGATCCTTATACTTTATTACATTCACCTACGATTTACTCAGATATGGATATGTGTACCTTATGAAATACAAATCAAAGGTCTACGATAAATTCATAGAATATAAGAATGAAGTTGAAACCAGACATGCAAGAGAGCTAGATTACTTCGATCTAATTGATGTGGTGAGCATATTAGATATGAACCTAAAAGAGAATGAGATTTTCCCTCAAGCCACTCCTCTATATACTCCTTAGCATAATGGTCTTTTGTAAAGGATAAATCGAACTCTGTTAGACATGGTTCGATCGATGGTGAATACTACTGATTTGAATCTTTCCTTTTAGGGATATGCACTTGAAACACAACATATATGTTTATTCTTGTACCATATAAATTTTTGCCTAAGTCACGAGTTATGGACTAGTAAGAAACTCCGTTTTAATTATCTTAAGGTATGGGGTTGTCCGGCTTACGTTAAGAACTTAATCTCTAGAAAACTTGAGGCAAGATTAGTTTATGTAAATTTATAGGGTTTCCTAGTAATTCTCATAGATACATATTCTATAATACCAAGGAACAAAAGAGCTATTTTTGTGACAATCCACCATTTTGAAAAAGGAATTTCTATATTGAGAAATTAGTGGCAATAAAATAGACTTGGATGATATATAAGAAACTCCCATAGTAGTTAAATATTTAGATAGTAATTTAGCATCCCTGGAAGACGCACAACATATTAGAAGGTTTAGCTGGGAATCTCCCATGTTATAGAGATACTATAGTTTTCCCATCGATGCTAAGAAAAAGGATTGCATTGCTCGACTATGACCCCCTCACAATATCGACAAGCCTTTGAGATTAAAGACTCTGCCTTATAGCTTGATGCGATGAAATTCGAAATAGATTCCTTGTAGAAGAACAAAGTTTGGACTTTAGGAAATGTACCTAAAGGGTAAAACCAATCATTTGCAAATGGGTCTTTAAGAAAATATTGGTGCAGATGAAGATGTCGAAACATATATGGCAAGGTTGTTGATAGAAGATTTCCACCAAATTCAAGGTGTTGATTATGAAGAAACATTTTCTCTGGTTATCATGTTTAAATCAATTCGGATTCTACTTAAATTCATTTCTTATTATGACTACTAAATATGGAAGATGGACATTAAAACAACATTTCTTGATAGTGGCCTAAAAGAGGTTTTTTATATACCGTAGCCAGAGGGATTCGATGTCAGCGGCGATGGGGTATGCAGGCTCTTAAGATCAGTTTATGGTCTTAAGCAAGCATCAAGGAGTTGGAATAAATGTTTTGAAAAAGTAATTAAACATTTTGGTTTTAGTCAAACTACTGAGAAAGCATGTGTATATAGCAAAGAGCAAAATGGTTCTATAACATTTTTAGCTTTATATGTTGACGATTTACCACTGATTGATAACGACGTACCAATGTTACAATTAGTGAAAGCTTGGTGGTCCGATAATTTCTCGATGACAAGTTTGGTTCTTTATACCAGGTATAAAGATCTATAGAGATATATCTAATAGGGTATGTGGATTATCCAATCGATGTTCAAGTGTGAGGTTCAGGCACTAAAAAAGTTTTATATGGATAATTCCATGCGAGGGAATTTTTAAGTGTAGCATGGAATTGTATTTTCTAAGAAAGACTCCCCATCTACAAATGAGGAAAGGAAACACATGAGTAGGATTCCTTATGTTTTGGTAATAGGACCCATTATGTATTCTAAGATACGTACTAGGCCAATTGTCACTTTTGCATTAGGTGCAGTTGGTCGATATTAAATCAATCTGGGTAAAAACCATTAGACAATGGACAAGGTCATCATAAAGTATTTGAGAAATACCAAAGATTTGTTTCTTATGTATGGAAACAATGAACTCCTTTTGAAGGAGTACTCAGCCTATGGTTTTCAAAGTGATGTCAACGATAATAAATCTAACTCGAGATCCGTATTCATCCTTAATGGAGGGTCGTAAGTTAAAAAATCCCAAATAAGAAATTGTGGTGGATTAAACTACGAATGATGAGTAAATTACCTTAAACAATGACGCGAAGGAAATAGTGTGTATACACTTATGTAGTTAAAGCAGTTTATAGTTTTATAGCGGTGGAAGTGCAAAAAGCTATAGTGGGGATAATGTAGCGATATAAAAAAAATAGTAGAGGTATAAAAATCTTTATTAAAGACAAAGTCAAATCTCTAAAGTTGATTTATTCTCATTCCCACATCATTTGTGTAGAAAAGGAAAATTGTTCACTTTTATATATTAAAAATGAAAAATATCATGATCCATGCAGTTAAGACTTAGTGAATAAAATAGAATTCTAATTTATGTTAAGCACTTAGGACTTGAATTTAGATATATACACTAATTTTTTAATTTGCTTTACAAGAGAACCGGTCAAATTAACCATTTTAAATTAATGTTGCTAAAGCAGATGCTAAAAATCCTGATTTAGTAGACATAGTGGAAAATAACGGGGCTTTAAATTGATCTACTGTTTACTAATGCTAAATTGAAAAGGCATAGTAGCCAATGTGTGTTAAGCACTTTAACAGGGCATTTATGAGGCTTTAGTGGGGCTTTAACTGCATAGGGATGCGTAAATTTATTAAAGAGTTAGGAGTGATCCAAAGCATTTAAGGTCCGATGCTAATGTATTATGACAATAATGTGGCAATACAAATTATCAATGAACGCTGAGCTCACAAGAGGTCGAGAATCATCCTCCTTAAATTCCACATAATAAGGTAGTTTATCCATAATGGAGAATAGTGATCGAGAGAGTAGATACAAAAGAAAATATTGTATACCCATTCACTAAGGCCTTTTCTTAGTCCAATTTTGGTAGACCAATTTATGATATGGGCATGATGTTGAACTAGGTGCATTAGCAATGAGGTAAAAGGGTGGAATTTCAAAATAAATCATTTTATTAATTTTGCGCTTGATCTTTATTTTTATTTACATTAGTAATTTATTCGCACAGAAACATATTTAGTGAATACTTAATAAAGTGAGTTTATTATTTGAATCTAATTAATGTGCTATTTATTTTTTTTATTTTTTTATTAAAATGTGTATTTTATAACTTCAAATTAATTTAGCTTTAACTTTACAATCTAATTTGTGATAATTGTTTGATGGAGATTCACATTCACAATGTGAATATCACATATAGTATAAATTAATCTAAGAAATTTGTGGAACTAACAACATGGAGCATAGATATATATATGACCACTATGATTTATGGTCATATTATATAAATGAGCATGTAATATTAATAATATCTCATTAATATATATGTGCATGTTTATATATATGAGTGAATTAGTTAAAAGAACAAAGTTGGGGAAATTTTTTAGACTAAGGACACCGCCTTAAAAGTTTAGTCTGAAGGAAAAACAGTAGAAAATGCTATATTAATATAGCATTATCCATGTAAATGCTAAGTAAATTAGCACTATATTTACAGCAAAAATACTATATTTACACAAACGCTATATACATATAACATTTTGTTGACTAGAGATTTAACCAACCTCAGAATTAGTCTAACGTGTCATGAAAGCAAATGTTACTTGCTAATCACTAGGCTTAAGAATGTAAAATGAGGGGGAAAGCAAGCAAAGCAAAGTAAATGACACCAAATCTAGAGTAGTTCAGCAAGCTTTTCTATGTCCACTGTGAAGATCTCTTACTACATTCTCTCTTACAATTATAAGGAATCACAAGGGAATAATAAGAAATAGGGAACTTAAGACTAAAAAAGTAGCTAATCTTAAGGGCTTAGGATTTTAATTTGCTGTGATGAGAGGTATGGAAAGGAGATAATAACCAGAATTCTAATAATTTCCAACCCATTTAAATTGGCAATGCATGAGATATTTATAATAGCCGAAATGGATGACAAATGGGTAAAATTGCATAGTAAAACAGGCGGGAAGCATGTCTGGCCGTTGATATGGTTACATATGCTAATGGGAGACAACTGTAAAGGTGAAAAAGAATGAGTGGCTGAGAAGCATGCCAATTATCTTTCTGTACTAGGCTCAAATTTGCGTTTAATGCACATTAAATGCTAGTGGCATGCTAAAGGAGTAGGTATACTTCTAGATGCTTTGCTATAATACCTTTTACAATTAGCTATACGGGTGGTCGTTTAGTTTTGCATGCCAACGTGGCTAGGTAGATGAGTGACTCCGACTGGGGTGCAGATGATACTGGAAGCAAAATGCTACTAAGGACCAAGGTGCAAAGAATGTGTCGAGTCGGCTGTGATATGATGGGACATGTATGGTGATGCCGGGCCAGAGACAGGTCATGCTTGAGCCGTACCAATCGACGATGCAGCTTATCTTGAGGGGCTAGCCTAGAGCCAGATTAGATGCAGACCAATATGAGAAGGCCAGTTGCTTAATGCCTATGTTTGCTGAGATTTGACTGATGCTAAGGACCAAGTTATAGGAAAAGTGTCAGGCCGACTATGAGATGACGAGACGGGCTGCTTAGGACTGATCAAAAGCAGCTGTGATGAAGCCGGGTCAAAGATGGGTCTTGCTTGAATTAGTCTTGTCTAATAAGCTGGTCGGTAATTAACTTGAAGTGATTTTGAGTAGGTGGGTTGACTTGGAGCCATACTGAGTGTAGACCGGCATGAGAGGGCTGGTCGCAGATGAACTAGACTATTGAAGACCGTGTTTGGTCGTGCTTAGTTGTCATGTCCTTGTTAGATGGTTTGGCTATTTGAGGCCGCCCAAGGAGAACTGACCGGTCATCGATCTAAAGAGCTATTGATTGGATAAGTCAAAGATTAGTTGGGCCGGCTTTGAATGGGCCATACTTGGCTCCAATAAGTTTACTAATTACTTACGAGAAAAATGAGCAACATTTTGCTTTCTAAACCCATTTTGTGAGCAGAGGTGGAATTGTCATTTCACAAAGATAATGCCATCTGACTCCTCTGTCGTGCATGTAATGCATGCTCATTGTGCCATTGGCCTTAATAGTTTACTTTTTTAAATGTAGTAGAGGGCTCATGTTTCCATCATGGAAGAAAAGACAGTTGCATTCATTACACCTAGACGATCAAGATTTGAAGGCAATTTGAATCCTACAGCCAAGATTAATGTGGCAAGTTTATAAAAGCAGCCTCTTCTTCTCCTCTCTCTTTACCGAAAATGAAAGTGAGCTCTGCCATTCAAAAAGCTTCAGCACTCTCAACACTTTAAACTTTCTTAGCTCCCGTAGATAAAAAGTGAGTCCCTTCATCTTCATCTTCACCTTCGTCATCGCCGCCGTCGTCGCCATGGAGAAGCTTCAAGCTTTTCGCTATTTTTTGTACACTTGTTTTCTTTTTTGATTAGGATACCATTGTTTCTATTGCTATTGTGCTTCGTCTTTGCATGTGGTTTGAGTTTGCCTTCTCCAACCATCTTTCAACCTCGATCTACCATCGCTACCCTGCCAACAGTGGTCGATCGACATTGATGGGCTTTAGTGACCTACAAGTGTTAAATAACAATATTAGCATTTATTTAGATAATGGGCCATAGATTGGGCCCAATTTCATAAGTATGGGCTTTAAGTAAAAATTAGGAATCAGACAAGGGGTCATAAGGTCTAATAATTAGCTTACGAGTTGAGTCATGAACTGGTCGTCATGGGGTGCCCGGCATGGGGTGCCACGAAGTCAGTCGTCAAGTTTCCATCTCTTGCCGCGATGCTTTCCTCCATGCTTTTCTAGACTTGGTCATTGGGTTATTGTATAATCGAGCCATTTGTAATTCAGATGGTAGCCTCAGGATCCACCTCAGTTGGCTGGTTGACATTTGTTGTCGCCGCTAGCCTTAGAACTTTTGAGCTCAGTCTGGGAAGATTGACCTAACCAAGCCATTGGCTAGCCATGGATGCAACGTGGGGGATAATCCACTACCCTATCCCTACCGCCCATCCCGATCGACCTCCTCTGGGATTCTTTGCTTTCTCCTTGGGTTATTTTGAAGGGAGGGGATACATTGCCCTTATTTTGTCTCCATCCTCAATTGCTATGGACTTGCCTCTGGTTTGCTAACTCCCAACATCAATCGGTTCTTATGTGGCATCCATACCTGTTGTATTATGCTTGGCCTTCCTAAGCTAAATGACAATCTTGTTGAGATGATCTTTCGACTGTAGAAGAGATCAGGTAGCCAGTCGGTACTTATTATCACTTCTAGGCTAACACCATGCCTGTGATCTTTTCGGATATTCCCAATAAAGCTACCCCCGTCTAGATGACTGAGTACTTCTTCGTTCCCCATAGGGTCAACCCTGGGCTCGAGCACCTTAACTTCCACACCACTAATAAGTCTTCACTTCTTTTCTCTTTTCTTATCTTTTTCTTTGCTCTTCTTTCTTGAACTTATCCATTAACAAGGGAAAACCTTGCATACGTCGGTGTTAGTTTCTCGACGTTGAATGAGAATCAAACCGGTTAAAGATGGCCATCGTTGGGCATTAGGACCTAAGACTCTTGGTGACTGACGCCAACCTTCATCGGGTTAGATTAATAAGGTTAGACCAGTCGATGGTCTGGGAGTGCCCCCCAAGAGGAAGTCATTAAAGAAGGCGGTCGAAGAAGAGAAGCCGACTCCAGTAAAGCAGGACTACTCCAAAGTCCATTTCTTGAATCTCGACGACAGGCCGATCATGGACACAAACTGAGGATATAACAATGTAGTTATGGGTAGGAGAAAGAAGAGTGGCAACATGTAGACCTCGATAAACTGAGTGATGTTGTGTCGATGCCATAGTGGGAAGAATTTGACCCACAACATTAGTTTATATCATGGTCCTTAGTCATGGGTCGTTGCCCGAGTAATGGGATATAAGCTCTGAGGAAAGCAGCATTAGGGGAGGGGTTCAAGAGCCTGACGTTGGTAAGGATTCTGGTCCGTCCTCCAGAAAAATTCTTGCATATGACCCTTCGTATCATGGATACAAAAGGGGATCTCTGGGCGAGCCTCACCTAGGGACGAACTAGAATAGTGTAGGAAGCTCGGCATTATCATGCCAACCCCTTGTTAGAGATGGGGGCCAAATCGGTACAAATGGTAGCTTACTTGCACTTATCTTAATTTTATATAAATTTTGACTAACTCTTTTGTTCTTCTTTTCTGATGCTTTGGTCGAGAAGTTCAACTTTAGTGCCTACGAATAGCTTGGCTCTAGCACTCAAGCAATTATGACCACATTGCCCAAAGAACCAAGGGAGGTCATTGAGGTATCCCCAGTCTCGATCTCATGCCCCTAGTGAAGGAGTTTAGAAGGTTGAAGAGGGCCAGAGAGGGGACGTCTACTGGGCCTTTAGCTCCTTTTTCAAGGCCAGCGCCTATTTTTGATGTGGAGGGGTTACACTAAGGGGATAAAGTAGTGCCGATAGAGAACGTATCCTTGAAGGTCGACGCTGCTCTAAACCACGATGACCTAGAGCTCATGTTGAGGTCATTTAAGACGATGTTAGTGAAATCCTAACATCAACCAACTATGACATATCTAGTTAGAGCCGGCATTCCGGGGAGGCTGTTATCGACACCAATACTCAACATGCCCTACTTGTAAGCTTCCTTAATATAGATCTCTTACCTGTTTTATTAAATCTTCTAACCGATCTGTTTTGTAGACTACCCACCGCTCCGTCCGCATCAGGGACGAATATTTGGTGCTTAAGGATGAAATCCAAAAATGTACTCAAGCCCAAAGGGACGTCGAGAAGGCAGCAATGGAGAAGATGACACATGAGGCGGTTGAGGTAAGGGATTAGCTGTAAAAGGAGGCAGAGGATATCAAGGAGAAGCTGGAGAAGGCTGAGAGGACCTGATGCAACACAACATGGAGTGAAAGTCGACCGTGTAATTGGAGGCTGCTCGAAAGCTAGAGAAAGATTTGTGGAAAAACCGGTTGACCAACGTGATCAGGGCCCTGCTTAGGAAAAATTACGATCTGTCTATCTCTATAAGCTGCCTGGATGTTGAAATCTTCGCAGCAACCGGGGATGAAGTTGGTGCTGAGATGGAAGTGGCTGAAGAGGCCGTGCATACCATCTTGACTAAGAAGAAAAATTGATTCCTTGAGCTGTCTAGCGAGGAGCCATCCTTGTAGATAATTTTTTCCCCTTTTCTTTTTGTAAGCCCAGGAGGCGGGCTATATACCCCCGCATTTTTGGAAACGAATAGGGTTTCTCTTATTGAAATATGTCTAACTTTTTGATAGTTATGTCTACCTTGGTTTGTCTATACAATTAGTAGCATAACATACTTTTAATAGTTGGCATTCCCTTGAGCTGAATTTAACACACAGTTGATAGATCGGGCTGGTTAAAGGACTTGGAAGCGAGCATTGAATGTACCACTCAATTGCTTGCTTAAGCGTTGAGGCTGGCATATGATAGCTAGGATTTTTTATATTGTTTTATTGTTATGCGATCTGGGCACGAACCTAAGCGCCGAGAGTATTGAAAGTTCCTTTATGTGACACACTGCAAGAGTAGATGGCTAGTGATCCTGGCACGAACCTATAGCTGAGTGGCTTATTGGTTACTCTCGGGTGACTCACCATAAGAAAGAAATTGGGTTATTCAAAGGTGACATGCTACCAGTTGAGAGTGGCAGATGGGCCCAACACGTACCTGAACGTTGGATGGCGATCCCCGATAAGGAAATGAATGCACAGTAATTCATCCTCATGGATAGTCGGTCGGAAAGCAGAGGAGCATGGCTCGTAAGTCCTCGGAAGTAGAGGTTGGCAGTCCCCAACAAGGTAATGAGCACATGATAACTCATACTTCATTGGATAGCTTAGGCTATTCAAAGGTTCTCCATGTGACACATTGCCAATTGAGAGTGGCAGATGGACTTGGGATGAACTTGAACGTTGTGTAGCAGTCCCCGATAAGAAAGTGAATGCATGATTATTCATCCTTGTGAATGCTGAGCAGTAAGGATAGGAGCATGGCTCGCAAGTCCCTGGTAGTAGAGGTCAGCAATCCTCAACAAGGTTATTGAGCACACAATAACTCATCCTTCATTGGGTAGCCTGGGTTATTTGAAGGTTCTCCAAGGTAATACATAACAATTTGAGAGTGGCAGATAGGGCTTGGCACGAACCTAAATGCTGGGTGGCAGTCCCTGACAAGTAAGTGAATGCATGGTGATTCATTCTCATGGATAACCGACTGGCAAGGAGAGGAGAATGGATCGCAAGTCCTTGGAACCAGAGGTCGATAGTCCCCAACAAGCTAATGAGCACATAATAACTCATTATTCGTTGGACAGCTTTGGTGAATGTATTGAACAATGTTGGCTCTAGATTCTTCTATATATCTTCACAAAAGATGTATTGTACAACCCTATAATTGTGGCCAACTTTTATTTGTGATAAGAAAGGAGGCGTATTGGGTTCTAAGTGTGGGAAATCTGGGTTCCATCAAGGGTAGGGATGCGGTAAGCGCCATTTGTTAGGACGTCACTTATGACATACCACCCTTTCCACTTTCGGCTAAGCACTCCTTTGGTCGGGTTCTTTATGACCCAGCATAGGACTAGGTTGCCAACAATGAATTTCCAGAGTTTTACACTTGAGTCGTAGTGCTTGGCGATCTTTATCTTGTAGGCTTCAGCACAGAGCTTGGCTTTGGTTCTTCATTCTTCTACAATGTCGAGTTTGATCTTGGGTAGCTCATTGTTCTGCTTGGGCTCAAAGATCAGATGCTAAGATGATGGGACATCTACTTCTATGGGCAGCATGGATTTGTACCCATAGGATAACGAAAAGGAGTATGGTCGGTTGAAGTGTGGTTGTAAGTGCAATAGGACCAATGAATGAACGACAATTCTTCGACCCGATCCCTCTTAGCTTCTGCGGGGTGTGAGTGTGGACTTGATGGTTTTCTAGATGACCTCGACTTGTCTATTGGCTTAAGGATGAGCAACGGAAGAGAAACATTTCTCAATTCCGTTCCTTAAGTGGAAGTCTTGAAGACTGATCTTGAATTGAGCGTCATTGTCAATATGGATCTTCTTTGGCAAGCTGAAATTGTAGACAATATTCTTGATCAAAAGTTTAGAATTTTAAGGGGGTGTTACCCCAGTAAAGGTTTCGGCCTTTACCCATGTGGTAAGTAGTCGATGGCGACTATGACATGATTGTACCCTCTCTTGGTATTTGGAAGATTCCTAATTAAGTCGTTATCCCTCATGTGTCACACGAATATGGGGAAGTCATAGGAGTAAGAAGGGTAGAAGAGGCCCTAGAGGTCTTGGAGAACCACTGACACCGGTCGCATTTCTTCACATAGTCCATAGAATCCTTTATCATATTTGGCCAACAGTAGCCTTGCCAGGCGGCCTTTTCTGATAGACTTTCCCCTGGTGTGGTCCCCACAAAACCCTTTATGTAGCTCTTCTAAGATCGTGCTGGCTTTGTCTTCAAACACGCAGGCTGATGTGGTATGAAGCACCCCTATTTATAGAGCTTTCCATCCATGATTATGCAATGGAGAGCATGATAGAGGACCTTAATGGCTTCCTTTCGGTCAGTAGAAAGTTCCTCGCTTTCTAAGTATTTGATGAGGGGCACCATCCAATTGTTCATGGATTGCATCTCTATCTCTATGGTTGTTACTCCGGCTTGTAGCAGCGGGTGTGTCGAATCTCTAAAAGGACCCAAGGAGTAACTTCTTTTGGGTTGATTGGTGCCTTGGACAGTTGATCGGCTTTGGCATCCTTCTCCTTGGGTATCTACTCCAACTTGAACTTAGCAAATGTGCTGATTATCTTCTTGGATTTGGCTATGTATAAAGCAGTGCCTTATCCTTCACCCGAAAGTGCTCGCTAATCTGATTGATGACCAGTGATGAGCCATTGAATATATAGATGAACTCCACTTGCAATTCTATTTCTATCTTAAGACCGGCTAGGACAACATCGTATTATGCTTCATTATTGATCGCCTTGAAAGTAAAGCGGACCGCATGTAACACCCCATATTTTAGTGACATTATTTAGGAAATTTAATTAGTTAAATTAAATTAAATAATGTGGGATTGATTATTGGATTGAGATTTGTGATTTAATTAAGGGGTAGCCGTGCCATGTTAATGAGTAAACAATGAATCAAAGAATTAAGGTGTTAGGAAATAAGGGAGGGCAAAATAGGAAAATGATTAAACTTATACCCTAAACCCTTAGGAAACCAAAACACACGTTCATTTCATATTTTCCTAAACAAAAACACTTCTAAGGTCGGCCACCATTTGCAATCTCAAGAGAAGATAAAGCTAGGTTTCAAGAGAAGAATCAAATCAATTAATCAAGATCAAATCTCACATCCTTAATCACAAAAGAAAAGGTGAATAATTACCATATCTCATTTTTCTTATAGTTTTCAGTTTTAAGGATAATCCGAAGGGTTTTGCATGATAATGCCATGTTTTGAATGATTAAATGTTTATATACACTTGTTGGTGATTTATGCAAGTTCATATTGATTTTTATGATATGTTCTGATAAGAAAACCCTATTAAATGACATCTAAATGCCTTGCGATTTTAAACATAAATCAGAAATAAAATTTTAGAGATGGGTTTCAATTTTCATAATTTTCTGAATTAATGTGGATTTTATATTAATTTTCTAGTGAAGAAAATGATTTATTAGGTTACAAATTATTTATGGCTAAATAACTAATTATTTGGGTTTGAAATTTACATATGTTAGAAAACATATCAAATAGGATTTTGTGGAATTTTTATAGAATTTTCCTAAGTGTTTTGATGAATATATAAAATTATTTAAGGTATGAGACTTAAATGTTTTATATATTTAATTAAGGAGAAGGGGTATTTTGTAAAAGAAAATTATTGTTTATTTCTGAAAATATTAGTAGCACTTTTGAAAAAGGTATTTAACAACCAATTAAAATTTGACAAATAATAGCAAGTTAGTTGAAAAGTGCTTCTCTTTTAAGTTAAAAACAAAAATAACCTGTTTTTAGTATGTTCCGCTACTTTCGGTACAAGGGGTTCCGGCTAGGAGGTTTTGCCACCATGCTTTCGAAACCAATGCGCATGGTATCAAGTTACTTGGTACGTAGCGTATTGGATAGAGGCAGAAGGTACGTAGTCGAAACATTGGGTTCCGAAGGGGTCGGAGTATGTCTTGGTTTTAATTAAAGGTAGCGCCTGCTTTGCTTTCGAAAGGATAGCTTTCTACTCAGTTGTCTTTCGATTGAGTTAATTGTTTTAAAAGAAGAAGTTTCGAATGGGTTGCGCTCTTTTGTTTTAAGTAATGCTTTCGAAGGGGTCAAAACCCCTAGCCGATGCCTTTCTACCTTTCGAAGTCAATGGTTTCGAAAGGTATGCTTAGGTTTAAAAAATTAGCCACTTCTCCAATGCTTTCGGAAGGGTGGTTTTGACACCATCACTTCTTACTTAGGAATACTTTCAGTTGGCTTTCAACTTAAATGGTTTCGAAAGGTGTTTTTCTCCACATGTTTAAATCGAACCTAAATGCTTTTGAAAGGTGTGATGTATACAAAGGTTTGATGCTTTCGAAAGGTTTTAAATGAAGATTTCGAAGGGGTGCTTACCCAATGCTTTCGAAAGGTTTAAAGAAAGGTTTCTAAGGGATGGTTCCCTAATGGTTTCAAAAGGTTGAAAGGAATGGTTTTCCAAAGGTTTCGAAAGGCAATTTTAAAGTGTTTTAAAAGAAAGATGTCTAAGGATTTACAGCTTTCGAATGAAGGGTTTTTAGTGGTTTCGAAAGGTTTTTATGATTGGTTTCAAAAGAAAGGTTTTGGCCTTTCGACCTAGGTTGAATAAAGGGTTTTGCTTGGTTTCGAAAGAGGCGGTTTCAATGGATTCGAAAAGGGCACTTTCAAAAGTTAAATGTTTTCATCAACAAAGGTTTGAGTAAAGTATATACATATAACATGGCAAGGTGATTTTGAGTAAAGCATAGAGTATAAATGTTTTCCTTATTTAAGTTTGGTTTAAAAGGGTTTAAATCAATTTCAGATGGAAAAGGTTTTCAAGGAAAATTATGAGAAGGTGTCCCAAAGTGAAATGACCCGGATATTATAATACCAAATGGAACTGGTATATGGTCGCACCCTGTACATTAGCTATTGATCCTAGCTAATTTAGTCCAAAATTCCATTGTGTAGGGCTTTGTCATAGGTAAGACTAAAATTAGGATTACACACAGAAGGGAATATATATTTGTATACAAATAGGTTATTGGTGAGCCCGCAAAACCTTTAGGATCAAGTGATCCTGTGAGATGTTAAATAGGGACAGACCTCCAGAAGAGAAGTATTTAACAAATAGTAAAGGACAGAACGTCCAGAAGAGGTATGTCTAACAGATGTTAGATTATTTTGTTATATTGTCTGGTAGGCCCGAGTCAACCAAGGTTAATAGTAAGCCAAACAAAACTATAGTGTTCGGACTGATTGTCCATTTGTTACCTAATATGTATGTTTAGATAATAATGATTTACAGTTGTAACCAGTTCTTGTTGTAGGATTATAATTTGTAAAAGATATGTTTTAAAAGGATCTTAGTAAGGGGAAACCTGTTCTGCTAAGCTCGTGGTCTCACTTAACATTGAATAACCGAGAAGTATAGTATTATTCACACCAGGCTTTATGTCTGACTCGAAGTTTATGTTATCCCCTTAAACTCTCGGGTGCTCAAAATTGATTTGAGTAGGCTGAGGGTTGAGGTTTTACAGGTTTTAGTAGGTTGACGAATAACGCTTCCGGAGACGAGTAGGTGGCTGACGGATAGATATTTAGGAGTTGTTGTTAAGTTTTATTTTCCGTTGTGTTGTATCTAAAACAGTTATGTCTATATAGTATTCTGGTCAACCAAGGGGGCATCATCATATGTTGCTCTTGGCGTATTTATGTAATAATTATATTTTATCTGAACTTGGGAAACGATTATAGGATTATGTAAATTTGAATGTGAAACATGTGTTTTGAAAATGTAATCTGAAAATATGTTTTTGAAATCTGTGTTTTGTTTCATATTCAAGTGCTTATGATATTATGGATACCATTAACATAGCCGTATTTAGTCGTCGGAAGTTAATACTATGTATGACTGCAGCATCTGTAGTGCTTAGCTTTGGGCCTCTAGATAGGGGATGTTACAACTTGGTATCAAAGCATAGGTTTATGAAATACTTAAAAAAATGATTTTTGAAAACATAATCCTTAGGAATTAGAGTTGAGATCGGGGTATGGGATAATGCTATAGTAACATACTTGTATTTGCTATATATATATATAAGTATACGCTTTATCTCTAGTCTTCTATCTTTGTTAGGTTATCCTTCTATATCTTATGAGGTTTGAATACAGATATGGATGGTAGAAGAGGCAGAGTTAACCTATGAGGGGACGACACCACCACCAATGGAAATGCCCGACCAAATATAAGGAGAACTCAGGGTCAGGCTCAAGCTGAGAATGTTGATGTTGGAGTCCTATAGGTAGATATGGGGGCTATGTATCAGTTTTTCATAAACATGATGCAAGCTGGGATTGCCGCTGGGGTTGTTGGAGGAAATGCTTCGGGAGGAGTTCAAGAAGCTCCAGTAGTCAACCACTATGCTAACTTGAGTAGCGATTATGCTAGGCTTGGAGGGAAGCCGTTTATTGGAACAGAGGATGCGAAAGAAGTAGAAAACTGGTTGTTGCACTGCGAAAGGATTTTTTGCTGATTTAGGGCTCAATGACGAGCAGAATATGAGACTTGCCTCGAAACTGCTTCAAGGAGCAGTCTTATTTTGGTGGAATGGTGTGACAACTGGAGTAAACAAAGAGGAGATGACATAGGCGGAGTTTAGGAAAAGGTTCCAGGAGAGGTTCTTGTCATTAATGGCACAGTTTGTTTTGATCAGGAAATTTGCTGAGTTAGAATAAGGAGAAATGTCAGTTCTGGAGTATGCTAGCAGGTTTGAAGAGTTGGCTAGATATGGGTATGCCACTGTTGATACAATGATGAAAAGGAATAAGAAGTTCATCAGGGGATTGAAGCCTGAGTTGGCTAGGGCTACCTTACCGCATATCAGAGATCCCTACGATGTGGTAGTGTAGATGGCGTTAAGACATAAAGAGATGCTTGCTTATTTGGAGAAGAAGAAGGAGAAGGAGGTCCAGGTTGGGCAAGGTCAGAAGAGAAAGTTCTTTCATAAGAAAGGTTCTCAAAAAGGTGGAGCAGCAAAGAAGGGGAAGTCTAAAGTGGTCTGTTACAAGTGTGATAAGAAAGGCCATTATGCTCATGAGTGCCGAACAGACAAAGGAAAGAAGACTGCTGAGAATAAAGGAGTTAGATGTTTCAACTGTGATCAAATTGGGCACTACAAGAACCAGTGCGAAGAGCCAGCTAAAGGAGAAAAAGGCCAAGTATTTGTATTAGAGCCTGCTACTTCAAAGCCGATAGTGCAGGAGAAAGGAAAGGCAGTTTTGGGAGGTAAGCTTCAGATTCATGATATGTCTGTTAGATAAACATAACCTAGAACCTACATATTTAGTTACATCCTTAAGAGTTGCAAATCCGATAGGAGGGTATGCGACACTTGGGATAAAGTGTGACCACTTAGAGTTTGATTTGCTAGGTTACACCTTTGTTTGCAGTTTGCATATATTTGATTTTGTAGGGTTCAGAATTATATTGGGTATGGATTGGTTAAGTGAATATGATGCTAGGATATTTTGCCAAGATAGGAAAATATCACTTAGACACCCGGATTGTACTGATCGGGTAGTTCATACCGTAGAAAACCCTAGCTATGAGGTTAATGCTATGTTGGGTGTTATGGAGTTAGAGGATGAGTTAAATCGCGTTTTCGTGGTTAAAGAATTCATAGATGTCTTCGAGCTGGTAGTAGGATTGCCACCAAAACTAGCCATTGAGTTTCAGATAGATTTGGTGCTTGGAGCAGAACCGGTAAGTAGACCGCCAAGCAGGATAACACCTACAGAGATGAGGGAGTTGAAGGCTCAGTTGGTAGATTTGGAAGGCAAGAGTTTTATCAGACCGAGTAGTTCGCCTTGGGAAGCAGCCGTAGTATTTGCTAAGAAGCCTGATGGATCGTTAAGGCTATGTATTGATTATCGTAAGTTGAATGAGAAAACGATAAAGAATCGATGTCCATTGCCTAGGACTGACGATTTTTTCGATCAGCTGAATGGAGCCAAGATATTTTCTTAGTTGGATTTGGCTACAGGTTTTCATCGGCTTAGAGTGGTAGAAGATAGTATACCTTTAACGGCGTTTAGGACAAGGTATGGGTCATATGAATGGTTAGTTTTGCCATTCGGACTCACTAATGCCCCGACATTCATTGTGGATTTGACGAACCGGATTTTCCGAGAGCATTTGGATAGCTTCGTGTTGGTTTTATAGATGATATTCTGATATACTCTAAGGATGAGAAGGAGCATGAAGTTCATCTTAGAGTTGTGATTGAGACGCTGAGGCAGCATCAGCTAAAGGCAAAGTTTTTGAAGTGTCATTTTTGGAAGAAGGAAGTGAAGTTTCTTGGTCACGTGGTTTTGGAGAAAGGGTTGTCAGTCGATCCATATAAGATCGAAGCTGTTAATAATTGGAAGAGACCAGAAATGGTAACTGAGATAAGAAGTTTCCTTGGGTTGGCTGGATATTATCGGAGGTTCATTAAAGATTTTTCACGGATAGCAACACCGATGACCAAGCTAACGCGAAAGGATATGAAGTTTGTATGGAACGATAAGTGTGAGGAAGCGTTCCAAAACTTGAAATACTTGTTGACCCATGCACCGGTGTTAGTGGTTCCGGAAGGGAATCAAGAATTGGTAGTTTATACAGATGCATGTGGTACTGGGTTAGGAGCTGTACTAATGCAGAGGGGTAAAGTGATCGCCTACGCTTCTAGACAGCTTAGACCGCATGAGGCTAGATATCCAACGCATGACTTGGAGTTAGCTGCAGTGATATTTGAATTGAAGGTGTGGAGGCATTACCTTTTGGGAGAGAGGTTTGAGCTTTATACAAATCATAAGTCGTTGAAGTATTTGTTCTCTCAGAAGGAGCTGAACATGAGACAACAAAGGTGGTTAGAGTTTTTAGCCGTTTATGATTTTGGAATAGAGTACACACTAAGGAAAGGCAACAAGATAGCAGATGCGCTTAGTAGGAAGCATCAGAATGTAGTGTTGGCTATGATAGCAGAATGGAAAGACTTGGAAGCATTGTCAGCTTGCAGAGTGCAGTGGAGATCCGAGGCTGGGTCTAGTGAAGGATCTGGTATATTGTCTTGTTTATAAGTCCAACCGGTATTGATTGAAAAGATTGCTTCTAAACAGGAAGAGGATCCAGTGTTAGCTAAAAGGATCAGGAAATTAAAGGATGGAATGGAGAGCGATGACTTGAAAGATTTCAGTCTTGATCAAAGTGGATGGTTAAGAAAGAAGGGTAGATTATGTGTTCCAGATGAGGGAGACATAAGGAAGAAAATTTTGGAGGAATGCCATCGTTCTAAGTTCACTATTCATCCAAGAGGAACGAAGATGCATCAGAATATGAAAAGAAGTTTCTTCTGTGAATGAATGAAGAGGGATGTTGGCTTATGCGTGAAACAGTGTCTGAACCGTCAGCAGGTGAAAGCCGAGCATCAAAAGCCAAGTGGGTTGCTTCAGCCATTGGATATTCCGGTATGGAAGTGGGATTCTATTTCTATGGATTTCATAGACAGGTTGCCAAGATCTAGCAGAGGTAATGAAAGTATATGGGTCATAGTGAACATATTGACCAAGAGTGCCCATTTCATTCCAGTTAAGTCAAATAGGACGACACCTGTTTTGGCTAAGTTGTTTATGAAGAATGTAGTTAGACTTCATGGAATTCCTTGTAGTATTGTTAGTGATAGAGATTCTTTATTCACTAGCGAATTTTGGAAGAGTCTACAAGAAAGCTTAGGAACCAAGCTCAAGATGAGTACCGCCTACCATTCGCAGACCAATAGGCAAATGGAAAGAGTTAACAAGATATTGGAAGACTTGTTACGAGCTTGTGTATTAGACTTCGGGGGATCATGGGAAGACCATCTACACCTAGTCGAGTTCTCCTATAAAAATAGTTATCAGACTAGTATAGGGATGACACCATTTGAGGCTTTGTATGGAAGACCATGCAAATCCCCTGTATGTTGGTTAGAGACCGGAGATAGATTTTTCCTTGGTCCTGATTTGGTAAGAGAAGCAACATAAAAGATTGAGATGATACGGGCGAGAATGAAGGAAGCTCAATCTAGGCAAAAGAACTATGCAGATAGAAGACATAAATATTTAGAGTTCTTTGTTGGAGATCATGTTTTCGTCAAAGTATCGCCGATGAAAGGTGATATCAGGTTCGGGAAGATAGGGAAGTTAGCACCGAGGTTCGTAGGACCATTTCCTATTTTAGAAAGGATCGGGAAAGTCGCATATAGAGTAGAGTTACCAGGTAGTTTGGCGGGAGTCCACGATGTTTTCCATGTATCTCATCCGTGGAAATGTGTTAGGGATCCAGACACTACTATAGCACCGACTGTGATAGAAGATTTAGTAGTGGAACCAGACATGACTATAGTTAGGAAGCCTATCAGATAGTCGCGAGAGATGAGAAGAAGTTGAGGAACAAGACAGTTAGATTAATGAAGGTCCAGTGGAGTGACGATGATAGAGACTGTACTTGGGATACTGAGAGCATGATTAGAGATGCTTATCCTGATTTGTTTGATGATATGTTTTACCTTTGATTGTTTTGTAGTGTACCTTATCGTAATTTCGAGGATAAAATTCTTTAAGGAGGGGAGATTGTAACACCTTATATTTTAGTGACATTATTTAGGAAATTTAATTAGTTAAATAAAATAAAATAATGTGGGATTGATTATTGGATTGAGATTTGTGATTTAATTAAGGGGTAGTCGTGCCATGTTAATGAGTAAATAATGAATCAAAGAATTAAGGTGTTAGGAAATAAGGGAGGGCATGTAACACCCCAGATTTTTGATAACATTATTTAGGAGATTAAGTTAGATAAAATAAATAAAATAATGTGTTGATAAGGGGATTGAGATTTGATTTAATTAAGGTAGTCGTGCCTTTTTAAAGCTAATAAACTTAATAAAGGGTTAATATGAATTAGAGGAGGGGTATTATGGGAAAGAGGCCATTCCTATACTGTCTTCCTTAGGCCATGTATTCCAAACACACGTTTATTCTCATCTTCGAAAATTAAAAGCTTGGTCGGCCACCATTAACGAAGGAAGAAGAGGAGGAAACAAAAGAAAATCTTAAGGAAAGCAAATTCAAATCAAACTCGTTCAAATCTCAAGCTCCTTAATCATTAAAGCAAAGGTGAATAATGTTTACATCTCTAAATATTTTTGGTTTCGGTTTTAAGGTTAATTCCGAATGATTTTGCAAATGTTTGCCATGTTTTCGAATGATAAAAGATTATATATACATGTTGATGATTTTTGTATGTTCATATAGATTATATGACATGTTTTAAGATGAAAACCCTATTAAATGACATCCGTTAGCCTTGCGAATTTTTATAATGATCTAAAAAGTTATTTTAGAGATGGGTTTCAATTTTCAGAATTTATGTGGAATTGTTATGAATTTTCAAAGGAAGAAAAGGTTTATTTGGATTATAAAATTATTTACGAGTAAAATAATTATTTTTGGATCCGAAATTTTTATATGTTGAACAGAACATATTAATTTACTTTCTGGAATTTTTCCAGAATTTTTCAAGTTGTTTTGATGATTATATAAAATTATTTAAGGTATGAGACTTAAATATTTTATATAATTGTAAAGGAGAAAGGGGCTTTTGCAAAATTATTCAAATTTTCAAATAAGGAAAGTCGGCAGCTTTTTTGAATATAAAATTCTGGCAACCAATCAGATTTAGACAAACAAGGCAGGTGGGGTACAAAAGAACTATTTCAAACAGTATTTTCACCGTTTCAACTCTTTCGGCAAGAGTTTCCGCCTTCATTCCAGACCTTCCAACAAGGTCGAAGGGTATCAAACATTTCGATTAGATTAAATACCAATGCACATGGTATTAGAAAACCGGTATGTAGTGAATTTGAGGAAGTCGAAAGGTTGGGGACGAAGGGTTATAGCTTTCAGAAGAGATGAAGTTTTGTTTTGGTTTTAAACAAAAAATACACCTGCTAGCTTTCGACAAAGAGCTTTCGAAATTGTCAAAAGATTTAAAAGGAAACGGTTTCGATTAGTTTGCTTTCTTGTTTTAATTGAAACCTTTCGGCAAAGTCGAAAGGTATAGCTTTCGGCCAGGTCGAAAGCATATTTGCCGCTTCCTAACCTTTCGACACAGATGGAGTCAAAGGTTATCTTTTGTTTTCTAAAACTTGCCGCCTCTCTCCATTGATTCCAAAAGGTTTGATTTCGAAGGTTTTGATTTCGAAAGGTTTTGATTTCGAAAGTTTTGATTTCTAAAGGTTTTGATTTCAAAAGGTTTGATTTCAAAAGGTTTTTCTGATCCCTTCGCATAATCCAAATTTTTTAAGTCAAAACATTTCAAAGGTTTTAAAGTAGTTAACTTTGATTAGTTTCGAAAGGTTTTCTACCTGTTTTAAATTGAACCCAATGTCTTCGAAAGGTTTTGAGGTACATCGATTTCGAAAGTTATAGTTTAGCTATGTTTTCGAAAGGCTAAGGTTTAAAGGATTTAAAGGCGGGTGTCATATGTTTTAAACCTATGAAAAGAAAGCTTTTAAAAGGTTTAGAAGGAGTAACCTTCACTGATTTCGAAAGGTTTATTAAAGGATATGAAGGAGTTAGCTTCAATACTTTCGAAGGGTTTTATGAATGATTTTGAAGGAGTTGCCTTCTATGTTTTCGAAAGGTTGTTTGAAGGTTTTAAACAAAGATTTCGAATATAAAAATTAGGCAGATAGCCTAAGCGTTTTAAGTTATAAAGGACTTTAACTTATTTTAAAGGATAGACAATCCTTATTGAACATCATCAACATTATTTTGAGTAAAGTATATATAGCATGGCAAAAATAGCTTAGAGTAAAGCTAAAGATATTTTCCTTGTATATATATGATTTGACAGACTAAATCATTTTGAAAAGGTTTTCAAGGAAAATTTTGAAGAGCAGTTAGGTCAGATATTGTGTAGAGCAGTTAGCTCAGATATTTTGAAGGGTAGTTAAACCAAAAAAAAAAATTCGGGCAGTCAGCTCATTTTAAATTTGGACAGTCACTCCAGTTTGAGGGCAGTCAGCCCAGAGGATAGTTAGTCTAGAAAGAGCAGTCGGCTCTGATATGAACAGATAGTTCATTTATTAGCATGACAGACCTTGCTAAATTTTTAAGGACAGTTAGTCCACCCCTTTTTACCTGTTTTGGGCAGATAGCTCAGTATCTTGCATAAAAGATATTGCTATAATCAAATTTAGGACAGATAGTCCAGTAAAGAACAGAAAGTTCAGATTTAGACAGATAGTCTATTTTATTTCCTATCTTTAGCATAATGGATATTTCTATATTATTATAATCAGTTGATTAACCAGTTTGGTTGCAGGAAAGGATTTGCAAATATATGTTTTGAAAAGATATATTAGTGAGAGGAAACCCATTCCGCTAAGCATCGTGGTCTCACTAGTTATTGGTAAACTGAGATGTAACAGAAATTATTCATACCAGGCTTTAATTCTGACTCGAAGTTTTTGTTTCCCCTTAAACTCTCGGGTGCTCAAAAATTGATTTGAGTAAGCTGAGGGTTTAAGTTATTAGGTTTTAGCAGATTTTGGCGAATAAAGCATTTGAAGACGAGCAAGTGCCTGATGGATAGCTAATTTAGGGATTCTGTTTTAAAATTGTTTCTGCTGTGTATTAAGACAGTTGTGTCTATATTGCTTTGATCATCCAAGGGGGCATCTTCATATGTCGCTCTTGGTATATTGTTGTAAATTATATTTGATCAATGCCTGGGATTACGTTTGGGATTTTTGTAACTTGGATATGATTTATTTGAAATATAATCACTAAAATTATTGTTTTTGGAAATCTATGATTTTGTTCATATTCAAGTGCTTCTGATATTATGGATACCATTAACACTACCGTATTTCGTCACAAGAAGTTAATATTGTGGATGACTGCAGCATCCATAGTGCTTAGCTTTTGGCCTCCAGATATGGGATGATACAGAGGGCAAAATAGAAAAATGATTAAACTTATACCCTAAACCCTTAGGAAACCAAAACACACGTTCATTTCATATTTTCCCAAACAAAAACACTTCTAAGGCCGGCCACCATTTGCAATCTCAAGAGATGGGTTTCGATTTTCATAATTTTCTGAATTAATTTGGATTTTATATTAATTTTCTAGTGAAGAAAATGATTTATTGGGTTACAAATTATTTATGGCTAAATAACTAATTATTTGGGTCTGAAATTTACATATGTTAGAAAACATATTAAATAGGATTTTTTGGAATTTTTATAGAATTTTCCTATGTGTTTTGATGAACATATAAAATTATTTAAGGTATGGGACTTAAATGTTTTATATATTTAATTAAGGAGAAGATGTATTTTGTAAAATAAAATTATTGTTTATTTTTGAAAATAGCGGCAGCACTTTGGAAAAAGGTATTTAGCAACCAATGAAAATTTGACAAATAATAGCAAGTTAGTTGAAAAGTGCTTCTCTTTTAAGTTAAAAACAAAATTAATATGTTTTTAGTATGTTCCGCTACTTTCGGTACAAGGGGTTCCGGCTAGGACGTTTTGCCACCATGCTTTCGAAACCAATGCGCATGGTATCAAGTTACTTGGTACGTAGCGTATTGGATAAAGGCAGAAGGTACGTAGTCGAAACATTGGGTTCCGAAGGGATCAGAGTATGCCTTGGTTTTAATTAAAGGTAGCGCCTGCTTTGCTTTCGAAAGGATAGCTTTCGACTCAGTTGTCTTTCGACTGTGTCAATTGCTTTAGAAGAAGAAGTTTCGAATAGGATGCGCTCTTTTGTTTTATGTAATGCTTTCGAAGGGGTCGAAACCCCTAGCCGCTGCCTTTCTACCTTTCGAAGTCAATGGTTTCGAAAGGTATGCTTAGCTTTTAAAAATTAGCCACTTCTCCAATGCTTTCGGAAGGGTGGTTTCGACACCATCACTTCTTACTTAGGAATACTTTCAGTTGGCTTTCAACTTAAATGGTTTTGTAGGCTCTTTTGTTTTGTTGAGGTATAACCCAAATGTTTCGAAAGATAAGGTTTAAATGGGTTCGAAAGGTGTTTTTCTCCACATGTTTAAATCGAACCTAAATGCTTTCGAAAGGTGTGATGTATACAAAGGTTTGATGCTTTCGAAAGGTTTTAAATGAAGATTTCAAAGGGGTGCTTACCCAATGCTTTCGAAAGGTTTAAAGAAAGGTTTCTAAGGGATGGTTCCCTAATGGTTTCGAAAGGTTGAAAGGAATGGTTTTCCAAAGGTTTCGAAAGGCAATTTTAAAGTGTTTTAAAAGAAAGATGTCTAAGGATTTACAGCTTTCGAATGAAGGGTTTTTAGTGGTTTCGAAAGGTTTTTATGATTGGTTTCGAAAGAAAGGTTCTGGCCTTTCGACCTAGGTTGAATAAAGGGTTTTGCTTGGTTTCAAAAGAGGCGGTTTCAATGGATTCGAAAGGCGCACTTTCAAAAGTTAAATGTTTTCATCAACAAAGGTTTGAGTAAAGTATATACATATAACATGGCAAGGTGATTTTGAGTAAAGCATAGAGTATAAATGTTTTCCTTATTTAAGTTTGGTTTAAAAGGGTTTAAATCAATTTCAGATGGAAATGGTTTTCAAGGAAAATTATGAGAAGGTGTCCCAAAGTAAAATGGCTCAAATACTAGAATACCAGATGGGACTGGTATAGGGTCACGCCCTATACATTAGCTATTGGCCCCAGCTAATTTAGTCTAAAATTCCAGTGTGTAGGGCTTTGTCATAGGTACTACTAAAATTATGATTACATATAGAAGGGAATATATATTTGTATACAGATAGGTTATTGGTGGGCCCGCAAAACCATTAGGATCAGGTGACCCTGGGAGATGTTAAATTAGGGACAGACCTTCCAGAAGAGAAGTATTTAACAAATAGTTAAGGACAGAACGTCCAGAAAAGGTGCGTTTAACAGATGTTAGATTATTTTGTTATATTGTCTGGTAGGCCCAAGTCAGCCAAAGGTTAATAGTAAGCCAAACAAAACTATAGTGTTCGGACAGATAGTCCATTTGTTACCTGATATGTATGTTTACATAATAATGCTTTACAGTTTTAATCAGTTCTGGTTGCAGGATTATGATTTGCAAAAGATATGTTTCAAAAGGATGTTAGTGAGGGGAAGCCCATTCCGCTAAGCGGCGTGGTCTCACTTAACATTAAATAACCGAGAAGTATAGTATTATTCACACCGAGCTTTATGTCCGACTCGAAGTTTATATTATCCCCTTAAACTCTCGGGTGCTCGAAATTGATTTGAGTAGGCTGAGGGTTAAGGTTTTATAGGTTTTAGTAGGTTGACGAATAAAGCTTCCGGAGATGAGCAGGTGGCTAACAGATAGCTATTTAGGAGTCGCTGCTATGTTTTGTTTTCCGATGCATTGTATCTAAGACAGTTATGTCTATATAGTACTCTGGTCAACCAAGGTGGCATCATCATATGCCGCACTTAGCGTATTTATGTAATAATTATATTTTATCTGAACCTGGAAAACAATTATGGGATTATGTAAATTAGAATGTGAAACATGTGTTTTGAAAATGTAACGTGAAAAGATTTTTTTTGAAATCTGTATTTTTTTTCATATTCAAGTGCTTCTGATATTATGGATACCATTAACATAGCTGTATTTAGTCGCCGGAAGTTAATACTATGAATGCCTGCAGCATCTATATTGCTTAGCTTTGGGCCTCTAGATAGGGGATGTTACACTGCAAAACATAACTCTCTTCCTTCGAGCATGAAAAGGACCATGCCAACTCTTTCCCCCTTCTCATTCGATGTTCCATCCACATATACGTGCCAAGCTTGTTGGCATTGATGTTCTCGTCTTCCCTGCCATTCGGGCTTCAGCACTTGACAATGAAATCTAATTTGGCATGGTCCTTGATAAAAGTGTGAGATTGGAAAGATATGTGATTTTTCCTAAGCTTGATAGACCACTTCAATAACAGATAAGTTATATCTGGTTGTTAAGCATTTGTTTCAATGGTTGGTTGATCAGGACTTCGATGGGATGGGCTGGAAAGTGCGACCGGAGTATCTGGGCTACCATGAGCAGGCAGAAAGCAAGCTTCTTTTGCTTTGCATATCTCATTTTCGGGCTGGTCAACCTCTTTCTGACATAATAAAATGGTTGTTAATCTTTTAATCTTATTTGATCAGGGCAGCTCTGATTTTTATGGTTAGATGCTACCAAGTATAGGTACAAATCCTCCACGTCGACTAGCTTAGATAATATTGGGAGAGTGGCTAAATGTTGTTTTAACTTCTCGAACGCCTTGGTGCATTCATCGTTCTAGGTGAACAACTTGCCCTTCTTAATGAAGTCTAAGAAAGGGAGACAATGACCAATTGACTATGATACAAACTGGCTTAATGCTGCCGCCATCCCCTTTAAGCTTTGCATTTGCTGCATAGTTCTGGGAACCTACATGTCCTAGATGGCTTGGATCTTATAGAGATTGGCCTCAATGCCCTTGGCACTCATGACATACCCAAGGAATTTTCTAGACCGTATGGAAAAGGAATACTTCTTTGAATTTGCTTCATGTTTTATTGGAATAATACGCTGAAAATCTTGGCTATATTCTGTACATACCCCCAGCCTTTTCAAACTTCACTAGCATATCATCCACATAAACTTCCATGGACCAGCCGATCTGTTCAAAGAACATACGGTTGATGATACTTTGATAGGTGGCACTTACATTTCACAAAAAAGGCATGGTGCGGTAGTAGCACAAGCCGACATTTGTGCTAAAGAAGGTGTGCACTCAGCCCAGGCTGTACATGACAATCTGATTGTACCTAGAATAGGCATCCATAAAGGTGAGGAGCTCATGTCCACTAGTCGCATCCACAAGCTGGTCGATGTGAGGCAAAGGAAAACTATCTTTGGGGCAGGCTTTGTTTAGTTGGAGAAGTCAATGCAAATTCTCTAAGTCCCATTTGGCTTTCTGACCAGTACTAAATTTGCTACCCAGACCAGATATTCTGCCTCCCGAGTGAAGCCGTTAGCTAACAGCTTCTACCTTTTCTTTGAGTGTTTCATAACTTTCTAGGTTGAGCCGTCGATGCTTTTGATGGATGGGGGTGGCTTTAGGATCGATGTTGAGTGCATGACAAATGATCCTAGGGTTAATGTCGGTCATGTCAACATACCCATATGCAAAGACATCTTTGCTTTACCGCAAGAATTTGATCAGGTCCTGCCTTACTTGCAGGCATAGTACTGTGTCGATTTGTACTACTTTGCTGGGGTAGGCAAGGTCTATAGATATTGATTCCAAGGAATGGCTGACCCACCTTCAATGCTTAAGTCGCCCATGCGAGGGTCTAGCTGGTTGTCATCCGGATATGAGCTTGTTTCCAAGTCGTCTTGATCTAGCGTGTAAATCATGCACTCTATGATATCCTTGGTCGGGATAGATGTTTGTACTCGAGTCCTGGTAATGGATGTTGCCCTAGGCTTTCAAAAGTGAGTCTGCGGGCATTAAGAGGATAGGAGTTGTTGTGCTGGATGTCCCCGCTTACCAATGGAGACTGACTTGCTCATTTCATGCTGTGATGAGCTCTCTAGTTCTTTGGGGAGTGGCCAAGGATATAGGACTCCTACCATCTTAGTGTTTATTATGGCTGACACTCCTGGCATGACTTTGAGTGTTGATGGGCTTGAGGGTACTCACGGGTCACACGTGGTCAACTAATGCAGCTTCAAGGTCGAGGGTGGTCTTGGCATGACCCTAAGCATTGCTAGAATCAAGGGTACCCTTGTGTGAGACATCGTTGATAATTGTTTCTTTAATGGAAAGGATGGTCCCGGCACATCCCTGAGTGCTGTTGGCTTGAGGGTACTCACGGGTGACACATCATTGATTACCGCAGCTTGCTCAGGTGTATTGTTGCTAATGGATGAAGTTGATGTTGAAACTTCAGAATTGAGGGCGGTCTCGGCATGAACTAGAGCGCTGACCGGCTCGATGGTTCTCTCGAGTGACTCATTGCTGAGTGTTGCTAGCTCTTGCTGAAGCATGAGTACATCCTTCTTTGCTTGTTTAAAGGAGGTTCCATAACACTCCCTAGCCTTCTGCTGATTGTGTCAGATCTCACTAATCCTGCTATGTATAGGGAATTTCATGATGAGCTGGTCGTATGAGAGTATGGCATTCAGTTTAGCAAGTGTCAGTCGTCCCATCAAAAGATTATAAGCAGAAGGGTAATCAACCGCTACAAAGTTTAATTGAACCTTTGCAGCAGAATGTTCTTGGCCAAATGTTGTCATAAGCGAGGTGGTTACCATCAAAACAATGGCCATACCTCTAAAACCTTAAATTAGCAAGGTGTAGGGTGGAGGTTGAAGGAAGGAAGCTTAAGATCTTCGAAAACATGTTTGATCATGATGCCAACTGAGTTGTCCCATCCACAATGGTTTAATGCACATTTGAGTTGGCTATTGCATGAGTACAATGGATTGTGGTGGTGGGGGTATGAGATTACCTCCAGATCCTCGACAATGAAAGTGATGGGCCGATCTCATTCCAACGTGGGTGCTTTGGATGCTCGATGCTATGGGGAATATGCTTGGCAGGTTAAGCCCACCTCCCTTTGATACCAAGTTTGTGCTCCCCATTTGTTGTCGGCCACATATGGGCCTCCGCATATGGTCAAGATATCGATAATTGCTGCGACGTTGTTGTTGGGTTGCTAAGGTGGAGTCGGTTAGTTATCACGCTTGTTCCTTTGTTCTAATTGGTTACGGACAAACTCTAGAACGATCTCTTCTTGGATAAATCTTCCAATTTCATCTTTAAATACCTGACACTCATTAGTGGCTTGGCCATTGATTTGGTGGAACCAGCAGTATTTACTATTACTGCGAGGCTCTTTCCTTCTTCTGTCCCTGGCAGTGTTTGGCCTTTGAAATTACACCCTATCCCAAGTCATGAGATATATTATTTCCATATCTTTGCTTAAATCAGCATAGTTAGCATACTTAGACCTATACTGAGCGCCGGCTTTAGCTCACCTTTTTCTTTGTTTTTCAACCATTGGGTTGATGGTCAGCATTATTATAAGGACTAGGTTGGGTGGTACGCCAGGTTTTAGTGTCACTATAAGAAATATGAGCATCTTTCATTCTCATTATGTCCTTTGCCCACTGATAAAAGTCAGTCAGGGATGCATCCACCCGCTTTTTAAGTTCTCTCCATATTCTGGACTTATACCCGACCCTCAAGCTGAGGGACATGGTCAGGCTATTCATGTTGGCACACCTAGCCCGATTGGAATCCTTGTTGAAACGGTTAACATAAGACCACAAGTTTTAAGTTGGCCCCTATCTGATGTTACCTAGCTCACTAGCCATCATAACATGGGTCTTAGAAGTGAAGAACCTAGTCATGAAATATGGACATAACTGGACCCAAGAATCGATGCCACCTGGTTGTAGATGCAAGAACCAATGAGAGGTCGGTCCTATGAGAGCGGATGGAAAGAGTAGGCATTTTGTTGGGCCGAACAGCTGACCGATGATGGAGTTAAATGCAGTGATGTGATCAAATGGGTTAGAACTCTAATCATACTTGTCAATGAGTGGCAAGGCATACCACCAATGAATGTTATGATTCAATTTTTCCTTAGAAAATGGCTCGCCATTCTCGTCACCTAAAAAGGCTTCATCCCCAGATTTCGGGCTTGCATTTCATTTAGCTGCTGATGCAGGATGTTCAATTCCTCCCCGATGCCAGCATCGACTTGTTATGGGATGGTCTGGCTAACAATCGGTTGCAGGCTCAACCGACACCTTGGTGGATTGGGGGATCGATGGCAGGAAGGGGAGTGATGATGACGATGGCGAGTTGGGGTAGGAGACCTCCTCTCCATGTATACAGAGGGTGGTTGTGAGTGACCGGCCTACCCTTCCTTTGACCTACTCCTGGTCATACCCCTAAAAGACCTGGAGTATGCTATGGGAGCCCCATGCTCCATACCACTGGTTGAAGCACCGCTATTGAGACGTTCAAAAGTATACGTCCACAAATGCTCAAATTCCGATGGTCGTTCCATTAAAGGGGAACAATGATATCTTGATTCTCTGGGCATGACCACATCTTGAGCAATATTAACATGGCTTGGTGTGCACGTAGCATACCTCCTTGGATGAGCGTGAACATCTGTGAGTGTGGTGTCATGCACTACTCTATCCCAGGCCTCAGTAGTATTCATGAGGTCATAGGCGCTGGGAAGGGCGGGTTGGTGAACAGGCGAGTCAACAAGGTTGACTGCCGAAGGAGCCAGTGGGACATAGTTTACACTAGCTTATGTGTCCAACCGCATCCTCAGACTTTGCATTTCGTAAGCCAAAGTACTCACATTTGTTAACTGTTGCAACATGGTATGCCACACATCGTTGCCGAGCCCATGAATGAGGGAGGTAGCACTAGAGAAAGTATTGCCGTTGGTTCCATACTCATAGGAACTAGGTCCATGGTAACAATTCAGATCAAGTTTTTAGAGAAGAAAAACAATAAATGGGTAGAGCTTTATGGGGAGACCCTTCTTGTAGTGCCAAAATGTTGACTAGAGATTTAACCAACCTAAGAATTAGTCTAGTATGTTATGAAAGAAAAAGTTACTTGCTAATTACTAGGCTTAGAAATGTAAAATGAGGAGGAAATCAAACAAAGTAAAGTAAATGACACCGAATATAGAGTTGTTCGACAAGCTTGCCTACGTCCACTGTGATGGTCCCTTACTATATTTCTCTCATATACAAGGAATTACAAGAGAATGATAAGAAGCAAGGCACTTAAAACTATAAAAATAGCTAATCTTAAGGGCTTATGAGTTTAAGTTGCTGTGAGGACAGCTCTAAAAAGGAGATAATAACCATAATTATAATAATTTTCATCCCCTTTAAAGTGGCAATACATGAAGTATTTATAGAGGCTGAAAGGATGATAAATGGCTGGTATTACGCAGTAAAATAGGCAGCAAGCATGACTGGTTGTTGATATGGTCACATGGTTTGAGGGGAGACGACTATAAAGCCAGAAAGGAATGAGTGGTTGAGAAGCACGCCAATTGTCTTTCTGTATTTGGCACAAACTTTGCATTTAATGCTGATGGCTTGCTACAGGAGTGTTTACTGCATAATAAATGCATATTCTACACCTAGTATAGAAAGACAATTAGCATGCTTATTAGTCACTAATTTCTTTCTACTTTTATAGCTGTCTCCCATCAGCCCATGTGACTAGATCGACCATGCAAGCATCTCGCCTATTTTACTGTGCAATCTAAACCATTCATCATCATTACAGCCGCTACTTCAAAGAGGTTGGAAATTATTAGAACTCTGGTTATTATCTCTTTTCCAGAGCTCTCCTCACAGCAAATTAAACTCATAATCCTTTATGATTGGCTACTTTTATAGTTTTAAGTGTCTTGTTTCTTATTATTCTCTTGTAATTCCTCGTAATTATCTTTAATAATAGTCGTAATACCTTTGGTGTCACACTTTTTTGGTATCAACGTGAACTACCAAAAATTATTACTACAAATATTATTAAATATTAATATCACTTAAAAATAGGACCAAACAGATAAGTTTCTGTTACCAATTCAAAACGTCCCTCTACGGATATTATCAAAATCTTAATATCACTTAAAAATAAGATCTAACAAATAATCTTTTTTTCAAAGTCGTTTTTTTATTAATTAATAACAGAAATAAAAATTGAAACTAAAAAAAATTAAATTCATTCTTTAGTAATTAATAATAGAAATAAAAATTCAAACTAACAAAAAAATTAGATGTTGCAATTTAGAAAGAAAAATTAAAACTAACTGCTTATCATTTCAACGTAAAAATATGGTTAAATATTTGTGCAAATCATATTTTTTCAAACGAGTTAAACATATACAATTTGTAAAAAAACAATTCACGCGTGAATTGCGTGCCATCATCACGCGTGAAGCGCATACCGTAACACTCGTAAGAGAGAAATATAGTAAGAGATCTTCACAGTGGATATAGGAAAGCTTGCCGAACCACTCTATATTTGGTGTCATTTACTTTGCTTTGCTTGTTTTTCCTGCCATTTTATATTTTAAGCCTTGTGATTAGCAGGTAACATTTGCTTTCACAATGCATTAGACTAATTCTGAGGTTGGTTAAATCTCTAATAAACATATTACTTTACAACAAATGTTATATATATATATATATCATTACTTTGTTCTTTAACCTAAATTATTTGACCAGTGTCCATGGTTCAAAAAATAACCTAAACTATTTTTCTAGCCTATTTTTCCTTTATATATATATATATGTAAAATTTATTTTTAAGCATTCATTGTATGCAAAAAGATTATTCAACTATAAAAAAATTTCTTTATTTAATAAAGTATTTCAATAAATATTTTTTAATAAAAATATTTTATTAAATAATGTTATTTAAATATATTTAAAATTTAAAATTTTATATCTACTTTATATTATTTTCCGGTGAATTTCTTTTCTATACATACATACATATATATATATTAAAGTTTAATATTTAAATTTGATGATGTACATATATATAATTCTTTTAAGCCAAATGCCGGAAAAAGATTATATTTTTGTTAAAAGCGGAAGAGAAATTTATTTTATTTTTATTTACTTAAACCCGAGGACACCATATATATACCTATATTATTTAAAATTAGACACGCACACACATTCTATTTTATTGGTTAGCCAAAAGAAAAAAATATATTATGTGTGTATATATGTATATATTAATGTAAACTACATATGTATAAACACACCTCCCTACACACACATATATATGTATGCATGCATGCATGCATGTATGTATGTGTATATGTAGCTATATTTAAATATAGTTGAACTTTTAGAATTTGTTTAGAATGGCCGAAAGAATACAAATGTATATATGCATATATACATACATACATATATATATTAATAATTTAAAATAGAAGTAAATCGGATCTATCAGTTGTCAACACATTGTGTTATTAGTTGTTCTTCCTAGGGCTGTAGTTCCTTCTTTCTTCTGGCCTGGTATGGAAATCCCGGCTTCATGGCTTTAACAAGTTTTAATGGGTTTATTTTTTTTGTATCTTGAATGGGAGAAGGTGGGGTTAATAACAACTAGATATATGAAATATACTCATCTTTTGCTCCTTTTTAAATTTAGATCTAATCTAGGTCAAAAGAAGCACTCAAACCACATCCCCTCTATGCTTACATACATGAACTCTCCATAATTTTAGGAATAATTAACATCATATATTAATTAATTAAATATTTGTTCCAGTCTATATTTTTAATCAAAAAATATATACTGATTATATATTATTTCATTTAATTTTAAGACCCTAAATAAATAGTTAAAAGTCATAAAAATTTAACACAACGTTTGTATTAATTTTTATTATTAATTTATAACGTTTGTAAATTATTGAAACAAGTTAAACTCGGAAAATTTCTAACAAACTATTGTGTTGACTCCCTGGTGTGAACTCGGTCCTTAGAAATATTTAAACAATTTAAATACTGAAGTCTGTAATGACAAAAACCGTTAACTTAAGTGGTAAGATCTCTAAATTGTATTCTATAGACCTTGGGTTCGACCCCTTGACACATCAAAATGAGTGCTCTGCTTAAAATTAAGTATCACTCTTGTTATAAAAAAAATACTAAAGTTTGTAATGGACTTTGCTTAAGTATAGTACCAAGCACGAGTTCAACTGCTTATAGGTTACTTACACGAAATCTAGTTTCTAATCTTTATTAAGCTATACCTTTATAACGATATTTTGTGCATGATATTTTTCATCGTCGCTATCACTAAGATATCTAGAGTTTGGTCAATGGTTAAAAAATCCATAGATATACATAGTAGATTGCGTAGTGCCTACCCTTGGTTGAATCCAATAATATTTATCGATTAATGGATTTACTCTTGACAAAGATTTTGTCTTTGATTTGATTACTTATTACGGTGATACTAACTTTCTACAAACAAGAAGATGAATCCTCTATCAAGTAGTGGTTCATTTAAAGTAGTTCATCATGTAATCGACTATTGTCGTAACATGATCATGACGTCATGTGATTGACCATAATCAAGTATAGTTTAGATACTTAAGATCATCAGTACTCTCAAGTTCGAAGACTACTACACATTGTTACATGATTGTATGCAGACCACTATTTACACTAATCTCAATGAATGTATTAATATACCTTCCTCAATACATCTTTACTAGGAACAAGGTCAAATACTTTAAATGTTTGAAAAAAACTCATAGTTTCGAACACATTTGCAACTACAATATATTTAACACTTTTTTTAAAATATTTTCTATTTATATATGGTTAACATATTCATATTATTACTTATATCACAATGTAACAACATATACAATAGAAAATAAAACCAAAAGTACATTCACTACAAGAAAGTTTGCTTTTAATTGCAACTTGGGATTGCATAGAACACTACTTGCTATCTTTTATTATTTTTTATTTATAAAATATTTAATATATGCGCTATCTCTCTCGAATATAACAAAAATTAAATGTTGAATCAGCAAAATATTTAGTGTCCCTCTGACGTAGCGGCGGAATACAAAAACTGATGATACGATGAACGTAGCAATCTGTGGATTGATGAATACTGAAATGCCCAAATTCGTTGATCCGAAGATGCCGAATTTTAGCTATCTACGTCACGTTGATCGATCTCGATACCGTGAAAGTAGATCTTCAATTCTTCGACGTTGATCAAGCGCACTTGATTCCGCGAATTGGCTTCACGATCGTTGAATCGAGCGCACTCGATTGACCGAAGGTGGAGATAGGAGATCACACTCGACTACCAATTGGATGAAAGCACAAAGCTAACAAAGGAAATTTTATTTCAAAATCAACAACCTTTTTCAACAATGACATTATGTCCCTATTTATAGGGTTTACAACACGACACAAAGACTTAAGAAAAATTACAACACTTGACACCAACACATAGGTCGTACGCGACCTAAGAATTACAAGACATTACGACCTAAATTATATTCACGCGACTTAAAGAAGTCTTGCGACCTAAAATCTGGCATAGCTCGCGAACTTCTGGAACAAATCAGTTTGCGACCTAAAATAATGTCTGGAATCGCGACCTAAGGAAGATATGCGGAAGTTGATGAGCGAGCTATAGGGCTTCTCGATTTAGGACGGAGGAACTGCGACATTCCTTTACGAGTTAGGCTGGAGGAGGCATAGGTCGTTCTCGACCTGGGAAATCACAGCGGCGACTTATGGAGGTTGGCATGCGACTTGGAATTCACGACTTACTGTGGATGTGGGAAGTAGGTCGCTCGCGACATATAGATGCGGTAGGTCGCTCGCGACTTAGGGATGCAGTAGGTCGCTCGCGACTTAGGGATGCGGTAGGTCGCTCGCGACTTAGGGATGCGGTAGGTCGCTCGCGACTTAGGGATTTGGTAGGTCGCTCGTGACTTAGGGATGTGGTAGGTCGCTCGCGACCTGAGGCAGAGGAATTGCGAGGCGCCACGACTTTTGGTAGGTCGCTCACGACCTGGGTGGCTTCATCATCGACCTTGCGACCTAGGATAGGTCGCGGTCGACCTATCGAGGTAAGCGCTTCATCATCCTCCCCTTGTTGGAAGGAATTCGTCCTCGAATTCACACTCCCATCTTCTTCGACAAGTTCCTCTTCATAGTACGGAATTAAGTGTTTGACATTGAAAACATCAGAAGTATGAATATTCCCCAGCAACCTTAACTGGTACGCATTATCATTGATCTTCTTCAAGATTTCTACTGGACCAATCTTTCGAGCCTTCAACTTGTTGTAAGTTCCAACTGGAAAACGATCTTTCGTCAATACTGCGTAAACAAAATCACCCACTTTGAGGTCCACCTTCCTTCGTTTCTTATCGGCCAGTTGTTTATTTTCTCATTTGTCTTCTCCAATTGTTCCTGAATGATTCTATGACATTCTGTCAACCCATCAACAAAGTCAGCAGCTCGCTTAACTGTCCCCTTTGGTTGTGGTACTATCGTTAAATCCAACGGCCCCTTAGGCAAGCTTGAATATACAATCTGAAATGGACTGAATCCAGTACTTCGATTGACAACATGATTATGTGCAAATTCCGCCTGACACAACTTTATATCCCAACTCTTCAAATTATCCTGCACAAGACATCGCAACAAGTTTCCCAACGATCTATTCACCACTTCCGTTTGCCCATCTGTTTGTGGATGATAAGCACTACTGAATTTCAGCTTCGTTCCCACCATCTTCCACAAACTCAACCAAAAGTGACTCAGAAATCGAGTATCTCAGTCGGAAACAATAGATTCAGGTAATCCATGCAAACGATATATTTCTTTAAAGAATAACTGAGCAACATGAACAGCGTCCGCCGTCTTCTTACAAGCAATAAAATGTGCCATTTTCGAAAATCGATCAACCACCACATAAATGGAATCGTTTCCCCTTTGAGTTCGAGGCAAACCCAAAACAAAATCCATACTCACATCAACCCAAGGTTTGGTAGGCACAGGTAACGGCATATATAACCCCACATTCGTCGCTGTTCCTTTCGAAACCTGACAAATATGACACCTCTCCACAAATCTTTCGACCTCTTTCCTCATTGACGGCCAAAAATAAGATTGAGAAATTAACTGCAATGTACGGTCTCTTCCCACGTGGCCTTCTTCATGCAGTTCCTTCACAATCTTCATTCTCAAACTACAATCAGGTATGCACAATCGATTTCCTTTGAACAAAAAACCATTCACCATCACGAACTCATCCGTCTTCCCATTCTTGACTTTATCTACAAACTTCATAAAGTAAGGATCTTCAACAAATAATTCTGGTAGCACATCAAATCCAGTCACTTTGACTTTCATCGTAGTTAACAAATGATTCCTTCGGCTCAAAGCATCAGCCACTCGATTCGTTACCCCTGACTTGTGTTTGACAACAAAAGTAAACTGTTGTAGATATGCGATCCATGATGCATGTCTCGCTGAAATTTTGTCCCGCCCTTGTAAATGCTTCAATGCTTCATGATCAGTGTAAAGAACAAACTCTTTCTGAAATAGATAATGTCTCCAGTGTTTAATAGCTTGCACAACAGCATAGAATTCCACATCATATGTACTGTATCTTATCTTTGCTCCTGATAACTTCTCGCTAAAGTAAGCAATTGGACGCCCCTTCTGACTCAACAATCCTCCAATCCCAACCTTAGATGCATCAGTGTGTAGCTCAAACACTAACTGAAAATCTGGTAATATTAGAATTGGTGCAGACGTCAAGAGTTCTTTGATTCGCTCAAAAGCAACCCCGGCTTCCTCCGTCCATGCAAACTGTTTACCCTTCATGCAATCCGTAACAGGTGCCATCACACTACTAAAGTGTGGAATGAACCTTCGATAAAATGAAGCCAACCCGTGAAAACTACGAACTTCCGTTATCGTCTTGGGCTGCGGCCAATCTCTGATAGCTTCGATTTTACTTTGGTCAACCTGTATTCCTTCTTCCGACACAACATACCCCAGAAACAACACACTATGCGTCATGAACACGCATTTCTTCGTTGCAGCATAAAATTGTTCTTGTCGCAATACCATCAGCACTTCTCTAAGATGATTTAAATGTTCCTCCGGACTTCCACTATATATCAGAATATCATCGAAATACACCACCACAAACTTCCCAATGAATGGTCTAAAAATCTGATTCATCACCCTCATGAAAGTACTCGGTGCATTTGATAAGCCAAATGGCATGACCAACCATTCGTATAGACCCTCCCTGGTTTTAAAAGCAGTCTTCCACTCATCGCCTGGTCTGATACAAATTTGATGATATCCGCTCTTCAAATCAATCTTCGAAAATATAGTAGCTCCACTTATTTGATCTAGCAAATCATCCAACCTTGGCATTGGAAATCTATATCTCACAGTAATCTTATTCAATGCTCGACTGTCAGTACACATCCTCCACGTTCCATCCTTTTTGGGTACCAATAAAGCTGGTACAGCACAAGGACTTAAACTCTCCTGCACACGCCCCTGTTCAAGCAATTCTTCCACCTGCCTTCGCAACTCCTCATGCTCTTTTGGACTCATTCTGTAGTGTGGTCTGTGAGGTAACACAGCTCCTGGAACTAGATCAATTTGATGTTGAATGTCCCTCAACGGCGGTAACTCCGTTGGCAACTCCTCTGGAAATACATCCTCAAATTCTTTTAATACTGGTTTAACTTCTTTTGGAATTTCAACTTCTTCACTGCTCTCACGCCCAATTAACAAGAATACTTCCGGCTCCTCTTCGACTTCTTTAACAAACTCCTTCAAAGATAACAAAGTTTTGAGCTCTTCAATCTCCTCCAACTTGTTTTCCTCCTGTTGTCGCTTCTTTGGAACTAGAGTAATCTTTGTGCCTTCAAACATGAAACTGTAACTGTTGGTACGCCCATCATGTTGCACCGCCCTATCATACTGCCACGGTCTCCGCAGCAACAAATGACAAACGTCCATATCTACCACATTGCACCAGATTTCATCTTTATATTTCTTCCCAATTGAAAACTTCACACAAGCCCTTCGTCCAACCTTCACCTCCCCGCCTTTCCTCAACCAAGCTAGCTTGTACGGTTTTGGATGTTTCTCAGTCTTCAATGCCAACTTCCTCACAGCTTCTGAAGAAATTATATTATCACGGCTTCCAGCATCAATAACAAATTTGCAAAATTTCCCCAGAATAGTACATGTCGACTGAAAAATATTGCTCCTCAACCAACTACAATCCTCCTCTTGCTTTGGTGTTAAACAGGACCTCTTTATCATAAGATTGTAACCTTCGTCTCCCGTCACTTCTTCTTCCTCCTCATCAGGTGGTGAATTGGAACATTCAGCTTCTTCATCCTCATCCTCAACCTCTGCTATCATAGCTCTCTTCTTCGGCTTTGGACATTCGCTACTTTTGTGGCCCATTTCTTGGCAATTATAACATTTGAAACCATTATTAACTTTTGTCTTTTCAGCCTCCTTCACCACTGGTTTACTGATAGGTTTAGAAACATTAGAACTTCCACTAACACCCTTCACTTGATTGTTGGAATTAGTAAACACACCACCTCCTCGTCGTCCCTGCTTCTCCCAAGCCAACGCTTTCTGATGTGCTTCCGCCACAGATCTTGGATCGAACATATTAACCATATCCTGAATCTGCATTCTCAATCCCCCAATGAATCTAGATGTTAGTTGTTCTTCCGTTTCCATAATATCATTCCTTGCAATCAGCTGATAAAACTCATCTGCGTAATCATTAACAGTCTTTGTGCCCTGCCTCAAGTTCTGCAAACGTTGATACATCAAAGATTGATAATTGTAAGGTAAGAACGTTGCTTTCATTAATTTCTTCATCTTTTCCCAAGATTCAACTTTTGACTTCCCCATTCGTTCACGTGTAAGTTTGGTTTGCTGCCACCATGCCAAAGCTCTACCCCTCAACCTTGTAGCAACCAACTTCACTCTACGATGTTCTGGAACTTCTTTGAAATCAAAAATTTCTTCAACATTAGCCAACCAATCCAAAAACTCCTCAGCTTGCATACCACCTTTGAATTCTGGAATTTCTGTCTTCATCCCAGATTTCCACTTGTGATCATACTCTGACTGATTTCTTCCTTGACCACGTCCTCGTCCATGAACACTACCACCATCATACTCTTCTTCACAATCTAAGGTATATCGATGTCGATCCTGACCACCAACGTCTCTACCACCACCATTTCTTCCACCAACATTCCTACGATCAACATTCCTCCGATCTCGATCAGTCACATTTCTATCACGACTTCGATCATCAACATTTCTTTCACAATCTCGATCCACGCTTCTATGATCACTATCGACACTTCTCTCTCGATTTGAATGTGGTGAAGCTCTACTTCTCCCATGGCTCGATTCAGGTGATACCCTTCTCTGATTTTGACTCATCTCCAACATCATCCTCTCTAATCGACCAATCCCTTCATTAATCTTCTCATTAAAATTGTCGTTAATTCTTTGCTCCATCTCATTGGCTTCTTCTCTCCCATACAAAGCATCAATGTTGCGATAACGGTTAGCTCTTCTCGGAGGCATGATCACTCTTCAACAAATTCCAACAAAAACTTCACTTCGATCTAAAAATCTTCAAATCAAAACTACCCACTTGTTGAAATCTTCAAAAATCTCCAAACGAACAAATCTCTTCAAAATCTCGATAACCCACTTCTCCAAATGATGTAAATCTCGCACAACTCCAAAAATCTACGCAAACTCCTTGCGTTCTAGCTCTGATACCAAATGACGCAGCGGCGGAATACAAAAACTGATGATACGATGAACGTAGCAATCTGTGGATTGATGAATACTGAAATGCCCAAATTCTTTGATCCGAAGATGCCGAATTTTAGCTATCTACGTCACGTTGATCGATCTCGATACCGTGAAAGTAGATCTTCAATTCTTCGACGTTGATCAAGCGCACTTGATTCCACGAATTGGCTTCACGATCGTTGAATCGAGCGCACTCGATTGACCGAAGGTGGAGATAGGAGATCACACTCGACTACCAATTGGATGAAAGCACAAAGCTAACAAAGGAAATTTTATTTCAAAATCAACAACCTTTTTCTACAATGACATTATGTCCCTATTTATAGGGTTTACAACACGACACAAAGACTTAAGAAAAATTACAACACTTGACACCAACACATAGGTCGTACGCGACCTAAGAATTACAAGACATTACGACCTAAATTATATTCACGCGACTTAAAGAAGCCTTGCGACCTAAAATTTGGCATAGCTCGCGAACTTCTGGAACAAATCAGTTTGCGACCTAAAATAATGTCTGGAATCGCGACCTAAGGAAGATATGCGGAAGTTGATGAGCGAGCTATAGGGCTTCTCGATTTAGGACGGAGGAACTGCGACATTCCTTCACGAGTTAGGTTGGAGGAGGCATAGGTCGTTCTCGACCTGGGAAATCACAGCGGCGACTTATGGAGGTTGGCACGCGACTTGGAATTCGCGACTTACTGTGGATGTGGGAAGTAGGTCGCTCGCGACATATAGATGCGGTAGGTTGCTCGCGACTTAGGGATGCGGTAGGTCGCTCGCGACTTAGGGATGCGGTAGGTCGCTCGCGACCTGAGGCAGAGGAATTGCGAGGCGCCACGACTTTTGGTAGGTCGCTCACGACCTGGGTGGCTTCATCATCGACCTTGCGACCTAGGATAGGTCGCGGTCGACCTATCGAGGTAAGCGCTTCATCACCCTCTCTTTCCCGCTTCTCTTATTTTAGACTGGAACACAAATTTTCACAGTTTTCCTTAGAGAGAACAAACTTCCTCTTCTTCGCTCAAAGAAAACTCTAATTTCCATCTTTTCAGTGATAAACTTCCACCTCATCCCTTTCATTGGCCGATAGTTTCCCATTTTCAGGCAAACTACTTTTGTTTTCCATCATTCATTACTTATCAATTTGAATTTGTTATGGATCTTTACCTAAATTCATGTTTACTGATTACTACCGTTTAATTAAATTGATATAAATTAGGCTAAGTCTTCATACTGAGAAACCCTAGTATCCTAGTTCTGGCCTCTGCCTTACTCTGTCTACATTCTCTTTGAGCAATGATGACGTATTTTTCAGGTACACTACTTTCCTTTCAAAGCTATTATTATTTATTTGTTTGATCTTATTTTGAAAGCAAAATCTTATGTTAAATTCATAATAATTGATTACTATTGCTTTATTTCATGTCAACTAGTCTTCAAAACGATGTTCCATACAAAAGCATTGTTAATCTTTTCTTGTATGCCAAGTGCCAACCTTTTCTTTTATTCTCTGCAATTTGAATGGCTAACGAAAAACTAAAAATAATGAATATGAATTCTTACAATTTGTCTTATATGTCGTAAAGAAAACAGTTTGTAAATTTCGGTAATTTCCATATTTTATTATTTATTATGTTACATTAGTTTGGAATTTTTTTACTTTTGGGTATAAATTTAGTAAAGGCACTTGCACTTTTGGGGAGCAATGCAGTTTTGCACATGGTGAAAGCGAGTTGCACAAATCTAATGTTTAGAGCATTTTAACTGGTTTTTTTTGTCGTTTATCATCTTTTTCTTGTTATTTTTGTATTGCTATTCAAATAATACTCAAGGTGTGAAGTTTAGTGTGAATAATTTGCTCCGATTCTGCATTTTGTTATTATACCATTCTATTTTATGGACTCGAATGACTCTTTTAGAGTGGCATGTTGTGTTTATGCTTTCCTTATGTACCGTTTCTGATTTTGGTTTTTCCATGTTTATGATTCTGATTTATAATTTCGTCCAACATTTTGTAACAGTTGTTTTGGGTTTAACTTGCATGGATGATTATATTATAGTTATATATAATATGATTAAATTACAGTACCTGACCAAGAAGAAAATAATAAATTGCTTACCTTTGATAAACTTTTCACTTCTTCAAATTGGAAACTATGTGACTAGGAAAGATAATGGAGATGAAGTATAACTTAGGCGTGGCATTAAGCACTCGGTTATGTTATATTAGGAAATAAAAATTTCTAATTATTGGAAGATTTCATACCTTCCCAGTTATAAAAGCGTAGTTGTATTGGACCAGTTATGCCCTTGATATAGTGAATTTCACTTATCTATTGTAAAAGTATTTTATTCTATTAATTTGTCTTTTCCGGAAAAAACAGAAAATAGAAGCAAATTTGCATTCAAAGTAATTAAATTTCTAGATAGGTTGAAGGTGAAAAAAGTTTTTAAAAATATTTTGGTTTGATTGTAATATAAGAATTGGTAGAGATGAAAAGAGTGGAGGCAAAGGGGATAAAAACTCAGGAAATAGAAAATGAAGATCGGATGCAAGAAAACGATAGTGAAGAGGATGCAAGAGAAGTTTCTAATGGCCAACTTTGTGTGGAATATCTTGCTAGGCGGAGAAGATCTACCTTTGTCCCATGTGGTCATTTGGTTTGATGCCCTTGCCGTGCAACCTCCATCGAACTTGATTCCTCTCCCAAGTGCCCTATCTGTAGAAAAACTATATATTAGTCCATCAAAATATACGGTTCTTGAGGTATAATCTTAACTCGACCTTGTTTATATTTATGAATTGCAAAGCCCTACTTAAGCTATAACATGATCAAAATATCTCGAATTATTCATCGGTTTTATTTCACAACTTCCCTAAAAACCTTGATAAAAAGTTCGTTTTATTTAATATTGTTACCACAACCACTAGTATGATTTCTTTTCTATGACATCATAAAAAGATATATTTATTTTTATTATTTATATGTAAATTTTATATTACCATTTGACATTTTTATGATGTACATTATGTTGAAACTTAAAATGTAGAACCAATAATGATTTGTTTTCTTTTTTTCCATCCTCTGAAGATTGCAATGATATTTCATTGTAGACTGCTTACCGCTATTGCAATGATATTTCATTTGCATGGTGAAGCTAGAAGGTTGTAGCTACTTACAGTGCCAATGATTTTATGTGAGATATCAATACTTATATATGGCAAAATATTTAATTCTTGTAGGAATCTATTTGAATGTTCTTATTAGTCTTCAACAAGCTTATGTACAGTTTATTATACATAGTGTCATATGCATCTTATACATTTTCTAATAATTACTGACTTTATAAAAACTTTGAAAGCAATCAAGTTCTTTTAATTTCTTTAACATAAATGAATACAATTATTGTAATGTTACATGCGGCATTAATTTTTAGAAACCTTCAATAACACCAATAATAAAATACACAAAGCTTGACATATAACAAATAAAATATATTATTTAACATTTCATGCTTCCTTAAACAACTGATGGGGCTTCATATTCATAACATCGGTTGCCCTACCTTGTCACTCCAAGTTTGCATGCCTCCCTGTAGTATCAATAGAAAGGTCAACCCATAAAGATAATTTAACTTCATAACCTCTTTTAAACAAAGCTCACACTTTTCATTAACAAATTTTCCTTGCGCTTCAAACTGCTAACAAAGAAAATACATTAACCTTTAATTTCTCATTGACATTTTAAGTTTCTTCCCATATCTTTTATAAAATATAACTAGTAAGAGTACATGTATAGAGTAAAACTTCCAACATCCATGTTAAAGCCACAACTTTAAGCTCACTGTACTCTTGGCACAAAGCGCAAGGTTCACATAAACAATGGATAAGGCGGTCCTTGCATGGGCTCACCTGTCAGGAGTATTGAGCCCTCATTTCTGAATGATTAAAGCATGAATAAATACAATTGTAGCATGTCAAGGCCAGGATGGATGAATTTATGTATTCAATTGATATGTATTGCATTTATTTTTTCAACAATGATAACTCTTCACCATCACTACCAAAACCATGTTAGAGATGATACATGGAATTCATGAAGAAGCGTCGTTATTAGAGAGAAGCTTCGAGGAGGAGCCCCAAATCCTAAGTCACGTTGCTAAAGCAAAACGGAGGAGGAAGTCACGTGGCTTGGATCTAGGCTGTGGTGAAGAAGATACCGAACCAAACATTGGTTCGGTGGAGAAGATGCCAGACTAAATCTTTGGTCCGGTGAAGCTCGTTTGGTGTTGATGCTATGAAGACAGAACGAGTAATCTCATTCGGTGGAGCAGTTTCATTCGGTGATGTTTTGTTCGGCAGTAAGGAGGACCAGACGAAATATCTTGTCCGGTGGTAGTGCATCGATCGGTAGTGAAGGCAAGAAGGAAGTTACCTTGTTCGGTGGTAAAGGGATGCCAGTCCAGACTTGCCGCTCCAGTTACTTCGTTCGGTAGCCAGTGCAATGAAGGGGATAATGCCGAATGAAATATTTCATTTAGTGGCATGCTGAACCAGATGGATGCTGAACGAAATATCTCGTTTGGTATTTGGGAAGGCCGGTCCAGACTTGAAGTGGAGATGCGGAACCAGATTAATATGGGCTTTTGCCGAACCAAATGCCATTGTGCTGCTTGGCGAACCAGATGTGCCAAACCAAACCCAAAGCTGCTATATACCAGCTATCCCTCCTTATTTCTTCACTCTATAAATAGTGGAGTTTCTGGACAACAATGGCAGCCATCCTAGAGAGCTGAAACTCTACAGAATTTTGTATTGTTAATTCTTCTTATGTACAACCTCCAAAAGTGAATCAATCTTGTAACTCTAATATTTTAGTGATTAATAAAATCTCCTCTCCCCAAGTGGACGTACATTGGCTCGCGGTAGTGGAACCACTATAAATACTGGTGTTATTTATTTTTCTGCATTGCATAGATCTATGACTGTCTGTTCTGGTGTTTATCTCTGTTTGTATCGTCTTACTACAATCACGATCCAGTTGTTTTCCGTTGCGTTGGGTTTTTTATTCCCTTATACCGATCATATGAAGGGATTTTCCTCAACAGTTTGGTATTGGATCTGCAAGGTTGATTGAGGAGTGTTAGACGCTATGGCAGGAGATGAAGCAACTCCAGTGTTACAAGACCCTATACTAGAGGGATGTATATCGCGTCAGGATCACAGTTGGCAATTGAGAAATGGAATGGGGATAAAGATTTCGAGAAGTGGCAATGGAGGATGAAGGCCATTCTAATGAGGAATGAAGTCCATCCAGTAGTGTTTGCCCATGAGGAGTTAACGGCTGGCATCTCAGTCGCGGAAAGGAAGGAGATGGAGAAATGGGCATTTACTACTTTACAACTAGCTATGGGAGAGAATGTTATCTCAGAGATTAGTAGTGAGACCACTACTAGAGGCATTTGGACCAAGCTAGAAAATCTCTACTTGAAGAAATCTCTGACTAACCATCTGATATTGCTGAAGATATTTTTCACCATGCGGATGAGAGATGGTACTTCAGTGAAGGAACATCTTAATTTCTTTGATGATCTCATGATGACGATGAAGACTGTTGACTTGAAGATGAACGAGGAGCAAATGGAAATGATTCTTTTGTGTTCTCTTCCGGAGCGATACACAGGTTTCGCTAACAACCTTACCTTCGTTAGAGACACATTGACAGTGGAAGATGTGAAGTTAGGCCTTCTGTCTGAGGGCTTGAGAGATCAGATGAAGGAGATAAGTGAAGGAAGTAGAGGTGGAAGTAGTAGTCATGACCTGTTTGTTGAAAGAGGTAGAGAAGATAAGAAGAATTGGCACTCTAGAGGGCGTTCCAAGTCCAGGAAGCCCGATAATGGCAGGAGAGGAAAGTCTAAGGATGGGAAGTGCTTTATCAGCAAGAAACCTAGTCATTGGAAAAAGGATTGTCCATATTTGAAGAAGAAGGAAGAAGACGGATCTTCATCATTTGCGGTGGAGAAGTCTGTATCTGACGATGTGTTGTCTGCAGCAGTGTCGGATGTCTCAGACCATTGGGTGTTGGACTCGAGGGCGTCTTTCCATATGACGCCTAATAAGGATTACTTCAGTTCTTTCGTATGACGAGAGGAAAGCTCTATTCTTATGGTTAATGATGCTAATTGTAGAGCAATGGGTGAAGGTACAGTGAGGATCAGGATGTTTGACGGAGTGATATGCACTTTGACAGGTGTCCGGTATGTTCTAGGTCTTCGGAAGTCCTTAATTTCTTTAGGACAATTGGCATCTTTGGGATGCAAAGTAACCATTGAGAAGGATAGTCTGAAGGTTTCGAGAGGTGCACTAGTTCTTATGAAAGGAGATGTGTTCCAAAATCTGTATTTGCTGAAAGGAACCACAGTTCTTGGAGAGTCGTGTGTTGGAGTAGACAGTTCTCGTGCTTTGGATGCCACAAAGCTTTGGCATCTCAGGTTGGGTCATATTTCAGAGAAGGGCTTAGAGTTGCTTCGAAGACGGAAGATGATCAAAGGAGGAAACTTCGACAAGATGGACTTTTGCCAGGAGTGTGTGTTAGGTAAGCAAACTAAAGTATCTTTTGGAGTTACACTCCATAGATTAAGGCGAGTACTTGAGTACGTGCATATAGATGTTTGGGGACCGATTGCTACTCCTTCTCTTGGAGGAGCAAAGTATTTCATCTCTTTCATTGATGACTTTTCTCAGAAAGTATGGGTGTATGTGATGAAGGCCAAATCAGAGAGTTTTGAGAAGTTCAAAGACTGGAAAGCGCTTGTTGAGAACCAATCTGGTTCTAGGTTGAAGGTGCTAAGATCTGATAATGGCGGTGAATTTGTCTCTAAGGAGTTCCTCGACTTTTGTAGATAGCATGGCATTCAGAGACATTTCACTACACCCGACGATCTGCAATCCAATGGGGTTGTAGAAAGGATGAACACGATTCTACTGGAGAAGGCTCGTTGCTTGAGATTGACGGCGGGCTTGTCTAGAGGTTTTTGGGCTGAGGCATTATCAACTGCGGCGTATATCATAAACCGAATTCCGTGCTTAGCCATAGATGGGAAGATTCTAGAGGAGAAGTGGAGAGGTAAAGAAGTGTATCTTGGTTACTTCGGAATTTTTGGTTGTCCTATGTACGTTCACCATACAGGTGATGACAAGTCGGAGGCTAGAGCATACAAGGGAATATTAATGGGATACACCGATGGTATCAAAGGGTATCGAATTTGGAACCCTGTTGATAGGAAGATTGTTCATTCCAGACATATTACTTTTGATGAGTCTGTTATGTTCAATCCGAAGGAGAAGCTACCTACCACATCAGAAGATTCTGATAGGCCTAAGGAGATGGAAGAAATTCCCGTGTTCCAGCCAAAGAGTAGAGTTGTTGTTGATGCTGTCGAGGAAAACGAAGTTGATGAAACATCACAGGATAGTCCATAGGTACCTTCTAGTAGTGCTGGTGATGTGCATGAATCCAGAGGAAGTTCAGTTCAAGGTGGAGCTGAAAGGAATTTAGGCGAAGCAGTACCTATCCGGGTCAGTCGTAGGACTATCAGGCCACCCGAAAGGTATGGTGATTGGCAGTTTGCGAACCTTAGCCTTGGTGATCAGTTTGACTATGCCCTACCTGTGGTTCATGAGGAGCCGCTTGACTTTGATAAAGCTTTGAAGTCATGTGACAGTTCGAAGTGGATATGCACTATGGAAGAGGAGTTAGAGTCGTTGAAGAAGAACAAGACTTGGGATTTGGTACCACCTCCTCAAGGAAGCCAAGCCATAGGTTGCAAGTGGGTGTTCAAGGTGAAGAATTATGGGAGATACAAGGCTAGACTAGTTGCTAAAGGGTTTTCACAAAGAAAGGGATTGGAGTACGATGAGATATTCTCTCCAGTAGTAAGGCATATGTCCATCCGCATTTTGCTCGCTATCGTTGCAGCTCATGACTTGGAGCTGGAGCAACTGGACGTGAAAACCGCTTTCTTGCACGAAGACTTGGATGAGACCATCTACATGAAGCAACCAGAAGAATTTGTTGTAGATGGGAAAGAAAATTGGGTTTGCAAATTGAAGAAGTCATTGTATAGACTTAAGCAGTCGCCTAGACAATGGTACAAGAGGTTTAACTCTTTTATACTTTCACTTGGTTTTGATCATAGCATCAAAGACGCTTGTGTGTTCTTCAAGCATCTAAAGAATGGTAGATGGGTGTACCTACTCTTGTACGTGGATGATATGTTGATTGCTTCCAAGGATAAGGCTGAAATCGATAGTTTGAAGCTAAAGCTAAAAGCGGAATTCGAAATGAAGGACCTTGGAGAAGCAAAGGAAATTTTGGGTATGGAAATCCAAAGGGATAGAAAACTAGGACTTTTGAGCCTCACTCAAAAGGAGTACATTCGAAAGGTGCTTGCTCGGTTTAGCATGGAAGGGGCAAAGGAAATCGCACACCCATGCCTTCGCACATACAACTTTCTAGTAAAGGCTCTCCGATCTCGGAAAAGGACAACGCTTATACGATGAAGGTCCCATATGCAAGTGCAGTTGGCAGCTTGATTTATGCCATGGTCTGCACTAGGCCTGACATTGCATAGGTGGTTGGATTGGTGAGTAGATTCATGGAAAATCCAGGAAAGATGCATTGGGAAGTAGTGAAGTGTATCTTCAGATACCTTAGAGGAACTCCAAACCATGGACTTGTCTTTGGCGGCAGAGATAGAGATTTCAGCTTTGTTGGATTTTGTGATTCCGACTATGCCGGTGATAGAGATCGAAGGAAGTCAACCTCCAGATATGTGTTCACCATTGGTGGGACAACGATCAGTTGGAGAGCGAGGTTGCAGAGGATTATGGCTTTGTCTACTATAGAGGCAAAGCTCACAGTTGTGGTTGAAGCAGCTAAAGAGGCGCTTTATTAGAGGCGACTGTTATGTGATTTGGGCTTCTTATATGAAGGCGTAGATGTGTATTGTGATAATCAGAGTGCAATCCACTTAGCTGAAAATCTGGCATTCGGCTCGAGGACGAAGCACATTGAGGTGAGAGAGTCGTTCCTTGTCTCGATGAGTGAAGAGAAGCTAGTTCGTCTTCAAAAAGTTCACACAAAGGAGAACGCAGCAGACATGTTTACCAAGTCGTTGCCTATTGCTAAGTTCGAGCATTGCTCGAACTTGATTCGCTTAAGGAAGTGCTAGGTGCCACAGGGTGGCACGGGGGGGGGGGGGGGGGAGGGGAGTTGAGATGGTCCATGGAGACGTTTGTTTTCATGGTGAAGATTGATGGGTTCTACATGGACTTGGTACTTTGAACACTTTGTTGACGGATGTTGGCCTTGCCGGAGTTCGTTGACAAAGTGTAATGGGTGATGGCATTGCCAAAGCTCATTGGGTAAGTATCCATTGCTTGGAGCATGAAGGTGTTGATGGAGTTGGAAGGCTTGTTTGGAATTCAGAATCAAGGTGGAGATTGTTAGAGATGATACCTGGAATTCGTGAAGAAGCGTCGCCATTGGAGAGAAGCTTCGTGGAGGAGCCCCAAACCCTAAGTCACATTGCTGAAGCAAAGCGGAGGAGGAACTCACGGGGCTTGGATCTAGGCTGTGGTGAAGAAGATACCGAACCAAACATTGGTTCGGTGGAGGAGACGCCGGACCAATCTATGGTCCGGTGAAGCTCGTTCGGTGTTGATGCTATGAAGACCGAACGAGTAATCTCGTTCGGTGGAGCAGTTTCATTCTGTGATGTTTCGTTCGGCAGTAAGGAGGACCAGACGAAATATCTCGTCCGGTGGTAGTGCATCGACCGGCAGTGAAGGCAAGAAGGAAGTTATCTCGTCCGGTGGTGAAGGGATGCCGGTCTAGACTTGCCGCTCAAGTTACTTTATTCGGTGGCCAGTGCAATGAAGGGGATAATGCCGAACGAAATATTTCGTTCGGCGGCATGCCGAACCAGATGGATGCCAAACGAAATATCACATTCGGTATTTAGGAAGGCCGGTCTAGACTTGTAGTGGAGATGCCGAACCAGATTAATATGGGCTTTTGCCGAACCAAATGTCATTGTGCTGCTTGCCGAACCAGATGTGCCGAACCAAACCCAAAGCTGCTGTATAGCAGCTACCCCTCCTCATTTCTTCACTCTATTAATAGTGGAGCTTCTGGACAACAATGGCAGCCATCCTAAAGAGCTGAAACTCTGTAGAATTTTGTTTGTAATGTTAATTCTTCTTATGTACAGCCTCCAAAAGTGAATCAATCTTGTAACTCTAATCTTTCAGTGATTGATAAAATCTTCTCTCCCCAAGTGGACGTACTCTGCCTCGCGGTAGTGGAACCACTATAAATACTGGTGTTATTTATTTTTCCGCATTGCATAGATCTGTGACTGCCTTTTCTGGTGTTTATCTCTGTTTGTTTCGTCTTACTACAATCACAATCCTGTTGTTTTCCGTTGCGTTAGGTTTTTTATTCCCTTAGACTGATCATATAAAAGGATTTTCCCCAACAAACCAAGCTTAAGTTTTACAAAAGTGAATTTTTGTATCGGATCAAAGCCTTTTCTTTTCATTACTTTTTTCAGCACATATAGTTTCTAGAATTTTTGATGTGTTAGTTTTTCTTTTTAGATTCATACTAGGATGGATGAATTTATGTATTCAATTGATATATACATGCTGAGTTGGTTCATTCTCGTTTCGCCATGACCGGAGTTGTCGGTATTCTTTTCACCGGTGTAAGTTTTTTTTTAAAACTACTGATGTAAGTTGATATATATGTAATTTCACAAAATGCTCATAGTTGAAGTGTTCAAGAAAAAGAATTCTTCTTTTGGTTAAAATGGAAAACTTTTATTTTTATTTTGGAGAATTGTTCTAAAATGTTCCTGCAATTTGCAGCTATTACACGTAACAGGAATTAGCAAATTACCAGTTTGGTATGAGGCAGGTGCTACAAAGTTGGGATTTGCTAGCACCAAGTCACTCTTTATTGTTCAACTCCTCCTTATGGGGTGATTTTTTTTACATTTCTATTTGACAGTGTGTACAATCATATACTATACCTTTTTATCTGATTTTTATGATTCATGATGATGTTAGATTTGTAGAAACAAAAAGGTATATAGATTTTGTGAGACCAGGATCACAGGCTAAAGAAGGCACCTTTTTAGGGATTGAAGCTTCTATAGAAGGCTTAGAACCTGGGTAACTATATACAATACAGAGGAAGAGAATTCATTTATACATGATGCATCAATATACATGTCTATATCTAACAATAACGAGTAAAACTACCTTTACGGGCAGATACCCAGGTGGACCATTGCTGAATTCTTTACAAGCAGTGAACCGAGGCATACACCATGTCAGTTAAAATTGAGGCAACATGCCTCAGTTTTAACCTAGGCATATTTTCCTCGGTTCAGTTTTAACTAAGGCTAATATAGCTAGATTAAAAGTGAGGTGTATTTGTCTCAGTTCAGTTTTAAAACTAACAGTACAACAAAATTAATTTTTAATTGCAAGTGGGGACAGTGTGGTAACTCATGTTGCTATATTAAAAACTTTGAGCGGCAAAACATTTTATTTCCCTCTCATTTATCTTGTTCCACCGCTCTACACAAAATCCCTCGTAATCTCTTCTTCTTCACAAAAACCACACTTTTGCTCCTCTCTTTACTGGTCTAACTTCTAGATCATCGGTTTCACTATCCTCAGCCCAAGGTACCTTCTTGCGGCCTCTTCTCTTCATCAATTTAACATCTAGATTCGACGATGTCTTGTTGCAGGTAACTATAGATGCATTATTTAGTCAATACCTCATATCTATTATTCAAGATTATCAGGTCGGTTTTTTATTTGAATTTTTTTGCATAATTTAATCAGTGATTTTGGGATCTAAAGTTTTAATTTATTAATTTAGGTTTGTTTGTAATAAGTAAGTGCATAACGATCGTTTGGAAAAACTCTAATTTAATTGTTGTTATTACATGTTATTCCATTAGTTCATCTCGCCTACGTTCCTTGCTATTAACTTTTGAACTGTTTGCTAAAACTTTTATTTGTTGCATCATGTGCAATTGGGTTTTAATGTAGAGGATTTGATTTTAGAAGATTTTGGTAGCTTGATTCCTTCTTCATTTTTATGAAAAGGAATTATTAATTAGTTCAGTAAAGCTAGACTAAACAATTATTGCCCTTGATGTAAATATACCCGTGTGGTACTATTTTTATTATTAATTTAAACTCATATATCACTTTATAGTATATTCCACACCTTTTAAAATTTAAGTTTGTTAATTTTGTCCAGTAATGTTTTAAATAAAATTTAATTAATTTCAAATTATTAGTAAGTTGAACTCATTCATCACTAAAAAGCAGATTCAATAATTTTTTTAAATTTAGAACAAAATATAAGTTTTGTTAATTGTCTAGTAGTGTTTCAAATGAAAGTTTTGTTAATTTTAAATTATCTGTTGATCTTTTTTTAGTTGCAAGTGAATGGAAAAATAATTATTTCGTTTATCACATCGTTTTGTTTCCTTTTGCAAGTGAATGAAAGTTGGTTAGTTTGAAATTTTTTTGGTGACCGTGGACTAGTTTTGGTTTGGTGGTTTGAAGTGAAGTATTTGCAAGTTTGTTTAGATATTATTGCTTGATTTATGATATTTTTGCTCATAATTGGATATTATATATTATAACCTAATATTGAGTTTAGGCTAAGATGATTTGGAACACCTTAGCTATGTCAAGTAATTGTGCTCCCTCTAAAGAGTTCATGACATCTACTTTTTAAGAAGAGGAAAATGAAAATATACATGGAGGGTTAAAATGAAAAAAATTATAAGTTAACCCTCATCTTAACTAATGTGACCAAAGCTCTCCCTAGAGCTTTAACCTCATGAAATATATTAAATAAAAATAAACAGGAATCTAAATTTTGTTCTATGTTATCTATCCCCTTCCGTTAGCGATTAAGTTTCTTTGTTAGCATTCAATCATTGGGTTTGGTCTGCCCATAGATTTTATCACTACTAGAAAAGGGTTAAATAGCGACAGGGTGGGGTGACGGCTTCCGACGGCGATTTTCCGACGGCTTTCGATGGGCCGTCGGAAGCTGTCGGAAAATCACGAACATCAGGCTCCAGCCGAGCCTCTTCTTCCTCATTTCAGCACACGAAAAAAATTTCCCCAAATTCCCAAATAAGCTCCCCAAGCCTCCAATCACTAATTTCGTATTTTTTCATCCTCCCCGGCTTCGTATTCAACCTCTCTTGCTTTCTAGCTCAGGTATAATCTCTTATTTTCGCGAAAAATTCAATTTTTACCCTATTTCTAGATTTGCATAAGTTGATAAATTAGGGCTAATTGGTGATTGAAATTGTTTCCAATAGTGTTATAATAGTTTCTTGCATTCCATGGTATACCTATTTCATCTTTTATCGTGAAATTGTGAAAAATATGTATAATTTATGGTTGTTCGTGTATATGTAAATCATTATGTATGCCTTGATTCTACGATTGTATATGTGTGCAGTGCTGCTATCATTGTATTGTGTTAGTTGGAAAAAGATAAAATGAATGCACGAGCTAGAAGTATTATATTGTACGTGCACGTATTGACTTATGCAAAAAAAAATGCATGAGTCTAAATTGTAATTGTGCGTATTGAAAAATGATAAAAATGTTAAACCAGTCTTAAGTTAATGTAATACGTCGAATAAACGTGTTAAATTAAAATATAGTTTTGTAAATGTGAACAGTTAGTAAAACTGTATTTTTTCGTAAAATGCGGACATTTAATTAACTAATGTCCCTTAGAGAGTTTTTGGCCCCGTCTGACGAGTGTTGTACATGATCGTTATATAAATAGTCATTTTTTTTCAAAAAACGACCATTTATATTCATCTGGTATAATGTTTGTTGGATTTGTCCCGGTATTGGACAAGTTATGAACACAGTAAACATTTACATTTTTTATACTACTTCGTCTCAAACGGTTCATAAAATTTCGGCCTAACTTTTCTTTTTTGTTTCCTGCGTACACGCATTTGTGTACAATGCAGGGAATAAAAGGGAAATGCTGCCGAAATTTTGTTGAATTGTTTGAGACGAAGTAATATACGAAATGTAAATGCTTACTGTGTTTGTAATGGGAAGTAGGATGCCTGACCATGGAAAAAAATATATTTTTGTACAAAATTTTGTATCGATACGTTAAAAAATAAAATGTGTCATATTTGAAAATATTTTTTAATTTGTGAAATAGTTCTTTATATTCAAATATTATACGACTATGAAAATAATCTTTTTCGAATTTGTATTCTTGAAAATAAATATTAAATTTGTATTAAATGAGGAGGATGTTATTTTTGAGTCAGTTATGGATCCATCGGAGCATGGCAGACGATACGGATTTGGCAATCAAGTGGTAAGTAGATAATATACTGGGTATCATATAAGTTTTCAAATTCAGTACATTGGTTTTGAGTCACTTCGTTATGAAAATATTATGCATTACCAAAATATATTAATTCGTTACTTGAATGTCATTTCAAAAATAAAAATAACGAAAAAAACATGTTATTTAATTTAGTTTGCCAGATATATGCATATTTTTAATTCAGTACATACACTTACAGAGATCACACAGCTAAATTAAATATTTATTACAGGCTAGCAGTCAGAGACGGGGTAGGCAGACTAGAGCTCAGATCGATCTAGCAGAGATCGAAGATTTGCGAGCTAGAGTGGCGCAGCTGGAGGAGTAGAACCGTCGGCAGGCCATAGAGACCACACAGTTGCTAGACCAGCGTATCGCTGAGTACATGCAGCAGTATGGTGGTCGCTTCCCTTCCTCTGCTGGCTCAGGTTCGGGAGGAGATTGATTGCTTTGGTCGGTATGTTTTTTTTCCTGTTTTGTATGATTTATGTACAATGTTATGATACACTTAGCTGTTTTGTTGCATAATTATGTGGATGTTGGGGATGCAGGAATTGATAGAACATTTGGTATTGTGGATATTATTATGTATTGTACATTAGTTTGGGTAATGGTTATGTGTTTTGACTTAATTTTATGTATTTTTTATTCGGTGAATTGTATATAGTTTGGTTTTTGATATTTGGTTGGAATATTATATATTGAATTCTGCAGTATTGGTGGAATAGTGTTTGTTTGGAAAATGTGGATGGAAGGCTATATTGCAGCAGAAATACAGAAAAAATTCAGCAGATTTCCGACGGCTTTCAGGTTATATTTTTCCGACGGCTTCCGACAGCTTTTAGACCATTTTTTCCGACGGTTTCCGACGGCTTTCGACACTTGTCGGAAGCCGTCAGAATCTCACACGGCGAACTGTGTCGGAAGCCGTCGGAATTACTGCACCCCGACGCCTTATTTTCCGATGGCTTTTTCCGACGGCTTCCGACGGCCGCCGACGATTTTCAGCCGTCGGAAAATGCCTTTTCCCTTTTAGTGTATTAGCCGAAGGCTCAAATTAGACTTTTTTTTAAATTTATTACCCCAATATGCCTCCATAGGCTAGGGATATACAGTCTCTATCTTGTCTTGTAGCCTTATTGGGCTTGGCTCAACTTTGAAGTGTGCATGCATGCATATGCTTTAAGCTTATCCAGAAGAAGAACACTTTGAACCCACATATTTCAGGAAAATATTGAAATATTGGAAGAAAGACATCCATGTCTTTTGTTTGTTAGGGATGGAAATGAATAAAAACGACACATGGAATGTGAAGAGGAAGTGGTAGAGTAGATAGAGAGAATGAAATGAAAATCATGGTTAAGCCAAAGGTTACTCAAATGCTGATGATGGAGAAGTAGTAGTAGAAAGTAGTCTGTAAGGATTGACAGCAACAGTTGTAGCAGCAACAGTCATGCCTGCTTTATGGCAAAGCACACTGTTAAAGAAATATATTAGTACAATATTAATAGACCAAAAACAAGTGTCATAACAGAATGAAAAACCTGGAAATGAAATAAGAATATTACGAATGAATTAATGGAAAATACACTAGGTTTTTCATGGTACAAAATTAATATACTCTTGTTTTAGTTTTAAACTAAAGTAGGTGATTCAATTTCCATGTTTATGATGGGAATTTCACATAGTTAAAGGGTGTATATGATACAAAACATAGATTGACATCGCATGACATAACTCCAAATCTTTGAAATTTTCTAAGTATATTCATCGCAATTCAGTGTATAATATACGGACTAACCTGGTTGAGGAGTAGCAGCTGGTGCCAGTGCCATGGATGCACCAGAAGCACCATAATACTGCTGGCCAAATCCAATAACTGTAGTGGAAGAAGGATACTGAAACATGTGAGGATACTACATTGAGTTATATCCTTGGAAGTTACTAGGGTAGCCTTGAGCATGACCGTAGGCAGTCGCTCCTGTGCTTGTTGCACCTTGTTGTCCGATCTGACAGTACGGATAATATGCACCATTTGCTGCTACCACTGTCCCTACGCCATATATATGTGGGTATCGAGCAGTTGCTACCCCTCCTCCAGACACGTTGTAGTAGTTCTGTTATATATTTTGCAATCCAATTAAGTATGATGCTTCTAAAAGGATTAATACTCTAGCTACAAACTGAGGTTCTATTCCTATATATAGACTAGGGATTACTTCAAATGAAATGACTGTAGAATATGAATGGAATTGATGCTTAAAAATATAAAAGAACAATTCCTCTTTAGTTTTATTTTTTCGGGAAATTATGAGCATTAAATGGAAATATTGGGAAGACCATAGAAGTATTTTGAAATTGAAATATTAGTGATTATAACTATTACCGCAGTTAAAGAAAAGCTTTGTTATAGTACTTGGTCGGTAGTCTGATTCTTCAGTTTAAAAACTATTAGCTTTATTGAAACTGTAAATATTTAAAATGTATTACTGTTAATTCTGGCACATGAAAATGGCAGAGACAGTGTAGTGGCATAAAAATGAAGGCAGAGCAGTATATTTTGGCTAGCTCAATGTATTTTAATAACACGTTCAATGTATTTTTACTTTTGTGGTAGTTGGCTACTGCTTTTTTCTTGATCCAGTATACGTTCTAAGGTGTATGCTGTTTTGGCTAGCGATGTCTGATGTCAGGTCTATGCGATGTTGAAGAATAAAATTGCTGACCAGATATGCTGCAAAGAATGAAGATGTTAGAAGAATTGAGGGTGTAAAAGATTTGAATCCAGGTATTCATGGTAATAGCAATGATTCAGTGGAGTGCATGGCTCATTGTTTAAGTTTATATATTTTCACTACTTACATCTTGAACTTTTTTGTTAACTCCATGTGCTCCTTTTTGAATATAGCTTTACCCTTGGTGAGTTCCAAAGCTACATATCCAAGTGTTGGCATGGTGATTTGTACTGCTGCTGAGCCCCAGGTCCGTTCTTAATTATTTTATAGATTTGCACCCTAATTATTCTCTTTACTTTGCTATATAGGTACACAAAACATTCCTTTGCTATATGGAAGATTGCTAGTTAAAGTTGCTAATAAAAGGTATTAATAATACATTTGAATGTGTACGCTATTATAAAGTATATTTTGTTATATATGATATAAATTTGATCTTGTTTTGATCGTGTAAATGTATATTGAATTGGGATGTGCGGAAAAGCACTAACCACGCAAAGGAGGTGCTGTCGAAAATTCATGAAATTCGATAAGTTTATAAAAATCAACAAAGTTTATAAGAATTAACTAAGTTAACCAAGTTTTATAAAAGTTAAATAATTTTCTAAAAATTAACTAAGTTTTATAAAATTATTAATATCTAAATATTAATAAAATTTTATTAAATTTAAATAAATTTATGAAAATCAACTAAGTATAAAAAGTTAACTAAGTAATATAAAAAATAATTGAAATTAAAAAATTAACAAATTTTTATAAAAGCTAACTACGTCATCAAGTTTTATACAAATTTAACTAGCTTAACTAAAAGTTTATAAAAATTAACTAATTCTTATAAAATTTAACTAAGTTATATAAAAATTAACTAAAATTATTTAACTAATTTATAAACTGTCTTATAAATATTCAACTAAGTTAATTAAGTGAGTTTTATAAAAATTAATTAAAGGATATAAAAAATAACTAAGTTAATTGAGTTTTATAAAAATCAACAAAATTTATTTATTTTTAATTAAAATTAACTAAAGTTTACGAAAATTAATTTAGTTTTATAAAAATTATGTTCTCTATTTTGAAATTTTTGTTAAATTGTTATAAAAGTTGACTAAGTTTTATAAAAATTATCTAATTTTTATAAAAATTAACTAAGTTTTATAAAAATTAATTAAGTTTATAAAAATTAACTAAATTTAAAAGAAGAATAATAATATAATATAATAATAGTAGTAATAAAATATAATAATAATAATAATAATAATAAATTGACTAAGTTTAAAATAAGTAACTAAGTTAATTAAGTTTTATAATAATCAAATTAGCTAACTGTTTTTTTAAAATTAAATAAGTTTATAAAATTTAATTAAGTTTTATAAAAATTAGTTTTATTAAAATCATACTCTCTATTTTGAAATCTTTTATTAATTTGTTATAAAAATTGACTAAGTTTTATAAAAATTAACTAAGTTAACTAAGTTTTATAAAAATTAATTAAGTTTATAAAAATTAACTAAATTTAGAAGAAGAATAATAATAGTAATAAAATAATATAATAATATGAATGATATAATAATAATAATAATAATAATAATATAACAACAACAACAACAACAAAAAATTAACTAAGTTTAAAATAAGTAACTAAGTTAATTAAGTTTTATAATAACTAAATAAGCCAACTATTTTTTTAATTAAATAAGTTTATAAAATTTAATTAAGTTTTATAAAAATTAATAAGTTTATAACAATATACATGCAATTGTTGAATAAAGTATTTTAAACAAAATTTACATCCATTTCAGGAAATTCCATATGTTATTGATATCGTTTCCATACGATTATATAAATTAACTAAATTTTATAAAATTAACTAATGTTTATATAAATCAATTTAATTTTATAAAAATTAACTATGTTAATCAAGTTTCATATAAATTGATTAAGTTCCATATAAATTAATTAAATTTATATAATTAAGTTTCACGAACACATATATGTATGTATGCATAGTTATAATTGCTAATTGTTGAATTTCTTTTTCATAGGTCCTATCTACGGTGCATACAAATGGCAACATGATGCGGTATATTAGCGATTCGAAGTTCTTTTGAAGTAACAACTTTTTTGGTTTGCACGTTTAATCGTCATGCGTAGTACGATCTTTTATCACCTGTATTATTTACACTTTTAATATAATGTTCATTAAATATTACGCCATATTATGCATTATTCTATGTGAATGTTGAATGGTTAGTTATTTTTCGTTTAATGTGATCTATATGATTGTGTGAAATGATACATTGTGTTTATGTAAATTTGTCGATTATACTGTAATAATGGATATGTACGTACTGCAAAAATGATTTTTAAAACACCGTTAAAGGATTTGATAGTGTTTTTAAAACACCGTTAAAGGATTCAATAGCATTTTTAAAAGCGCTATTAAGCCTATAATAGCGTTTATGAAAAGCTGTTACAGTTAATAATAGCGTTTTATGACCGTTGTACACCAACATGTCATTGTAATAAAGGGTTTTTTATAGCGTTTTATGAACGCCATTAATAAGACTTTTTATAGCATTTTTATAGCGTTTCTCATGTTGCAATAATAAATAGTGACTTATTACAACTTGTTGATTTACAGCGTTTATAAAAACGCTATAAAAACCTTTTATAATGCTTTTTAAACACTATTAAAGGGTCTTTTTATTGTAGTGATTTCATTTCAAATAAATTCTTTTGCAAGAGATATGTTATATAATAACTTATATAATTATCCTTTGGGCATATCTCTAGATCTATCAATCTTCCAGTTGCATTTGGATCCAATTATGGAGCCTCATTCACATACCTTTGATCAGTCTACATAAATTAAACTGAGAAAGGACCTTAGTGAATGGATCTGTGATGTTATCTTTAGACATTATTTAGACTTGAGAATACTTTGGAACATAAACATAATGTGACAACGTCCTACACATCCGGTACTCAACATACATGTAAATTGCCCTACAATAGTACTCGACCGATGTAGAGTGACAGTTAAGAGGTAACGCAACTAAAACAATCATATAACCCATTGTATATCTCACAGTGCAAGCGCAAAATATAGTAATAAATGTTAAGATAAATAGGAGAGACGGAAATACAACTATTTGAACCATCATAGATCAGAGCATAGGTTCAATATAGTTATACAAAATAGTAAAAGAGTTTATATAATAGGTAAATAAACTCAAATATCCACATTTAAATAAAATGTAGAACTAATAAAGCCCCACAGCTGAATAAGCAAGTGGAACTTTGAAATTAACATATAAAAGCATCAACCTCCTTCTCATCCTCTCAACAACTCCATGTGCTAATATCAAACCTGCTATCTAGTCTACTCCTTTAAGAGTACCCGAGTTAATAAGAAGCAAAGCATAAAAACAACAGCTTTGTGTGAGTGATAAATAATCTCAAGCTACTATAAATGTCGATATAATATAAGGAATAATAGGTATGAGGAATCACAGATGCCGTGTCTCTACATCCAACAAGTTAGTACATAACTCAAATACATACTAAATTATCATCATATGGTGTAATATCACTCAGGGTATAGAATAGGATGTCACGGTATATTAGTATCTACATAACAAGATACCCATCTCAATCACACATCAATCAATGCAACTTAGCAATCATAACACTCATGGTAATTGAGGCAAGCAAAGTAACCATCACACTCTCGAGTGCCCCTAGATAACTCATATTAACAACTCTAATGGTCTATGACTACTCAAAGTCATAGGTACTCAATGTTCAATACTCAAACTCAAGACTCAATAGTCATGCCCCACTCAAGTGGTTAGGGAAATTGACCACTCGGATGTCCAACTTATGGGAGCACTCAGATCATCCCAGAGTACACTCAGACTACCGTTCCCCATATGTTCACCTATCTATAACATACATACTGATAGTAGAACCACCTCTTATCTACTTCCCAAATGATCGCTTCGCACTTGCCCACTTGACAACTTATCCCGTACCATAGTCACTTCCCTTATGAAGTGCTCAACCAAATGCCTCACGTCGTTTATTCGTTGAAGTTTGGAACATCTCTAGACGTCCATCCAAAATCATAGAGTCTCGTTATCAAATTTCCGAAGCAATCATGTCGAAGCGTTGTGTCATCCCTTCTCCATCAAAACCACTCATTATAGAGCCGTAACATCAAAATCAAATATCGAACAAACGAATGAATCACTGTGGAATGTTTCCTAAGGCCTCCTCCTTAAGTCCCTAAAATCTTATATCGAAGTACCACCATCAAAAGTAGTCGATACCCAAAGCTCAAGAGCGATCAGTGATAATAACTTTGGTTTGACTCTTAGCCATTTTAGCTAAGTGTTCAAACCTCTCGTCGTACAAGTTTCACCAAAGCATTCATTCCCCATCCCGAAGCAACAACATGAAATGCCTGAAGTTGTAATCCTAGACCTCTCGGTGCCGAGAGGTTTCCAAGCCTGATTTTTTCCAAGTCTTAAAAACCTCTCGCTGAATCCATTCTCCTTGAAGTTTTTATCTAAGTAACCCAGAGTTTCTATGCACTATACCCAAAGTCAACTCCTCTAAGACCCAAACAAGTTACCCTCGACCACTCTGTGAATTTACCATCGATCACTCCTTGAAGTTAGAAAAACTCCACCATCCTACATTCTAATTACTTACAACCAAAAGTATGGGGGTCTCTAGGCCATCATGAACACTCTATACCAATTTTGTCACGTTTCGACAAAATTTACTACCGGGTCCACTCAAATGATGACCATGCATAAACTACACAAAAATGAACTTAAACACAAGTAAACAACCATGTACAAGCAATATACAACATCTTACCATCATATACAAGCAATCCAAACATAATTCAAATGTTCAAATCATCCTAGATCTAACGAAATAGCAAATGACGACCGGTATAGTCAAACACCTAAAAAAACTGAAATCAACATTTAATATATTAATACATTTTAAATTCATTATAAGTTTAGATCTAACATAAAATGTGTTTAAAGCTCAAAATCATTTAAAAATCATATATTTAACACTATATGGCAATTAAACTAAAGTGAGGGATATAAATCACTCATCAATCACCTAAATGCACATAAATTAATGCAATCCCATAATGAACACCGTCTTCATGAATCCCAATGCACTTCAAATAGTAATCACGATAATGCCCCTTATTAATCGCCTTCGAATGATAATTTTTGGCAATTAAAGTATAATTTATGGTTGTTATTTGTATAAGGAGATGATTAATGGAGGTTAGAACTATTTTTGGTAAGATGGGAAATGATATGGGACTGTCCCATTAGCTCTTATTGACACAAATCTCGAAATAGGTTAGTGGACCTAATCCTAGGTTAAGCTAATTACCCACTAAGCTACTCCAAAACTATCTAACTTTAAATGACCATATCTTCTAAATGGTAAGTCCAAAAAACTATTATGACCACTATTCGAAAAGGGAAACCATAATATCTTTCATCTAGAAGTAGTTTCAACCCCTAATTCAATACCTATCAAAAATCATAGGCCTTACAACTTTTCAGTGTTAAAACCATCCAATAAAATTTTTAAGGGTCAAAAGTGTCAATACTCAATGTCGCCCAAAGTTATAGCATTATATAAACCAATATGAATATAAAAATAATATTTTACAATCCTTCGATACATTAAATATGGATCATTATGCTCTCCCCCGTTTAGGAAATATTCCCTTGAAATCCAACACATATGGTAAAGCCAATCTATATAGTCACCCCATATGTCTAAAAACTATAAACAATCATGTCAAACATTAACCATGCAACTATATGCAATCAAACATGCATCTAAAAAGCAACAAATTGAATCTACTCATATCCAAGCATGCAGAATACTAAACCACTCTATATGATATCGAAAGTGAAAGTAAATGCGGTAAACAGAAAGTCTTACCAAGTAAAGAATTCTAGATAAGTGGTCCTCATGCTCTCCTTACTCTTCCAAGTACAATCTCTCTCGGTTTCACTCCATTAAACCTTCACCAACTTCACTGTCTTTCTCCTATGCTGCTTCGTATCGTAAGAAGCTACATGAATAGGTCTACTAGGTGTCGAAGCTTCTGGTTCAATCTCGATATCATCAAATCGCTATCCGGTGAAACAGTCATACCTGAGCTATAAAAAAACTTCCACAAGTGAGAAACATGGAATACATTGTGCACACTCACCATTTTCTAAGGTAATTCGACTCTATAAGTGAGATTCTCAATCCTCTATCGAAAGGGAACCTACGAATCTTGATACCAACTTCCCCTTAGTACTGAATCAAATTACGTTCTTCAATGGAGAGATCTTAGCAAACACCATATCGTTGATAGATAACTCCAAATCTATGTCTCTTATCAACGTAGCTCTTTTGTCCATATTGAGCAACTTTCATTCGTTACCAAATAATCATGATTTTCTTCGATGTTTCTCTAATCATATCCGGTCTAAGTATCAGCCCACTACCCACCAACAAAAAGGAGCATTGCATGGTTGGCCATATAACGTCTCAAAAGGTGCCACACCGATGCTCGAGTGATAATTATTATTTTATGCATACTCAATGAGATGCAAATGATCGTCCCACGAGTATGCAAGCCAGCAAGAGATCCCCTAAGATATAATTTACCCTCTTGGTCTGCCCATTGGTTTATGAATGATAATATATGCTCAAATGCAACTCTATCCCTAATGCCTCTTGTCAGATTTTCCAAGATCTACTCATGAACAATGGGTCTCGATCGCTTATGATGCTCTCCAGCATACCAAGGATCACACTATCGACTTCACATACAACTTGGCCAATTTGGATGTCATTCTACTATACTTTATGAGTATAAATGGGGTAATCTTTGTTAATCTATTAACCATGATCCATATGCTATCATACCTTCCTCTAGTCATTGGCAATCCATCGATAAAATTCATTGATATCTGTTCCCACTTCCACGAGAGAACTTCAAGTGGTTGCAACAAACCAGTTAGCCTTTTCTGTTTGGCCTTCACTAGTTGACAGTTCATGCACTTCAAGATGAATGTCCTGACGTCCTTCTTCATCCCCTCCTAATAAAATCTCTTCCTCATATAGCAATAAATTTTATTTCCCACGGGATGTATGTTCAATCTCAAAGGATGGAACTCTTATACCACCTCATCCCTCAACCCATCGACATCATGTATAAATAATCTCCCATCCTTATGGAGCCAATTTTCGTGACAAGTCTATATTGCTTCTTATCTTCAGACTCTACTCCACTCTCAATTTTAGCGATGATCTCCACTAGTCTAGCATCACACCTCTCTGATTAGTGCCAGTCCACTTAATCAAAGTAGGTCTAATAGTCAAACTAGCCAACATCTCTGGCTCTAGCTCACATCGAGGTCCAAAGTCATAACCAGCAATATACTGAAGCTGCTTTCGCTTTAAGAACAACGCTCCAAAATTGGCATGTCTTTTTCTCAGAGCAACAACGACTATATTTCCCTTGTCAGGCCTATGGGAAATGTCGAAGTCATAGGAGGCTAGGAACTATAACCATCGTTCTTGACGAAGGTTAATGTCATTTTGGGAAAAGAGGTACTTCAATTATTTATAACCCATGAATAACTCGAACCTATCTCCAAGCAAGTTGTGCCTCTACATCTTCAAAAATACAATCATCACTAGTTCCAAATCATGGGTCAAGTATTTCCTCTCATATGATTTTAGCTTCCGACTACCATACGCGGAAACTTTCACCTCCGCATCAACACCGCACCTAGTCCAGTACCACAGACATCTATGTATACCGTCAACTCCAAATTCCCACTCGAAATGACTAACACCTGTATGCTCATTATCCTCTCTTTTTGACTCATAGATGCGTGCTCGCACCTTACGTCCCAAGCAAAAGTTCGATTCTTCTTCGTCAGTTTGGTTAATGGTGCTGCTATCTTAGATAAGTCCTTGATAAAACGTCTATAGAATTATGCCAATCCATGAAAAATCATCACATTCATAGCATATTTTGGTATATCCCATTCCTAGACTACTGCAACTTTCACAGGATCCATAGCAATGCCCTGCTTAGAAACAACTTGATCCAAAAATCGCACTTTCCTCCTCTAGAAGTGACATTTAGAAAACTTCGCTTCCAATCAATGTTTCCTCAACACCTCCAACACAATCCTCAAACGCATCTTGTGTTCCGCTTGCGTCTATGAGTAAACAATAATATCATCAACGAACACAAGCACAAACTTATTTAGTTGATCCCTGAAGATACGGTTCAAGACATTAGCAAAGTATGCGATGCATTGGTTAGTCTGAACGGCATAACCAATCACTCATAAAATCCAGACGGTGTACGTGACACTGTAATCGACATTCTCTCTAGCCACTCTCAGTTGGTGAAACCCCTTCGCTAAGTCCAACTAAAAAACACTTTAGCACTATAGAGCTGATCGAACAAGTCATCAATACACGGAAGTGGATGCTTGTTCTTTCTTGTCACTTTGTTCAACTCACGATAATCAACATAAAGTCTCAAGGAGCCATCTGCCTTCATGACAAACACTATGGGCACTCCCTACTCAGATACATTTGTTCAAATGAACCCTTGTCTTATTAGGTCATTTACTTACGCCTTGAGCTTTCGTTGCTCTATGGGTGCAATACGCCTCAATTGCATAGCTACTGACCTTACATCCTTCACTAAGTCGATGCGAAACTCAATCTCGCATTGAGGAGGAAATCCGATCACCTCCTCAAATATGTCTAAATATTTCCTCACAATGGGTATTGATGATAATTCCACACAAGGGATCTCGAGTGAATATAAAAAGCTAACCATCACTACATCATCAGACATGCAGTTCAACTCTAACCCATGCTTATCATTCATCCCAATTGTCACCATCAACCTCGCATAATCTCCTATGACCCCATATCTCTTTAGCAAGTCCATCCCTAATATGATATCGAAACCCACGGAACCAAGAACAATGCAATCACAAGAAAACACATAACCATGACTCTACAAAACTAAGTCATGATAGACAATATTCAAGTTGGCCAAACCATCCATAGGGTTCGATACAACCATACTATGCACAGGCTTAACCCTAACATATCCGCTAGGTCACTCGATATAAAAGAATGTGATGCACTGGTATCAAATAAAACATGAATAGGTGTACCATAAACAGAAAACATATCTTGGATAGTAACGCCTTTTCCTTTCTTCTTTGCCGATGGAGCGCTCGACGAAGTTGGAATGACAATAAGTGCATAAGCAGCCATAAACTACTAATTCCTAAATGGTTTTGCCAGTCTTTCTTTATGTGCCCAGGATTGTGACAATCGAAGCACTTCCTCTCTGTACTCTTATAGTTGCTACTCAGATTGCGCTTCTCCCCACACTGCTATCAAGTAGGGTCCCATTTCCCCCTTTTTGACCACCTTTAGCTTGGAACCGCTTCTTACAATTATTATTGTCCCACTTCCTCTTGCCTCCTCCACTCGCTTCCTGCTTTAGCTCTTCTTTAGAAACAATAACAGACTTAAATTTCTGGCATAGACTCTCATGTTGGAGAGCCTTCTCAATCAGCTTCTCAAAGGACTCGTTAATATGGTTCCAAGCTTCTCTCCGAGATAATTATCTAACCCATGATGAACTTCTCGTTCTTTTTCAATGGAGTATACTACAAAAAAATTGCTATCATAATCATTGATTGGTAGCGTTTCAAGGCTATATACAACCTTCGGTCATTTTTAAATATAAATATGAACGAGGAAACACTGCCAAATGATCCCGTCAATAATTCACCGAAGTTTTGCTAAAATTTTACATGGCTTCTCATATATCTTTTAACACTTAACATTTTTGATACCCCTCCTCCCCTCAAAAGAACGAGGAATACTCAAAACAATCTTCTTGGGATCTGATTTGATATTTTTTCTCTTTCATCCTCTTTTATCAATCATCAATAGTTATAATTGTTCACAAACTCCATCTCCATCTTCTAAGATCGCCTCATCTCTGGCTTCACTTTCACTATAATCTAAATTTAGGACCACCCCTCTCCTTTTCATCCTTGGTAAGTGGCAATTTCTATCATTTCCTGGTGAATGTAATCGACCCCCTTTCTCAACTCAAGTGTCACCTACTTTGGAATCATAGATCGACTTTTCTTTATATTTATATTTGCAGGTTTTATGCATTTTTCAATCTACGGCTACATATTTTTTAGGTTTTTTTATCTCGATATGCATACCATTTTTAGCGGACCTTTATCTGATAACTTTATATGTCAAGATAGTTCCAACTTGAAATTACGTAAAAGAGGCAGTATACTAGACATTTGAGGAGTCTAACACAATAACGAAAAAAATGTTTATTCAAGGTATTTGTTTATCTCATTATAAATATCCTTCAGACATTAGTTTTACACACACTTCATACTTATTGATTTCAGTTAGATTGCGTGTTGATGAATATCACATTAGGAAGCCCATATATATTGTTCCACTCAAATATTACAATGAAATAGTATTTGGTGCTTTATTTTATTTTGTTGATTATTAAAATAGAAATGTACTCAACCTATATTTGTCTCTACTATTAATAATGAGAATTCCATGAATAGAATTTAACCGTGTCTTTTTGAATTTCCTAAAATACCTTTAAAATCTCCGTAGAGAAATATGGATGGTAATTGCAGCCATAGTAGCTAAAATTATCCGTCTCTCAATTTGCATGCCACGACATCATCTCAACTCAATTAGATGTTGTTTGAACAACTTCATTCTTCATCCCTTAGCTTATGTACAACAACAATTAATGTATTTTTGATGATGTGGGACAAATTAAAATAATTAGAATGTGTTTAATATATCATCTCACTTAATAATCAAGTTTGGTAAGTTTTTAGGCATTGCAGAGTATATTTAGCACAGCTATTAATTTATATTTATATTACATTGGTAATGCTATTATTATCCGAGAAGAAAAGTGCTGCTTGAGACTAACTTTAAACAGGATTCTTATTGTTCCAATGTTACCCATATTTTAAGTAGTTAATGTTTAGCTTGAAAATAAATTTTGCGGTATACATTTCACCTTGTATTTTTGAAGTGTGGAAGAAGGAAAAATTTGAAATAAAAAAATATTGTTTCTAATATACATCAAATTGTAAGTTAGCTAATAGGAGCAAAATTCACTGATATTAAACGAAAATATAAGATCAATAATATGAACATAAATGAAATCTAAAACTTTATCGCACCAAACAATAATCAAGCATTGTTTTATCAATGGTACAACTATGAATAAAGAATCATATAGAGTGATACATAATTGATATATGCAAGTGGATCCTAACAAATTAGGAATTCCATTTCTTTGAATTAGATTCTAAGTAATACTATTAAACTAGCATTTTTTCTTGCTTTTTTTGCAAAAATGTGACCGAATCTGCCCAAAAGATGTTGCAGCAGAATGGAAAATTTGCACTGATTTCTTAAAACACCAAAATAACTTCATCAAATGAAGAAGGAAGAAATTATAACAGTACAAGACAATCAACCGAAATAATATTGCACAGATGACTTCGAATTTATCTAACAATACCGAGTGAAAAAAATTACAAAAAAACAAATAAAAGAACATCTTTTGTTCCACTTTCACCCTAAAATTGACAAACAAATAAAGGCATATACCGCCTACGTAAAAGGATATTATATGCATGCTTCAACCTACAACCAATTTATAATACTGTTTATAAAGGCAACAAGTCTGTTTCTAAATCTAAGTGGCTTCATATGGATCTGTTGAGAATATATAATTGTATGAATACTATTCGTAAAGTATCCAAAATGTTGAAATTTTCATAATGATATTTGATTAAATGTAATTATGATGGCTTGGTTTTAGTGGCATGTATTAGATGTATATTTTCTTTCACAACAACATTTCATAACAAAAACAAAGTGAAAATCTAGAAGAAACTCTTTAATCTTTCAAAAATACTCTTTGCTTCATTCTTCGCAATCAACGACACTTGGAGTTGAGTCAAACGCAAATGATCAAAGAACAAGAAAAATAATTTGATTCTCTTCAACATTTTATTTCTAGTTTCGCAAAGAAGTTCAAAGCAGCACCCTAAAATGCTCAAACTCTAAAGTGAAAATGGATAATGAAGATTGGGAAATTATCAACACCATTCCTATCTTTGGATTCGACGGATGCGTCGAAGTTTCCAAAAAAATCGAAGTTTAATTTCTAATTTTAATTTGTATTTATAATTTATAATTTGTACTCATAATATGTATGTGTTATACATTTTAGCCACATTTGTATTATTAACTGTAGTTATGTTTGTACATTTTCATGTAACTAGTGAATAGATGTAAAATTTGTGATGTATGGTAGAAACAGATGTAATTATAATTGTATGTATCGAGTTATTTCTTGGAAATATTATTTTTACTGTTATTATTTTGATTCCATATACAACATTATCGCATAAATATGTCATATTTAGGAGGAGTTTATTTTTTTATCCATTTTTATTGATGACAAAGGAGGACAAAAATATAAAATATAATATATGCATATACTAAATGGGAGTTATTCAAAATAGGGGGATTTAACCAATTTAAGGGGAGTTACATTATATTTTATAATAAATATATTTACATGGTTGTCATCACCAAAAATGAGGAGATTGTTAAAACCACAGATATTGATTTTGATGACAACAACCATATAAATATAGGCATTGATGTTTTTTCAAGTTGTATAGAATATTTTATAGGATATTATACAGGTTTATACAAGTACATGATAATCGAGTTTGAAGACTGATCAGTAAAAAGACTAGATATCAAGATTTAGAGATGACCAAGATATTTAAAGACTCATGATTTTAGAGACAAAGACAAAAGGAGTTCAAAACTATAGTTTATAGTTAATAGACATTAGATTAATTTGTTAAAGTCCTTGAATAGCAACTTTCTTTTCTTTGAATAATCTCTTATCAAATTATTTACTTTATTGTCCAAATATTTATTTTTAAATATATTTCTACAAAAGTTCAGAATTTTGAAACATCTTGAAAGTGTTTTTGTTTTCCCAAACATACACAAGTATGTCGACATAGGTTACATAGGTATGTTGATATATGTACCATTGAAGAGGTGTCTTTTAAGTTTTGAATAGTTGTGATTTTTGGTTACATCTCTTCGTGAATAGATAGATCCTTTCAAACGCTATCTAAAGGGGACTAGAAAACGAATTTTAGTAACTACTTTTTCTATATCCTTCTTACTCCAAATTCTTATTATATATTTCACAAAATCCACTTTCTATATTCTTCAAATCCATTCAAATTCAATCTCTACTTAACTACATTCATTCTGTGCGATTTACTCACTAAGTTGAAAGTATTCTCTCATCAAATTCAAAGATCAAAGTGCTATTAAAAGGCTATAGGATATTATGTATCCAAAGTAAATCTATTTTTATTTGGAATATACAACCCTTTACTATTATTTGTGTGAATGTGCTTCTTTCCCATTTAAATCAAGTGGGTGTGCTTACTTCCTATTCAAATCAAATGGGTGTGCTTGTTGCCCATTTAAATGAAGTGGGTTATCTTGTTGCACGATTAAATCAAGAGAGTCTACCATGAGCTTGAAAAATCAAGAGGGTATATCTCATTGCCTTGAAATTGAGACTGTATTCTAGTTTGCTTGGTACTTGATTAGATTATGCTTTGGAAAGGAAATCTGTACATAAACCATATGGGACATGACGTAGGTTAATCCGAATTAGTATATAAACTCATGGTGTCATCTCTCTTATTTTTATTTACTTTTGCTGCATTTATATATGTTTGCGACCGCCTGTTAATATATGTATGTATTGATTATCTTTGTTTGATTTAAAATCTTGAAGCAATTTAGAAAAGTTATATATAAGTTATAAAACACTGTTCACCCCCTCTAATATTAAAGTGGTCTTAAGATCCATTCACTCTAATATAATTTATACTACACGGTTTCCCACATACCCAATATAGATTTAAAAATAAATCTTTACAATCCATTGATACAGAAAATATAGGTCTTCTACACATGAATACTCCACTTTGGTTATGATTAAATTATTGGCATAGTGCTGACTTGAAATTTAGCCATCCTTCGAATTCTGGTTAAGAGGTGATATTAGCAAAGGTAGCTCACTAATATCTTGATTTAAATTGAAAAATGAGGAAATATAAAACGTGAAAAGTAAAGAGATGAGATTTAGAGTGGTTCGATCTAAGTTGCCACCACGAGGAATTTCTTATTACTTTACTTCTCTTACAGTGGATTAGATTACAAGAGATAATAACAAGAAAGTAAATGCTTAAGAGTTTATATTGCTCACCCTTTGGAAGAATGTATGCCTCGATCTATTTATAGTTGCTGGAATTGAATTTTAATGGCTAAAATTGTATTAGTAAGGCCCAAAAATCACTCTAAGCCATTGGTACGCATACATGGTTGATGTGCATGTCAACTATGACACTAGATGGCTTATGTGGTGTAAATAATGACAATTGTTGGGCCATACCATCAGCATGCTTAAAGAGGGGCATGCAGCGTAGGATTAAGGACTGGTTTCTACAGAAGTGATTTGGTGGTAGTAAAGGACATGGAGTGGTTACTGCACAATGATGCTTTTGTCAGTTAACAGTGTCATTTATGCAAGTCTTTTTAGAGTAACAATGCATAAGAAGCTTCTCTAGGCCATGACATTTCAACACTTGTAGCTATAGATGTGTTGCCAAGGGAGCTGATGCACGTAGGTGGATGATGTTGTCGACGGGCGAGGGACCTGTTTGACAGTTGATTGGGTGGACTGGCCAGTTGTTAATCTGTTTTTTAGCAAAGAAGTTTTCAATTGGACTTAGAAAATTCAAACGAGGATGAAACGATTTGAAGACAGGCGCACTCAAATGGACTAAGAAATAGCTCGGGAAAATTCCAGCCAAAATTATGCTAAGTCCATAACTCGGTAATGTGTTACCACAATAGGTTGGTACCGAGTTACCACCAAAGCAGCTTTAACTGGACTTAGAATATTGAAACAGAATTGAAATGACTTGAAACTTGGAAAGAGCACTTAAAAAGGAAAAAGAAGGAGTTGGAAAATTTTCACCATGATTGGGCCAAGCAGCTTAACTCGGCCCCGAGTTAAGGCCATAGGTCGGGTCCGACCTATGATTGCTCATCCATTCACCTGCATAACTTCATACACTAATCATACTACTTCATTAATTCGTTATCAAGTGATTCTCCTAGGATTTGATGATTTACTCTAAGGATTGGCTAGGACGAAGCAAAGGAAAGCGGGTACCTAAGAGATCACAAGACATAACTCAAAGATGATGAAAAAAGTTCAAACAACTCAAGAAGAAGATGGGAAAGTGGAGCAGATGAAGAATTGAACAAGGCATTAAAATCTTTAACTCAGCACCGAGTTAAGGATTTGACTGGGTTGGCTTGGGTCTTCTGAAGTGACTTCATGCTATCTGCTAGACTTCATTGCTATTGGGCCTCTGATTCTATGCTACCCAATTCCTCTATAAACACCAACCTACCTGCTACTAGAAAAAGATCTTCTCTCCAATGGATACACACTTGAACTTGGAACTTCATCAACACTTTCTTCACTTCTATTCTCTTCCAAAATACTCTTAACCACATTGTAAATTTGGGATCCACTAGACTATGGCCCTGTGCAGTTAAAGCTAGCGCTCGACAGATTCAATGCGGCGGAGGTGCAAAAAGTCATAGCGGGGATACAACAAGGATATAGCGGGATATAGCGGATGACTCTAAAATAGCATATAAAACCCATACTTAATGTTTTTACAAATATATAAATGGTAATTAAATGAAACATTAAGATTCAATTGAATTATAATTAACACGTAAATAATTTTAAATGTGCGAATATACTGTAAATAAACGTAAAGCTGTTATATAACATAATTGAATTTAGTAGAATATTAGAGTATTTTCATTTCTGAAAATATATTAAAAATTCAATTAAATAAATTAATTTCATAATTTTATAATGTATAAATGTCATTTTTCAATTCATTTCTTTTAAAGAAGATATAGCGGAAATAGCGGAATACAGCGGGAATAACGGCATATAGCGGAAATAGTGGGGCTTAAAGCGGAAAGGCTATATTTAGGGCTATATGGAAAAATCATAGCGGTCGAAATCCGCTATGGGATATCGTAGGATTATAGTGGGGTAATAGTAGGGCATTAACTGCACAGCTATGGCCAGATCTGATCTAACTAGTTGTAATCCAAAGAGAGGACAACTAATAAAATAGATTGCAGTGGGCGTAGGCTGGAGATTATGCCGAACCACTATAAAAATTGTGTCTCCCTTTACTGCTTTTTTGTTTATTTAATTTAAACTAGTGCTTTCATCTTATTTTTAGGTTTTGATCCATTTTTGGGATTGATTTTTCATTACTTGATGAGGTAATTTGCACATGGTTGCATTGATGATTTTTCTAATGAACCTACCTGTATGCAGCATTTGACGACCTTCGTTGTGCCTTCAATAGTGATTGTCCGACGTCGAGCACTTAACAGACCATACCAAGATCTTATTTGCAATATTAATGAACTAACCCCTTCGTGTTTAATGTAGGAAGATCACATACTAAACCTGGATCCGTGGATAGGATTAGGTGGTGGTTGGTTGAAATGCAGTCCATATGGTCTGTCATAGGCTTGGGCACAGGTGGGTCTACCGAGAGACAATGGGTTGTCCATACTAATAGCAGGGAAAGAGCTTTCTTCTGAGCCTAATTAATTTCTCTTCTGAATAGGTTGGGATGGTTCAATAATCTAGGTTGTTCGCTATTGATTACAGATGGTCGAGGCTGTCTCTACCAACGGGTAACAGCCTACTCCCTTGGATGCTTCTAAGATCCAAGAGGATCGGGTTGATCTTTTTGTTCTTTGGCCAATTTTAGTTGTGAGAACATCATTCTCCTCTATCCTCTGATTGGTGACCATGCCAACTAGTTCCTAGTGGGTAACTTCTCCTGGTCACTCGCTTAAATTATGACTGGTGCAATGCTCCCCTTCACAACTACTTGGTTAGGTTCTTGAACATGCACCATCTTATGTTGGGGCAACTTACTCCAAATAGCTACAAACTCACGGCAGGGCTCTTCATCGGTTGCTATGACTTGAATATTCTGAAGTCTAACCCGATCCCGATGAGGCCGATCTTTAAGCTCTACCAACAGGCCAAAACCGAACCGAGCAATCATTACCATCTTTAGTGGATTAAGACCCCCTCTCTCCTCTTCTGCCTTCCAAGCAAGACTCAAGCCTACCAGGACCTATTCATTTCTATTCCAACCACTGTCAATCCGACGGCCCTAAATTAAGCGTTCTCTATGCCTAGTAAGTATAGTTGCGTTTCCCTTAGAATTTTTTCAATCAATTTATGATCATCCTTCTTTTCTCTACTATAGTGAACCTTACATGGAAGGATTAGGCATCTGTATTTACGAAGACTACATCCACCAGATAATGGTGATTGATAATAGCATTGGAAACAAGGTGATGACTTTGATGGATGAGAACCTTCGCATGGTTGGACTGTTCGACTTGAGGCAGACTATGGTAGTGGTGGAGCCATAGTCATGGCTCCGATCATGTGGCTAGAGAGGTCCGTGGGGTTCGTGATTAGAGAGCCGTCAGTGCTAGCACAGGTGGTCGATGTAAGGGATGAAGAGGAGGTTGGCATGTCAGATCCAGCTCGAAATGAAGCGGGTGATAATGGTGAGTGGCAAACTTATGACCCGACCCTTTTAGAGGACATTTTGGTTTTAGGTTGCGAATTATTATAGACTTGTTCTTCAGTAATACTAGCATGCTAGAGACAATGAGGTAGAGAGGACGAGAAATTGGCGTAAGAGCCGGATACGTTGAAAAGTGAGTGCTACTCCTCCAAGACCCCTCCCACCCATGGGTCTCTAACCTAAGTAACCTACATTGTGTCCCCCGATACACAATACCCCCAAGAGACACAATCTAGGAGTAATTTCATGGAATCTTCTTACTCGCTTTTAGTTAAAAGGCGGTGGGGAGGCCAATCTAGTGAGTGTAGCTTATCTTTGCATCATTCTTCCTTTATTTGTCTTTAAACTTGTTTAACTCTCTCCCTTGTTTATGCTTTGCAGTGGTCCACTTGAACTTGGCAGCAACTCAGGACTCCACTGTAATGGGGAGTAACTTATCATGGAGCCTTACTTTGGAACCTTGCATGGGCATTAGCTGTCAACAGTAGCCACTCAACATCAGTGCCTAGTAGCAAACACCCGTTGGCTCCCAACCATCTAAAGGAGGGGGCTATGTGATCCCTTTTCATGATCTGACACTACTGAAGCAAACTTCGATGGAGGTTGCTTGACACAGAGCCGAGGTGGAGGAGGAGAGGTGGTAGTCGAAGAGGATCCGCGTTGTTGAGTAGTGCGTACCGAGAGTGGGCCGGCTTATATCTAAGGAATTGGAGGATGTTAGGCCCTTGTTGGGGAATTGTAGTATGAGGTAGTGGGATCAAAAATTCTTTAGACAATTTAGGATGATGATGGGATAGCCTATAGATGATGGTGCACTCGGTGGCCGAGTTGGCCTTGGAGGCCCTATTTAACTGATGCCAGCATAGGTCAGATGGGAAACCCATTCTTTGGAGGTGGCGGTGGATGCCCAGTTGACGGATGCCTACTTGGTAAGGATCTCCATACTTAACAGTTTTTTCTTTCCCTTATCCTTTTTATTTCTTTAACTTGACAAGATATCTATCGTGCAGGCCGCATCGTGATCTCTTCGTATTTACATAGGCCTATGGGCCTTACGGATGGATGTAGATGACGAGGTGCCACCAACGAACAGAGGGGTTGTTGGGAGAGATTGAGAGGCGTGCTTTGGAGGCCGAAGAAGGCCGAGGACTACCAAAGGTGGGCCTTAGAGGTGATAGTTGCCTGACATGTGGCCGAGATGGCTAGGGACATAGTTGTTAGGGAGTGGGCGGAGAAGGTGAAGAAGCAAAGGAAGGAGCTTGGGTGGGCATGTGCAAACTGAAGGTGAGCCGCAAGGAGGCGTATATTGTGGGGAAGGTTACTATAGCACTTGCAACGCGTGACCCAGGCCAAGCCGGGGAGGGGGAAGGATGCCTTGGACAGTTTGTGGAATGATAGGCTGACCAAGATGCTAAAGCCGATCTTTGCCGCCAACTATCATCTCCCTTTGGTGTTTAGCTTCCTTGCTATAGAGCAATATGAAGAGGTCCGCGGTGAGGTAAGGGCAGAGATAGGGGCGACCAGTAGGCTCCCTCGGCAATTTTGATTGTTGAGCAGATCACCTTCTCGATAGGTGGGCCAAGCGAGCTAACTACCAACGTCCCCAGGTGGTGGATAAATAGTTAATTTTTAAGACAACTACTAAATCACTGGGTACCTCTTGCCCCTATGAGCGATGGAGTTGCATGTCTTTTTGTATTTTTGATGATGAATTGTTTGAGCGTGACCCATTTTTGTAACGAAACTCATTGTTTAATACCATGAATATTTTTTCGATGTATTGAGTTCTTTGTGATAAAATCTGTCGTTGTAGATTTGTCTATCTGAATATTCTACGTTTTCTTTGTACTTTTCTACTAGAATTATGTTTGTATGTATACATATATTTGTCCTATATGCTTGGTTTTTATCTATTACTAAGCCGAGTGGCTCAGGCGGTGCAACACCCTGCTTTCTATGTCATAATAATAAATAAATTTGATTAAAATAAGATTATTCAAATCGATATTTTATAATTAATATTTTGAAAATAAATTTTTAGTTAATTAAATTCTATTTAGTAAAAGATTTTGATTTAATAACTTGAATTAAATTAATAAATTCTTTATGGATAATTTTATGAAATCGAATAAATTGTTTTAATTGAATTTTTTTGTTAAAAGTGTAAATAATTGTTATGTGACAAAAATAGTGGAAAATAAATAAGCGGGCATTGAACTGAACAAAATTGTCCGATATTGGGAAATATTTGTACAAAGGAATGTAAAGAAATTTGAATTAGACTAAATTAAAATTTAAAGAGCCCAAATTTCTTTCGGCCAAGCCCATTTCAAATTACTTTCTCCCTTCCTTTAAAGAAAATTCCTCTCCCTTATCCAACCTAAATAAAAATCTGACCCATTTTATCTTTCCATAATCAGAACGAATTGTGCAAAAGAAAAAAATCGCACACGGTCGCTCGAAGCCGGCTTAACCTAGAACATCAACAATTGTAGGTGAAGGGAGAAACTTGCACACGTGAAAAAAGACAGGTGGCAGGATTTGTTATTGCAATAAAGGTAGTGCAGTCTCAACTAGGAGGAGGTGTTATCAAAGATTGGCGACCTTGGCGTTATAGGTGGTGACAACCATGATACACGACTCGAGTGGTAGGCTATTGATGCTAGCTAGTTGGAGTTTTGGTGATTCGAGCTTAGCTTTTTAGGGGCACGCATTTGGGGGTGAAGCAGTGAGTAGATGTAACAACCCAGTTTTTTGGAATTAATAATGAATATTTAATTAATTTTCTAGCGGGTTTCTGAAAATTTAGAATAAATAGTTGAATTTATCTTAGAATATCGAAAACTATTACGAAGTAATTAGTAATGGAATTAAACAGCTTGTGAATAATGAATTGTTTTAAGAATTGTGAAATTAATTTGAACGGTATTTAATATTGGGTTTAAAATATGAACTTTTGAGTATTTAAACTTAATAAATTCTAGGAATTTTTTATAATGTTGTAAAATAAATAAAGTTGTAATATGTTAAAGTAATTGTGTGAAAGAAATGGTTTTAGAATTAGGCTTGTATAAAGTTGTTTATAAATCAAAGGAAGAAAGAAAGAGACATATATAGATAAATTCATTTACTTATTTGCATTTAAAGCCCAAAAACCTAATATCTCAAACTCTAGCCCACCTTTCTCCATCAAACTATAAACTTTGGTATCCATATTAATCCATTTCCTTAATTTTTCAATTCCTGACATTTCCACTTCATTTATAAGTCTAACCTATACATTTTCTTTTTCCAAACTTAAAAGAAATCAATTTACTTCTTAAACCCTACACTCTAATAAACCAAATTAAATTCCAAAATAAATTTATAAATTCCCAGATTCAACTTTGTGCTCTTCGACGTTGATTAATGCTTGCGTATGGAAGCAACACCGGGTTTTAGGGTGGGTGCAATCATAAGAAGGAGGAAGAAGGAGGAAATGCAATCTGCAACGAGTGTTTACTCACACCCCTATGACCTAATCTCATAAATAATGATATATCTATATGGTTTGATTTGTATATGAGTGTGTGCGAGGGTGCCAAGGTTGTAATATTCTATGAATTTGCCACTGCCTTATATATTTATGTGTGTGGGCGTGAGTTCTAGTGTCCCATTATGACAACCCATTATTCTGAACAACTCAAACTGTTTCCAAATAACAGATTATCAGTGGGGTATGTAATAAGAACCAATACACAGAATCATTGATATAGATTTAATACAAAATCTCGCGGTGGAAATAAAATAAATACATAAGTAGTTCATGAAGATACTAATAAAGTTTACATTTGAGTCTAGAATTTAACATAGAGAACTAGAAATAAATAGGAGTTCACTACTACATGTCCAAACTGAAACATGGATATAAAAGCTAGATAAAAGAGGAGTCTCTAACGTGGACTTCGTCTCCATAAAAGCACTCCTCAAACACTGTAATACTTAGGATGAACCCGAGCAAAATGGAAAAACACATACCCAAGTCAAAACTAATATTCTCATGTAAGTTAACTCCAAATCAGATATACAATGTGCACAATAACTTAGGAGATGTTATGGGATTTTCCATCTCCTAAGGATCCGTTAATCTATCCATATATAGTAGATATGATCCATATATAATGTCAATCGGTAATGTATATTAAAATAGTGTTAAGGCTTTACATTAACCCCCCTTAACACATTTTTGGAGCATTGTTCCATAGTTTGCCTTGTAACACAACCGGTAACGTCGGTAGCTAGGGAGGCGCCATGATTGAACAACACTAAAACAAAATAGTAGGGTCTCACATAGGGATAATCGTATGACAAGGCACATGAGGCAATATCCAAGTTAGGATTCTATCAGTTTACCTTTTATAGCTGATCGTAACCCTAAACGGCCGACCGCGTCCGTTAATCCAAGATCAAGGTGCACCCATCAAGTTTCAAAGTCAAGATAGTAATACAAGGGAAAGATGTCCACTAAAAAAATAACCTATTAGCCAGATGTAGGCTCCTACTTTACTTATTTCTAATCGACACAAGTGTCGGGGTCATCCATTATCATTCTCTTACTTCATTCCAGTAAACATTCACCAATTCAACCTCTACGTTCTGATAACATCCACCACATACACAGTTATTAAAGTGGTTCTGATATTGACAGAGAATATGTCAATATTCGGCCCCGATCCCTTTAATAACCAATCGTTCCTTTATAGAAATATGTTATTTTGTCAATTCTAAGTTCTACAGTAAAATCCGTACATAATTTCGAAAATTGTCCAACACAAAGAGTTCTTCATTTTACTTTAGGAATTTACAAAAAAAGTTTCAGAAAGTTCAAGAAATTTTTATTATTTTTCATGGTCAAAATACATCAGATTTCACACTAATTAAATTATAAAAACTTACAAATTTGTAATAAAATTCCAAATAAATTTCAGAGTTCTTAAAACACCCTTCTAGAATTTCCAAAAAAGTTTTAGATCTTTACAAATTGATTTAATAGTTTTCCTAATTTCCAAACTTCTAATTCCAAAGATTAAATTATTAAAATTATTAGATGACCGAAATAAGTATAGGTCCTTTTATTAAATATTCTCCAAATAATATGATGGAGCTAAAAAAAATTTCAAGTTAATTTAACATTTTTACAAATTTCCAAAATTTGAATAATTTTATTTTAATGAATAAAATATAAAATTATTAGATGGTTTAATTGAATATAGGTTTCTTCACAAAAAAATTTTCTTTTACTGAAATGAAGTTACAGAAAAATTTTCAAATCATTTTAATACACTATTCAGACAAATATATATTTTCACAATTTGAATTCAAAATTTTATAAACGAATTTCAAAATGACTATTCGAAGAACCAATTTAACCAAAATTTCTAGAATTCATTCTTATCAACTTACAATTATTTTTAGAAATTAAAATTTTAATTTATAGAATATTTTCAAATAAAGATAAAATGACAGTTAATTTTTCAAAAATCACTTTTTGGCCAAAACAATATATCTATATATCCTATATTTTCCACATAACAATATGAGATGTCCAAAGGGTATTTATCACCATAAGCAATGTTCAATGATCCATATAACAATTTATACACGTACAATTAATCATCAGGGTGGTAACAGGTATATATCTCAATAAATGATCAACATATATATAATCACAATATTAACCATTATTAACAACTTATAGGCCTAAACATGCAATGATAATTTAAATGAACTTAATTAACCATATATCACAACAATCATTAATTATCACATATAGGGGTTTTCAACTAGCAATGGTATTCAACTTCCAAAATTAATTTAAACAATGGATAAAAAATTTCACATAATGATGTTGGTTTAACTTGCAAAAGATTTTAATATTTCATGGGTGTAAACACTCAACTTTGTACGTGAATCTAAAAACCACTCGACACGAACAACGACACACCTATAGATCTCAACACACACACGAACATGGACCACGACACGTATACGAAGCAATAGACAATGGTGAACGGAGGCAGTTCGGTAGATGTATGGCAGTGGAAAGGCAGTTCAGGTTGTGTAACATCCTTAACTTGGAGGCCCAAAACTAACGGCTATGGATGCTGCAATCATTCACAGTAATGTTAGATACATTGATATAACAGAAACACATGGATATGGAATTTGTTTAAAATCATTAAACAACTTTTTCATTCCCTTTTAAATTATTTCAAATTCATTACATAATCCCAGATTCGAGAACCACGTTCAGAGAAAATATAATTATCACAACATACGCCAAGAGCGACATATGAAGATGTCCCATTGGATGATCAGAGTCAAAATATGGGTAATTAAACAACTTTTCCTTTACAACAAAACACACCAGAATCAAAATAGAAAAGAACTCCTACTAGCTAGCTTGCCTCCTACACGTCTCTAGAAGCTTATCCATGTACAGAGATACCTGAAACCTCAACTCTTAAACTACTCAAAGTTAATTGAGCATCCGAGAGTTTAAGGGGAAAACATAAACTTCAAGTCAGACATAAATCCTGGGATGAATAATAACCTACCATCTTAAACCATTTTGATATCTAGTGAGACCACACCGCTTAGCAGAACGAGTTTTCCCCTCACTAGTATCTTATCAAAAAAATTATAATAACCATATACCATGCTCCTGCATTCACAATGATTAAAACATAGCAATTTAAAATATTATGATGTTATGCAAACAAGTAATTATTCTGGATTTCCCATCCCCATTCATTTGACTATATGTTTCAACTATAATTTCTAGGGTCACTATTAACTTGTTAGTTTTCATGGGTTGACTAATAACCTGTTTAAGGCTTACAGACAATCTGTCCAGTCTCATAGTTTTCATGGGATCACTAAGAACCTATTGGCCCCTTCCAATAACTTCATTCTTTCATGGGTTCTCCCTGAACCTATTGGTATCTCCAATAACTTCCCTCGTCTCATAGTTTTCTTGGTTTGACTAGGAACCTATTAACTTCTATCAATAACTTTATCCGGATATAGTTTTCATGGAATCATTACGAACCTATTGGCCCCTGCCAATAACTCTTTCCAAATATAGTTTTCATTGGTTTACTATGAACCTGCCTAATCTGACAACTTTTTATGAGTCTTTAGGCATCCTATGTTCTAGTCTACTCGACCTCCTGGATGCAATTCTACTCATACAGGAGTTAACTCAATTTATATTCACTGCTGGGTCAACATAACTGGTTATTCTTCCCTTTCTCCCCAAAATACAGTTATGGGTCCATTTCACAGTAAATATGTATATTAGAAGAAGCAAACATAATAGCATAATAACACCAACATCTATGGTTTAATATCCTTAAAATCATTTTCATATGAAACATGGTTAATCCCTTTAACCTATTACTCTGTCAAGGAAAGCTTCTTCAAAAACTCCATACTTAAAAGCCATTTTAAAACTCCTTTATTTTTCCATGGGTTTTGTAACAACCCTGGTTTTAGCGATTACCTGAGAATATTAAATTATAATTGTAGGTAATCTCTAAAAACTGGGTTGTTACAGTTTTCCTTTAAAAATGAGATTGGGTTCTTTGTTTTGAAAACTAAGGCTTTCGAAACCTTAGACCTTTACTTTCAAAACTATTGAAAAACCTTCTTCAAAAGCATTCAAATCTTCCTTTCAAAACACTAAGCATATGCCTTTCGAAAACAATTTAAAACATCTCTTTCAAAACCATCAAAACATACCTTTCAAAAGTATTAAAGCATCACTTATTAACTCATAGAAGCATAACGGCGAAACCATTTGAAAGTACCCCTTTCGAAACCATTGGGTTTATCTTTAAAAATATCTTTTGGGTCAAAGTGAATATAAATGAAAGTACCCATTTCGAAACCATTAATCTTTAAATAAAAGTGATTGGGGAAAACCGATGGCTTCAGAACCATCCTTTCGAAAGTATTAATCATTTAAGTAAAACATTTGGAAGGATAGCTTCGAAACCCCTTTTGAAGCCATTACCTTCGAAATCTTTATGTGACTACTAGAGCCCTTTCGAAAACATTGGGAAGTGGCTTATTACATTTATAAAACAAAAGCTACCTTTCAAACTCGTCGATGACTTCAATCCATTCAGAAGGCATGAGGACGGCAGCATGGTTTCGACTGGGTTCAAACTACACTTTCGAAAGCATTGATATAAAAGCAAGGCAACTAATTCGAAATCTACCCTTTTAAACAAGAAGGCGACAAACTCTTCGAAATCTATATTAAACCCTTTTCGAAAGCATTCTTTTGAAAACAAGGCAAGCGGCACCTCTTTTGAAAGCAAAACAGAGGACCTTCGAAAGCTATTAAAATTAGTCTCGACCCTTTCGAAAGCATGGTTTCGACTCCATACCTTCCGCCTTTCTCAAATCCACTATGTATCAAAGCATTGATGCCATGTGTATTGGTTTTGACTTAGATGGGGGTAGAGGTTAGTGGTCGAAAGGATACTACTGGAAGTGGCGAAACCATACTTCTGTACAAAAACTGTTTTATCTCTTTTTTAATTAAATGCTTTTCAACTAACTTGCCTATTTGTAAAATTATAATTGGTTGCCTTAAACTTTACAAAAATCTTTCCTAAAATACTGCCGAATTCATTTCAGATTTGATTAAAACTAATTAGCAAAGAAGCCCTTCCCTTAAGCAAAACAATTAAGACATTTAAATTATTCTACTAAATTAATTTAATTTCCATAGTAAGTTACTTAGGAAAAATCCCCAAAAAACATAGCAATTCACTTCTAAATTTGTTATCTAAAATATATAAATTTCGGACCCAAATTCTTTTATATAATTACCGAGATTAATTTCTAAACCCAATTATTCATATTCTCCTTTGAAAATTATAATAAATTATCCATAACTTGGATAATTACGAAAAATTAAACCCATCTCCAAAATAATGTTTTGCATAACATAGTAAATACTCATGGCATTTGAAACCCAATATAAATGATTTTAGCCTTAAAATCGAATAAAACATTTATCAAACAAACTTGTTTGAATATAACATATTATGAAATCCAAGCATATCATCATAAAAAATCATCATAATGGATTTAAACTTAAACCCGAAATCATATACCCCTTTTAAAATGAAAATAGAGATGGTTTTGATTATTATTCACCTTGATTAAGATAAGGAATTCCAGATTTGATCTTTGATTAATTCCCCTTACCTGATTGCTTAGCTTTAATTGATTTTTCTCCTTTTCTTTCCTTAGGTTATGGTCGGCTTGCTCTCTTTGATTTTATGTTTTTGAATAATGAATTATGAACGTGTAGAGGAATGGAAACAAGGTTTTAAGGGTAATGGGATTATGGGTGTGGCTATTACCCATAATGCCCTAGTTTTATTCTCTACTAATTAACATATAAAACCGACATATGCCCAATCTTTAAGATTTTATTTAATTACGCTCGACCTCTAATTAAGTTTTCAAATCTCAATCCCCTTATCACTCTAATATTTACATTATTCTATTTAGTTTATCTAATTAAATTTCCTGAATAATGTTATTAAAAATTAAGGGTGTTATAGGTTGGAGGAGCAATCAGAGTCGGGTAATCGAGCTGGGGTGCGGGTCTGGGAATACTGGCTGAGGAACAGGGGGCGGTCTGGGCGAACTGCAGGTGTTTGATGGATGCAGATGGACGAAGGAGCGGTCATGTTGGTGGTTAGGCGAACGGATGGTGATGGGTTTAGCGGGAGGTGATCTGGGTTGCTATCGTGTCTGGAAAACCGATGGACGGAGGCAGTTGGGTTGGTGATAAGGTATGAATCTAACATGGATAAGGGCAGAGATAGGATGGTAAGGCGAGCAGTGAATGTGGAGGTGGTATGAGAATGCGGATGTCGGGTGATTTAGAAAAAGGAGAAAGGCGACGAATGAAGTTTATTATTATTTTTGAAGCGAATATAAGAAAGAAAACTGTGAATAAATGTATTTATTTTTGCTCTTGGATTCGAGCAGTGACCGATTTATATATAGTAATTGCATAGGTATTTACCCTATATACAGGTGACGCAGCAAGTCAAATTCTCTTATATAAGTGTAGCAAAAATACACACACACACACGGGCCCTATTTCAATTTATAATATGCTCAGTACGCTACAACTCAACCACTTAACGTTATATACTGGGTGTCGAAATACAAAAATAAATGCGCTGTGGCGATCAATGAGGCAAGACAAACCTTATGATGCAATAATATTTGTTCTATGATTGCTCCGTCAAAATTTCACTGTTGCCGCCAATTACACCGATTCGAACGCAATACAACTTCAAATTGTAATAAACGGAGCTAGAAAGAGCAAAATTTAATGAAACGAACTTTGATGTTTTAACTTGAAAATTTTCTAGAACATTTTTATGTAAAAATATTTACATTTCAAAAAAAAGTATTTTTCATTAAAATATCGATAGGTTTTGAATTAAATTTGAAACCGAATAGATTTCTGTATTTCACAACTAGTTAATTTCTTTTCATTTTAAATTATTACACGCATTTTAAATTTAAATTTATTATTTAAGTTTTATTTTCATTCCATTTTAAAATCATTGTTTAATTTAATATTTTAAACAGTTAAAAAAACCAAGTCGTTACAATCTCCCCCACTCAAAACTTTTCGTTCTCGAAAAGAAACAAAGTATAAGAATATAAGGCAAACAAGCAAAAAGATAGATGAGATTCAAGGCACAAGTCGCATACCTGAAAACTACAGCAATTCAGGATTAGAAGCACAGATACTGTCATTCATCTCCCAAGTGCAATCTCAGTCATTGCTACTCCACTGAACCTTGATAAGATTGACTAATTTCCTTCTCAACTGCTTTGTACTTCGATCAACAATGCAAAGTGGCCTCCTCTCAACAGCAAGATTTGGATCAACATTTAATTCTTTGAATTGTGCAGGTTGGATTATCGTTGATGGGTAGTGTAAATATTTGCGGAGATGTGAGACATGGACACATTATACATGCCCGATAGTTTCTCCAGTAAGTCAACCCTATAAGCCAAAGTACCAATCCTCTTCATGATACGAAAGGACCAACATATCTTGGAGCTAGCTTTCCTTTTCTCATAAATCGAATCTCATTCCTCAAAGGTGGAATTTTGAGAAATACCGATCACCTACTGCAAACTCCAAGTTCCTCCTCTTTCAATCAGCATACCTCTTCTGCCTATCATGAGCAGTCTTCATTTTCCTTCTAATTTTGAGAAATGCTAGATAAATCTCCGGTAATAACCAGCTAAGCCTAAGAAACTTCGAATGTTCTTTGGAGTCTTGGGAACCAGTCCTAAAAATTCAAAGTGATACGAATTTCAAATTCTAAGAGATAGAATGATTCAAAATTTTAAGAAAAAGAAGCTAGATAAGAATTTACATTGATCGTGGCGAACTTAGCTGGATCAACTGAAACCGTATTCTTAGAGATCACATGCCTAAGAAATCTGACTTCTTCCTGCCAGAAATGGCATTTAGTAAACTTAGCTTTCAGTTGATGATTTCTTAAAGTATCAAGTATGAAGTTAAGATGCACTTAATGTTCTTCCTTAGTCTATGAAAAGACTAAAATATCATTAATAAAAACGAGAACATTGTTCAGAACTTCCCGAAATACCCTGTTCATAAGATCTACAAAGTAGGCTGGGGCATTAGTTAAACCGAATGACTTAACTAAGCATTTGTAGAAACCATCTTTGGCACAGAAAGCGGTTTTGTGAATGCTATCCTCCGCAATTCTAATTTAATGGAAACCTGAGGCTAGGTCAAGCTGTGAAAATACTTATGCTCCGTATAGTTGTTCAAACATGTCATTAATACGAGGCATTGGGTATTTATTCTTTAGGTAAGCTTAGTCAACTCTTTGTAGTCTACACACATCCTTAGGGAAACATTCAATTTAGTAAAGAATACCACCGTAGCTCCCCACTCTGAATGACTACTTCTGAATAGACCTTTAGATAATAAATCATCAATTTAGGTCTTTAACTGCCTTCTCCTTGGGTGACGTTCTTCTCAGAGGGAATACTATAGGTCTTGCTTCGGGAACAAGATCAATTCAGAATTCTATTTCACGATGAGATGATAAACAAGTCACTTCATCGAAAACATCAGGAAAATTTTGGACAACCGGAATAGTGCTAAGATTGCTTGGATGGGAATCAAGTGAGAAAATAAAACTCTTAGCAAGATTTAGAGGCATCTTATACTCTATTACCAAGTGTTTTACCTTGTCATTAACTAAAGAAATTGACCGAGTTTTGCTAGAAATAATAACATCAAATTTTGTTAACCAATCCATACCTAATAATACATCGAACACTTTGAAGACCAAAACATAAAAGTCCCCCATGAACCGATAATCGTCTTTAAAGAGACTTACTCCCTTACAAATCATTACGGGACCGTCGATGTGGTTTTATACACATAAGGATTTATATATAGGTTCAGGTTTTTAAACATGTTTAAGCTTGTCACATAAGTCTACTAATATTAAGCTATGGGATGCTCCAGTATCAAATTAAACACGAATAAGCATATTTTGCAATGTAAGGGTACCTTGAAGCACTGGGTTGGTATCCTCTATAGTTGGAATAGAAGCTGTAACCGAAAAGATGCCAAATGGTGTGCCCTTCTTTTGTGTGGAACAATCTTCCTTAAAGTGACCGGGTTGCAAGCAAATGTGGCAGAGATCTCTTCGGGTCATTTGAACTGGAGGTACCAATGCTCCTGCAGTCACTAGGCAACTATTAACATAATGTACTTTCTGGTCACACTTGAAACATGTGATTTCTGTTAGAACCTAGAATTTTGATGTTTTGATTGTGACAACTATATAAGTAAATATTATATGAACTAACCAAACTTGCAAGAGAAGATATTGTTTTTTCTCGAGAAATAGTCTACCAATTTGTAAACCAGATTCCAGATTGAAGCTTCAGCATAGTATTAAGTTTAAAAGTTTGAGTTTAGTAGTAAATATATATCAAAATCTCTCCGAAGTGGTATATGCAGGCGTACATAATTTAAATTTTTTCAAAACATTGTGGATAAGCAAGAAAACACAAAATTCAACCGACTAAAAGGCTTGAAACAGCCGATTGAATACTGTGTATATGCACAAATTGATTTGAATATTCAGACGGCTGACCATGCTATTTCAGCCGGCTGAATTGTGTCTATTTTACACCGTTTTCTTGTTGTTTTGATATTAAATCGATTCAGTTGGCTGAGTTGCTCCATTCAGATGGCTGAATTTTCATAACGGCTATATTTTCAAAAGACACTTCAATTCAATGAACAGAAACAACTCTTGATTCAAAAGTTGCTTCCATATCTCTTCATGGCTATCTTTCACGAATGAATGCAACTCTTAATTTCTATAAATATCCATGAATTCCACCGTTTTAATCACGAATTCTAATTCTCATTCTTATTTTGTAATTTATCTTGCTATTTGAACTCTAAGCATTCAATACTTCATTCTGATCACTTGTTCATTCAAGCATACTTCATTAGTGATTTAATAAACTTTCTATCTTCACGAATTACATGATGTACCACAAAGGAGGAGATTCTAGGAAGGGTGTACTCTAAAACTTATCTGTGCTATTAAAAGAGCACATTCAGTCAAGATAATTCTCTGTATTATTGAAGTCCTATTCATTTGCTCAGGTAGTTGAAGTCCTATTTTGTTGCTTAGGCAGTTGAAGTCTTGTTTGGTTGCTCAGGTGGTGTAATACTCGTTCCTCCGGGTTAAGTGAAGGTTGATAGTTAAATTCCAAAAGGAGTTTGGGATTGGACGTAGAACGGGAAGTTCGAACCAGTATAAAAATCTCTGGTGTCATTTACTTTATTGTTTTACTTTTATATTTATATTACGCACAAGTAAACAGTTTAGTTAATATTCTATATTGCACGATCCTTAGTCACTTTCATTTGGTATCAGAGCCTGGAATTCTATCGATCCTGACAACATTGTAGAATATTGGCCAGGAAAAGATCCAATCGAAATATAACAAGCAAAATCCCTGTCAAAACCACCAAAAGGACTACAAAAAGGTATTTTATGATTTATAAATTTTATTAAATGGTAATAATGAATTAGTTAATATAAGCGATAAGATCTCAAAGCTTAATTTTATTATTTTAGAAAAGATGAAATCCGTCGAACTTGAAAGTGAGAAATTGAAAACTGAGAAATTAAATTTAGAAAATCAACTTGTTGTTTTAAAAAAATAATTTTATAACTCTTAAAGAATTTCTAGATGAACAAAACACCTTATTTGAAAACGAGAGAAATTTTCAATAGAAAATTTTGATTTGAAAAGAAAAAATGATTTATTGTAATCATCTTTAGATAATTCAGAATCTCAAAATTTTCTTCTCAAAAAAAGAATTGTACATTAAAAAACGAGAATTCTGAATTAAATGAGAAAATTAGTATTTTGAAAAATGGTAATATTTCTTTTGAAAATAAAATTTGTGACTTTAAAACTAAATTTGAAAAACGTAAAAATGTATTAATGAAATTTAATAAAAGTCCAAATGATTTAAACATGATTTTATCCAGTTCTAGACCTTTACATGATAAAAGTGGTTTAGAATATAATAAAACTGATCGTAGAAATAGCACTAAATACACTTTCATGTATAGTAAAAATGTTAGTGCAGTACTAGATTTCGAGTAAAGTCTAAATCCAAATTTTATAGAAATTCGACTGCAATGACCAATAACGTTTATAATATCTCGAGAAGTACAAAATCATTGATTCGAAATATGAATAAAAATTATCTAAGTATTTGGGTTCCTGTTAATTGGAAAAACAGAGAAAAATACATTGATAATTATTTTGATATAGTAGTTAATGATGAAAATTATATTTATAAAAGTTCAACCACACCCAAATGGGAATGGCTTCCCAAGACCTAACCCCCGGACCCTAACATAGGAAGTGGGTACCAGAACATATATCTCATTTTTTTGCAGGTACACCACGTATAAAGGAAGAGATATATTCCAAATTTTCTGGTACTTATCGAAATGAAGCCATAAACGTGATGTTCAAATTTTCACTTTTTTCCTTTTTGTCGATGATATATAAAGGGGGAGAATAAGATTGATAGGGGGAGTATCTAGTTAGGGGAGAAAATTACTCTATATATTTAAAAACTTACATAGTTGTCATCATAAAAATGGACGAGAATGTTAGAACCTAGAATTTTGATGTTTTGATTGTGACAACTATATAAATAAATATTATATGAACTAACCAAACTTGCCGGAGAAGATATTGTTTTTTACTCGAGAAATAGTCTATCAATTTGCAGACCAGATTTCGGATTGAAGCTTCAGCGTAGTATTAAGTTTAAAAGTTTGAGTCCAGTAATAAATATATGTCAAAATCTCTCCGAAGTTGTATATGCACACACACACAATTTAAAGTTCTTCAAAACATTGTAGATAAGCCAGAAAACACAAAATTCAGCCGATTGAAAGGCTTGAAACAGCCGGCTGAATACTGTGCATATGCACAAATTGATTTGAATATTCAGATGGCTGACCATGCTATTTCAGCCGGCTGAATCGTGCCTATTTTACACTATTTTCTTGCTGTTTTGATTTTAAATCGAATCAGCTGGCTGAGTTGCTCCATTCAAACGGCTGAATCTTCATAACGGCTATATTTTCAAAAGACACTTCAATTCAATGAACAGAAGCAACTCTTGATTCAAGAGTTGCTTCCATATCTCTTCATAGCTATCTTTCACGAACGAATGCAAGTCTTAATTTCTATAAATAACCATAAATTCCATTGTTTTAACCATGAATTCTAATTCTAATTCTTATTTTCTAATCTATCTTGCTATTTGAACTCTAAGCATTCAATACTTCATTCTGATCACTTGTTCATTCAAGCATACTTCATTAGTGATTTAATAAACTTCCTATCTTCACGAATTACACGATATACCACAAAAGAGAAGATTATAGGAATGGTGTACTCTAAAGACTTATCCATGCTATTAAAAGAGCACATTTAGTCAAGATAATTCACTATACTATTGAAGTCCTGTTCGGTTGCTCAGGCGGTTGAAGTCCTATTCTGTTGCTTAGGCGGTTGAAGTTCTATTCTGTTGCTCAGGCGGTGTAATACCTGTTATTTCGGGTTAAGTGAGGGTTAATAGTTAAATTCGAAAATGAGTCTGGGATTGGACGTAGAACGGGAAGTTCTAACCAGTATAAAAATCTCTGGTGTCATTTACTTCATTATTTTACTTTCATATTTACATTCCACACAAGTAAATAGTTTAGTTAATATTCCAAATTGTACGATCTTTAGTCACTTTCAATTTCGACAGATCAATGGGCTTCTTCTAAGAATATCCAACTCCATTCTTGCTCTACAAATTCTTCTTTTGCCGGCTAAATATCGACTATCTCTTTTCTGGGTTGTTAGTGGTTGCTTGAGTAGTTAGGGTTTTTTCAATTGGTGTCCCCTTCATGTTTAGGTTTTCATTTTTGATAACCATTTCCATCAGAGCTGTGAATGTGCCATGTAGATGCCCTGTAAAATGGTCCTGAAATTCCTGACACATGCCTGCTATGAAAATCTCGTACTTCTTTAAGAGGGTTTCAATTAGACTGGAGCCAAACTTGAACAACTCATTAAATTTCCCTTCATACTCCGAAACTGTCATGTCCCCTGATGAAGATCCAAAAAATTTCGGTACAACTGAGTCTTTCCGACCTTTGGCATTCATTGTGCTACAAAAGCTTCCCTGTAATTTTGTGGTATACAAGGTTGAGCTATATTTCAAAGAGATAATCTTATCGAATATTAAATTTTTATAAAGACTTCAGCCGAATTGAGCCGAAGTGATATTCTCTTCAGCGGTATGGGCCGTAACAGATTACCACCAATCTTGAGCAGCTTCCTGTAACTGCCAAGTTTCCAGCCGACGCTTCTGCGCATTAGTAATCCCTGATCCAGTGAAAATCCTTTCCAAACTCTTTAGCCATTACTGTGCTTCGATGATACCTTCTACTCTAGTGAACTTAGTACCTCCTAGCTGTGTATATTCCTTGCCGAGAGTAGTGAATCTCACCTCAGGAACAACTGGTTCCACAGCTCCTTTAATAGGGCTATTTCCTCTTCCTCTACCTCTGGTATTCCTTCTATTACTCATCTTATAAGGGAAAGGACATGTTTAGAACACATATTAGAAACTAAACTTAAGGGAAAAGGCATGTTTAGAACACAGATTAGAAACTAAACTTAAGAAAGAACCTAATTAAAGTGAAATCTACTAAGGAAGAAGGGTATAATATTGATAAATTTTTTGAAAATAGAAGGAATTTTAAATCATTTAATTTTTATAAAACTACGCTCTCTCAAGAAAGATTCTACTCGTTCTAGGGTATTGCTTATCCTATCTCAATTGTGTTTACGCCACAGGCCTAGGTGTTTGCTAAACCTGGCTCCGATATCAACTATAACGACCCACCTTATTGAACAACTCAAACAGCTTCAAAATGACAGATTATCAATGAGGTTTATAATAAGAATCAATACACAGAATAATAGACACTGAATCAACGCAAAATCTCGTAGAAAAAATAAAATAAATACACAAGTAGTTCATGAAGCTACTAATAAAGTTTACATTTGAGACTAAAATTTAAAATAGAGAACTGGAAATAAATAGGAGTTCACTACTACATGTCCAAACAAAAATAAGGAAATAAAAGTTAGATAAAAGTGGAGTCTCCAACTCGGTTTTCATCTCCAAAAAAGCACTCCTCAAACACTGTAATACTCAGGCCGACCTAAGCATAATGGAAAAACACATACTCGAGTCAGAACTAAAATTCTCATATAAGTTAACTCAAAATCGGATGTACAATGTGCATAATAACTAGGAGATGTTATGTGATTTTCCATCTCCTAAGGACCCATAAACTATCTATATGTAGTAGGTACGATCCATATGTAATGTCTATCAGTAATGTAAATATTAAAATAGCGTTAAGACTTTACATTAATCTTCCTTAACACATTTTTAGCATTGTTCTACAGTTTGCCTTGTAACACAACCGGTAACGTCGGTAGCCATGAAGGCATCATGATAGAACAACACCAAAACCAAATGGTAGTGGTCTCACATAGGGATAATCGTATGACAAGGCACGTGAGTAATGCCCAAGGTAGAATTATACCAGTTTACCCTTTCTGCCTGGTCGTAACCCTAATGGCCGATCACGTCCATTAATCCAAGATCAAAATGCATCCATCAAGTTTCAAAGTTAAGATAGTAATACGAGGGAAAAATGTCTGCTAATGGTAGGTAACCTATCGGCCAGACGTAGACTCCTGTTTTAGTCATTTCAAATTGACACAAGTGTCGAGGTCATCCATTATCGTTCTCTTACTTCATTCCAGTAAATGTTCGCTTCGCCAATTTAACCTCTACATTCTTGATAACATTCACCACAAACATAGTTATTAAAGTGGTTCCAGTATTAACAAATAATATGTCAATATTCGGTCCCGGCCTCTTTAATAACTAATCTTTCCTTTATAAAAATATGTCGTTTTGTCAATTTTAAATTTTACAGTAAAATCCTTATAGAATTTCAAAAAGTGTCCAACATAAAAAGTTCTTCATTTTACTTGAGGAATTCACAGAAAAAGTTTCAGAAATTTCTAGAAAAATTTATTATCTTTCAAGGTCAAAATACATTATATTTCACACTAATTAAATCATAAAACCTTACAAATTTACAAAAAATTCCAAATTATTTTCAGAGTTATTAAAACACCCTTTTAGAATCCAATAAAGTTTTAGATTTTCCCAAACCGATTTACTGATTTTCCTAATTTTCAAATTGCTAATTTTAATGATTAAATTATTAAAACTACTAGATTGACGAAATAAATATAGGTCCCCTTATTAAATATTCTTCAAATAATATGTTGGAGCTACAAGAAAAGTTTCAAGTTAATTTAACAGTTTTTAAAATTTCCAAAATTCCAATAATTTCTTTTTAATGAATATAATATAAAAAGTATTAGAAGGTCAAATTCAATATAGATTTCTTCACAATTTTTATTTTATTTTATTGAAATGAAGTTATAGAAAAAAATTTAAATCATTTTAGTATACTTTTTAGACAAATAAATGTTTTCTCCATTTGAACAAAATTTTATAAACGGATTTCAAAATGACTATTCGAAGAACCGATTTAACCAAAATTTCCAGAATTTATTTTTATCAACTTATAAATATTTTTTAGAAATTAAAAATTTAATTTATGAATTTTTTTTAATTAAAGACAAAACAGCAGTTAATTTGGCAAAAACCAATTTTTAGCCAAAATAATATATCCATACATCCTAATATTTTCCACATAACAATATAAGATGTCCAAAGGGTTTTTATCACCATAAGCAATGTTTAATGATCCAGTTGACAATTTATACACTTACAATTAATCAATTGGGCTGTAAATGGTAAATATCACAGTCAATTATCAACATATATATATAATTACATTATCAACCATTATTAATAACTTATAGGCCTACACATGCAATGATAATTTATAACAACTTATTAACCATATATCACAACAATCATTAATTATCACATATCGGGGTGTTCATCTAGCAATAGTATTCAACTTCTAATATTAATTTAAACATGGGATCAAAAATTTCATATAACGAAATTGATTTAACTTGCAAAAGGTTTTAGTGTTTCGTGAGTGTAAGCACACCTTTTTACGTGAATCTAAAAACCGGTCGACATGAATAACGACACACCTACAGATCTCAACACATGGGCATGGATCACAACATGGACACAAAGCAATGGATAGCGGTGATTGGAGGCAGTTCAGTAGATGGATGGCAGTGGAAAGGCAGTTCGGGTTAGAGAAGCAATCCGAGTCGGGTGATCGAGGTAGGGTGCGGTTCTGGGAAGGCTGGCGGAGGAACATGAGGCAGTTTGGGCGAACTGCAGGTGGCTAATTGTTGCAGACGGGGGGAGGAACAGTCATGTCGGTGGTTAGGCGAACGGATGGTGATGGGTTTAATGGGAGGTGATCTGGGTTTTAACCGGGTCTAGAAAACCATGGAGGGAGGCAGTCTGGCGGAGGCAATCAAGTTGGTGATGGTGTGATGGATCTGACGTGGATAAGGGCGGAGATGGGATGGTATGGCGGGCAATGGATGTGGAGGTGGTAGGAGAATGCAGATATCAGATGATTTGGGAAAAGGAGAAAGGTGGCGATTGAAGTTTATCGTTGTTTTTTTGAAGCCAACATAAGAAAGTGAACAGTGAATAAATATACGTTACCAAGGCGTAGTTTCGAAAACCAAACCGTAAGTCGAACCACGATCATTAAAGGTTCAAGGTTTTGAAGGTCCAACTGGTTGAGCCGTCAAAACCATCGCCCTTTTTTGTTTCTTAGACTTATACCTTGCAACTCTAAAAGAATAATATCATTGATACATAGGGTCCTATAATTATACATTACAGCACATAAAACTAAGAATTTATTGAAATATAAAAATTAATCTACAGAAACAAAATAATTATCCCACTTCAACTTGCAGGTAGCAGCCGCAAGCTAAATTATAGCTATAAATCAGCATGAATTATATAATCATTCCATTGAATATCTGCTCTATTCAAAAATTACCATACTACTGGACTCTCAGTAGCTTAATAGCTTAGGTGACGGTGCTCTTGCTGCCGCTCTTAGTGATAGGATTTAGGGTTTTGGTTCAGATTTGGGGAAATCGCAGCCGAAAGAGCTTGAAGAAAAAATGAACTTCAAAATAAATGATTATTTGAGGTTCAATCTATGCGGGTTTGGGGGTTTTCACGATCCAACCTTCGGTTCTTTCTTTCCACGGCTCGATTCTCTTCCCGACCGTGGTGGCCAACGGCCAACAGTTAATCGAGGTCCGACCTGAGGCCCGGTCAGGTTTTCAAAACAATAGACCAAGTTATATAGAAATTGCATAGGTATTTGCTCCATATATGGGTAATGTTTTGCAAGGCCTATTCTCTTATATAAGCGCAGCTCAAATATATATGTGTGTAAGGGCCTATTTCAATTTATAATCTGCTTGATACACTTCAATTCAGCTACTTAAACTTATAAACACGGTGTCGAAATACATAAATAAATACACTATGGCGATCGGCGAGACAAGACAAACCAAATGGTGCAATAATATCGATGCTACGAAAGCTGCGTGAAAATTTCAGTGTTGCTGACAATTGCACCGATTCGAAACTTAATACAACTTCAAATTGCAGTAACCAGAGCTAGAAAGAGCAGAATTTAACGAAACGAACTTTTGACGTTTTAATCAGAAAATTTTCTAGAACATTTTTATGTAAAAATATTTACATTTCGAAAAATAATACTTTTCACTAAAATATCGACCGGAATTAATTTGAAACCGAATAGATTTTCGTATTTGAAAATTAATTTATTTTCATTTCAACTTATTACACACATTTTAAATTTAATTTTTTCTTTTCATTTCATTTTAAAATCTTTGTTTAATTTAATGTTTTAAACAGTTCGAAAAACCAGGTCGTTACACCCATGTTTGTGTGCATATCAGTGTGTGTATATGTGTGGTGTGTTCGAACAATTATATGTGGTTAAACCTACTGATTTTCATGTCTTGCTATATTGTTCTGTTTTTTATAATTGGTTTTACATTGCTGAGTACTTCTTCCCTTTCTAGTACAATTGTTGAATTACAGAACTGAAGTCATTTTATAGCTTGCTTAGTCTGAAGTATTAATAAAGGGGCATATTTGTATGTTTGAACTAAAAATCACCAGGAATATAATTAAAATAAGTATATACCTTTCCATATAAATTGAACCATATCTAATCTATACTCAAACTTTGTATTGCTGTGTGTATTCCCATACCTCAATATTATTGCTTAATCATTTTACTGCAAAAAGTTACTAATACTTAGATTTAGTTCAAACATGTTAAACCAATATGGGAGCACCAATTACATATATTTATATAAATATTTTTCTTTCTTTCCCCACTTCAGTTTTCATGTGCTCGTGCCTTGTTACATTGTGAGCCTTTGTTAGCAATATTTGTTTCCTAGTGCTTTTATGCTATCGTGTTTTATATCAGGTTGGCTTCATATATTATTTTAGTGTACTTGTGTATTTTATGCTTCAAGCTTTATATTATTTAATACCACTGATATGTATTGGTTTTTGTTTTAACATATATATTTATTTACTCTTTTTGTGTGCAGATATGAAGTTTTTAATGCCTGTGGCATGAGTATATTTTATTTCTTTCATGTGCCAGCGTTTTTTTTGTTTTTTTTAAAAGATGGTAAAGGGCCAAGCCCAAAATACAAAAACGGGTAAAGACCCGAGTCACATATTACAAAACCCTATCTCAATTAGGGTTGCCGACACAATATGACAATATACAAAACGAAACAATGGTGGTGAGGTTTTCTCGAATGTGAGACTTCAGATCTCGTTCACCTGCCTTTTTCCACTACTTTCTTCCTTTTCCCAGTAAGAAAGACACCGATTAAATTTGATTCTCATACTTCTATCGGCTTTGATTGTGCTGGTGTAGCTTTTCGAAGCTAAGTTGTAGTTCATTGAAGCTAGATTTACATATTTGATGTCATCGCAACTCAGATCTGTAGATCTGTAGCTACTTTCGTAAGTTTCAGGCTGACTGTTGGTCTGAAGCTTGTTAGCACCTTGATCAAATTGCTGATGAATGCTTAAATCAGTTTGGTAGATCTTCGAATTGTGGAGATAATGTTCGATGTACTTACTGCCAACCTCTTTACTCCAAAAATCGGCAAGAAAACCAAAACTAGTTTGGTTTTTTAACTTTTTTCTTTGACTTATGAAGAATAACTCTGCTGTCACTTTCTATAATAAGCCGTCTTTGCTCTTTGGAAAGTTTCGCCTTGTTATGAGTACGATTATTTCTCTCTTTCCATAAATGATATACAACTGTAGTCAATAGTACATGCGCAAGATCTCCTTCAAGTGATTTGCTTCTGAATTTGTTGTTGATATCCATTATAATATGTTTAAGATACATGCTGCTTTAATTGTTTATGCTCAGTGTAGTTCTAATCTGGCTCCATATGAAATAACTGTAATTGCATTCAAAGAATAGATGACTAGCACTTTCATTAGATAAGTTGCATAGGGAACAGAGTGAATAAGTATTTCTTCCCCATTTATTGATTATATCCAAAGTTGGCAATCTATTATTAATTGTGAAATATGTACAGATAGCCATCTTAGGATTATTCACCTTATTCCAAATGCATTTATGCCAATCAACAGTAGGCTGTTTACTTCTAATATGTTCCCAAGTTTTTTAAACAGAAAACTTACCTTTGCTGCTGGCTAACCATTCCCAATAATCACATTCTACATTAGGATCTAAAGGAATATTAGTAATAATGTTTTTATGTGGATAAGTAATTGGATGTAGATGAGGTTGCCATTGATTATTTTTAATAATGACATCCACATTAGCATTAGCACCACCACAAATAACTAGATTATCCCATCCTACCCTATTAATAAAAGAATCATTTTGAAACCAAGGGTCAAACCATAGACTAGTTTCATTACCAGATTTGAAGTTTCTTTGAATTAAAGATTTTCCTAAATCTCTACATTTTAAGATTTGACTCCAAGCATTGGATTGATTATTTTTTGGTAAAGTTGTCCAAAAATTACCGTTTTTAAGATATTTGAATGTCATCCATTTAGTCCATAAAGAGTCACTACTTACAAATCTCCAAAAAAGTTTAAATTGACATGTTAAACTAAGGTCATTCAGATTTCTAATACCAAGGCCACCTTCTTTTTCGGGTCTGCATACTTTATCCCAACTAATTTTATGATATTTACCCCTCCATAGAAAGTCAGCACACCTACTCTCTATTTTTTTAATTATAGCCACAGGGATATGATATGTTTGAAACCAGTATAGAATGATGGCATACACAACGGTCTTTAAAAGTTCGATTCTACCAGAAATAGATAGAAGCTTACAAGACCGGGTTTCCATTCTGCCTTGAATTTTCTCAATCAGATTAGAACAATCACAGTCCTTAATCTGATTGATTGATAAAGGGAGACCTAAATATTTAATAGGAAGATTACCTTCACCCACTTTAAGAACATCCATAACCTCCTTTTTATACCTGGAATGCTTACTGAAATATGCCTTGGTTTTAAATTCATTAATTTGAAGCCCTTCATATTTGTACATATTCTCAAAAACTTTACTAAAAGCATCTGCATTATTTTTATTGGCCTTAGAGAACAACATAAGATCATCAGCATAAATAAGGTGAGTAATAGATGGTTGAACTCTATTAATTGGAGAAATATTATTTTTAATTGTTTCAATATAAATAAGAATAGAAAAATATTCCATAGCCAAAGTAAAAAGATAGGGAAAAAGTGGATCACCCTGTCTAATACCCTTATTACTTTTGATAAAACCCTCAGGTTTACCTTGGAATAAAATAGAGAAGGTGGGTGTATTAATACACTCAAAAATTGACTTACAAAATTTAGTAGGAAACTTCATACATTTCACGATATGAATTATGAAATTTCTGTTCACTTTATCATAGGCATTCTGTAAGTCAACTTTAAGACACATATTATCACCACTTTTATTATTAAAATTCCTGACCATTTCATGTGCCAACAGAGAATTTTCATAGATAAGTCTACCAGGAATATAAGCACTCTGATTTTCTGAGATTAAAAAGGGAAGAAACAGTTTTATCCTATTGCTCAAAATGGTAGCAATGATTTTGTAAACAAAATTACAGCAAGAAATTAGTCTATAATCTCCAATACAAGTTGGATTGTTTTTTGGAATTAAAGTAATGAAGGTATGATTAAAACTTTTAAGCAGCTTTCCTTTGTCCAAAAATTCAGTAACAACTCTAGTAATCTGTTCCTTAATATTTTCCCAGTGAGTTTTAAATTTTTTTGCATTAAAACCATCTGGACCGGAACTTTTATTATCACCGGCACTAAAAATAATGGATTTAATTTCATCCTGATTTACAGAAGCCAATAAAATTTCTGTAGCATTATCATTTAACACATTTTTACAAATAATATCAGGAAAATTAGTTTCAGTAGAGTCTGAGTAATATAAACGAGAATAAAAATTAATAGCTTCACTAACAATCCTATTATAGTCATTAATGCAAGCACCCCTACTGTCAATAATCTTCCCTATATTATTAATGTGTTTTCTGCAACTCATTTTAGCATGAAAAAATTTAGTGCAGTCATTTCCCATAGTAAGCCAGTCCACTTTAGCTTTTTGCTTATAGTTAACTGTGTTAATATAAAGTTCATGAGAAAGTTTTTCTTGGTTGGAAAAGAATTTATCAATAATGTTAATATTACTAGGATTATCATCAGCTAGTTTTTGCAAAATTTTTCCTTCCTCTCTTAGTTTGTTTAGAATATCATTCTTATTACAGTTATCCTTATTCCAGCTTTTAATTTTATTTTTTGTATTTTTTAAAAACATTTTAAACTGGAATTGGTAAGAACTAGTACAAGAGAAACTGAAACACTCTTTAATTATCTCATTGTATTCATTGTTAGCCACCCATCCATTTTTAAACCTAAAAGGAGCAGCTTTATTATTATTATTCTGATTATGAAATATTTTTATCAGTAAAGGGGTATGATCACTAGTGTTTTGCACAATAGAGAAACAACTGAAATCTGGGAAAACATCGCAGAAGTTTTTATTAATTAAAACTCTATCAAGTTTACAATGTATATTCTTTTCTTTACCAGATTTCCAAGTGTATTTGTTTCCACTTATATTAGGTTCTATAAGACCAGATTCAAGTAAAATTTTATTAATTTTTTCTAATTTACTATGGGGGATTTTATTACCACCAAATTTCTCATATGCATGGAAAACAGTATTAAAATCTCCCATAATAAGCCAAGGAAAATCATATCTTTGACTTAAGGCTTTTAACCTATACCATAAACTATTTCTTTCATTTTCAAAATTGCTACCATAGATATTAGTAATTTGTAATGAGAAACCACCAACATTTCTAAAATTGCAATCAATAAATTGGATGTCCTTATTATAATTCACCATATCCCAAACATTTGAGTCCCAAATAACTAAAATTCTACCCTTGCTGCCACAGTCATTATTGTTGATAGATTTCCAATTATTGGAAAGTCTAAAACAAAATTTCTCAATATTAGCATCGTCCATCTTATTTTCAATGAGGGAAAATAATGATGGTTTATAAATCCTAACCATATTTATAATATCAGTTTGCTTTGCAGGGGAATTCATACCCCTGACATTCCAGGCAATGATAGACATAATAAAATATATTAATATTGTAGATGAAAATATATGAAACAAAAAGGGTTTCAGATTGAACCTGATGCACTGATACCCTTACCCTTCTTCTTTTTCTCACTACTTTTAGCTTTAAGCCTTGTAGTCATTTCATTCCAACCTGGATTGACTGATATGTATTTTTTCCTAAAAGCCTTCTTCTCTTTAATTTTTCTCTTATTCTTGCCAATTGCTTTAACCTTGGCAATATGTTATTCTGATACATCAAATTGTTTTTCAGATTCTTTCATAACATAGTCCGTAGTTGGTACAGTAGCACTTTTTGGAATTCGGATAAGAGAGATGTCAAACTCCTCAGCATTGCGAGGCAAAGTTGAGTGGATGCCGACACTGTCCTCAACTTCTGCAGCATTTACTGATGGAGGTTCACTCTCCATGTTATTTTCCCGACTCTGGCTGGTTTTTTGATGAGGGATTTTGTTTATAACTGTACCATAATTGTCTGTAATTAAACATGACTCTGAAATGGGAGGGATTTCAGTGTTAAAGACCTTTTTATTATTGTTTCCCTCTTCTGTATTGTGTTGTATTATATCCTTCGAATTTTCTTTCCAACCGTCTGAATGATGAACTTCCATAGCAAGGATCTAGTCATTTTGATCGGTGAGCGATTTTGATATTGTTTCTTAATTGAAGATGATACCTTCGTGGCTGATTCGATTCATTTTCTTTTGGATTCTTGACTGATTTATTGCCTCTTCATTGAGATTTGGTTCTTGAGATGTCTCAACTGAATTATTTTCTTGGACTACAGATATTTCTCTGTTTTGGTTATTGGCTTTGGGTATCCACATTTGTTTCGGATTACATTGTTCTCTAGTGTGTCCGAAGCATTTACAGATACTACACTTCGGTGGAACCCATTCATATTCAATTTTTTGCGTAATATTTTCGCCATTGTAGAGTGTAAGATTGATTTCTTGAGGAAGTTCATCATCTGCAGAAACCTCCACAAGAAGACGAGCGTAATTCAATCTCGTCTTCATGGTTGTAGCTGCATCCATTTTTATGGGTTTTCCAATAATGTTGGCCAACACACTAAAAGCATCGCGATCCCACAATTTAAGATTGACATTGGGTAACTTAACCCATATCGGCATCGTAGTAAAAAGATCTCTGTCCATTTTCAGGGATTCAGACCATCTTCTCATTATGATGAGTTTTCCATTGTAGAAGCATGGTCCATTCTGAATAACTGAATTGCAATCTTGAAACTCTTTTAATTTAACAAGAAAGAATCCATTTTCTCTGGTAAAGATTTCAAATTCTCCAATTGGTTTCCAGACACGTTGAATATAAGCTTTGAAAAACATATAATATGGTTTGGTGCCAACAACATAAACCAAGATCGAATTATTCCAGCATTCAATTGCTCTTTTGCAGACGTTTTCCATTATCATACCATATTTCTTGTTATTAATTTTGATAGGAGCAATAGTTTCAAGATTGCATTCATCTTCTTTTGGTTCCTTAGATTGCTCAGAAACGATATCTGCCCATGATTTTTGTCCCTGTTCTTTATTCAGAGAAAATGTTACCGGTTTTCTAGATTGGAACAGTTCATTTCCATTATTCTGATTGGTGAAGGTCGGATTCTGACCCTCGTTTTTCTTTATTTCGCCATCATTGACCCGTGGCAATCTCTGATTATTACTGGGCTGACGTTTTCTTTGTGATCTTGACTGAACCAATTGAAAGCCATCGTCGTCTGTGATGATACTATCATTTGATTCTCTGATATGAGATTCAGGTGGTCTATTTTGATGCCTTGAAAATGAAAGATGAGATTGATTTTTGCGAGGAGAATGAATTTCCCCCATGGCTGAGGAAAACCCTAAATTTCTTTTTTTTCTAACATATCATTAGTGTGCCAGCGTTTGTTATACTTAATAATGCATGAGTTAGGGACAGGTCTGCGTGTGTGTTTCGTGTGCTAGAGTATTGAAGGACCAGTTGCTGTGAATAATTATTAGTTTATTTTTATTATATGTGAGTAAATACCAGTTTTTTTAATGGTTATTGACTGTTATGGAATCATGTTTATTATTGTGTGCTTATGTGAATGACTGTAAGTGCATGCGTTACTGGGTGTGCTTGAGAATGTCAACATGTGTGTGTATTTCTCTGTTAATTACCAATGCGGAAATTCACTCATCTAAACTCACAATATACCAATGTATGTATGTAGGTAGGCATGTGAGTTTTTTTGAATTGTACTTAAGTCGTTTATTGCCGTAGCTAGTTCATTAGTTTAAAGTTACATGCATGCATGCGTTACAATTCGCATAGGCCCTTGAGACACATGGATTGTTGCCATCTTGAATTATATTACTTTCATGAAGGCATCAATAGTTGCCCATATCCCCTTGTGTCGTATAGTTCACCATTCTGTTACCATTAGGGCCAAAGCAAGGTCATGACCGGGGCTATGCGTAGATGAGCCGTGGTGGATGGGGTTACACTGTCCGTCGAGATAAAAAAAGACTATAGAACCAGACAATTCTCTACGGGAAGGAAGTAGTCCTGGGTTTCTAGAGCATGTTTACTGTCAATCTCTCTTTCTGGTTCAGGGTATGGGTGGGTAGTGGATTACATATATGTCTTGTTCCTATGATGATTTGGCTATACGAGATTAAATGAATTTAAAATGTAGTCAGTCCCTGTATATCCATACTCTTTTGGTTTGATATTCTAGAAATACCCTTAGTTTATTAATTGTGATTGGATTGTGATATATTATCTTTGTGATTTGCATGATATTGGATATTAATCAGATGATTTGATGAGCTATCTCATATTATCTATTGACTTATGATTTTATTGATGTTATATTAGGGCATTGATGTATGTTAGCCCTTTTCACTTGATGCTTTATTTTGTGCGATGAGGTTGTATGATATGGATGATTCACACATTGGAGATGGTCTTCTTGATTTTCTATTGATTTGTTTTATGTGGATGATGACATCTTTTGGTATTAGTTCTAATTGATTTATATTGATTTGAGATATTTAAGAAATACGATGCCTTAAATATATACAAACACACACACACACACATACTTTGACATTCATCTGAAATTTGAGTATCTTTGATAGAAATATCATATTATTCTTTCTTGTTTATATTGCATCACCTTATTTATGATCCTTGATTAGACATAGTATGACCCGCGTATTATTTTATAATACTCCAGTCAGCTCGAGATATTTTAGGTATAAGAACGACAAGACCAACTTGTGTTTATTGGGTTTAGTGGAGACAAGTTAGGTAGTTTAGTTGTAGATTATTAAATATATGTACTTCATTGATGTATATTCTTGAGATTGTATTTTGAATAGATATTGTATGTTGTATATTATATTTTGTAGCTATGGTACCGACTTTGTATTCTCTATTTATGTACTGTTTATTTTGTATTGTTCTATATTGGAGGCACACATGTTTATTGCTTTGTACCAATACTGTGTACGTATATGTGAGTTATATATCTGATGTTTTAATATGTACCAGTGTTAGTACAAGGGAATATTCACTTGTGTACCCCATATAGTCTCATTTTCCGCATTATCTGACAGTATTACTATGTAATACTCTTAGATAATATGGGTATAGAGGTAGGGTGTTACAAAGTGGTATCAGAGCAGTTTTAGAACAATGATTGTGTATATGCGACACGAGTCATTGGCCTAGAAGTGACTTAGGGTTCCTGTCACTTGGGCGTGTTGAGAGTTTAGCTATTGGAAGATATAATAGAAGTAGATGTATGCATATATTACTTAGCAAATGATGTATACTTGTGGTAATCATCTCAGAGCATATTAGTCTTTTGTATATAAGATATTTTATAAATAATTATTAAGTATGAAATATATATAATGTTTTACATCCGGGGGCTTGACGTAAATGTTTATATTCTGATTTGTTGGTAATCAGAGTACACAGTGGAAATGTGTCGATTTCTTTCCACTGAACATCTTATATGTTTGATTATTTATATTAGTATTAATTGATGATTGTTTTTGTTAAATTTGTAACTATTGATATTAAGTCCTTGTTGTATTTTTAATATTGAAGTTGCCACTAAGAATTCTGAAAATTGTATTTTATGTTATTGATCATGATGTGTTTACATTATAGTAGGAAGTATGATTTCACATAAATATATGGATAAAATATTTTGAAGAAAATTGAATATTGAATTGTGTTAATTTGCCCGTTGAGTACTTTAAGAATTCGGGTCGATGCGCCTGATCAACATTATCGATAAGGATTCCTAAGCACTACAACGAGGCATATGGGCATAGAGATTTTGAAAGTATTGAAATTTTTTGAAAATTCTTAAATGATTTATTGAGTTTCATAAAGTGATGCAAGGTTTTGAAAAATAGTAGAAAATTTCTAGAAAAGTATAATTTGCATTTTGGAAAAGTTTTGTATAATGAATGAGAATTATATTAGGATATTGCAAACCTGAGTAAGCTTATAAGTTAATATGGTAGGAAAATGTATATATATTTAAGTAATGATTACTGAATAGTATTTTGATTTTAAAGAGGTCCTTTTGAATATGAATATTATTAGTTAAGGAAAAATTAGAGATTGTGAAATTTTATTCCAAAATGAAAATTTGAGTTGGAAAGTATTTATAAATTCTCAGATTCAACTTCGTGCTCCGCGACGTCAATTCACTCTTGTGTATGGAAGCAACACCGGATTTTAGGGGTAAGTGTGATCACAAGAAGGAGGAAATGCAATCTGCAGGTGACTGTTTACTCACACCACTATGTCCTAATCTCATAAATAATGATATTTCTATATGGTTTGATTTGTATATGAGTGTGTACGAGTATGCCATGGTTACAATATTCTGTGAATTTGCTGCTGCTTTGTATTTTTTTTTGTGCGTGAGTTCCAGTGTCCATTGTCTGTGCGCATATCAGTATTTACACACACACACATTCTGTGAATTTTGGGATTTTATTAAATAAGTTAAATTTTGAATATTTATATTTTTATTAATTAATCATTGATTATAATAATATTTAAATGATCTTTATAAAATGGTATTTAAAATTTATATTTCTTAGAGTAATTAGTTAATTCTATTTGAATTTAACATATTAGAAGTTTGTAAAATAACATTTTGAAAGTAATATGCTTAGTACTTGATTATCATTATTTATGATAGAAAGGAAATCATTTTAAAAAGCCTTTGGGAATAAATATAAAATAATTTGAACTAAACTATAATGGAAAGTATAATTTTGAAGATTTGGAGTTGAATTTTAATTTGTTTATTTTCTTATAATTAAACGAGAGATCTGTGATACTACGTTTTGAAACTGTAAATGGATTTTTATAAAAGAATGAGAATTTTATAAATTGATCTTCTTTTGATCAAATACTGATATTGGAAATTGTCTTGAAGATTTTGAGGAAGTTTATTTTAAAACCCCTTCTTAATCAATGTATAATAGAATTATATGTTTTGATTAATTTATATTTCTATGTAACGAGGAATTAGAATAAACAGAGTAATAGCACCGTCTGATATGAGACTTTCGGTAATATTTCTCTAATTATTCGTTGGACTTTTATATAGAATAATTGTGCAATAATGAGTGTAATTTATGAACATTGAGTAAACGGGTGAGTAACACCAGGTGGAATGGGATGCCTGAGCTGATATTTGTTCGATTACTTCCCGTACGTAGATGTCACTCTAACCGAGTCGAGTATACGAGATATTATATTTATGGGGATGCGCCAGAGAGTGATTAGGCTGAAATCCATAAGTGTGTCTATTTATTGTGTGAATGCTCTTATTATATGAAGTGGAGTAAACCAAATTGGCTAGAATCCATCCAAGCGGCCTTTTGTAGGGTCGCTCCCTAAATCCATGACATCTTTTTGATATATATGGCCAAGAGCCACCGCCTATCAGTCTCCCATCTGGTTATTATTGATAAGATATCATAAGATGTTATAGACGCCTACTAATTCACCTATATGAGATCATTGTGTTTACGGTTGAGAGACGATCTGATCATTTGTCGAGAACAATGCAGAAATAGATATTTATGATGATGAGAGAACATATGACCGAGAGTCTCGATGATTATTCACAATACTGAGAATTGGGTGGATAAGTAGATGTTTGAGAGACCGTATGATTATTTCATTGGCTGAGAGCCAAATCGATTACTATGAGGTTGAAGGTCTAGATGATTATTATATGGTTATCAATCTTTTGGATTATTTATAAGTCCAAGAGTCTATGTCGTTGTGTAACCCTTACACATTGATTATACCGTAACTGAGAGCATGGAGTTAGACCCTATACTTATCTTTTACATGGTTATCTGAGAGATGACCCTAGCTACCGAGGGTATGCCAAATCTATATTTTGTGTATGTTTGATTTGGGTGATTGTTATGTGTTATATATATATCGAGTGAGATAGACCCCGGGTATGTCTACTTTACGATTATCTAAGAGATAATCTAGGGCATTCTGAGAGCACGTCTTGTATTGTTGATGAGTTTTATACTTGATGATAGTTAGCTTATAGTTGTTTCACCCATTTGATTATATGCTCATTGTTGCGTTGATCGACTTTACTTAGAAATGAGTTATCTGTTTTGTGTATGGTTTTGAGGTATGCTGCCATTTGAGATATGCACGTGCCACTTGCATTGCACTTTTTTATACGATGCCAGTTTTTATTTTATATTAACATCTACATTCTAGACATAGTTTGACCCGTGTGTTATTTAAATAATGCTCAGGTCAGTTTGAAACAACATTAGAGGTTCAGGGACAAAGAGACTAGATTACAGGTTCAGGGACAAAGAGACCAGATCGTGATAGTTGGGCATAGACGGAGGCTAGATTATTAGTTGATTGGTGTAGCATTATCGATTTTTGTAGCCTCATGTATATTGATGATGTTGAGATGTATGTATTGGATTTACATATTATATATTTTTAAGATAGTGGGAGTTTGACCTAATTTATATCCCACTTGGACTCGCATATATTTATTATTATATGTTATCGCTGCGTGGATGACTCTATGTTCTCTGTGATTTAATTTGTATTGTGTATTGTTCTATCATGGAAACACACAAATTTATTGCTTCATGCCGATACTAAGTACCTGAAGGTGAGTTATTTATGAATTTTGAAAATGTACCGGTGTTAGTCTATGGCAATATTCACATATGGCAGTCCAATATTGCCTCATTCTCCATTTTATTAGACAGTATTACCTAGTAATACTCTTTGGTAGTATGGATATAGAGGCGGGGTGTTACATTTGATATCAGAGCAGGTTTAGAACAATACAGATTATAAGATACATGTGTCTTGACCTTAGATGAGACTTAGAGTCCTTGTCCTCGTGGGTGTGTGGTAGATTAACGTTTATATTTAAGTGATATTAGGAGTATATGATGATTACTGAGGTAATCATCTAGGCACGTTTTCGTATTTTTCTTATTATATAATATATTTCTTCTACCATTTTTTGAGTGTAAGTCTCTGTATGAGATGCAAAGAAATTGTTGAAGTTGTGAAGGTAGAAATTGTTAGCCCGGCCAATAGTATCGGTCTTGATGATGAGTGTGTTCGGTTAAGGAAGCTGTAAAAGACTCCAATTCGACTTTGGTATTAAATAATTCACAAATCCAAATTGTGAAATGCGAGTTGAGTAAGAAGATCCAGTAGTGATCAGAGTTGCGCAACGGAAACTAGTTGATAGTTCCACTAGAGGTGTTTGTTTGAAAATGTGTGTATGATTGTATAATGCTTGTTTGATATTATGGATGAATGATGTGTGATTGTTTGTATTGTTGTTAGTGGCTGTTGAATTGAATGTATATTTTGAAAAAAAATATTTTTCAAACAAGACTATGTTAGGTTGATTGGTAAAATATATGGTTATATACATAAGTGTGGTTTAGACGAGTTTTATATAATTAAACAATTATTTTATGAAGTAAGTTTATTGGAATATATATATATATATATATATATATATATATATATGTATGTATATATAGTTATGGAACAAAGCAAGCAATTGTTTTATTAGAAATAAAATTGTTTAAAGTATATCTACAAGTAAATATTTGAAGGAATTTTTAAAATTTATATTGTGTTAATCTATCCGTTGAGTGCTTTAAGAATTTTGTCGATGCGCCTGATTAACGTGATCTATAGGGATTCTTAAACACTAGGACGGAACATATGTACGCAAAGTTTTGGGAAGTGATATAATGTTGTGGGAAGTAAAATATTTAAGCTATCTTTCAAATTAATGATTTCAAGGAGTTATATTTAAAGTTTGGAAATGACATCAATGTTTTGGAAAATGGAGAACTATTATTTTGAAAAGAATATAAATGAAAATTTAAGAAATGGAAAAAAAAAAGTATGATATGAGTGAAGTTCATTTTGAAGTGATGTTTTAGTGAAGTATGTTGATACGAAGATAAGAATAATATTTTAAAGTTTTAGAAATTGTTTTGACCTTAGTATAGATATATGTATATACGAGCATTGTGAATATATTCATAACATGATGCATAAAATTAATATTTTGAACTGAAAATAATTTATTTGAAAAGGAGTTATTATTTTAGGGAAGTAATATAAATTATATTTTGAATGGGTATGATACTCTGATAAAAGTTATTAATCCTACCTTGGCAAATGTTTTGATTTGAAATTATACGGATGTGAATTATATGTGCGACCTTTCGAATGATTTTTTTATGATTGGAATAAGTGGTATAAATATATTTGTTGTAAATTAATGCATAAGATATGAAATGCACATATGAATTTCTAATTCAAAGTAACTCTGAAAATAAATATGTTATTCAAATATTTGAATAAAGATTAATTTCTAGAAAAGGAAGGTAAAAATGTGTGATTAGTTGAACTATAACCAATGTGAAGTGAAATCTTAGAAAAAGAAAAGTAATAAATGTTTTATGCATTTGAAATTTAAGTTATGAGTGAATTAAGTAAAGAGATGTTTGGTAACCTGGAAAAAAAAACCCTTGGATTGTTTTTAGTGTTATTGAAATATATTGAAACGGTTTAGTGTTGAAGTAAAAAAATGAAATGGTGATATTTCTAGAAGTGATATAAATTAATAACAAAAGAGATTTGTAAATTTAATTATTCGTTGATAATTAATTTTGGAAATATTTTTGGAAGTGAAGTTAATTATAGTAATTTTTGAAATACTATGATTAGTTTTGACAATGAATCTCAAATTATTGATCTATTTGCGATGATTTTAATTTTATTAGAAAGCTATGTCAATAGAGAACAATTTTTATTTGAAGTGCAATGTAAAATTTTGAATTTAACTAAGGATAAGACATGAGTTAATAAAAGAAGTGCTCCCTGTCCCAAAGATGCAAACTCCATAAAACAACGTTTAGTTCATTTGAATATAATTTTCAAATGGTTTGTTCAATTTCGACGATTTGCCTATTTCGAAAAGCTTACGACTTACGCAACCGTTCTTATTTTAAGAGTTTTACAAAATTTTGACATTTACTAAGCTAAAAACGCGGGTTTAAAGGGTGGACCTGCATTTGTCTTTCTATTTCAGAATTTGATATCTTTGGTAAAACGATATAACTCAAGTTATAGATGAAATTTTTGCAATATGGAAGTTGTTTTGAAAAGTTAACACCACTATGACATAACTCACTCTCTAGAACTGTAGCATGATTTGGTATTTTCAACTATTAAAACTTGTTGAAGTGTAGGCAAAATTAGAATTATATGTTGCTTTGATATTAAGTGAATACATACCTATTATATCTCATCATATGAAACTAATGTTTGACTTTGAGTATAGATAGGTACACATGAAGCATATTGTAACGACCCACTTTTTCCGTACAGTTTAAGATGATAATCAACCACACATGACCCACTCAAATTGAACGGAAATGCGGATTGTTAAGGAAAAAAAAGAAGAAAGAAGACAAGAAGAAACTAAACAACACTAAATCTCATAGCGGAATGAATAATCTATAATATACAACAAGTCTTTACATAAGAAAAAATGTAATATACATACACCAATCAGAGTACTCTAACCCATTTCAACCCGGACAATTATAACAGTCCGTCCTTACAGCTACTGATAAATACAATCAACAAACAATACAACATAACACAAAGAATTATGTAGATATGTCTTGGACCTCCAACTCGTCTCTTGGGCTCCAATGCAGCCAAAGCAATCTGTAAATATGCTCGGTCTGGCCGGAGCATTGAAAGGGAAGAATGCCCGAATCAGTCTGGTAAACCAGCGTGAGAAAAACACACCTAATGGATTTTAAGTTATTAATCACTTTTCAAAATAAAGGTATCTCGTAAGACCACGCCGCCCATAAACACAAATGGGTTTTTACCTTACGGTAACCAAAACATTTTCTATAGAAAATCCATTGATATTATAATAGTGTCTAAGATACAAATGCTAATTGATCATAGTCGAAATTGTTACATTAATTAAATTCCAGCATACTAGGTTCTACAATCAAAACCGTAAAGGCATGTATTGGAGATTGGATTCCATACTACAACAAGGTAAGGAACTACCTTCCGAAGGTACATCTCTAGATAAAATACACCAGGGTCTGACAAGAACATCTTGGACCCCTGCCACACTGGACTGGCCTACCACTTGACTAGTAGTATCGAATATGATCACCTCTTTTTATTATTGGGCCCCAAAGCATACATGAGTGGATTGTAATCGATCTAGATTTGGGAGTGACCCACATGGGAGTGACCCACATGGCCCAGCTGCATGCTCGATTTTTGCCATTTCCTGATTGATGAGGCTTGAGGCTATATTGTACCTTTATATATCACTTTCTATTTAGAATGCTACATTGCCTTGCAATTGACAACACAATGTCAACATTCATCCATACAAGTCGTTCAGGAGATGAACGAACTGAAGGCGCTACTTCTACTACATTCACTTAGGAATCATTCTTAGGATTAGTAGCAAGCAAGCAACCCTTACACTTCAAAGAGCTCTGTCATCAAATTCCACCATCTTCAAGATGTTTTCACTTCGAAACGCTTGAGTTGGATCGAAGTGGTTTTTGGATAACATATCCGATCTAGATCTCTTGGAAACAACATTCAATAGTTTCTGGTAAACTCAACCCAGGTTCTTTAGGAAATAAACAGTCAAAGATAAGAGTGGAGATTACCTCCTAACCGTTAGTGAATGGATTTCCTTATCATTTGTCCTAGGAGAACGAAGCGAGATTTATACGCACAGTATAACATCATTGATGATGACTGTGCCATATAACTCACGTGTTTCTCCTAGATATTTCCAAAGTTTCGTTTGGGTCCATATTTGATAGTCGGTTATTTAACTATCCACAACACACATCCAAATCAGGGTTTTAATTTCAAGGGAGAACCAACATTGGTTAAGAACATAAGCAATCACTAGCCTCCTAAATAAATCTTTGTAATTTACTCGTATAAAAATACCTTTAAAAAGATATACCCACAAATCCCTATATTTTCAATGCTTGGAAAAATATACATATACTCATCTCAACATATAAGTATATTCACAGAATGGAGGAAGATTCCCTTTTTACACAATTCTAGAACCATTTATAATTTACTTTATGAATCTCTAAAATCATTTATAAACTATTTATAATACATAAAACCAATTATAAACTATGTATAAATTATTTCTCAAGTCATTTATAAACCCTTTATAAATCCATGAAACTATTTATAAAACTCTTTTTATAAATCAATAAACCCCTTTCTAAAATTCGTTTATAAACCATTTATAAAACTCCTTTACCTTGTAAATAACCTTCCTTTAAGTCTTCAAACCAATTTATAAAAGGGACAGTTTGGCACAAGTTCCTAATAAGTTTCAAAATACACAAAAACCCCAGTAAAAAAAGTTTGTAAATTAGGTCCCTAGAATTAAGTTACCGAATAATGGCATACACTTATGCAATTATTCAGTGAATAATTGCAGATATTTATGCAATTATATCAAAAAATTGCAGACATTTCCACAATTATTCACTGAAAAATTGTGGAAATTTCCATAATTTTTTCAAAAATTTGCGGAAAATTCCACAATTATTCACCCAAAAAATTGCATAAATTTCCTCAATTATTCACCGAAATAATTGCATAAATTTATGCAACTTTTGGATATAATTGCATAAAGGTCTGCAATTATTCAGTGAATAATTGCATAAATATACGTAATTACTTAGTAACTTAATTCTACGGACCTAATTTACATACTTTTTTTACTGGGGTTTTTGTGTATTTTGAAACTTATTAGGGACCTAAGCCTAATATTCAGTTAATAAAAACCCCTCTTATAAAACACAAGTCCGTTTAAAAAACTCCTCTTATACAACATAAGTCCGTTTATAAAACTGTATTTATGAGTTTAAAAAACATTTATAAATAAATAAAAATCATTTACTTCAAAACACTATTATATAATAATAATTATTAACAATAAACATTATAAATAAATAGTAATAACTTCAAAACGCCTTAGAAATAATAATTAATAATTTCAAAACATTATTAAATAAACAATAATAATTAATCTTTACCATTATTATAAATAGTAATTGTAACGACCCGCCATTTTTGGTCGTTCAAGTCGACAATAATACACACATGTCCAACTCAAACCGTTCAAAAAGGCAGATGGTTATTGGGGTTAAATAAGAAAAGGAAAGAAAGAACAGAAGCAAACTCAGAATCTTGCAGCGGAAGGAACAAGATATAATAATAAAATAACAGTTCATGAAGCTGTTAAATAAATAAATTTGATTATTATTATACATCATAAATCAGAGTTACATACATATCAGAGATAATACAATAATGCAGCGGAAAAATAATATGGTAGTAGAATACAAATGATGTAATACCAAACTCCGTCTTCGTCCTCCAAAATAGATCTTCAACCTTATCTGAAATGCTCAGGCTGACCCGAGCGTAATGAAAAGACAAAACACTCGAGTCAGGACTAAAATATCTCATGTAAGTCAAATCGAATAAGAAAATATGAGTGTAACGGCGTCAGAGATGTTTACGGGGTTTGACATCTCCTATCCAGTGTCAACGTGAGTGTAATAACTTAAGAGATGTTACGGGATTTTCCATCTCTCAAGGATCCGTTAAACTATCTACTATGTAGTACAATACGCTATTATAATATGTCTACATTAAAGTAAAAGTATTAAAATAGCGTTAAGCCATGGCCCATTCCACCCTTAACACAGTTTATATTCCCAAGAGCATATACAAGACCGTAGTTTCCCCAAAACCGGAAGTCACCAGAGGGCAATCCATATACTAAAGGTACAAATCAAAATCGTAGTGGTCGCGAATAGGATAATCAGTATGACAAGGTACATGAGGCAATACCAACTAGGATACTAGTAGTTGCGTGATCCGGACTGATGTTGGGCATAGCAGCTACTACCCCAACACCGCGAAACAACACTCCCAAATCGCGGGGTGCACCCAAATCGAATCACAAAAGTAATAGACATGGTATCGAAGGAGTGTGTCCGCTAGAGATGGCGATCCTCAATGGCCCGGCGCGGCTCCTGTTTTAGTCATGTCAGGGGTCATCCAAAATCGTTCTCTTTCTTCAAATCAACACGTTCACCAAAACCATCCACTTCATTCTGGATCAACACTCCACGTGTATTAGTTATTAAAGTGGTTTTCGGTATCGACAGAGAGTATGTCCATATCCGATCCCGGTCTCTTTAATAACTACGTTATATTTTTCACACCGGTTCAATCTTTTACATTTTCAAATCGATTCATAATTGATAGCAAAATATCATATTCGCTTCAAAATCAAATCCATTTCAAATATCATCATATCTATTCAAGATGTAAGATTCCGTTTCAAAATCATTTTTCGCCTCAATATCTCATTTCGATTTCACATAAACTCGAATTCCAAAATTTAAAATTTTCAAAATCTCAAATCATCAATTTCAACTCGATTCAGCTTCTCAATAAACCATTTCAAATTATCAATTTCAAATACATATTTGAACCACAAAATAAACAATTTTACTTCCAATATATTTTGAAACTTTAAATATTTCATATTTCAAAACAGTTCATATATTTATATAAGAATATAAGATTCGCTTTAAAACCATTTCGTATTCAAATTAGAATATTCTTCAAATTAAACATCCGTATTAAGTAGTTTACTTAATTTCTGGAACAATTCCAATTCAATAAACTTAGATTAATATTCGGATTTCAAGAATTCATTTAATTATCATATTCCAAATCAATTTCGGTTCAAATCCGATTCAAATCTTCAAACTTAATTCAATAGTTTCAATTTAGTCCAATTCACAAATTTCTTTGAATTTCAATTAATTTCCAAATTAATTAAATCTCAATTTCAAATAAATTTTCAATTCCAAACTCAAACTTGAAATATCATTTCATATAAATTTTCTTAGAAATATTCAGAGTTCGATTAAAGGTCCAATCTTTTAAAACAAATCAATCTTTCGAAAATTTACGTCGTATTTCTACTTTTTTTTCAAAATCTAAACTTCGAATAATTAAACAAATTCATTTACCAAGTTTAAATTCCAACATCTCGATCTTCAATTCAAAATAATTCAATTTCCATAAATTGGATTTTATTCTTAAAATCAATTCATTTAAATAATTTCAAAACAACTTTTAAAATCATTTAATTTAACCAAACCGGTGTCCGTATATAGTTTTCTATCCTATGGCCAAGTGATTAGTTATTTCAATTAAATGTCAAGGATGAATATATATCACTTAAACCAAATCACAGTGTCATATGTATGTATAACAGGATATATATAAGCAAATAAACATCCAAACATCTAAATATCAACCAATAGCATCCATCGAAATACATCATCCAATAGACAATACAATTCACGGCAATTTCATAGTTATCAATGTCAGGTAATTTAATCGCAATTCAATTTTTAATTTCAATTTGACTGTCAATTTAATTTTCAACGGTGAATTCAAATGACAATCTATATGACAATTAAATTTTATCAAACAACGACAAATAAAATTCATATCACTTCATAATGTCAAATTCAACTACCATAAAGATATTCAGTACGTTGTGAGCGTTATAAAACACTCACCTTGAGTTTCGATTTTTAAATCAAATCGAACAACGTTCGATTTAACCTAAAATTTTAACGAGCTCCAAATGTCTTCGGATCTAAACTGCAGCGTAGCTCTCGTTGCCGCGATTCCAACGTCGCCAGATGTTTCGCTCGAAGCGGACCTCGTATGCAAAAGTTACGCTTAAATTAATATAACGATATAATTTAAAACATGATTAGCAATTAATTAATCGTTTAACCTTCTTCTTCTTCTTTACGCGCATTAGCACAACCGAACCCATGAACGCAACAACCACCACAAAACGCACGCAACTCGAGGCAGCCGGAGTTCGATCAAGATGTCCCCACGCGAGCGCCTCCAGGAGAGCCACCAACGCCAGAAGTTTCGCATCACCAGTCGCCGCCGTTTGCACGCAAACCAAGAAAATACGCACGACTTCAAAGCCAGATCTGGACCAATCCGTGACGAATTAGCACGAATCAACCGTATGGATTTGAAGAGCTCGCCGAGATCTACACTTTTGCTTTTGGAATTTTTCGATTTCGTTGAACGGATTGAGAGATATTAAGGAAAGAAGTTCGAGCAATTTCAGCCATGGGATAGGTGGCGGCCATGGTTTGAAATTAGGGTTTCTGAAATGAAAAATGATAAAACTGTCTCGGTTTTGAGTGCGTATTTATAAAGTTAGGTCCAAAATCGTCTGAACTCCAAACGAGACGTGCCGCCAGGCGTTTATAAGGTTTTACCCCCGTTCCGGACGCAATGGAACTAGTCCCAAGGCCTAATTCAATCGTATGTGGAAGATAGCTTTTTGAAGTCGATTATTTTAATTAACGACGTTAAATTTCTACGCGTTTCAAGCTCGCACGACCAAACGACAAGTCCGATTGCTACGAAAATTGAAACCTTACAATAATTCACTGTTACGGATCCGATGAAACTGGTTTCGTCGAAATCCGAGGCAGTTGTAAAAATGGCTATTTCTACAGTCTAATTTCAATATAAAATTCCCAATTTTAAATTATTAACTTTTAAATCAAATTTCAATTGTTCATAAATTTCATTTTTTTATTTCACAGTAATTAACAATCTTTTACAATGCAGTTTTCCCATTATAAATCCAGTATAAAATATTACATTAGATTCAGCGTTCAATTATATTGTAATTCAAATTCAAGTTATTTAATTCCAATTGAATTCTTTTATTTCGATTTACACTTTCATTATTGAATCAACCATTTACTTATACATTATTGTCAATAGTTTATAATTCATTTACTTCCATTTTCTTCAACTATCATCTTATTTAAATTCACAGTAATATTAAATTACATTCATTTACGTTGATTTCAATATTATAACTTCAATATTAAATGTAACATTTTATTTATTTCGTTGGTTTACAATCAAATTCAATTCATTATTTACATTCACTACAAGTTAACATCCATATTAAATTTACAAATAAGTTATTTCAGAATTCAGTTTTGTATTTTACTTGTAATTCACATTTAACAACACAAAATTTTATTTCCTTCGGATTTTTATCCAAAATTTTTATTTTAAATTCGTATTTTTAAAGTGTTAAAAATACGGGTTGTTACATTCTCCCCCACTTAAAACTTTTCGTCCTCGAAAAGGAACGGAGAAGGGGAAACCATCATTTAGATATAATTCATTCAAAATATTCGACTTATTTGCAAAATTTTGTTATAGGATTTTTTTTTTATCTCAAAATTTTCTAACTTCCGGATTTTTAAAAAATTTCGGCAGCACCTCCTTTGCGCGGCTAGGACCAAAAAATTTCACAGTGGTAATAATTGCATGATATACATCTCATTACAAGAATGAGGCATTCCAAAACATGGGGAACACAATAATATACCACAACATAAACTATAATCCGAGAACATACCTATTATTAAGCGTTTATTAGCATTTTAACTTACATTTTGCATTTAGCGCAGAAGTGAGCTCCACAGGCGAAGCGCAACCCCTTTGCTACCTACTAAAGTGCTCAATAACCAAGTTAGAACCATGCATATAAAGATAGATCGATATACTTATCATAAACGACACACACATTACATGTTTAGCTTCAAAACTGAAATTTCAATTCCAGGACAGCAAACAAATCTCAGTTTTTGGTCACCTAGACTATAAAATTTGACAATGGAATATAAACAAAAGTTGTTGCATTCGTTTCAGGCTTTCCGGAATGTCCAAAATCATTGAATTCGGACCTTCGGTTCAAAAGTTACGACCGTTTTACTACGAGAATACGTTTCAGGTCCGTGCAGGTCAGCGACCTTCACGCACACTTTCGACGTTCTAAACTTCAGCAAAATGCAAGGCTTCTAAAACAAAAGTTGGAGCATAGGTTCTGAGGTTTCCAGAAAGTACAAGATCATGAAAATCCGATAAACCAGTAAAAAGTTATGTCATAAATACTAAGGTCAAATGCTATTGGTTTTGCTTATTCTTACACAGGACAGCGATAGACATTTACATTTTTAACCTAGTAAACCAATGAATTTTCTGAAATACTCTAAACAAAAGTCGTGCTACAGATTCTAAGCTTTCCGAAAAGTCCAAGATCATCAAATTCCGATTATTCATTTAAAAGTTATGGTACTTTTAGTTTCAGCACATACCGGACAATTTTAGATTTCCACATTTGTTTGTTATTACAAATACAAACTATCCAATTTAAAGTTTCCGGAAAATCAAGCATTAACACAAAGTTGTTAATTTCTTTTATATTTTTATGAAATAAGTTTACATTAAATTTGTTTTCCGGTTTATTCACTTTATTACATCCACATTTAACTCAAGACAATTTTCTTCAAATTAAATTGATTACAATTATATTCAACATCACCTTACTTCAAATTGAATTTAATTATTTAAATTTATATTCCATTTATTCAATTTATTAACAAAATGAATCATACTTAATCAATTAACATCCATCTAACAACCAATGCATATCAAACATTAACCTCCATCCAAATCTATAATAAATCAATTATACATTTCCAAGTCAAAATTTTAATTTCATACACTTCCAAGTTTATTGACATTTAGTTTTATTCAAATTTAATTAGTTTCCATTTACTAATTCTATATTTAATTAATTTTAAATTTAATTCACTTTACAACTTAAATTTCCTTTATATTTACAACTATCAATAGATCTTCACATTTTATTATTCGCAATCACACTTGTATATTATTCATTTACTTATCCATATTAGCATTTTAACTTTTTAAGTATTTGGTAAGTTATAGCTATGCAAATAGAATGTAGTTAAACAATATACAACTTCTTTTCATTCAATTTGAGTGTTATACCTATTAAATAAATTTCCAATTTATTATTTTCCAAATTAAGGGTTACTCCTACAATTTTAATAATTTTTTTTTTTACACTTAAATTCAATTTCACCTTTTTCAATTCATAAGTTTCTAACAATTCAAGATTTACTTTAGTTTAATAATTAAAATCATTCCTTATTAGAGAACTTAAGAATTTCAACACCGGATTCGATTAAACCCTTTTTTTATATATAAATATATATATATATATACTAATATCTTTATATCTCAAATCATACTTTTAGAAAATTTTTAATCAGCATTGAAATGTATATATATATATATACTTATTTTCATTACATACTTTAGAAAATTTCAATTCAAGTTCTATTTAATCCAAAAGAGTACAGTTTCTAGTTTATTTCAATAGTTTAAAGTCATTAAATATTAAAGAACTTAAAAATTTCAACTCCGGTTTCATTTCAAATCAAGTTTGAAATAATATATACTTATATTAATATATATCAAGTCATACGATAGAGAATACAAAATAAAATTCAATTTTAATCAAAACAGGGTTTAGAAAAACTATTAAGTGATCTCCCCCACTTAGACTCTCGAAAATAAAGTCGATGATGCGTGCACTCATCACCGGAATCATTTTCTAGTGTCAAGAGGGGAGTATAACACTTACTTCATTTGAAAATCCTTTGAAAACAATTTCTAATCGAATATACTATCATATAATACTTATATTATACATTTCAAATTTTTGATAATAAATTTTCAAAACACCGGAATTTAAATTCTCCATCTTAATTTAAATTCATTTTTATTTTATTTTATTTACCATTTATATTCATTGTCAGTCATATTTACAAGTTTCATTCCTTAAAATCATCCATTAGTCAATAGTTAGAAATATTGACTAATCAACAATAAACGATGATAATCTAATATTATCATCTCCTAACAACCAATACAATCAAAATTTATAAATTTTCAAGATAATTCTTTTATATATAAAATATAATCTAAAACAATATTATGTCAATCTGTCCTATTCGAGTGTTTAGAAATTCCTATCGATGCCTTGGCGTCCCAAGTACCAACCAGAATTCATAAATACTCAACGGAACAAATTAACACAATATAAAATCATTTTTTTATATCAAAATTACAAATACGCTCTCTCATATACACTCAAACTCATTCATAAGGTTTAACCCTATTTCAATGAGTTATTCCCCACTAGAGCCAAGGTAATCTAAACCAAAGCTCTGATACCAACTGTAACGACCTGCCATTTTTGGTCGTTCAAGTCGACAATAATACACACATGTCCAACTCAAACCGTTCAAAAAGGCAGATGGTTATTGGGGTTAAATAAGAAAAGGAAAGAAAGAACAGAAGCAAACTCAGAATCTTGCAGCGGAAGGAACAAGATATAATAATAAAATAACAGTTCATGAAGCTGTTAAATAAATAAATTTGATTATTATTATACATCATAAATCAGAGTTACATACATATCAGAGATAATACAATAATGCAGCGGAAAAATAATATGGTAGTAGAATACAAATGATGTAATACCAAACTCCGTCTTCGTCCTCCAAAATAGATCTTCAACCTTATCTGAAATGCTCAGGCTGACCCGAGCGTAATGAAAAGACAAAACACTCGAGTCAGGACTAAAATATCTCATGTAAGTCAAATCGAATAAGAAAATATGAGTGTAACGGCGTCAGAGATGTTTACGGGGTTTGACATCTCCTATCCAGTGTCAACGTGAGTGTAATAACTTAAGAGATGTTACGGGATTTTCCATCTCTCAAGGATCCGTTAAACTATCTACTATGTAGTACAATACGCTATTATAATATGTCTACATTAAAGTAAAAGTATTAAAATAGCGTTAAGCCATGGCCCATTCCACCCTTAACACAGTTTATATTCCCAAGAGCATATACAAGACCGTAGTTTCCCCAAAACCGGAAGTCACCAGAGGGCAATCCATATACTAAAGGTACAAATCAAAATCGTAGTGGTCGCGAATAGGATAATCAGTATGACAAGGTACATGAGGCAATACCAACTAGGATACTAGTAGTTGCGTGATCCGGACTGATGTTGGGCATAGCAGCTACTACCCCAACACCGCGAAACAACACTCCCAAATCGCGGGGTGCACCCAAATCGAATCACAAAAGTAATAGACATGGTATCGAAGGAGTGTGTCCGCTAGAGATGGCGATCCTCAATGGCCCGGCGCGGCTCCTGTTTTAGTCATGTCAGGGGTCATCCAAAATCGTTCTCTTTCTTCAAATCAACACGTTCACCAAAACCATCCACTTCATTCTGGATCAACACTCCACGTGTATTAGTTATTAAAGTGGTTTTCGGTATCGACAGAGAGTATGTCCATATCCGATCCCGGTCTCTTTAATAACTACGTTATATTTTTCACACCGGTTCAATCTTTTACATTTTCAAATCGATTCATAATTGATAGCAAAATATCATATTCGCTTCAAAATCAAATCCATTTCAAATATCATCATATCTATTCAAGATGTAAGATTCCGTTTCAAAATCATTTTTCGCCTCAATATCTCATTTCGATTTCACATAAACTCGAATTCCAAAATTTAAAATTTTCAAAATCTCAAATCATCAATTTCAACTCGATTCAGCTTCTCAATAAACCATTTCAAATTATCAATTTCAAATACATATTTGAACCACAAAATAAACAATTTTACTTCCAATATATTTTGAAACTTTAAATATTTCATATTTCAAAACAGTTCATATATTTATATAAGAATATAAGATTCGCTTTAAAACCATTTCGTATTCAAATTAGAATATTCTTCAAATTAAACATCCGTATTAAGTAGTTTACTTAATTTCTGGAACAATTCCAATTCAATAAACTTAGATTAATATTCGGATTTCAAGAATTCATTTAATTATCATATTCCAAATCAATTTCGGTTCAAATCCGATTCAAATCTTCAAACTTAATTCAATAGTTTCAATTTAGTCCAATTCACAAATTTCTTTGAATTTCAATTAATTTCCAAATTAATTAAATCTCAATTTCAAATAAATTTTCAATTCCAAACTCAAACTTGAAATATCATTTCATATAAATTTTCTTAGAAATATTCAGAGTTCGATTAAAGGTCCAATCTTTTAAAACAAATCAATCTTTCGAAAATTTACGTCGTATTTCTACTTTTTTTTCAAAATCTAAACTTCGAATAATTAAACAAATTCATTTACCAAGTTTAAATTCCAACATCTCGATCTTCAATTCAAAATAATTCAATTTCCATAAATTGGATTTTATTCTTAAAATCAATTCATTTAAATAATTTCAAAACAACTTTTAAAATCATTTAATTTAACCAAACCGGTGTCCGTATATAGTTTTCTATCCTATGGCCAAGTGATTAGTTATTTCAATTAAATGTCAAGGATGAATATATATCACTTAAACCAAATCACAGTGTCATATGTATGTATAACAGGATATATATAAGCAAATAAACATCCAAACATCTAAATATCAACCAATAGCATCCATCGAAATACATCATCCAATAGACAATACAATTCACGGCAATTTCATAGTTATCAATGTCAGGTAATTTAATCGCAATTCAATTTTTAATTTCAATTTGACTGTCAATTTAATTTTCAACGGTGAATTCAAATGACAATCTATATGACAATTAAATTTTATCAAACAACGACAAATAAAATTCATATCACTTCATAATGTCAAATTCAACTACCATAAAGATATTCAGTACGTTGTGAGCGTTATAAAACACTCACCTTGAGTTTCGATTTTTAAATCAAATCGAACAACGTTCGATTTAACCTAAAATTTTAACGAGCTCCAAATGTCTTCGGATCTAAACTGCAGCGTAGCTCTCGTTGCCGCGATTCCAACGTCGCCAGATGTTTCGCTCGAAGCGGACCTCGTATGCAAAAGTTACGCTTAAATTAATATAACGATATAATTTAAAACATGATTAGCAATTAATTAATCGTTTAACCTTCTTCTTCTTCTTTACGCGCATTAGCACAACCGAACCCATGAACGCAACAACCACCACAAAACGCACGCAACTCGAGGCAGCCGGAGTTCGATCAAGATGTCCCCACGCGAGCGCCTCCAGGAGAGCCACCAACGCCAGAAGTTTCGCATCACCAGTCGCCGCCGTTTGCACGCAAACCAAGAAAATACGCACGACTTCAAAGCCAGATCTGGACCAATCCGTGACGAATTAGCACGAATCAACCGTATGGATTTGAAGAGCTCGCCGAGATCTACACTTTTGCTTTTGGAATTTTTCGATTTCGTTGAACGGATTGAGAGATATTAAGGAAAGAAGTTCGAGCAATTTCAGCCATGGGATAGGTGGCGGCCATGGTTTGAAATTAGGGTTTCTGAAATGAAAAATGATAAAACTGTCTCGGTTTTGAGTGCGTATTTATAAAGTTAGGTCCAAAATCGTCTGAACTCCAAACGAGACGTGCCGCCAGGCGTTTATAAGGTTTTACCCCCGTTCCGGACGCAATGGAACTAGTCCCAAGGCCTAATTCAATCGTATGTGGAAGATAGCTTTTTGAAGTCGATTATTTTAATTAACGACGTTAAATTTCTACGCGTTTCAAGCTCGCACGACAAGTCCGATTGCTACGAAAATTGAAACCTTACAATAATTCACTGTTACGGATCCGATGAAACTGGTTTCGTCGAAATCCGAGGCAGTTGTAAAAATGGCTATTTCTACAGTCTAATTTCAATATAAAATTCCCAATTTTAAATTATTAACTTTTAAATCAAATTTCAATTGTTCATAAATTTCATTTTTTTATTTCACAGTAATTAACAATCTTTTACAATGCAGTTTTCCCATTATAAATCCAGTATAAAATATTACATTAGATTCAGCGTTCAATTATATTGTAATTCAAATTCAAGTTATTTAATTCCAATTGAATTCTTTTATTTCGATTTACACTTTCATTATTGAATCAACCATTTACTTATACATTATTGTCAATAGTTTATAATTCATTTACTTCCATTTTCTTCAACTATCATCTTATTTAAATTCACAGTAATATTAAATTACATTCATTTACGTTGATTTCAATATTATAACTTCAATATTAAATGTAACATTTTATTTATTTCGTTGGTTTACAATCAAATTCAATTCATTATTTACATTCACTACAAGTTAACATCCATATTAAATTTACAAATAAGTTATTTCAGAATTCAGTTTTGTATTTTACTTGTAATTCACATTTAACAACACAAAATTTTATTTCCTTCGGATTTTTATCCAAAATTTTTATTTTAAATTCGTATTTTTAAAGTGTTAAAAATACGGGTTGTTACAGTAATAATTAATTTCCGGAACATTAATAATTAATAATTTTTATTAATTTCAAGCCATATTAATTATTTAAATAATTAACTTTTCAAAATATTAAAATATTGATGAATAACTTTAAAACAACATTAAATATAAATAAATAATATTTAAAACAATATTAAATATAAATAATCTTAAAACAATATTAAATATAAATAAATAACTTACAAAAGACAGACGAAAAGGTTGGAGTAAAATAGAAGTTAAACCCTTTAAAACAATTTTAAATCATTTCCTGTCTCAAAAACCAACTTCAACTCAAATGGCAATTTATAATATATTTAAAATATTAATTTGACTTAATAGCTCCCCAATGTTCAACCAATATCGATATTGATTTTCTATCACTATAGGATTTAAGTTTTGAGTATATAATAATGTCATAACCAATAGTGTCAAACAATCAGGTTTGATATCCAATGAATCATATAACAAGGATATTATCGAAAACAATTCAACAATGGCAAGGAATCCCGTTAGATTCCTCCAACCTGTCCCCCTGCATTACAAATAGTATATAATCATATAATATGGGTCATCCGCTCCAAGGGCGGGAATAAATCCAAACCAACTAATAAAACAGTAAATCATCCAAACATCCAATCAACAATTTTTACCAACTATATAACATACCGGTTAACCAAAAGAGTGAGTTTAACTCGCCATTATACTAGTTGCCACCGAAGCATTTCGGTTCCGTCTGAATCCAAACAATGTTCGAATCTAACGTTAAAATTCCAAAAGCTCAAATCTCTGCCAAACCAATTCCATAACGTAGTATTTGATGATACGATACTAACGTGACTCGTTGCGTTCAGTTTGGACCCTCGCTATAACCTTCGTTTAAACTTAATACCTCACCCTCTTCATCTTTTTCTCACAAGAACGGTACTCCAGGCCAAACTTCACCTCGTCGCCGCTGCCACCTCAGCTCACCAGAGACGGCCACGTCATTACCCCACGGTCCGCCGACCTCGACAAGCCCACGCCTAGAGCCTCGACCACCATCGCCGCTTGAAGCTCCCCCAAAACCCAAAAAAACGATCACTGTTCAACCCCCAAATTCCGCCGCCACACTTGAACAAACGCCACCAAACTTAGCCAGTGCCTCGCCCACACTATACTCAACATTTCCTCTTCAGGCCTCATCGACCAACTCTCGATGACGATGTCGGAATAAGCCAAAAACCAAAATTCCTCTTCCTATATTCAACTAGCAACTCCTGCTACCCATGACCAATTCGCGACGATCCAACATTATACAAGCTTCTCCTAGCCTAGACAAACATATCTCTAGTTGATGACATCACCTAAACATGCTTGGATTAGCCCCGATCGATTATGCCCGTTGGATGAAGATGATGTATTAATATGAAAATTTTCGAACAATTTTCTTCTGTTGGAACCGAAGTAAAATAGGGGGAAAGAAGGAATGGTTACTACGTGGAGAATATGGTCTAGTATGGGATAATGGTATTGTAACAACCCGCATTTTACTTATTGGAAACGACCCGTATTTTACGTATCGAAGGATCGTAAAATAATTTTATTCAATTCAATAATGGTCGTATGATTCTAATATTCTGGGATATGGTTTTTAGGGATGTTTTACACATCTATAATTTTTTATGAATTTCTATGTGACTATTTTGCCCCTGGAGATCTTATTTCGACTATAACTTTTGATAGAAGCCGAGTTAGTTGCTCTAAACTATTTTATTGCTTTAGGATGGTGGTTTCCCATTCTATGTAGTGGTCATATAGGAAAATCGGATAAGTGGTTAGGAGGTTATAGCAATTTTAAGTTTTAAAATCTACTAGTCAGAATTAGAAGGGGATTAATGGGCCGAATTAGCAAGCCCATTAGTCTAATCAGGTTTGGTTATAAATATGAGGTATGAGAGACCATTTGAAAGTTTGTCTCTCATTTCAAATCAGCCCCAAACCCTACTCCTCTCTAATTCTCCATTCATCTCATTGTATTTCATCTTATATCATCTCTAATTGCAAATTAGAGGCTATATCTTCAACTAGGAGCTTGATTTCATCATTTGGGTTGCATCCTCATCTGATTTGTCGCTGTTCGGATCAGATCTTCATCATATTTCATAGGTTTGGTAGATTTGATGAGTGGTTATGATCTTTCACTAGTCTATGATGGATTATATATTATAGTTAGGTGATTATAGATAATTATCAAATTAGATTGATTAGACTTAGTTAATTTCAAATTTAGAAACCCTAGATTAACCTAATTAAACATGTAACTGGGATTAGATTATTGCTAGTGTCATTTGTGTATATTTGGCTATGAAATTCTAAGTGTTACATTAGATCTATGCTAAAATTGTGATGGTTGATTGAATTGGATGATTTGTATATTCATATTGGATGTAATTAGATGATTTGCTATGATTGATTCGCTGTTATGTTTGAATTGCTTGCTATGCTTAGATTCGTTTGCTAGTGTTGTGCATGTTTTTGGACTTAGATTGGTTATCGAAGCATATCGGGAGCAAAGTTTATCAGAATCGCACGAAACTTGGAGGATAGGTTCTGGAGCACGGCAGGAAGACACCCTTTAAATTTCACGACAATTGGAGCTAAATATTTGGATCGGTACCAATCCAATTGGATCAGATCGGTACCGATCCAAAATTAGCGTGCCAATTGAAGTGAGATCCTCAGGCGAAGATGAGCATGGATTGTAGAGTTGCTCTATGAAGTTGGATCGGAGGATAGGCCAAGTGCTGAAGATTGGATGGATCATCTTCGTTGGATCGGCTATAATGCATAGAAGAGAAAACCCGAAGGCTAAAAGGGATGGCTAAGGGTCTATGGAAGCTAGAGGGAGTGCACTAGAGGCTGGAAGAGAAATGGAGTCCAAAATGGTTAAGTATTTGGATCGACACCGATCCAATTGAATCAGATCGGTACTGATCCAAATTTTTTGCTCCACTGGTGATGCGATCCGGGGTGGAGACTCTGGGGTTGTAGTTGATCATGCTGGAAGTTGTGTTCCGCTGATTGCTTCTACGGTTTGGAAGTAATAGCATGATGAAGTTTCGGCTCTTCGGTCGAGGGCTTGGATAAGGAGTAGGATCAGAGGAGTTGATAGACAGCTCAAGATGGAACGGGGTTGTGGTATAATGGCTGGGTTGAGTGGCAAGACTCGTGCCCAAAAATGGATTGATCGTGAAAGCTCTGAAGATTTAGGAGTGCTAAAAATGTTTATTATCACTCCACAACTTAAATTCATGTTCCTTTTAAATCAAATTCAGTTTCATTTAACTCATTTCATTATTCAATTTCATTATTCAATTTCATTAATTCATTTCAAATCATAATCAATTTCATTTCAAAAATCATTTCATTAACTTAGCTTAAGTTATATTCAATTTCATTGCTCAATTTCAAATTTACTTTTCTTAACATTTATTTTCAAAAAATTGTTTTATCTTACTAATTCCGAAAATTTATATGTTATAGAAACTTGATTTCTTATAATTTCAACAAAATACAAAGATAAAATTTTTTAGAATTTTAAACACTCTGCTTCATTTCAACTCTATTTAGAAATAATACATAATATAATATATATCTCTTTTTGTATAACAAATCATATTTGGGATTTAAAATAAAACTTGTTTTACCAAAACAAATTTCCTATGGTAGCAATTCCTCTCTTGGAAATCCGAAAATGAACGTCGATGATGCTGTAGTCATCATCGAAATTATTTTCCAACAGCTGAAGTGAGCTCAGTGCTTTCTATCTCTTTTAAAAATATTTCTAGTCAAAATACTTTCTAAATAATATCATTATTATGTCTTCCAAAATCTTTGAAAATAATTTTTAAAATCAACGGGATTTAAATTCTCAAATTCTAAGTTTTTAAATCCTATTTTATTTACAAATCATATTTATAAATCCCTTATATCCAATTTCACTTTTGTTATATAAAATCATTTCTTAATTGTTAATCTTGTTTACATTATAATAACAACTACTTTTATTAGAGCATAAACAACAAATGATAATAATCAAATATTATTATTCACTAACACCCAAACACACCATATATAAATATAATAATTTCTGAAAAATTTCCCATTATATATAAAATATAATCAAGGTAAAATTATTTCATTTACCCAATTTCAAAACAATATTATGTCGAATTGCTCTATTCAAGTGTTTAGAGATCCCTCTCAATAACATTAATTACTCGTATTGACCAGAATCCATAAGCCACTCAACAAATCAACCAAAACAGTATAAAACATTTTTATATAGCTAATAAATTCACGCTCGTATATATACACACTCAAACTCCTTCTAGGGTGCTACTGACCCTATCTCTAATGAGCAATCCCCACCAAAGCCAAGGTTCTCGCTTAACCTCGCGCTTTGATACCATAGTGTAAAGACCCACTTTTTCCGTACATTTTAAGCAGACAATCAACCACACATGACCAACTCAAATTAAAAGGAAAGGCGGATAGTTAGGGGAAAGAATGAAGAAAGAAGAAAAGAAGAAACTAAACATTACCGATTCTCACAACGAAATGAATAATCTATAATATACAACAAGTCTTTACACAAAAAAATAGTAAGATACATACACCAATCGGAGTACACCAAACCATTTCAACCCAGACAGTTATAACAACCCGTCCTTACAATTGCTGTAAATACAATCAACCAACAATACCATGGAACACAAAGAATTACGTAGATACGACTTGGACCTCCAGCTCGTCTCTTAAGCTGCAATGCATCCAAAGCAATCTGTTAATATGCTCGGTCTGCCCCGGGCGTTGAAAGGAAAGAATGCCTGGATTAGTCTAGTAAATCAGCATGGGAAAAACACACCCAATGGATTTTAAAATTATCAATCTCTTTTCAAAGTAAAGGTATCTCGTAAGACCACGCCCGTACATAAACACAGACAAGGTTTTACCTAACGATAACCAAAACATTTTATATAGAAAATCCATTGATATTATAATAGTGTCTAGGGTACAAATACTTATTAATCATAGCCGAAATCATTATATTATTTAAATTCCAGCATACTAGGTTCTACAATCAAAACCGTAAAGAAACGCATTGGAGATTGGATTCCATACCATGATAAGGTAAGGAACTACCTTTCGATGGTACATCTCTAGATAAAACCCACCAGGGTCTTACAAGAAAATCTTGTACCAGTGCCACACAGGACTGGCCTACCAGTTGACTAGTAGTACCGAATATGATCACCCCTTTTTGTTAATGGGCCCCAAGCATACATGAGTAGGTAGTAATCGTTCTAGATTTGGATGACCATACCCTGATGAGAGCGACTCACATGGCCCTACTGCATGCTCGATTTTTTTCATTTATCGGTTGGTGAGGCTTGAGGCTACTTTTACCTTTATATAGCACTTTCCACTTGGAATGCTACATTGCCTTCCAGTCGACAACACAATGTCATCATTCATCGGTACAAGTCGGTTAGGAGATGAACGAACTAAAGGCACTACTTCTGCTACATCCACTTTGGAATCACTCTTAGGATTAGCAGCAAGCAGCCCTTGCACTTCAAAGAGCTCCGTCTTCAAATTCCAACATCTTCAAGATGTCTTCACTTCGGAACGCTTGAGTTGGATCGAAGTGGTTTTTGGATAACATATCCGATCCCGGTCTCTTCGAAACAACATTTGATGATTTTTGGTAATCTCAACCCCGGCTTTTTAGAAAATAAATAGTCGAAGATAAGAGCAGAGATCACCTCCTAAACGTTAGTGGATGGATTTCCTTATCATTTGTCCTAGGAGAACGAAGCGAGATTTATGCGCACAGTACAACATCATCGAAGATGACTGTGCCATATAACTCACGTGTTTCTCCTAGATATTTCCAAAGTTACGTTTGGCTCCATATTTGATAATCGATTATTTAACTATCCACAACACACATCCAAATAAGGGTTTTAATTTCAAGGGAGAACCAACATTGGTTAAGCACATAAGCATTCTCTAGCCTCTTAAATAAATCTTTCATTAATTGAAATCACTTTGTAATTTACTTGTATAAAAGTACCTTTACAAAGATATGCCCACAAAATCCCTATATTTTATATTTTCAATACTTGGAAAAATATCCATATACTCATCTCAACGGTATAAGTATATTCACAGAACAGAGGAAGATTCCCTTGTTACACAATTCTAGAACCATTTATAAATTCCTTTATGAATCTCTAAAATCATTTATAAACTATTTATAAATCTCTAAAACCATTTATAAATCTCTAAAACCATTTATAAACTATTTTTGAATTATTTCTCAAGTCATTTATAAACCCTTTATAAATCCATTCACCGATTTATAAAACTCTTTTTATAAATCTATAAACCCCTTTCTAAAATTCATTTATAAATATCTAACCATTTATAAAACTCCTTTACCTTGTAAATAATCTTCCTTTAAATCTTCAAACCATTTTATAAAACTCCTCTTATAAAACACAAGTTTGTTTATAAAACTCTATTTATGAGTCTCGAAAACATTTGTAAACAAATAAAAATCATTTACTTCAACACACTATGATATGATAATAATTATTAACTTCAAAACACCTTAAAAATAATAATTAATAATTTCATAACATTATTAAATAAAAAATAATAATTAATCTTAGCCATTGTTATAAATAGTAATAATTAATTTCCAAAGCATTAATAATTAATCATTATTATTAGTTTCAAGCCATATTAATTATTTAAATGATTAATTTTTCATAATATTAAAATATTGATAAATAAATTAAAAACAACATTAAATATAAATAAATAATCTTTTAAACAATATTAAATATAAATAATCTTAAAACACTATTAAATATAAATAAATAACTTAGAAAAGGCAAATAAAAAGGTTGGATTAAAATAAAGTTAAATCCTTTAAAAAAATATTTCTGAAACCCCAATTCAGATTTTAAATCATTTCCTATCTCAAAAAACAACTTCGACTCAAATGGCAATTTATAGTATATTTAAAATACTAATTTAAGGCCAATAGTTACCCAATGTTTAACCAATATCAATATTGATTTTCTTTCACTACAGGGTTTAAGTTTTGAACATATAACAATGTCATAACTAGTAGTGTTAAACAATCATGTTTGATATCCAATGATTCATATAATAGGGGTATTATTGAAAACAATTCAACAATAGCGAGGAATCCCGTTGGATCCCTCCAACTGGCCCCCCTGCAATATAATCATATAATATGGATCATCCGTTCCAAGGGTGGAAATAAATGCAAACTAACTGATAAAACGGTAAATCATCCAAATATCCAATCAATGATTTTTACCAACCATATAACATATTGGTTAACCAAAGAGTGGGTTTAACTCACCATTATTTCAGTTTCCATCGAAGCATTCTGGTTCCGTTTGAATCCGAAAGACGTTCAAATCCAACGTCATAATTCCACAAGCTCAAATCTCTGCCAAACTAATTCCATAATGTAGTATTTGATGATACGATCCTAACGTGAGTCATTGCGTTCGATTTGGACACTTGCTATAATCTCCGTTTAAACTTAATCCCTTCCCTTTACATTTCTTTCTCACACGAATGAAACTCCAAGTCAAACTTCACTTCGTCGCCAGTGCCACCTCAGCTCACCAGAGACCGCCGCCTTATCACCCCATGCTCCGCAGACCTCGACAAGCCCACACCCACCCTCGACCACCATCGCCGCCTAAAGCTCCCCCAAAACCCAAAAACACGATCACCATTCAACCCCCAAATTCTGTCGCTGCACTTGACCAAACGCCACCAAATTCGCCAGTGTCTCACCCACACTATACTCGACATTTTCTCTTCAGGCCTCACCGACCAACCCTCGACGATGATGCCGGAATAAGCCAAAAACCGAAACTCCTTTTCCCATGTTCAACTGGCAACTCCAGCTACCCACGACCACTTTGTGACGATCCAACCATACACTAGCTTTCCTTAGCCTAGACGAACATATCTCTAATTGACGACATCACCTAAACATGCTTGGATTGGCCCCGATTGATTATGGCATTGATGGAGATAATGTTTTAATATGAAATTTTTTGAACTATTTTCTTCTGATGGAGCCGAAGTTAATTGAGGGAAAGGAGGAATGATTACAATGTGGATAATATGATATGGTACGGGCTAGTTGTATGGGCTAGGATAGGGTACATATATTTTTACATTCAAAAATATCTAGCTCGATGCACTCAAAAATCTCGAACTCCAAATAAGGCATGCCTCATGGCATTCTATATGTAATACCCCTATTCCGAACACAATGGAACTAGTCTCGAGACATAATTCGATCATAAACATAAGATAGCTTTTCAAACCCAATTATATTATATTAATTTATGTAATTAGTTTTCTAAGCGTTTCGAGCTCGCACGACCAAACGATATGTTTGATCACCATGAAATTTGATGGCGTATAATAATTCACTATTACGGATCCAATGACACTAGTTTCGTCAAAATCCGAGACAGTGTCCCAGAATGATAATTTCACATGTTAATTAAAACGAGTTATTATTAAAACCATTTTAAATATCTTTTAATTATAATATAAAAGTTACTATTATCACTTATTTAAACAGAATTTGAATCAGCCTTCGAAATCATTTTTGTTCACAACAAATTCACAGTTCTCATTTTCAAATAATTCCTTATATTTGAAATTTAAGCTATTTGACTCATAAAGCTAACATTTCAATATTTAAAATTAATTAACTATTTCATAATCAATTGACAAAACTCTTGGTTGTTACACATACTTTGGCTAAATGGTGATGATAGTTCGCTTTATAATAAGCTAACGCAAATAAGAAGATACATTTTTACACTATATGAGAATATATTATGATATTATCTTGTTTTCTTAGGTTTTAGGATGCTCCGTGTTGGGATGTTTATTGATTTTGTGATTATATTGTGTTTTGATTTTTTGGAACCCTCCGAACAAAGGAGACTCTACTGAAATTTTTCAAAAAATCCAACATTTAGAAATTTTTGTCAAAAAATTATCATATGCAAAAATATAAAGTCGTTAAATGAATCTATTTGAAATAATAACATACGATAAGATGAGTTGGAGTTCGAGATCCACATAGAGGATTGAGTAATTTTAGTTTGATAGAAGATTGTAAATACGAAGATAGTTCAGGATACGAGTTGTGTATGACGTTTCTCTATAAGAAATTGCGAGGATGCAATTTTCTTAAGAAGGAAGTTTGTAACAATCCTGTTTTCTACATCGTACTAATAAAAAATTAAATTAAAAAAAATTGTCTGAATTTGATATTTTATAATTAGTATTTTGAAAATAAATTTCTAGTTAATTAAATTCTATTTAATGAAAGATTTTGATTTACTAACTTGAATTAAATTAATAAATTATTTTTAGATAATTTACTGAAATTGAATACATTGTTTTAATTGAATATAAAATATATATTTTTTAAAAAGTGAAAATAAATGTTATATGAATAAAATAGTGGAAAACAAATAAGCAGACATCAAACTGAATAAAATTATCCGGTTATCGGGATATATTTGTACAATGGAATGTAAAGAAATTTGAATTACATTGAATTAAAATTTAAAGAGTGCAAATTTCTTTCAGCCCAAGACCATTTTAAATTCCTTTCTCCCTTCCTTTCTAGAAAATTCCTCTCCTTTATCCTACCCAAATCAACATCTGACCCATTCTTTCTTTTCCTCAATCAGAACAAATCGTGCAAAATTTTTTTGCATATAAGCGCTTGAAGGCAACTTGGCCTGGCAGATCGATGATTGTAGGTGATGGGAGAAGCTTGCGCATGCGAATAGAAGTAGGTGGTGAGATTCATTATTACAATGAAGGCAGTGCAGTAGTGACTAGGAGGAGGTGATGGCCAAGATTGGCGAGCTTGGCACTATAGGTGGTGACGACCACGATGCATGACTCGAGTGGCATAAGCTATCGATGCTAGTTGGGTGGATTTTTGGTGATCCGAGCTTGGCTTTTTAGGGGCGTACATTTGGGGGTGGAAGCAGTGAGTAGATGTGGATAAAAGGGCTGAAACAATTAATGAATTGCACACATCATTCAGTGATTTATATATAACTTACAACTTTTGTCTAGATCCCCTCTTTTATATGGTTTTACAAGATAGTTGTGTGATGAATATTGATTGATATGCATTGAATTGGTTGAATGTGTGTAAACCATTGTGTACTTGTTGATTGTAATAGGAAGTTAGACGATTGTTGAGTATACACATTTTATTGTTCACGTAATATATATGGATGTTTTTATGTAGTCGGTACGACACATAAGATTGGTCGGAAGGGAATAAATAAAATTGAAATGGACTATTTTTGAAGAAGTGAAATATTTTTGGAAATAAATAGTGGATTTCGAAATGATTTTTATTCAAAATTGAAAATATTATTAGTGATAGAAAATTATCTAAGTGAATTGTTTTGAGTATTCTATAAACAGAAATTATTTGAAAAATAAGGAATTTTGGGATTTGTATAAGTTAAGTTTTCAATATTTATATTTTTATTCATTTATCATCGATTACAATAATATCTAGATGATCTTTATAAAATGGCATTTAAAAAATTATATTTCTAAAAGTAATTAGTTAATTCTATTTGATTTAATAAATTGGAAGTTTGTAAAATAATATTTTGAAAGTAAAATGCTTAGTACTTGTTTATCATTATTTTAATAGAAAGGATATCGTTTTAAAAAGCCTTTGGGAATAAATATAAAAGAATTTGAACTAAGCTATAATGGAAAGTATAATTTTGGAGATTTGGAGTTAAATTTTAATTTGTGTATTTTCTTGTAATTAAACGAGCGGTTTGTAAATATTCATTTTTGAAACTATAAATGGATTTTTAAGAAAGAATGAGAATTTTATAGACTAATCTTCTTTTGATCGAATATTGATATTGGAAATTGTTTTAAAGATCTTGAGAAAATTTAATTTAAAACCCCTTTCAAATTAATAAATAATAGAATTGTTTGTTTGATTAATTTATATTTATATTTCTATGTTAGGAGGAATTAAAATAACGGAGTTATAGTACTATCTGGTATGAGATTTTCGGTAGGATTTCTTCGGTTATTCTTTGGACTTTTATATAGAATAATTGTGCGATGATGAGTGTAATTTATGAACATTGGGTAAACGGGTGAGTAACACCAGATGGTATGGGACTCCTGAGCTTATATTTGTTCGATTACTTTCCGTAAGTAGATGTCACTCTAACAGGGTTAAGTATATGGGGTATCATATTTATGGTGATGCACACTAAGAGTGATTAGGCTGAAAGCCTTAATTGTGTTTATCTGTTGCGTGAATACTTCTATTATACGACATGGAGTAAACCAGATTGGCTAGAATCCATCCTAATGACCTTATTGCGGGTCGCTCCCTAAATCCGTGACACCTTTTTGATGTATATGGCTGAGAGCCACTGCCTGTTTGCCACATAGGCTAGTAGTCTACTACTATTAGGGGCACTCGCAGGGTCATGACTACCGCATAACACAGTCTTGCACTTGATGAATTTTGGGTCACGATGATCGTCAGTGTAACTAAGACAGTAGGAGTAGCACTGATTGCGTGTGAGGAAGGCTCTTAGAGCGAGTTGAGAGTTATTAGTCTCCTATATGGTTATTATTGATAAGATAGCATGAGATGCTATAGACGCCCACTTATTCACTTATATGAGATCATTGTGTTTACGACTAAGAGACGATCTGATTATTAGTCGAGATCGATGCAGAAATAGAGATTTATGATGCTGAGAGAACATATGACCGAGAGTCCCGATGATTATCCACAATACTGAGAGTTGGGTGGATAAGTAGAGGTTTGAGAGATCGTATGATAATTTCATTGGCTGGGAGCCAAATCGATTACTATGAGTTGAAGGTCTAGATGATTATTATGTGGTTATTAATCTCTTAGATTATTTATAAGTCTAAGAGTCTATGTAGTTGTGTAACCCCGTACACATTAATTATACCGCTGTCGAGCACAGCCAGAAATGCTGATAGCATGGAGTTGGACCTTATACCTATCTTTTACATAGTTATCTGAGAAATGACCTTGGCTACTGAGGTATGCCATATTTATATTTCATGTATATTTGATTTGGGTGATTGTTATGTGTTATATATATTAAGTGAGACAGACCTAGGGTATGTCTACTTTACGATTATTTGAGAGATAATCTAGGGCATTGCTGAGAGCGTGTCCTATATTGTTGAAGAGTTTTATACCTGATGATAGTTAGATTATGGTTATTTCACCCACTTGATTATATGCTTGTTGATATGTTGATCGACTTTACTTGGAAATGGGTTATCTATTATGTGCATGGTTTTGAGATACGTTGCCATTTGAGATATGCATATGCCACTTGCGTTGCACTTGTTTATACCATGCAAGTTGTTATTTTATATTGACATCCACATTCTAGACATATTTTGACCCTTGTGTTATTTAGATAATACTCGGCTCAATCCAAGATAGACATTACAGGTTCAGGGACGAAGAGACCAGATTGTGATAGTTGAACGTAGATGAAGGCTAGACTATTAGTTGATTGGTATAAGATTATTTGTTTTTGTAACTTAATGTATATTGATGATGTTGAGATATATATATTGGATTTATACATTGTATATTTTTGAGATAGTGGGAGTTTTGACCTAATTTGTATCCCACCTAGACTCATGTATATTTATTATTATATGTCATTGCTATGTGGATGACTTTGTGTTCTTTGTGATTTATTTTATATTGTGTATTGTTATATTTTAGAAACACATGTGTTTATTGCTTTGTTTCGATACTGAGTACGTATAAGTAAGTTATGTATGATATTCGAAATACATACCGGTGTTAGCCCATGAGAATATTCATGTGTGGGAGTCTAATATCACCTCATTCTTTATATTATCAAACAATATTACCTAATAATATTGTTTGGTAATATGGGTGTAACATCCCGTATCTGGAGGCTAAAAGCTAAGCGCCATAATATCAAAATATGATAATGAAAATGGTATCCATAATATCAAAAACACTTGAATATGAATAAAATCACAGATTTCAAAAACAACATTTTACTGATTACATTTCAAAACAAATTCATATCCAAAATACATAATATCATATCTTTTCCTAGGTAAAGGTTAATTATAATCATTACAAAAATATGCCAAGATCGATATATGACCATGCCCCCTTGGTTGATCAAAGCAATATAGTCATAACTAACTTAATACACAGTGGAAATAAACAAAACAATATGCAATTCCTAATTAGCTATCCGTCAGCCACCTGCTTGCCTCTGGAAGCTTTATTCGCCCAAAAATTTCTAAACCTGAAAACCTTAACCCTCAGCCTACTCAAATCAATTTTGAGCACCCGGGAGTTTAAGGGGAACAAAAACTTCAAGTCAGACATAAAGCTTGGTGTCAATAATTTTGTTACAACTCGGTTTACTGATAGAGACCACGACGCTTAGCGGAACGGGTTTTCCCTCACTAATATCCTCTTTAAAACATATATTTTGCAAATCCTTTCCTACAACCAAATTGGTTAATCAAACTGATTATATCAAAATAACAATATCCTTTATGCTAATAAAAGGACTATCTATCCGTAAAATAGGTAATAAGTAGACTATCTGTCCACAACATAATAGCAAGGTCCGTTATGCTAATAAATGGACTATCTGTCCATAAGACTGGGCTGACTGCCCGCAAATTGGACTAACTATCCGGATCAAAATGGACTAACTGTCCAAATCATTTTCTTAGGGTTAACTACCCTTTATATTTTTCCTTCAAAACCCTTTTAAAATGATTTAACCTTTTAAATCGTACTTATACAAGGAAAATATATTCTTAGCTTTACTTTAAGCTATTTTGCCATGATATATATATATATATATATATATATATATATATTATTCAAAATAATGTTGATGGATTTTTAAGAGGATTAGATATCCTTCCAAAACAAGTTAAAACCCTTTATAAATTGAAAATACTTAGGCTACATTGCCTATTTAATACATTTGAAACCTTTGTTTAAAACCTTTAAACAACCCTTTCGAAACCATTGAAGGTAACCCCTATGAAACCATTGAAAGACCCTTTCAAAACCATTAAATATTGACTTTGAAAACATTGGAAAAATCTTTCCTTTCTTTTCTCCGAAAGCTTCAAAATATCAGACATCCTCCTTTAAAAACCTTTTAAATATTGCCTTTTGAAAACATAGGAAAAAACCTTCCTTTCAACCCTTTCGAAACCCTAGGAAACCACCCCTTACGAAACCAGTCATTAAAACCTTTCAAAACAGTCAAAACTCAATCCTTTCGAAAGCACTTTGGGTTCAATTTAAAATATGTGGAAACCTTTTGAAACCATTCAAAAATTTACCCCTTTGAAACCTTTGAAAAACGTCTCGGTCTAAACCATTTGGATTCTGCCTTCAAGCAGAGTAAAAGGATCAGGAACCCATTAAAGTCAAAAGCATCTGTTTCGAAACCTTTTAAAATTATCTCTTTCGAAACCATTTGGGTTTTACTTTAATTATAGAAAAAGGGTCTTAAAATCATTTAAGACGAAAGCATCTACTTCGAAACCATTTCCTAAGTAATGATGATGTCGAAACAATCCCTTTCGAAAGCATTGGAGAAGTGTCCAGAATTTTAGAAAACAAAACAATCCTTCGGAACCATCTGGATTGAAAGGAAGGAAGCAGCAGCTAAAGGCTTTGACTCAGCCGAAAGAAATCATTTAAAACAAAAGTGCAACCTAATCGAAACCATTCCTTTTAAAACCATTTGACCTAGTCGAAAGCTAACCAAGTCGAAAGCATCTTATTCGAAAGCAAGACGACACATTTTTAATTTAAAAACAAAGTAATGTCTCAACCCCTTCGGAACCCTGGTTTTGACTCCATACCTTCTGCCTACATCCAATTCACTACGTACCAATTCTCTGATACCATGTGCATTAATTTCGACTGTGTCGGAAGCGCGGATGAGGAGGTGGAACCTGGTGCCGACGGTGTCGAAACAGTGAAAAACATGTAACAAATAGTTCTTTTCACCTAACCTGCTTTACGTGTCAAATTATGATTGGTTGCCTCTTTCTTTACCAATAAAAAGTACTGCTATTTTCAAAAGTGCCACCGACTTTCCAGAATTAACAATTTAAATTAATTTTACAAAAACTCCTCCTCTCTTAATTATATAAAACATTTAAGTCCCATACCTTAAATAATTTTACATATCTATTAAAACAGTTAGGAAAAATCTAAAAAAATTCTAGAAAATCTCTTTTAATATGTTTTCTAACATATAAAATTTTTAGACCCAAATATTTTTTATTTAACCGTTAATAATTATTAATCCAAATTAACATTTTCTTTATTAGAAAAGTCATATAAATTCCACATATATTCTGAAAATTGAAACCCATCTCTAAAATAATATTTATGATCTTTATAAAAATTCGCAAGGCATTTGGATGTCATTTAATAGGGTTTTCACCTTAAAACATGTCATAAATTCAATATGAATAACCATAATTCATCAACAAATATACAAAATCATTCCATCATTAAAAAACATGGCAAATCATTGCAAAATATTCGGAATTCATCTTAAAACCGAAAACACAATAAAAAATGAGATGTAAACATTATTCACCTTAGCTTTAGTGATTAAGGATATGAGATTTGCAAAATATGAGATTTGAATGAAACCTATCCCAGGTCTCTAACCAACATATAGGAGATTTGCATGGCCTTCCATACAGAGCTTCAAACGGTGCCATCCCAATACTAGTCTGATAAATGTTGTTATATGAAAACTCGACTAAATGCAGATGGTCTTCCCATGATCCCCCGAAATCTAATACACAAGCTCTTAACAAATCATCCAAGATTTCGTTAACTCTTTCCGTTTGCCCATTAGTGTGTGGATGGTATGCGGTACTCATCTTGAGCTTGGTTCTCAAAACTTCCTATAGACTCTTCCAGTTGTCACTAGTGAATGAAGGATCTCTATCACTAACTATGCTACTAGGAATCCCGTGCAGTCTAAGCACATTCTTGATAAACAACTTTGCCAAAACTGGTGTCGTTCTGGTTGACCTAACTGGAATGAAATGGGCACCCTTGGTCCATCTGTCCACTATGACCCATATACTATATTTCCTCTGTTCGACCTTAGCAACCCGTCAATAAAATCCATGGAAACAGAATCCCACTTCCATACTGGAATATCCAACGGTTGAAGCAACCCACTTGGCTTCTAGTGTTCCGCCTTTGCCTGCTGGCAAATCAAGCACTGCTTTACACACGAACCACTATCTCACTTCATACCTTCCTAGAAGAAACTCCTCTTCATATCCTAATACCTCTTAGTACCTCCTGGATGAATAGAGAACTTCGAATGATGGCATTCCTCTAAGACTTCTTTCCTTATGTTTCCTACACTCGGAACATATAATCTTCCTTTCTTTCTCAACCTCCCATTCTGGTCAAGACTGAAATCTTTCAAGTCATCGCTCTTGGTTTCATCTCTTAGCTTCTTAATCCGTTCAGCTAATACCAGATCCTCTTCCTGTTTAGAAGCAATCCTCTCGATCATCACTGGTTGAACTTCCAAACAAGATAACACTACGGTTTCTCCGCTAGATTCAGCCTCGGATCTCCACTGCACTCTGCAGTTTGCTAAAGCTTCTAAATCTTTCCACTCACCAACCATCACGAAAACTGCATTCTGATGCTTCCTACTAAGTGCATATGCAACCTTGTGCCCTTTCCTCGGTGTGTACTCAATCCTAAAATCATAAGCAGCAATAAACTCTAACCACCTCTTCTGTCTCATGTTCAAGTCCTTCTGAGAGAACAAATATCTCAGCGACTTATGATCTGTATATAACTCAAACTTCTCTCCCAAAAGGTAAAGTCTCCACACCTTCAAAGCAAAAATAACTACGGCCAAATCTAAATCATGTGTCAGATACCTGACCTCATATGGTCTAAGCTATCTAGAAGCATAGGCAATCACTTTACCCCTCTACATCGGCACAGCTCCTAATCCGATTCCACATGCATCTGTATAAACCACCAAATCCTGACTCCCTTTCGGAATAACCAATACCGGTGCATGGGTCAATAAGTGCTTCAAACTTTGGAACGCTTCCTTACACTTATCAGTCCACACAAACTTTACATTCTTTCTTGTTAGCTTGGTCATCAGTGCCGCTATCCACGAAAAATCATTAATGAACCTCCGATAATAACCAGCCAAACCAAGGAAACTCTTTATCTCCGTCACTGTCTCTGGTCTCTTCAAACTATTTACCACTTCAATCCTTCAATCTTAGTTGGATTTACTGACAACCCTTCCTCTGAGACTGCATGACCAAGAAACTTCACTTCCTTCTTCCAGAAGTAACACTTCCAAAACTTCGCTTTCAGCTGATGCTGCCTCAAAGTCTCAAGTACCACTCTAAGATGAACTTTATGCTCTCTTTCATCCTTAGAGTAAATCAAGATATCATCTATGAAAACCAATACGAACCTATCCAAGTGCTCTCAGAAAACTCGGTTCATCAAATCCACAAAGAAAGCCGGCGCATTAGTCAGTACGAACGGCATAACTAACCATTCGTATGACTCATATCTGTTCCTAAACGCCTTCAACAGTATACTATCCTCTGCTACTTTGAGCTGATGGAAACCTGTCGCCAAATCCAATTGCGAGAATACCTTGGCTTCACTCAACTAGTCGAACAAATTGTCAATCCATGGCAATGGATATCGATTCTTTATCTTTCTCTCATTCAACTTACGATAATCGATACATAGCCTTAACGATCCATCTGGCTTCTTCGCAAACATTGTGGCTGCTCCCCAAGGCGAACTACTCGGTCTGATAAAAGTCTTGCCTTCTAATTCCACCAACTGCACCTTCAACTCCCTCATCTCTGAAGGTGTCATCCTGCTCGGCGGTCTACTCCCTGGTTCTGCTCCCAGAACCAAATCTATCCAAAACTCAATGGCTCGTTTCAGTGGCAATCCAACTAAAGGCTCAAACACATCTTCAAATTCTCTAACCATGAAAACTCAACTCAACTCATCATCCAATTCCTTAGCACCCATTAAAGCGTACATCCCACCGCCAATAAGAGGCACTATGAGGTTCAAAATGTCTGGGAAATTGGAACTGAGATATGTCTGCCCATTTCTAATACTAGAGGGAATCGGTATAGTAGCTTATGGAATTGAATTGTCAAATACTTTTGCTAGGATCCATAATGTGTTTCAGGTATCACATCTAAGGAAGTGTGTCTAAGACCTTAAGGATGTTGTAATTCTAAGAGCTATGAAGATTTGGTTATTGAGCTAACCATGACCCATGTAAGGAAGCCCATTCGGTTAGTAGATCGAGATGAGAAGAAGCTTTGGAATAAGGTAGCAAAGCTTATGCAAGTCCAGTGGAGTGAGGACCGAGATGATTGTACAAACAAAAGATAAAGTTAGAAAGACTTATCTTGAGTTGTTTGCTTAGATTAGCACATGTGCATGCTATGTATTGTTTTAAACCATATGCGTATGTGATATTATGGTTGATATTGTTATGGATAGGTAAATGAATAATACATTTTGAGTTAAGACACATGGGTGGAGAACTTATGTGTTTATGCTAGAGTGAGCAGGGGAAAGATTGAAAATCACTATTTGTTTACCTGCTTTTTGACCAAAGATGCTAACTTAAAACGGACCTAGAGAACTCATACGGAGTCGGATTAACTTGAAAATTTGGAAGAACACTTAGAAGATAGAAAAGAAGGCATTTACCAAAAATGGGCTCAATTGGATAAGGCTAGATCGCTAGCGACCTAACTAGATGGATCGCTAGCGATCCATGTAGAATAGGCCCACTACCTGAAATTATTAGGGTAGGTCCTAGACACCCTCTAGAGTGTACATGCAAAGTTTCATCTGATTTCGTTAAGTTTTGAGTGAGTTATGGATGATTCTTCTAGACCAGATGACGCATGAGGATGGATAATCAAACAAACTCCAAACGACTTGATATTTGGATAGGGAATTCAAATAGATGAAAGGAAGGCAACCCGAAAGGGTAGACTCAAAAATAGTTTAAGGGTATGGATCACTAGCGATACATCACCCACGGATCGCTAGCGATCCATCATCTTAGCTTGGGTCGCCTTGAGTTTTTTGAACTTCTTCCTAGCACTGAGTAGAGGCTTCTAACAAGTCGGCCTTGGTCCAACTGCTCTCCTACCCCTATAAATACAATGCCATCTGCAAAAAAAAGAGGATCTTATGGACTACCTACTGGAACTCTGTAGAGATTATTCTTCACTCTTCTTCTTCCACACAACAGTCATATAAGAGTTCACTATGATTCTCTAGTGACCTCTTGCACTTATGACTTATTCTAATCTCATCAACTTGTAACCGAATTCAACTTGTAATAGCAGTCAGTCGGTAATAAAGCTTATAAAGTAGACGTAGGCTTCGTTAATAACCGAACAACTATAAATATCTTCTTGTCACTTTACTATTTCTGCTCTTTTTACATTTATTTTCTGTATTATTGCTCTGTAAGAACATGGATGGTGCTTTCACACTCAATCCAGGGAGTTGGTCCTTTTTTTGGATTAATATTTTGGTGCTTTCACTGGAAAAACTGAATTCAGGGATACACATGAATACTTGAACTTTCAATCTAAGGCTTGGAGAAGATGAGCATGCCTAATTCCAGATCTAGAGCCAAAGCAAATCAACCAGAGCTTGGGGGCAGCCAGGATGTGTCCTCAAATTCTCATTAACTCAACTTTATGATTAGAGAGGAGATGGAAAGGACGATGAAAGAGATGCATGATGGAATCTTAGCTAGACAATAGGAGATGATGGACGTCTTCTTCCAAAAGATGGAGCAGCAAGGGATGGCTAGATCTACAGGGAATAGGAATCAAACTCCAAGGAACAACGTAGGAGCAACCGGAGTTAGATTGGAACAAGATGGAGTCTTGCCCCCACGCCAAGAGCAACCGATACTTAGGGCAACGTTGGAATCAACATGGGAATCAATCCTAATGCCGGAGTGACTGTTGAAACACCAAAAACTGGTGGTACGGGAGCTAATCCGAATACTAGGATGCAACCGACAGAATAATATGTACCAGAACATCCTCAAAGGAATGCAGGTCAATGAAGCTAGATTTATGAATCAGAACACAAGCGTGTGGCCGGAAGAGTGCATCCCGGGATACCCACACTGGAACAGGGGGAAAAATATTGCTCTAGGATGAAGATCTTCACTAGACAATGAGAGTCGAATTTCTTAATTGGTATGAAGGTTCATTAGAGGAGAACCCCCAAATTAGGGTTTGGAAGACGTGAACAGGAATCCGTTTACTGTTAATATCTGGAATGTGAGAAATCCTCCTGATTTCAAGCTTCCGATGCTAGAAATATACGACGGGAAGACAGATTCGACGATTCATATGATGAGATACATCCAACATATGGCGGTGTTGGGTGCTTCTGAGGAGGTAATGGGGCAGTGCTTCCCATTATACTTAACAGATTACGCTATAATGTGGTTCAGACAGTTGGAGAATGGTTCCATAATCATATGGACTGACTTGGGTAGGAAGTTCTTGAGATAGTTTAGAGTTCACGTCTCACAACCGAGGAATGTACTTATGCTCTCAAACGTTAAACAAAGGCTTGGAAAGCCCTTAAGAAGTTATTTAACAAGATTCAATGCCGTGACACATGTGGTCGACAAGCCGGATCCGTCGTTTATCCTAATGGCAGCAGTATTTGGAGTCGCAAGTAAGACTTATTTCAAAACTTCATTGAAAAGGGATACACCAACAGATCTTGCAGAATTCTACTACGAAGCTGAGAGATATTTGCATCAAGAAGACGCTGAAGCCAAGGATGAAGATGTGGATGCTGAAGTAAATGCAGTGGAGGACAAGGGACCGACTAGAGTTGGAATTGGAAAAGAAAAAGGAAAAACCGATGATGACTTCGGTAAAAACGACAAAGGAAGGAGCCGAGATTCTCTTCATACACTGACTTGACTGAAACCCCGGAGAGGATATACTTGGATACTGGGGATGGAACCTCTACCGAAGGCCACCTAGGAGGGAGGCCACTGATTAAGAGAAAAGATCTGGAATGGAATAGGCATGAAACAAATGAGTGCCGGCACATTCGTGATCTGGTAGAAGAACTAGTTTAGAATAACTAGCTGTCATAGCATGTGAGGAACAGAACTATGGTAGAATTGCAAGAATAGCCACCATCTACGGCAAATGCATCAAGATACGCCTAGGGATTTGAGCCAAGGCAAACTATCCCATGATTGGTAGATGGGAGTCGGATCTGGCTCCCATGCTTTGCTTTTTCGTTTCTTTTTCTGCACTTTTCTTTCGGTATTTAGACGATAATAACCTCAGGCCACTTATACATGTAAGAGATCTCGAACGGTCCCTAGGCATGCTATGAGTCGATGCATGAGATGACTATTTAGGACAATAATAACCTCGAACCGCTTACATGTGTATGAGACCCAGATTGGTCTTTAGGCATGCTCTGAGTCGGATCTATGAGGTGAACTTTTAGAATTTCTGCTTGTTTTGATTCCTGGTTGTTTGATTTCTGCTTGCATGTTTTGATTTGAATATTTGAAAAATCAACTTTGATTGTGATGACTAATATTGATCGCCTTAGGGTCCCGACATAGGATCGAAGTCTAAGGTGCAAGCCCCTTGGTAGAAAGGCCTATGGATGGACTTGTACGATATTTTTGCCTTAGAGTATCGACACAGGACGGAGTGCAAGGTGGAAGTCCCCTTGGATGGACATGTACGATATTGATCGTCTTAGAGTCCCGACCAGAGAGACGGGACCGGAGTGCACGAAGTAAGTCCCCTCACTGGAGAGTGAGCGGATGGGCCTATTTAATCCCTTTTAAATTAACAAACAAATGATGCAGAGAGATCATCCCTCTAACTTAAACTTTAAACTAAACATTAAACGCTCCAGGGAGATCAAACCGATTTGAATCAATAGAAGGATTTAACTGCCTTATAAATAGAATAAAACTGATAACTCCTAGATGAACACAGGATGATTTTGATATTTGATGTGATTTTGATATACGATGTGATGTGATTTTGATATATAATATGATTTTGATATATAATGTTATAACTCTGAATGAGAGTCGGAATGATAATAATGTAAATCCCAGATGGACATGGGATAATTAGAGATGTGTGATATAATAACTTCGAATGAAATCTGAATGATTGTTATGTATAGATTACACTTAGGCAGAGTCAAGAGTCTTAGGTTGTAATAGGTTTGGAACAACTTGTGATTGGCAAGAGAATCCGAAGGAACTAGACGATTCACCAAGGCTGAAGCAGCTGGAAAGCTAAACTATCGAAGACTGGAGATAGGAACTTGTGCTTAAGCAAAGCACACCCTTCATTCGAAAGACATACTTTAGGGGACAAATGTTTACCCGCTTTTTTACCAAAGCGGCCAACTTAAAATAGACTTAGAGAATTCATACAGAGTCAGATTGACTTGAAATTTTGGGTGAACACTAAGAAGACATAAAATAAGGAACTCACCAAAAATGGGCTTGATTGGATAAGGCTAGATGGATCACTAGCGACTTAACTAGATGGATTGCTAGCGATCCATGTAGATTGGGCCCCACCATCTGAAATTTTTAGGGTAGGACATAGATACTTTCTAGAGTGTATCTGCAAAGTTTCGTCTAATTTCGTTAAGTTTGGAGTGAGTTATTAATGATTCTTCTGGACTAGATGACCTGTGATGACGGATGATCAAACAAACTCCAAACAACTTGATATTTGGACAAGGCATTCAAATAGATGAATGGAAGGCAATCCAAAAGGGTAGACTTAAAAATAGTCTAAGGGCATGGACCGCTAGTGATCCATCATCCATGGATTTCTAGCAATCCATCATGTTAGCTCGGGTCGCCTTGAGTTATTCTGGACTTCTTTCTAGCACTGAGTAGAGGCTTCTGACAATTCGGCCTTGGCCCAACTTTCCTACCCCCATAAATACAATCCTACCTGCAATGCAAAAAGGATCTTCTGGACTGGTTGTTGGAACCCTATGAAGATTATTCTTCACTCATCTTCTCCCACACAACAGTCATCTAGGAGTTCACTATGATTCTCTAGTGAACTCTTGCACTTGTGACTTATTCTAATCTCATCAACTTATAATCAAATTTAACTTGTAATATCAATCAATTGATAATAGAGCTTATAAAGTGGACATCGGCTTTGTTAACAGTCGAACCACTATAAAAATATTCTTGTCTCTTTACTATTTCCGCTATATTTACATTTATTTTCTATAGTATTGCTCTTTAAGAACATGGCTGGTGCTTTTACTCTCAATCTGTTGATCCATTTTTTTGGTTAACACTATCATACCCTATCTGAATTTTGAGGATGAAATTCCTTGAAGTGGGTAAGCTTGTTACACCCCATGCATTAACAAATAATTAATTTTAAGGATAAAGGTTTAAATGATTCCATTATGGAACTAAATAATAATGAGATGTGATAAGTATTTCAATGTGCATTTACTTGTTAATTTTGTTATAAAGAAACTAAAATGAATTAAATGGGAAGAAAATGCTGGGCTGACGGCAAGTAGGGTGGCCATTACATGCCTTTTCAAATAGTTTCATCATTCTCTTCTTATTTCATTCTATAATCGAATTAAAAAATAAAAGCTTTAAAGCATTTTAATGTTAATTGAAGCTTAAGAAAGAAAACGAGAAAAAGAAGAAGATCGAAGCTGAGGTGTAACGACCTAGAATTTCGGACACTTCGTATCTAAATATCTACATAGTTTAAATATTTGAATCTTGTATTAAATGTTATTAAAGTGATTTAATAACCCTGTCAACCCCCCTTTAATTTATAACTAATGGTGGTATACTTGTTAAGGAAAAATGTTTACAAAAATAGTTACTTTGAAAAAATATCGATAATGTGACCGAAAATCCTTTTATTGATAAAAAATTTTTACTCGTCAGAAGTTATTCAATTTTTTTTACATATACTTATTTGCTAAAGGAAACATTAAAATGAAATAAAAATATTTTGCCATTTATGGAAAGTAAATTTTTTGATGATGTCATGGGTGATGTCATAGAAAATATTTTTAAAATGAGCTTTTAAGGAAATACTTAAGTGTTAAGTAAAGAAAATGAGGTATAAAGGTGGCATGTGAGAGGGAAGCTCCTTTGTGACCTTTCATGGAAGGTAGAAGATGGTAATGACCTCTTGTTCAAACCTATAAATGCACCCTTAAGGTTTTCACTAATCACTTTTTACAAATTAAGAAAATGCTGGAAGTGGATTAGCACCAATCAACTTTGTTCTTCACTAACTTTCTCTGTTCACTCAAATCTTTTCCAAAATTCACCAAACTTTCACCAGCACCTTAGAACACCTTACGAAGCATGAATATCAAGTTGAAAGTGGAAAAAGTGAAGTGGAAATGTGGTTTCCACCTTGGGCCGTGAGCATGAGGAAGAAGGGAGAGGTAGTGGCTTGGTTCGGAGTGCTAAAGGTTGGAAAATCCATTATGTGAACGTACCTAAGCACTTTTGATTGTACCCTTAGTATGTTGTAGTGTGATCAATGTAAGCATCACGGCTATTTTCCTACTTATATTCTTCACCCTAGACATCATTTATTATATTACCTTATGTACTTATTAGATGGTGGATCTTTTGAAGGGATTACTGTTACAACATTCTGTGCAGTCTCAAAAGTATGTTATATGCTAGCTACATATTTATTAAGTTTCTTATATGTCTAACACATGGTTTTTGTTTCCCTAAATTCCTCGTGTGCTCTTTCGAGTAGTCTGAGAAAGGTAGGTTTTCCTTGACGTTCATTAGAGCTCGAGGAGATGAGCTAGATGCTTCACCTACTGTAGTATTCTTTTTTCGCTGCATTACTATATTTTACATATCAACATTTGTGAGGATAAGTTGTTATAACTATTATAACTATTCGTGCGGATAATGGTATTTAGAATTGAAACTCTGAAATGCTATATATCTTAGTGTGATATTTTGTACTATCTTTTGATATTATAGGTTATTGTTCCACTATGAGATTCTGATACCGTGTTCTCTTCTTTCTTGTTCTGTTTTCTTTTTCTTTTATGTTGCCTTAACAATCTATCTTTTCGGCACTTGGAAGCCTGGCACACGAATACCGCGGATGTATTAGTATCAACATTTGGGGTTGAAAAGACAATCGCTACCATTACAATCAGAGCTGAAGGTTAAGCGACAACCTTGGCTTTGGTGGGGTATAACTCATTAAGGGATAGGGTAATGGAATGCCTAGCATGAGTTGAGTGTATTAGAGCAAATTTGTATTTGTTATAGCCTATACCTTAAAGGTAACTACAACTGTGAAAATTAAAGAACTTATATAAGGTAACTTATATAAGTATAAGTTGAAATGTAGTACAGTTAATGTAGGAATTAATGATGTTCATTCGTTACCCCTCATTACATAGTTAGCCATGCTCGACCAATTTATGAGCATTGTTATCCTTTATAGAATGATTTGACATGCTCGACCAGTTTATGATCATTATTATCAATTATAGAATTATTAGCTTAATATTTCTCAGGTAGTTTACGAGCATTGTTATCATTTGTTAACTGTTGATTTGTGCCCGACCATTTTATGAGCAGTTTTACCTTTTTACTGCATGGGTTAGGCAGACAGTATTTGTAGATACATTGAAACGAATACCTTGTGAATTGAGTTTCATAGTTTGATTTTAAGGCGTTTGGTGATAATGTTGGGTTAAAAGTTATCTTTAATAAAGGATGTCTATTTTGATCTAAAAGGAAGATAATAAATTTTGTAAAATAAATAATTGTGAAATGATTTTACATAAGTATGATTTATACTGTATGGTTTAGAAACGAAAAGGATTTAAACTAAGAATTTGAGAATTTAAATCCCGGTGTCTTTGAAAATATTTTTCAAGATTTTGAAGAAAATAATAATAGTATTATTCGAAAGTAAATACTTGAAAAATTGGTTTAAAATTGAGATCATGATACTTGGTAATATATACGAAGTATTTGACAGCGCTTTGAAAATGATTTTGGTTAAATCCGAAAGGCATGATTTGGATGTACTGAACTCACTCCCGTCGCTTGAGAATAATTCTGGTGATGATTGCAACATCGTGAGCGTTCATTTTTGGGTTTTTAAGTGGGGGGGATGCTACAAAGTTGTTTTGGTAAAACAGATATTGGTTTAATTCCAAAGTGTGGTTTGATATACAGAAGATATATCATATATTATTATTTCAATTGATTTTAAGTAAAACTCGGGGTTTAGTTCAAAAGTTTTCCTAATGAAATTTGATATGAACTTTCTTGTGTGGAAAATTTTATTTGTATACTATGAAGGGAGCCCGAGTGGTAGTCTTCATTTGTTAAAACGAAATGGAATTTTCAGCGATTTTGGACAGTTGGAAACTTCTGAATCATTATAGAACTTAAAGCTAAGTGTTTTTGTGTAGATATAAAAGTTGAGCTTTTTTAACTCTTATATTGAGAAGATAGTAGAATATAAAGAAGTTTAAACTATTCAACAAGTTAAGTAAAATAATGTTTTGTATATACTCTTGGTATGCAGTGGAGTATCATATGTGCATGCACTTAAGTTATAAGATGTTTGATAACTTGAATTTAGGTTTTATAAAATGCTTCATAAATGATTTTAGTATTGAAGAGATATACTATTTATATAAAAGAAGGTGATAGAAAGGAAATTGGTATAAGTTAAGAAACCAATAGGATAAATATGTAAGCTGTACGTAGATCGTTTTATTCACATGACTATTCTTGATCCAGTATTCAAGTACATGATTTGAGGTGAATTACACCGGCCTGAATAAGGATTTTTCACTCGATTCTTGACACCGAGCACTTGATGTCGATCCTTGATATGATTCTGAAGTTTTATATCATAGTATATGACTATGTTAGGAGAACGGAGGTTTCTAATGAAGGAACCTGAGCGGAGTTCCCAGTAGAGAGATTAGGTGATCTATACTAGTTTGAAAGTGAAATTTATGTGATCGAGCAAGTGATCGGATCAAATATTGCTTATGGGTGATCCATGTGCATCATTCTGCCTTTAGTATGTTTGTATACTATGTTTTGTTGGCTTATGGAAAGTTAAGGTTATAACTCCTTGATTTGTTATGAGGTAGCATGAATAATCGACTAAGTAATAACTTGAGGTTGTTGAACGTAAGATACGCTTAGTAGATTGTTTATCGTCCTTATGCAATGGGAGGGTTTCTGAACCTACAATCTGAGGGCTTTGTTTGCTAGTGATTTTGAATACTGTTAGGTATTACTATGTGATTGTTTCTTTTGTTGCTCATGTTGGAATTTCGAGGATGAAATATTCTAAGCGGGGGAGAATGTAACAACCCGAAATTTTTGACATTTCGTATTTTAATGTTGAATTATTTAAATATTTTAATCTTGGATTAATTGTTATTAAAGTGAATTAATAACCTTGTTAGCCCTCTTTTAAATCTTAACTAATGATGGTAAATTGTTTTGGAATAATTTTTACAAAATAGTTACTTTAAAAGAATGTTTACAAAATAGTTACTTTAAAGAAACATCAATAATGTGACCGAAAATCGTTTTATAGATAAAATGTTTTTTACTCATCAGAAGTTGTTCAAACTTTTTTTACATACACTTATTTACTTAAGAGAATCTTAAAATGAAATAAAAATATTTTTCCATTTATGGAAAATAAAGTTTTTGATGATGTCATAGAAGATATTTTGAAAATGAGCTTTAAAGAAAATACATAGGTGTTAAGTAAAGAAAATGAGCTGTAAATGTGGCATGTGAGAGGAGGGCTCCTTTGTGACCTTTCGTGGAAAGTAGAAGTTGGTTATGACCTTTTGTTCAAACCAATAAATGAAACCTTAAGGGTTTTTTCTAATCATTTTTTACCAGTTAAGAAAATAATGGAAGTAGAATAGCACTAATCCACTTTTTTCTTCACTAACTTTCTTTAATTAGCTCAAATCTTCTCCAAACTCCATCAAACTTTTACCTATACCTTAGAACACCTTAGGAAACATAAATATCAAGTTTAAAGTGGAAGAATTGAAGTGGAAATGTGGTTCCAACTTGGGCCATGAGCATGAGGAAGAAGGGAGAGGTGGTGGCTTGGCTTGGAAGTGCTAAAGGTTGAATCTTTAGGCGTTTGGTGATGGTAGAAAGTGTTCTTGGCTTAGTGAGTGTTTGGCTTAAATCTAAGTGAGTTATCTCACTATCTTATTTGTGTATATTATGTGTGTGTGTGTGTGTAGACACACGTATGTGTGTATGTGCGCACACAAATATAAAGTTAAAGTGACATTAACTAAGTTATAAACTTTAGACCCCTCTTGCTTCTGAAAGAAAATGACAAATTTATGTTGTATAACATCACTTCTATTACCCTATTAAACATGTGCAATGTCCTTAAATTGATGTTTAAATGGTAGTCTGGCTTGTGTACTGAATTGAAGTATGTCCGGAAGTGTTTGAAACCAGAATAGTCGCTATAAGTGCACTTTGATATCCCTTAACTTTAACTTGTATAAATGGAGGATTTATAATCTTAACTTGGGATAAGTCAATTTGGATGTTCTCTACACATATTTTAGTGTATGTTACAGTAAATAAGTTGTTTGGAAAGTTATAAAAACTGTGAACCAAAGTTGTGAAATTTAGATGTGGAAAGGTCGCTATGGATTCACTTTGAAAAAGCCTAGTTTATGGCTATTTTCAAAGTTAACTTTGAAGACATCCTTAAGGGTTTCTTTGAATTTTTTATAAGCACTATAAGCATATTTATTATTGGAAAAAACTTGGAGTTCAAAAGGATTTGGAACTTATCAAACAAAATGGCTAAAGTTGGAGAAAAAATGTTCCTAAACGAACATTTAAGTAAATATCTTATTTTCGGGAACTTTTGTTCTTAATGTGGAAGATATCCTTAGGGTTTTTTTCCATGTATTTTAAGTACACTAAGGGTATTATTTACCGTAAAATTTTCAAGTCTTAAATCACTTGTTAAAGTGGAGAAAACTACTCACAAAGATTGTGCTTTTCAATGTTGTTCTTCAACAAGGACTTTTAACATTAATAAATGTTGTAGTATGTAAGTGTTTAAAAACGATATTTAATTTTAGTACTTTTCCCTAATCTTTAGAGGGATGTTTTCAAACATAATTTGCAGTATTTTAAAGTTGGTTTGAAGTTTAAATATATTTTAATATTTATTTATGAATTTTGGAAGTAAAGGGGTTTCAAATTATAAAACATGGACTTTAATGATTTTCATCAAATTATAAATTAGTTATTTTTAGTTAATAATTTACATAGATATTTAAAAAACTATTTATATGTATTTTTAACTATTTATATATGTAAAAAATTTGATAAAGAAAATTAATTATGCTTAACTCTAAAAGTCAACGTAGTAGGCTTATCTATTTGTGAGTGTTAAGATCGATGTTCGAGTTGGGATAGAAGCAATAGTGCTCTAACCTACTAGGTTCCCTCTTGACTGAGGAATAGTTAAGTCAAAAATGTCGAAAACATGTTAATTGTTTTGATTTCTTTCTCGTTTATGGAAGTCATTAATACTATACTTAACACTAAAAGCCAACGAGGTAGACTTATCTATTTGTGAGATTCAAGAATAAAGTGTCTAGACAAGACTTTGATATTCAACCGATGCTCTAACTTACTTGGCTTTACGCTTGAAAAAGGGATAATATAAGTTGGAATGTCAGAAATGAGTTTAGTATATGAACATTGATTTGTATAAGCGATCGTTTATAACTAGATAGTCGATTAGTCAGCTATCGAACTTAACCAAATATTTACTTAGATCTTTAAAAGTTTAATTTAAAGGTAACAACAAGTATAGAATGGTTTTGGGTTTGTTGTGACAATGTGTTAATAAAATTCGTCTTTATCCCTTTTTTATTGTACTTATGAATGTAAATGGATCTTTAAAAGGATGTTTTAAAGATAAGCATAAGTGAAATGGTTTTGGGTTTATAGTGACAATGTTTAAGTAACATTAGTCTTAAACCTGTTTGGATAGATTAGTGAAAGTACTTAGATCCTTAAAATGGATATTTTGAAGGAAACTATAAGTATGGAATCTTTCGAAAAAATGGATAGAAAATGTAAAGGTTTAAAATAAGAAATCTTGTTAATGATTTGTGAATATACTTATACCATTTTAGATAAGTATATGAATACTTTTTGAAGTATCAAAAGAGTACAAATGAACAGTAGAAATTTGTAAAAGAAGTTTTACTAATAAAAGAGAATTTAATTAATAAGTATTATTGAAATAAAAAAGGGATTAGAAGTTGCTTATGTAACTTAATTGTGCTTTGTGTGACTTGATCAAGCTTTGTATGTTCGTTCATGGAAAGTATCTAGTCATATACTTAGCACTAAAAGCCGATGAAGTAGGCTTGTCTATCTATTAGAGTTAAGATTGATGTTCAATTAGGGACAAAACAATAGTTCTCTAACCTACCGGCTTCACTCTTGAGCGAGGGATAGTGTAAGAAAAAAAGGTCAGACACATGATAAGTATATGAGACTTAGTTTCCATATGCGATCGTCCTCATTATTTTTGAATATGACCAAATTCGTTGATTTAATCTTGAAGAGACTGGGACCAGAAAGTGTTTAACTTATCGAAAACTTCAAGACTAAGAAATGTGTTCTATCTCTTGGAAGTGGATCTGTTTGAGATGTTGGAATCCATATGTGGTTTCGAGATATGTTCAAGATGTGGGAATCAATTTGGGGATTTGTATCTGTTTGAGTGCAGAAGACTCGTGTGAGAGATGCTGAACGTGACCTCGACATCCTAAATGGCTATAAACAAAGTAGGTTGCACAACCTGGGGTTTTGCTAACCCACGACGGGGTATGTTAAAGTATGCTTACCGATATGTTACGTGTGGGAGTTGATGATACTTGGTTCTATGTGGTTCTATAGGTTCGTGTGTCGGCCAGTTGTGTTTACCTTATGGTATATTTTGTCTAGGGATATATAACGCTCAGAATGTGGTTTTTGATCCTTGTGCATGAAGTTCGGATCCGGCTTCACCAAAGAGATCTCCGTGGAAAATCCATTATGCGAATGTACCTTAGCAGTTTTGATTATACCCTCAATATGTTGTGGTGTGATCAATGTAAGCACCACATCTATTTTCTGATTTATATTCTTCACCGTAGACATTATATATTATATCACCTTATGTACTTATTAGGTGGTGGTTCTTTTGAGGGGATAACCATTATGGCATTCCGTGCGGTCTCAAAAGTACTATTATATGCTAGCTACATTTTTCTTGAGTTTCTCATACTAGACTAATTACTGACACATGGTTTATGTTTTCCCTAAATTCCTCGTGTGCTCTTTCGGATAGTCTGAGAAAGGCAGGTTATCGTTGACATTCATTGGAGCTTGAGGAGATGAGCTGGATGATTCACCTATTGTAGTATTCTTATTTTCATTGCATTACTATATTATACATATCAACATTTATGAGGACATGTTGTTATAATTGTCCAGGCTGATGATAATAATTAGCTTTGTAACTCTAAAATGCTATGTATCTTAGAGTGAGGATTTGTACTATCTTTAGATATTATAGATTATTTTTCTGTTGTAAGATTGTAATATTGTGCTCTCTTATTTCTTATTTTGTTTTCTTTTCTTTTATTTTACCATAACAATCTGTCTTTCCGACACTTGGATGCTCGACATAAGAATACCGTGGATGTATTATTTCGACATTTGGGGGTTAAAAAGGCATATTGTTACATAAGGGAACTAGAAAATTCACTCAACTAAAAGATTTAGGTAAGCACTATATTCCTTAATCTTGTTTGCTTAATAATTGCCCATGGCTGAATCTTATTGTGATCATTTGTTATGCTTCTTGTGATTTAATGATCCGAAATTTAGTATGATGTTAGATGGGTATTGATTTATAGAATTTTCTAATAAATAAATAATTACATATGAATTATCTAATAATCATTTATTACAGAAAATGGACAGAAATACGGAGTTTGAGAAATTTTATTGAAAGAAATACATGCATACATATTTCCTAAGATTTTTTGGAAATGTTTTAGGTGAATTCTAACTGAAAATACAGTTATCCGAGGGGATATTTATGAATACCGTAAGTAAAATATTAAAGGCTAGAAGGTAATGTAAATGAGTAAAGCATTTAATAATTGGTTAGTAGACAAGACCATAATACAGGCTGAACACATAAGAAAAGTTCTAAACAATAGTAAAAGTACAAAGTCAGAACATATGAGAAGTCGATACATGTAAAGGTAGTGTCAGATGTGTAGTGGATAGGTTTTTAATGTGCACCGAGAGGTAGTACCAAGCTCATTGGAGCCAAACTGAAAGTAAATGAACTAAAACACTAAGAATAAAGACATAATTGAGAAACTAAGAAAATATAAGTAAGAACCTATGTTTATTAACCGAGTGCATTGACTGAAGATCAAAGGGGACAAGGATAATGGAAGAATTATGGATGGAGGGGGTGATTTCTGAAACCTAGAGTTGTGATTTCAATTGTTAACAAAAATAAAACCAAACTACATAAGGCATCCCTAGATGAGACCGAGTGTATTGATTGTCGAGAGTTGATTACCTCTCGATAGTAAGTTAGTATCAGAATTAATTAACTTTCGAAAGAGAAATTTATGCTAAGGCTAAAGATGATCGAAACTAGTACTTAGAACATTAATGTTGATGTAATAAGTAGTGAAGTTAGCTGAAGGTAGTCAAACATAAAATAGCTTAATGAATAGCTAAAGATAAACCTTAAGTGAATTATCAGGTAGAGTATTCGCTAGATGGGTAACGCTTGTGCAATATATGAGAACCAAAAGTGAAAGTATAAGACCTGTGTGGCAACCGAAACTGAAAGCGTAGGTGAAAGGCCAGTGTGACAATTGAAACGTTGGTGTAAGGTCTAAGTGGCAACCACAACCAAAAGCAATGGAGTAAGTCCAATGGTGACATATGAAACATGAAATCATTAGTGTAAGGCCTATGTACCAAACAAAGTAGAGCTTAGTGGATGGAATAAGGCCTAATGTGGCAATCAAGAATTGAAAGCAAAGGTGTAAGGCCTGTGTGGCAAACTGAAACATGAAAGTGAAGGTGTAAGGCCTATGTCTCAATCAAAACATGAAAGTGTAGGTGTAAGACATGTGTAGCAATCAAAATTGATAGTGGAATTAATAGAATTAAGGAAGCAGTGAAGCCAAAAGGCCTTGGTGGTAGCCAGATACTATAACTATAACCGTCCATTATAAGAAGAAGGCATAAGGCTTCGGTGGTAGCCGAAGATAGTTTGTTTCAGGTTTTGGATAAAAAAGATAATGATTACTGAATGGAAGATTCCATGAAATGGCTATTGATTTATAGTATCATATCATGTGTAGGACCTTTAGGAATCAAATAATGTTGTATGTTTATGTTTAAAGCTATTAAATTAATGTTGTGTTATAGTGAGGGGCAAACCCATTCCATGCTTTAGCGACGTGGCCTTACTATATTTAATTTTTAGGTTAATATATTTCTCATACTAGACTTTATGTCCAATCTGTGTTTTTATCATATTTTCCTCATAGACTCACGGGTACTCGTTCAAGTAAGCTAAGTTTATGGATCTACGCATGTTGCTTTTGTACGATGAATGAAGAGTTTTGAATATGAAGTAGGAGGCTTCAGCAATGATTGTTATTTTTTATGTTGTATTAAGTGTTCATCTCAACATCTTCGTATATTGGGCATGATAATATTAACTCTTATTGGATTAAATTTTTGGCCCCTGCATATACATGACTATGGGAACTAATATGGAACTGTGATGGTGAATCAATTTACTACTGTTAAATTGCTGCTCTGTTTACTTAAACTGTTTTTATGAATAACTGATCTCATCTTTGTCGCCGAAAGATAATTCTAAGGTGACTGCAGCATATTGGAGTTTCATCTTTGGGTTTCGGGATAAGGGATGTTACATACATGGTCTACGGTTATTTCTAATACAACGAGATCCTTATTATATTCAACGATAATAAATACATGATCTTTCACTGTGGTTTATTTGCTCCTTTCGAATGATATATTTTCATCAGATTTTAATATAATTCGCACATGATCATTGGCCATACAACTTTTGTTTGTGATAAAATATAGATCAAATATCCATTTTGTTGAATTGCCTTATAGTTCAGAGCTTGTAGAAGACAATACACAATATTGGAAAATTTAACAATTAAGTGACCAAGGCAAGAATGTTTTTAATGGTTATACAATTTTGACTCTTGCATGGATCTTAAAGAGATAACATGCCAAAGACTTATTGTTTAGTAAATTATATATTTTTTCATTAATCTTTAATTCATTTCATTTAGTATATTTTAATCGATAAAGAACTTTACAATTATTTTATCTATGAAAATTTATTAAATCATTACAATATCACATATATTCTCATACTTACTAGATTTTTTTATTATACTTATTCAATAAGGCTCTTGCTGAATTTTGTATCTCTCAAAAACCATAAAAGACATATAAGGATTTCATAAAATCCTTCAGTAGGTGTTAGGACCCATTTACCATGTTACTAAAACCTTAAGGGTGCTCAACAAATTATATTCTCCATAAATGTTAAGAGACACTTTACTAGTTATATCTTGTATATAACTCCTAACATACTTTAGACTATGCTCTTAATCATCTTCATGACCTTGAGGGTGCTTAACAAATCAAGAAGTACATTAGTACCCTAAACCTATCATTTGCAATATTCTAAGGGGTGCCATGTAACCAATGAGTGTGCTTAATAAAGTTATATATACATTCTTGCTTATCTATAGATAACCTTAACATCACCATAGATATTCTATGGCTTAAGGGTGCTCAACAACCATAGGTATATGAGGTAATCCATGTATATTATAAATGATGGAGAGAACTATTATTTTACAATCATAATTTAAAAATAATTTTGCAGAGTATTGTCAACTACTTAAGGGAGATATTTTAACGAGTATAACTCATAATATCACATATCTTTTATATACATCCAATGTATATTCTCTTTACTCTTATGGTTTTATTTCTTTTTAACCTCCTGTTTTACTTTATACGTATACTGTATACATATATTTAATTATTATAGAATTTATGCTTTTATATCATATATATTCATATGTGTTTTTTTATTAATGAATTTATATATACAACATTTATATTTATTCATTAAAAATAATTGGTTGAACTATACTTCTACTTGTAGAAGTGTGGGAAAATTTGAAAGCAGAAACAAAGATTTTGATTTTCAAAACTTGCATACATATAAAACTACCAGTATATGTAGGTTGTTTGCATCATATTTTCAAATATTGTTTTAAATAATGCATTCATATAGGAGGCATTAGTTTAGTATTATTCAACATACATATCATATATGTTGTGATACGCCATGCACTTATATACTATTGACTGCAAAATTGGTTGCACACTAATAATTTGGATAGCTGAGAATGGTTGTGTGCAATGATACATGATTCAGCACTTAAGGAATTTTAGAGATGAAATTCTTTTAAGGGGGAAGAATGTAACACCCCGTAAATTCAACGATAATTATTTAAAAAGAAATTAACTAATATTAATAGTGCCAAAAAATAGAATTTTTGTAAATTTTAGAATTTAGCTACAAAACTTACACCATTAAATTCGTGGTGATTTTCTGATCAATTTTCATATATAAAGTTTTACAATCGGAGTTCAACCGGAAAAGTTATTAACATTTGAATATTTCAAATCATAAATAATTATATATGTAATTAAGGAAATAAATGTAATTAACTAACTTTAATTAACGTTATTGTTTACATAAACATCTAAGCACAATTAATGTTAATCAGACCCGTCAAAAATTGGAATTAAATGGGTGTAACAGGAATTACATGAAACAATATAATTAATTAACATAAAATGACAACTGGTCGATCCCTTTACTACGAGCGGTCTACCGTTAGAGGTTGACCGATAGTGGTCGACTGCTTGTATGCTGGCAGCTATAATCTGAACCTAGGCTGAACAGCCTGGATTTAAAATGGAATAATCTAAAGGCTGGCATTGATTTAGAGCCCTATAAATATGGACCTAACCCCTCACTTTTCTTCTCATATTTTCTGAAGCATGGCGACGCTCAACTGTTTTCTTCTCCACATATTCTTAAATCTAAATAAAATTATAATCTATATACATATATACAAGTGGAGAATAGTGGAGAATAATAGAGAAGAAGAATAGGGTCGAACCACATGGCCGAAGCCAAGGTAAACTATAAATCTAAATTAAATTTGAATCTCTTCTTAGATCTAAATTTCTAATACATATGTATGTGCTTGTGGTACATATTCTTTAGCGGTAAAAAGGGAGTCAAATATAAATAAAAGGATATTGATTTATAGATTTGGAAAGCTTAAAGATAAGTGGAAAATTACATATTTTTATATAATATTGGATTTATTTCATTGTAAATACGTTCTTGTATGGCTCGATATAATTATTTTGGAGTTGTAGGATTAATTATAGGCATAATGAAATTGAAAACCATGCCTACATATTTTGTGAACTAATAAATTGAATTAAATGTTGTATATACTTGAATCTGGAAAGTTATGGTGTAAGTAGTAGTCCCTTAATTAACGAGATTATAGCGACCCAAAAATTCGAACACTTCATCTTCGAATATCGAAACATTTTGAAAAATAATTAAGTGGTAAAAATATAATTTTATAACCTTGTTCAATATCATTTAATTAATAAATAACGATAAGAAACTTTATTTTGAAATTTGTTTACAAAAATATATTCTTTGAAGAAAAATCGATAATGTGACCAAAAATCGGTTTATCGGTAAATAACTTCTCGATCGATATAAGTTGTTTGAACTCTTATGCACTTGTATAATGATCAAACGAACACATTAGCAACTAATTAACACATGCATATCTTCATAAAGCTTGGAATGTTCTAGAAGTTTCTATTAGGAAAAGAGATATATTATGTTAAGGGTATAAACGTAATAGCATAAACGAGAAGTGACATAAAGGAGAAGAGATGGGAGGTGAAGCTTCCATGGCATCGTGGGGGTGAGTGTAAGCTTAGAAAACACCATTCTTAGCCTATAAAAGGAGGGGCACACCCTTGTTTATAATTCACAAATTCACAAGCTAAAGTTATCATGAATTCAATATCTTCTTCTTCTTCCTCTTCATAATTTCCTAAAGCAAAATATTTGAAAATCAAATCCAAATCAACTCAAACTTGGAGTGAAGCCTCACTATAACATTACAAAACATCCTACCAAGTTATATGTTAAAGAAACAAAGCCATATTCCTCCACCATAGGAAGGCCGTGAGCTTTAAGGAGGTTTGGAGGGTAGAAAACAAGTGAAAGCAAGGAAGAAGAGGAGGGAAAGGTGATTGCAAGTTTGGTTTGGACTTGGGTTCTAGGATCTAGGTTGTTTGTTGGATAAAGATTATCTAACTTACCACTTTGATTGAAAATATAACTCATATTTGCTTGGGTTTGGTTTTGTTAAAGTTGTTTAAACTGACTTGGACATATGTGAAACTAAGGGTTTTACTTCTTGCCTTGAAAACAAGTGACATATGAATGGACTTGAAAGGAACTGAAAGAACTTGAATAGACTTGTAAGACATATAGCAAGGTCTTGGAACAAAGCACATAGGTTGTAGTTAAACATAGGTTTGAGTATAACTCAGAATTGAAAGTGCACTTATAGCGATAGTCGCTATAGATGCAGTTGTGAATTGCATTGTTTTTGACGATGTTTATGGAACTTTGTAGAGAGATCCTTTGGGGTTTCTCACCATATTTATACTCCTTGATATGTTTGTTTGTTTCTACTAAAATATTGGATAGTAAAAATTTAAGTAACATCTCGAAAATAACCAAAACTTCACTTATGCAAAACTGCCCTATTTAGACTTGATTTTTGAACTTTAAAAGGGTTCAAAAGTTATTTAAATTTAAGTATTGTGTTTCATTCTTTTTACAAGTGTTCATTAACTATTTATTATAGTATTTTAAAAGTGGTTTGAAGTATTTATGAAATTTTAAGAGTAAATTGCGAATTTTTAAAGAAGAGGTTTTTATTATAAAACATGTTCTTTTCCAAGTTTTATAGATTTTACAAACATGTTATTTTAAAGTGATATTTTGCATAAATGTATTAAGCCTATTATAAGTATTTTCAAGTATTTTAAAAGTATATACAAATGTTTTTGAAAAGGTGTTAAGAATTGCTTAGTGGCTAAATGGTTTGATTATGCGATTACTTATTAAAAAGTAACTAACTTTGCTTAATGCTAAAAGCTGATGAAGTAGGCTTATCTATTTGTGAGAGTTAAGATTGATGTTGAGTAGGGATGGAGAAATAGAGCTCTAACCTACTAGTTTCCCTCTTGGCTGAGAAATAGTTATATCGGGAACGTAAGAAACGTCTTAATCTTGTTGATTTCTTACTTGTTTATGGAAATCAAGTATACTATATTTAACATCAAAAGTCGACGAGGTAGACTTATCTATTTGTGAGATTCAAGAATTAAGTGTCTAGGCAAGGCTTTGATGCAACTAATGCTCTAACTTACCTGGCTTCATTCTTGGATGAGGAATAATTAAGTTGGAATGTCGGAAACGAGTTAAATATATGAATATTGATTTGTATAAGCAATTGTTTTAACTAGATAATCGATTAGTCGATTATCAAACTTGCCCAAATATTAACTTAAGAAGTAATTGAAAGACTTCATGATTTCATACCAATGAGAACCCCTGGGAGGAGTATTGGTACGAAACATCTCTAGCTTTCGCTTAATTTTGAAAGAAGTGGAATTGAGTTAACCCGAAATCCATCGATTGGTTTTGAAGAGTCCAGGATTGGTACGTGTTTTACTTATCGACTACCACTTCAAAAGTAGTATACAGGTTCTATGTTTTGGAAGTGGTTGCAAGGGAGAATCTATGTGGAGTTTCGAGATCTTTTCGAGATGCTCGAATCCATGTAGTGATTTGTGATCTGTTTGAGATATGGTAATCCATTTGAAGATTCGTGTTTTGTTTGAGTGATGAAAACTCGTGTGAAAGATGCTAAACATGAGCTCGACATCGAAAATGATAGAAAATAGAGTAGGGCACATAGCCTGGGGTTTTGGTAACCCATGATGGGGTATATCAACTCCATATCTAGAGTGTTCTAATCGATATGTTGCATGGGGAGTTGATGGTACTTGGTTCTACATGGTTCTATAGGTTCGTGCATGGGCTAGTTGTGTTTACCTTAATGGTATATTTTATCTAGAGATATATGTCGCTCGGAAGATACTTTCTGACCCTTATTAGGAGGCTAGCCTCAGTAAGTTTGGGGATGTCTTAAATGGAAGGTCCAATATGCGAAAGTACCTTAGCGGTTTTATATGTAACCTAAGTATGTTGTGGTGTGACCAATGTAAGTATCATAGCTATTTGATATGATTATATCCTACACCCTAGACATTATCTATCATATCTCTATATTAAAATTAATAAATGGTTGGTTTCTTTTGAGGGGAAAACTGTTATGGGAATCCGTACAGTCTCAATAGTAACTGTTACATATTGCATGTATCTTTGGTTTTCTCCTACCATACTTACGTCTGATGCTTGGTTTTTATCTCCTTAAATTGCTTGCGTACTCTTTCTAGTAGGCTGAGTACGGCAGGTTTTAACTTGGAGCTTTAGAGTTCGGAAGACGACCTAGAGGCTTCTATTATCTATCTATTTCTATATTTCATGTTTCGTATTAGCTATGTATATATCGGTGTTGTGAGGACAGGCAGTTATAATTGTCCAGGCGGATGATAGTACTTAGGTTTTGTAACTCTGAAATTCCTATATTCAAAGTAACTCTTTGTACCGTTCTTTTGATATTATATATTATCGTTCCACCGTGAGATTTTGATGCTGTATTCCAACTTTCTTGTTTATTCTTTTTTATTTTACGCTAATTTTCTGTCTTTTTGGCACTTGGGTGTTCGGCATATGAATATCGTGGATGTGTTAGTATCGACTTTCAAGGGTCGAAAAGTCGGGTCGTTACATTTTGTATTAGAGCACATGGTTGAGCGAACACCTTGGCTTTGGTTGGGTATGGCTCATTAGAGATAATGTAAGCAACACCCTAGAATAAGTCAAGTTTATTATACATACCAGAGCATATTTGTATGTTCTATAAACCTATACGCTTTTCAACTTTCCTTAGGAACAATCTCTTTCTTCGAAATAACTCTAGCCTTTCATATCCTAAATATATTCTGCTATGTTCAGGTTGTACATCATGAGTACTAGGGCTGTCAATGCTTGAGGAGACAGAGGTGGTCAAGCTAGTACCATTAAAAATGGTGGAGATCAAGCACCAATTGCTCCGATCAGGGAACTAATGATGGATATTGTAGAGGAGGTCATGCAGGTCAGCCCTTAGGTGAATTTTGCTTTACTCTGCTGTCGTTATAAGAGGCTAGGAGGTAAGATGCTTGGTGGTATGGAGATGATTATAGAAGTCCAGACTTGGATCAAATTATATGATCGAATATTTGGGGATATGGAGCTAGATGACGCGATAAAGCATCAACTGGCGTCATGACTAATGGATGTAGCCATGGATTGATGGAGTTCTATCACTGCTGATGTCCAAGAGAACGACTTCTCTTGGGCCCAATTTAAGAAGGAAGTTGAGATGAAGTTTATCCAAGAAGCCAGAAATTTTTTATTGTTTGGGAGCTTCCTCGACTTGAAGTAGGGAGCCATAATAGTGGCGGATTATAATAACTAATTCACTGTCTTATCTTGGTTTGAGCCTGGTTTTGGTAGATACACCATTGAAGAGAAATGAGATCTGCTTGCAGGAACGTGTTCGGAATTCAGGGGTAATCTGACTAATCACATCATAGGATCTTATGTAGATCTGGTAAATATAGGTCTAAGGTTTGAGTGTTTGGCTCTGAAGCCATCTATTTCCACACCATCTGGGGACAACAAGTGGAAGTTTTAGCTGTTAAGAGATATTTTTGGTTTAGCATGTCATAAGTGCGGGAAGAAGAGGCATTTATGAACTGTACGATAGTTGGGAGAGGACAGGTAACGATAGCATAAAAGTACCTATTTCTAAGGTCCCAAAGATAGAGCCACCAATAGCCAAGACTCAATTTGTTCCAAGGCATGGTTGTTATTACTGCCATCAGCCAGGCCATTTTGATAGAGAGCATCCATTGAATCCGAAGGGAGAACAACCTCGAGCTTTTGCAGTAGCTTCAACACCTTCCACTTCTACCGCTACAAAGGGGAAGCAAGTTTTGGAAGGTATTCTATCTATTTTGGCATTCCTATTCATGTCTTATTTGATACTGGTGCTTCTCTTAGTTTCATATCTAGTATTCTTGTTGACAAATTGAAACTTGAGCCAGTTATGGCTTTAGATTCTATCTGTGTGTCGAACCTTATTGGGGGCTCGACCAATCTTTGTATGATCTGTTTAGGAGTTTTGATTTCTTGTTTTAACCAACTCTTTCCTTGCAATCTATATGTTCTAGGGTTTATGGGCTTTATGTTTTGTTTGGGATGGAATGGGTATCTCGATATCTTGCAGTTCTGGATTGTGTGAAGAGAACTATGTCATTTAAAATTGAGGATGGAAAACTCTTGTGGTTAATAGTGGAGAGCCCATTTTGCTTATATGTGGTTTCCTTTATTCTCTTGACATGACGAAAGAGGAGTTTAGGTTCAATCTTGATTGTTTGGGAGTTTATAGATGTCTTCGAAGAGGTGTTGGGTTTACCACCTCATTGAAAGATCAAATTTCACATTGATTTAGTTAAAGATACAAGGCCTATTGTATTGCCTGCTTCTAGACTTGCACCGAAGGAGAAATTAGAGCTATTTAGCAAAGTTAGTGAGCTATCGTAGAAGGGTTTGATCTGACCAAGTCGTTCGAGTCGGGGAGCACCTGTCTTCTTTGCTACAAAGGCGGACGGTTCCTTAAGATTGTGTGTAGATTATCGCGAGCTCAACAAACAAACTATTAGAAAAAAGTATCCTTTACCTAGGATAAATGAGTTATTTGATCAAAAGCTCGAGTGTTTTCTCAACTTGATCTTGCTACAGGGTTCCATCAGTTAAGGTTGGCAGAGGAGAGTGTACCCTTGACAGCTTTTAGATTTGACTAGTTTTATGGGTGGTTAGTTATGCCGTTCGGCCTAACTAATGCTCCAGCATATTTCGTTGACTTAATGAATCAAGTTTTCCAAGATGTGTTGAATATGTTTGTCCTTGTATTTATCGATGATATTCTTGTCTATTCCAAGACTGAGGAGGAACATTTGTACCATCTAAGGATCGTTCTAGAAACACTAAGAGAGCATGTATTGAAGGCTAAGTTCTCGAAGTGTCATTTAATTTTGGCATTCAGAAGTTAGGTTCTTAGGTCATGTTATTTCGACGGAAGGTATTTCTGTTGATCCCTCCAAGGTTGTGGTCGTTGAGGACTAAAAGAGGCCGGAAAGTGCAACTAATATTAGGAGCTTTCTGGGTGCAGTAGGTTATTACAGGAGATTCATACAAGATTTCTCAAAGATTGCCTCTCGTTTAACGAATTTGACGAAGAAAGATATCAAGTTTCTACAGACTGATAAATGCGAGCAAGCATTCATAAAGTTAAAGGAAAATTTGACAAGTGCTCTTGTTCTTACTGTGCCAGATGGAGGTGAGGGTGTGACTGTTTACACTGATGCATATGGAATGGGTCTAGGTGCTGTGTTAATGTAGCATGGAAAAGTTATTGCTTATGCAAGTCGACAGCTCAAACTGCATGAAGCGAAGTATGCAACTCATGACATGGAGTTGTTAGCAGTGTTATTTGCGTTAAAGATGTGGAGGCATTATTTGCTAGGTGAAAGGTTTGAGTTATATACGGACCATAAATCTTTGAAGTATCTTTTTACGCAAAAAGACTTAAACATGAGGCGGCAAAGGTAGTTGGAGTTTCTTGCGGCCTATAATCTGGATATATTATACACACTAGTGAAAGCTAATGTCATAGCTGATGTGCTCAGTAGGAAGTATGCAGTTATGGAAAATGTTGAGGTTTGTCTGACTCTGATAGTCATATCGAAGAGAATCAACTTAGAGATCTACATTACTACTAGAGTAGCTAAAAAAGTAAGCGAGAATAAGGCATCAGAGAGGTGGCTGGGATTCGAGCTGGGTGGCCCTAGCATTTTAAGAACGAATGGTAGGTTATGTGTCTCTAATGAGGATGGGATCAGATAGGAAATTCTAGTAGAGAGTCACCGTTCTAGGTTGACGATATGTCCTGGGGTCACTAAGATATATCAAGACATAAAGATGACATTCTAGTGGGAGGGCATAAAGAGGGATGTTTCTATCTTTGTAAGCAGGTGTGCTAACTACCAACAGGTGAAAGGTAGCTACCAGAAGACGGTTGGGCTGCTTTAGCCACTCGAGATTCCTAAGTGGAAATGGGAGCAAATTTCTACGGACTTCATGAACGGATTGCCTAAGTCGAGGAGGGGTAACAAAGCTGTGTGGGTTATTGTGGATCGATTAACCAAATGCGTGCACTTCTTACCCGTTAAGATTACGAGAACACCTTCTAGTTTGGTTAAGTTTTATGTTAAGGAGATCATCAGATTGCATGGAGTTCCTCGTGATATCGTGAGCAATAGAGATCCGATATTCACAAGCCAGTTTTGGAAAGGTTTGCGTGAAGCATTAGGGATCAAGGTTATTTTGAGTACCGCTTTCCATCCTCAAACTGATTGGCAAACAGAAAAGGTGAACCGAATGTTGGAGGACTTAGTTCGAGCATGCATTTTAAATTTTGGGGGTTTGTGAGAAGAACATTTATCACTTGTTGGGTTTCTATACCAGAAAAGTTATCAGGTTAGTATCGGGATGAGACCAATTGAAGCGTTGTATGGAAGGCCTTGCAAATCTCCATTGTATTGGGTAGAAACTAGAGACCATCTTGTACTTAGGCCGAGTATAATTCGAGATGCATCATATAAGTTTATAGAGATTCGAAAGTGAATCAAGGAAGTGCAGAATTGACAGAGGAGCTATGCAAATGAGAGGCACAAGGACTTGGAGTTCTCAGTTGGCGACTTTGTATTTGTAAAGGTTTTTCCGATGAGAAGTGTAGTCCGATTTGGAAGGGTTGGGAAGTTGTCTCCTCGTTATATAGGACCACTCCCGATTCTGGAGAGGATTGGTGCACTTGCATATGGAGTCGAGTTACCGATTAGGCTATCAGGTGTGCATAATATATTTCATATATCACATTGACGTTAGTTTGTGCATGATCCTTCGATGATAGTGGAAGCATCACAACAGGAGGATTTGGAGATTGAGCCAAATTTGATTATTTTGAGACAGCCTTTGCATTGTTGATAGAGATACAAGGCGATCGAGGACTAAGGTTGTGAAGTTAGTCTAGGTACGATGGGGCGAGGATGCTCGGGATTGTATGTAGAAAACAGAGGATAGTTTGAGGGAGTCCTATCTGAATTTGTTCTTAGACTAGAGATTTCTTATCTTAGTATCGTACATCTTTTGTAGTGTACTCACTGCTTGAGGTGGAGTCACTTAGTATGCATTTTGGGTTGCACTTTAGTTTGCATATAGTTTCGGGAGTATGCTATGTATATACCTTGTTGTTCTATCTTCTTTGATTATTGTTCTTACTTGAATTTCGAGGAAGAAATGTCCTAAGTGAGGGAGAATGCAGTGATCCTGAAATTCGAACACTTCGTCTTCGAATATCGAAATATTTTGAAAATAAATTAAGTGTTATAAATATGATTTTATAGCCTTGTTAAACATCATTTAATTAATAAATAATGATAAGAAACTTGTTTTTGAAATTTGTTTACAAAATATATTCTTCGAAGAAAAATCAATAATGTAACCGAAAATCGGTTTATCAGTAAACGGCTTTTCAATCAATATAAGTTGTTCAAACTCTTGTGCACTTGTCTAATGATCAAATGAACACCTTAGAAACTAATTAACATGCACATATCTCTTCCTAAAGCTTGTAATGTTCTAGAAGCTTCTATTAGGATAAGAGACATATCATGTTAAGGGTATAAATGTAATTAGCATAAAGGATAAGTGACACAAAGGAGAAGAGATGGGAGGTGAAGCTTCCCGGGTATGGTGGGGGTGAGTGCAGGCTTAGGCAACACCATTCTTAGCCTATAAAAGGAGAGGGCACACCCTTGTTATAATTCACAAATTCGCAAGCTAAAGTTATCATAAATTCAACGTCTTCTTCTTTTTACTCTTCATAATTTCCTAAAGAAAAATATTTGCAAATCCAATCCATGTCAACTCAAACTTGGACTGAAGCCTTACTACCATATTACAAAACATCCTACCTTGCTAGAAGTTAAAGAAACAAAGCCATACTCCTCCACCATAGGAAGGTCGTGAGCTTTGAGGGAGGTTTGGAGAGTAGAAAACAAGTAAAAGCAAGGAAGAAGAGGAGAGAAAGGTGATTGCAAGTTGGATTTGGACTTGGGTTCTTGGATCTTAGTTTTTTGTTGGATAAAAGGTAAGCTGACTCACCTCTTTGATTGAAAATATAACTCATATTTTCTTGGGTTTGGTTCTGTTAAAGTTGTTCAAATTGACTTGGGCATATGTGAAAACAATGGTTTTACTTCTTGCCGTGAAAACAAGTGACATGTGAACAGACTTGAATGGACTTATATGACATATAGCAAGGTATTGGAACAAATCATATAGGTTGTAGTTGAACATAGGTTTGAATATAACTCGGATTTGAAAGTCCACTTATAGCAATAGTCGCTATAGATGCAATTGTGAATTGCCCTGTTTTTGGCGATGTTTATGGAACTTTGTAGAGAGATTCTTTGGGATTTCTCACCATATTTATAATGTTTTATACGTATGTTTATTGCTATTAAGAGCTTGGAAATTAAAAAGTTAAGTAAGGTATCGAAAACGATCAAAACTTCACTTATGCAAAACTACCCCGTTCAGAATTGATTTTTATACTTTAAAAGGGTTGAAAAGATATTTAAATTTATGTATTCTATTTCATTCTTTTTACAAATATTTATTAACTAGTATTAGAGTATTTTAAAAGTGGTTTGATGTTTTTATGAATTTTTAAGAGTTAGCTGTGAATTTTTAAAGAACATATTTTTATAATAAAACACGTTCATTTTCAAGTTTTATGATTTTGCAAACTTGCTATTTTAAAGCGATATTTTGAATAAATGTTTTAAAACATATTATAGGTATTTCAAGTATTTTAAATGTATATACAAATGTTTTCGAAAAGGGGTTAAGAGTTGCTTGGTGGTTAAATGGTTTTATTATGTGGTTACTTGTTGAAAAGTAATTAACTTTGCTTAATGCTAAAAGCCGACGAAGTAGGCGTATCTATTTTTGAGAGTTAAGATTAATTTCGAATAGGGTTGGAGAAACAGAGATCTAACCTACCCATCTCTCTCTTATCAAGGAATAGTTAAGCCGGGAATGTCGGAAAAGTGTTAATCTTACCGATTTCTTACTTGTTTATGGAAATCATTTATAGTATATTTAACATTAAAAACCGATGAGGTAGACTTATCTATTTATGAAATTTAAGAATGAAGTGTCTAGGCAAGGCTTTGATGCAACTAGTGCTCTAACTTACCGGCTTCACTCTTGGACGAGGAATAGTTAAGTTTAAATGTCAAAAACAAGTTAAGTATACAAATATTGATTTGTATAATCAACTGTTTTGACTAGATAATCAATTAGTCGATTATCGAAGTTGACTTAATATTAACTTAAGAAGTAATCGAAAGGCTTTGCCATTTCATACCAATGAGGACCCCATGGGAGGAGTAATGGTATGAAACGTCTCTAGCTTTCTCTTACTTTTGAAAGAACCAAAATTGAGTTAACAGGAAATTCATCAATTGGTTTTGAAGACTCTGAAATCGGTAAGTGTTTTACTTATCGATATCACTTCAAAACTAGTATACGGGTTCTATGTTTTGGAAGTGGTTGCAAGGGAGAATCTATATGGAGATTCGAGATCTGTTTGAGTTGCTTGAATCCAAGTAGTGATTTGTGATCTATTCGAGATATGGGAATACATTTGGGGATTCGTGTTTTGTTCAAGTGACGAAGACTCATGTGAAAGATATCGAATTTGACCTTGACATCAGAAATGATAGAAAACAAAGTAGCATTCATAACCCGGGTTTTGGTAAAAAATGACGGGGTATATCAACTCCATATTTACAGTATACGAATCGATATGTTGCGCATGGGAGTTGATGGCACTTGGTTCAGCATGGTTTTATAGGTTCGTGTGTGGGCTAGTTGGGTTGACCTTAATGATATATTTTATCTAGAGATTTATCTCACTCGAAAGGTACTTTCTAACCCTTGTCAAGAGGCTGACCTCAGTAAATATGAGGACGTCTTCAATGGAAAATCCAATATGTGAACGCACCATAGCGATTTTAAATGTAATCAAAATATGCTGTGGTGTGACCAATGTAAGCATTACATCTATTTGATATGATTATATCATACACCTTAGAAATTATCTATCATATCACTATATTAAACTTAATAAATGGTTGGTTCCTTTTGATAGGAAAACTGTTACAAGAATCAATACGGTCTCAATAGTTACTACTGCATGTTGCATGTATCTCGGGTTTCCTCATACCAGAATTATGTCCCATGCTTGGTTTTCGTTTCCCTAAATTCCTCCCGTACACTTTAGAGTGGGCTGAGTATGGCATGTATTAACTTGGATGCTTCAGAGTTTAGAAAACGGGCTGGAGGCTTCCATTATCTATCTATTTCTATTTTCGTTGTTTCGTAGTAGCTATGTATATATCAGTGTTGTGAGGACCGGCAGTTATAATTGTCTAACCTAATGATAGTACTTAGGTTTTGTCACTATGGGAAAAATGCATCAGACGATAGATATGCTCTATTGTCTGATTGCATTTCTATCTATCACTAAATCCCATGCCGTCTCATTTCACATCAGACCATAGATATGCCACATCGTCTACTATGCACTAACATAACCAAAAAAACCATATGTTGTCTAACGTTGTAGTATCATTTCTAGAATTTCCTAATATACATTATATATATATTGACTAATATGCATACAGATTACGCTTATATTATATTTGCAAAATGAAATAAATAAATCCCAATTTTATTTACACAAATATTTCATTTCAAATCAAATTCAAATGCAATACAACTTTCATTATCACTCTCATATATACAATTTTTCTCTATACTCTCATATATAACCTTTTTTTACTTGCTCTTACTCACACTCACTCGAGTTTATTTTTGATGCGTTGATCTTGATTTACTTGCTCCAGCTTGTATCCAGCCATCTCCTATACCTGTCGAATAAATAACACAGTAAAATGGAAAAGGAAACAAACCTAAATTGCAAAAATAAAATTGAATTGAATATTAATATTGCCTCAGTTTATGAGTTTGTTTTCTCTTCATGTTTTAGACAGGGACAAATATATATGTACATGGACAATTTTTGATATGCGCAGTGTATCATAGTGAATATCACAAGGCCGAGCATCGACTAAATTAGGTCAAGCCCGAAGGCTCAACACAGTGCAAATGTGCACAAGGTCAAGCCCAAGCTCCTCAGGCTCAACTCAGGTGCACATATCATAAAACAAGTTTAAGCAATTCAAGTTCAAAACAAGTGCACCAATTGGGAAACACCAGAATACTCAAACCAGAAATATATGCAATTCAAGTGTAAGATAATACAAACAAAATACTCAAGCCAGGAAATGCACACTTGCACAGTCACACATATATACATACATATGTATGTATATACATGAAAACGCATACTTGCACATTCAGGAAATGAGAACAAGACAACTAGGTAAGAATTCAAGGCAAAACTGCAGTGCATATAACGTTCAGAACTGTAATGCACATAAACAAGCTCAGGCAAAACTGTAGTGCACATAGAAGCAAATTAAGGCAACCCAAAATTGGTTCAAATCAAAATGGTTCAGATAAAGGCATGAAAAAGGAGCACACGAAAATGCACACATGAAGCATGTATAATGGTACATGCACGACAAGAATTTCATGCTATAGGCAGAAAGTACATATCATTAAAGTGAGCATGTACATACATACATATATATGTATATATGTATGCATATACATATGCATCAAACAACAAGTGCTCAGGCAAAACAAGAAACCACAGCGCTGAAGCAAGTATATACAAGCTCGAGTGTACATAAGTATATACAAGTATGTAAAAGTATATATACAAGAACTAAATTGGAACAAGATTTGCAATTGAAAGTGTAACAAGAAATCACAGTGCATATAAACAAGCTCAGGCAAAACAACAAGTGCCGAAGCAAGTATCAAAGTGCAAAAACAAGAAACCAAAGCACATGATAGGGATTCAACCAATGTCAAGGCAGTGTGTAAGTACATGGACAAAGCTAACAATGCAATAAGGCAATGACACAAATAGCAAGTGCCACAAATTAAAATAAGGAAATGCCACAAATTAAAACAAGGCAGTGCCACAAACATTCAGGCAGCAAAGCAATGTACAAGTATAGATCAAATACCAACATTCATAGATATATATATATATATATATATATATATATGTATGTATATACATTGATGATTTTGGAATCAAAGTGCACTGCAATAAGATCAATTCAAAATGGTTCACCTCAAATTGAATAATAATAAGTCCATATCACTAACAATTTCATATCACTACCTTAAACAAATACCACAAATTGAATAAGGCACAAATTGAACAAGTGCCACAAAATTGAACAAGACACTAACACTAACCATAAATTCAAATCACTAACATTCACACATATATACATACAAATGTATGTACACATGTGTATACATGGATGATATTGGAATCAAAGTGCACAACTTTACCTCGACCGATAGTTGAACTTACTGCAAAGTACCAATCCAAGTAAAAACAAAGTGCAGACAACAATGCAACATGTGAACAAGTATCGGTTTCAGACTAAACCATAGAACAAGACTAAATCATAGAACACATACATACATGTAAGCATGTATATACATGGATGAACCAAGATAGCATAACTAATATACACATATACATGTATATATGTACATAGTGAGCAACAGGCTTAAAACCATCGAATTGGTAAACAGAACATGAAGTAAAGGCACAAGCACATGAAAATGTATATAAGAAACCAAAGCACATGAAAGTAGTCAAACAGAACAACATGAAGTAAAGGCACAAGCACATGAAAGTGCATAAATAAGTAAAGGCATAAGCACATGAAAGTGCACAAGCACATAAGTTCAAGTATAAGTTTAGTGAGAAACACACACACACACACACAGAGAGAGATATATATACACATGTATATATGCAACACACGTTCAGTGTTGAAGTGCATTGCCTTGAACAAGGCAGTTCCAGTCAATATTGCCTTAGACAACAAGGTCCAACATAGCACTACACTAACTCAGACATGAAGTCAAGAGCATATGGTTAGGAAATTAAGTGAAAAATAAGGTCCAACATAGCAATCGAATTAGCAAACGGAAACCAAAGCAGAAATTCAAGAATCAAAAAATCATCAAGGAGCATTCAAGCATAAATTAATAGCCGAGAAAAATAATTTGAAAAATTCAAATCGAATCATATATTCGCATATTTAGGAAATAAATTCCTATATAAGAAACCCAAATCATCATCGGACAGAGATTAGAAGTCGAGAATAATATAAATTGAAAGGGGCATAAATCATACCAATATCGATCGAAGAACGCTCGACAAGGAGGAGCCGCAACCATTAATAGTCAGTAAATCAAAGTATGCAATCTACAAGGAAGGAAGGGAGAAGGTGATTCGAAGCTTAACTTTCAAGCAATGGCTTTCATGAAACCCTAATTTAAGAATGAAGATGAAAGAGGCGGCTCTGATTAGGAAACCCTAGGTTTATTGAAGAACATCAACGGGATGGGAGAAAGCTAGGGTCGGCAGCAGGCGATGGCTAAGAGGAAGGATAGGTGAAGGCGGTAAGGAAAATAATTATAGGAACAAACACCATTTTTTCTCTAGAAATGAAAGAAAGAGGGGGAAATAACTGAAAGAATGCGTCCACAAAATAATCCAGGCAACATTGAGAGGGAAACCAAAATTTTGATAAGGGGCTAAAATGAAATTTTTGATAATTTCAATCAGACAACAGATAAAATGTTGTCCGAATGGCATGAATGAAATCTCAATAGAACAAAGATTTCACGGTCTGTGACATCAAGCAGATTTTTTTTCCATGTGTTGTGTGAAACAGTGGTAAATATTAGGATAACAACAAATCTACCTTAAGTTATGTGATCGTTGTTGTCTGGTTCACTTTGTGGCAAAGTGTGTAACTATGAAATTCTTGTATTCAAAGTAACCTTTTATACTATTCTTTTTATATTATATATCATCATTTCGTTGTGAGATTTTGATGTTGTGTTCTTCCTTTCTTATTCTATTCTTTTTATTTTACTCTAACATTCTTTTTTCCGACACTTGGATGTTCGATACATGAATATCGCGGATGTATTAGTGTCAACGTTTGAGGGCCGAAAAGTCAAGTCGTTACAAAGATTGTATAGAAATTCCAAATTTTTAGGTTAATGGCATATGTTGTCAAATATGAATTTGAAGTTATTATAAAATTTATTAGGATTTAAGTAGTATTTTAATCATTGGAATGAAGTACGTTGCAATACAAATTTCTATAAATTTTCTAGCTTTATAAATAAATAAATGTGCAATGTTTGAAATAACAAGGAATGTGCCTAAAAGAAAGAGATGTAAAAATAGGGATGTTTACAATATTTTGTATTGTCTAACTTAATAAAAACAAAAGGATAATTCCTTGTAATTCCAAACATAATATAAATCCCCTTTTAGATAAGTTACAAAAATTTACAGTGTTAACACGTCCTTTTACGGAAGATGTAATTCCAACGCATTGAAACACAGAAATCCCTAAGTATAAACTTAAGAACTGTAAGTAGTAGTAATGACAATAGTTGATTATAAAATGAATATATGAATTAAAGACAAGTTAGAAATTAAATAATAAGCAACAAAATATAGGTAAAGTAATGAAATGAGTAAGAAAGAAAGTAGGAGCCAAAGGAAGATAGTGAGAATTAAAAAGGAAATAGATCTAATGAAATAAAAAGGGAGGTAAGTAGTAAAGGATATTTAAATCTTTTAAGTTAAAAAAAGAAGTAAACGACATTAAATAGATATTAAAGAAATAAGGAGTATGTTATGTAAAAGTAACTAGATTTTAATAGTGAACATTGGAGGCATAGTAAATAAATAAGTACGAATATATACATAGCCTCAAGTATGCATTTCGACGGGCGTGAACTATTAAATTTAGCCCATAGCTTAGATTAAATAAGAATGACATAGTCATTAAAATGGGTTGGAATGCGAGGTTAGCAGTGTTACACAACAGAAGTATGCCCACTGCAAGGGGCTAACAGTAGTTGTTTATACATTATACTAATGTGGAACGTATCCAAATGTAGGGCCTATGGGATTATACTTCGCTTATAGGTAAAGGGAATATGCTAGTAGGACGGTTCGCTCTGATCAAAGTGTTAAAGCACAAGTAGAGTCTGTTTTAATCTTTTAGGGGGGTACGTTTTAAGTAACCAAGTGGGCATTTCTTTAATTGCATTAGGAAATCCAAATGGGACGGTGAGCAAGGCTCGGTGTTATGACAGTGAGATTTGTACCATTTTGAGGAGTAGGAGCTATTTACATAGGTCAAGAACGTCATCAGTTCTGAGTGGTCAGCGGAAAGATAGGGATTACGCGTAAATGAATTACACCTCCTACTAGTTTAGATCTCATTTAAGACATGCACCACCTCACAATTGTTTTCTAGTTTATTCGTTGTTAGGAGGCAAGGCTAGATAACCATTTTGTGGTTGTCTTTTAAACAAATATGATAGTCTGAGAAGCTGAGTCCTTAATAGTCCATGGAGCCAAGTTCATTATTAGTTCGAGGAATGAAGTCCTCAATATGAAATGAAAAGAAAACTGCTAAACTATTATAATGGTGTATTAGGCAATATTGGGTTCCTTGGTATGCATGATAATGAGGACGTGGTATTACATTGACGATGGATCCTGACGAGGTGCCGAGTTACAAATACTAGTGGGGAAAGTATTTTTATCCAAAGGAGGACTATGGTACTTATATATATAGTTATTGTCTACTTCGAGTAGATGGGGCTTATCGTAAACTTACGTGGAGTTAAGATGACTAAGTAAAAGAAAAGACATAACATGTAATGGAAGGCGATCAGCATAAAATAAGGTTATGTATAATGTGTATATTTTTCCAATCACCAGAACGTTGCTCTGACCCCTTTCTCATTGCAACCCCATAGGTTAGCTTTAGAGGAACACGTACTGCTACAAGCATGAATAGTAGAAGGACAGGCTTCCTTATGCATGCTCGACACTGATAAGGAAACTAGATATTTGAAGTGTCAGCCTTGGTCAGTAACTATATTTTTTATTATACTTTACTATTTTGGTGTGATTTTACATCGATAATGCTCTAATACAACATTGTTTATTTGCAGGATACCAAAACCAACGATCCGTACTTTGGTGGACTTGGATTTTCAATTCAGTTGAAATTCAACCCTATTAAAGTGTGGGTTGTCGCATTTGGTATCAGAGCCAGGTTAATCGATCATAGAAAAACAAGGTACATTTAGTGAATGTATTTTTACTATAATTATATATATTTATTTATTTATATATATTATGCACCAAACTCTGTAATTTCGACTATAAATCTAGTTAAAACCATATTCTGAAAAGATGAACAATGCGACTATGAGTTGGAACAACAGATGAAGTTGAAGATATATACTTATCCAAATTACCCCATGGGAAGTAGGTCGCGTTGGAAGGCTTCAACTCAAGAAGAGCATGAATGTAACATATGGAAGGTCTTTGAAGCTGGATAGCACTTGACTCCCTTATAGAGCACAGATTGCCCTATGTTTGTAGATCCCTACAGGGTCGATTTATGATGTACATTGGATCCAAGTAAGTGGAAAGTGAGAATCTATATGTTACAGATATCCAAAAGTAAGAATTAAACTAGTTCTTGAAGGGAGTTGAGTAGTAATCGCTCCTAGATGATAGCTAGATTTTTAATATTCTAGGAGAAGATAAGTCAGTAAGCAAGTAGAAAAGAAGAATAGTCCAAAAGAATGGACGAATAAAAATCTACTAAGAGTCTGACTCCTATGAAAGAATTTAATATAAGTGTTGAAATTATTTTAATATAAAAGCTGAGAAGATGATTTTCAAAGAAATTATTTGAAGGTAGAAAAACCCTATTTTTGAAAAGTAAGTAAATATTAAATTTTTGGAAAATAAAATATCGACGTCTTATTTAAATATTAAAACGTTCTAGTAGAAATTAAAATTAGTTAAATTGAAAATTTTAGTAAATGGGTTTTATAAAAAAAATTATTTGTTTTGACAAAAATAGTAGAGCATATATAGCTTGTTGATTTTATCGAGATGAAAACTTTTAAGTTGTAAAATTCATTTTAGTGGTGGACAATAGGTATTGTAATAATTTAATTGGGGTAAGGAGAATGGAAGGGTAAGAATAACATATATTGAATATGGGAATAATATTCCCATATAAGGAAAATACGGAGAAGAACGTCTGAAATAGGTTTACACATGAAAAGAGTTATATACAGAGAAGTTATTTAAGTAAAAACAATTTAGGTAAGAGAAATTTAAATTGTAGCAACATTAGGAAATTTAAATAGAAGCAACATTAGGAGTTAATAATGCTAGTAATCTAATTAGAAGCAACATAGGAAATTAAAGGCAAATTAATGGAAAATAGATATTTTCCATAGTTATGCATATTGATTGCACGTATCTTTTAGAAGTCTCCCTCATATGCTATTAGAACCTCCGTTAAGTTTGAAAGTGGAGATAGAATGTGTATTTGGAAAGTAACATAGTGAAGGTGTCCTCGTCTACTCAGTTCTTATTGTTTAAAGTTATAAAAGATGTTTTGGAAACACTGTAAAGTGCGTTTTTGAAAAAACGATTTGGTATAAAAATTGAGTTTTTAAAAGGCAAAACTTCAAAAATGGTTTCAGTTAAAAATCTCATTTTTCTAAGAAGTAAAATCTTTGTTATGAAAAGGTTTTGAAGGAAAAGTTTATTTGAAGGAAAATGAAATGAACTTTTTAAATTAAATTGCGAACATTTTCTTTTGGACTTGATGAATAAACTTAATTCAAAAATTCTAAATTATAGTTTTAAAAGTTAAGACACCAACTTAATTTTGAATTTGGTAAAAAGTTTCTAAGTTTTTACTTTAAAAGTTAAAAGTTTTGAGATTAAGTACTTTATAATTGTGAAGTTTTAATTTTATAAAAAGTGGCGAAAACCAAACCAAAATTTTAATATGGAGTAAATAGGGATGACTGTCTAGGAAAGACAGGATAAAAGTTAAGGCTATGCGTATAATGGCGATGAATGCCCATAGAATAACAATAGTGAACTCCTATTGGATATAAGGAATATTAGTTTGAGCCTAGGATTGTTTCATTAAACATGGGTGTAGACTATAAAGAAGAACCCATAAGGAAATGGGAAATGGTATCGAAGTATATTTCTGCGAGTTCTAGAGTACACCCACATGAAAGATTAAAGATAAAGGAAGCATATACCAAGATTTAAGAATACTATCAAGAGTTCTGGATTAAAAAGAGAATAGTAACATAATTGGTTATGATAAAGGAAGTAATGGACGGGCCTTATTTATTAGTAGCCAAAAAGGGAAGTTAAGATATGTGGATTACAATAGAATGTAAATAGGTCTATTTAAAATTAAGTAAGAAGTGATAGGTCCACAACATCACTAATGCTTTGAAGGGCAGCTTCCAACAATTGATTCTTTTAGGTTTGGGTTGTAGGCATTAGTTGTTTTTGTTATATAAAACGCGTATGATATTGTGAGAGAAGTTCCTATTAAATTGGTTTTCTGGATTGACTGCTATATGTATTAGAAAACCGTGTAAGTAAGAAAATCTCATGTAGACACTTAGCAAACGCAAAGTAAGGCTGAAAATATATAAAGTAAATTAGTAAATTTATTAGATACTAAAATTAAAATAATGTTAAGTCCCAAAAATTAATAAAATTTTAGGAGATAACTTTTAGCAAGCGAAGGATAGGGAAAAGTTGTTGCAAAACAACAGGTCATTATCCATATGCCTTAAAAGTTGAAATTTATAAGTGAGCATGTGTGTTAATTGTTATTATAATTTAAAAGAAAAAGTTATAGAAATTTGAAAATTTACTATGTAGTAGAAAAGAGACAATGATAGATGTTAACTCATTGACTAAATTCCGACTGCATAGGATGTGGTTTAGTTTGTTTTGAAAGAATAAAAACAAATACTTTTGAAAAAATTGTTCAATAATATTTGATTTTTAATAGAAAATGTTTTGTAAAAGTTTTGAAAAATCATATTTTAAAATTTTCTAATCATTTCTAAAATTTAATTGAAAAAGATTTTAAACAAAAAAGAGGGAATTTTTTGTTTTTGAAATGTCACATGCTTAGCATAGAAAAAAGTTGACGACTAAGCAAGTATGAATTTTACTGTGCAGTAGAAGTGACACTAAAGTAAAAATTAGTTAGTGATAAGAGGAAAAAGTTGTTTTAGCCTTGAGAATTCTTTTTCCATACCTTGTCGGTAGGTAAACCAAACTTGTTTTAAACTAGCACTGTTTTAAAATTTTAAAGTTTTAGAAGTAAATTTTCTTATGTAGACTGTATTTGGAAAAGTTGGAAAAGAATTGGGGGTAAAAGTTCCAAGATATCGGGGAAGGGGTACACAAGAGAACGATGGAAAATATAGAGTTTTCCATCTAACACCTTTTTCGACATAAGAATATAGGTTTAGAAAACCAGATTTTCAAAATTTGAGATGTTAGAAAAGTTTGTGCTAGGTATTGAATAGTAAGGATTGGATACAAAATTGGTTGAACTATACTTCTACTCGTAGAAGTGTGGGAAAATTTGGGTACAAAAACAAAGATTTTGATTTTCAAAACTTGCATACGTACAGAATTGCTAGTATACATAGGTTGTTTGCATCATATTTTCAAAAATTATTTTAAATAATGCATTCATATAGGAGGCGCTAGTTTAGTATTATTCAACATACAGAGGTCTGTCAATGGATACCTGAAAAATCTGAAATCCGTCCGAGTCCGTATCCGAAAATACGGATATTATCCGATATCCAAAAAGCGGATGCGGATATCCGATATCCGAAAGAGATTTCGGATGCGGATACGGATATGAGTATATCCGTATCCGAAAATCATCCGTCCAATCCGAAATTAATTATAATAAAAATTGTTATTATTATTGATTTATTATTTAAAGATACCCATAAGTTATGGTTAAAATTTATTTGAAAATTAAAGGCCAATGGCCCAAGCCCAACAAACAAACCCTAAGTAGGCAGGCTGTAGCACTACTTCAGTATTCACTTCAAACCCTAAACCTCAATTGAGTCAATTCATTTTCGTTTATTCTTATTTCATCTCAATTCTTACAGCCACTAATAAAAGAAATATCAAACCCTAAATCGCAATAGCCCTAAATCGATGAAACAACCCATCACTCCGACGTCGCTCCACCTCGAAGCTTCGGCTCCGGCCTTGGTTCGAAACCACTCACCTCGTAGCTCTGCCTCGCAGCTTCGTCTTCGAAACTTCTCACCTCGCCGCTCTGCCTCGCAATAATTAGGTGAATATTCAATCAAGTCTTATTTCTATATTAAGGTTCATTGTAATAAATAATGCATACCAAAGATACTAATATTCACTTAGCCAGTTGAATAATTTCCTGTGTCATTCGAGCTATAATGCTGGTAAAGTTACTATGTTTATGTTTAATTAACAGTAGTGTACTATGGTGAGAACGTTTATATTTGCAATGTCAACCAATGGAATAAGGACAATATCAATACCAAAAATTATTTACTTTTGCAGCTTGTATTTTACTTCACTACTATCAAATGCGACATGTCAGTACCTAAATCACATGGACATTTATATAGAAAGCAATGTTACTGTTGCATTTTTGTTTCATTCATAGCTGGCACTACTAAAACAAGTTTGACATATTCGTTTGTTGGAAAGATTTATTGTTTATAAAGCAATTCAAAGGAACTCTCCAACAAAAATGAAATAATAGTTAATATAGTTTGCCCTTTTATACACCATTGGCCTATAACTGAATATAAACTCTTTACCTTTTAGAATCAGATTTCTATTATATATCTTCATATTTTCCCTCTTTCCAATTTGAACCGCAGGGTTATCAAAAAAAGTGATAGATGAATTAATAACTTTTTGAATTTTGTAACAGATCGATATATGTTTTGGTTTGTAAAACAATTTCTTGACATGTAAGTTTCAATTTTATAGGCGAGACACCATCATCTACTACATCAGATGTCGATAAATTAAGCAATAATGGTACTAACAAAAACATTTGTGCGCTTTACTGCATGTTGGAAATTCTGAATCACCTATTGCACTGTGGTAAAATAGTTTGATTTAATTATGAAAAAAATGGTGCATTTAAAGAAAAATTTATATATTACTGCTAGACATTAGAGTTATGTTTTAGGTGTTTTTGTTGTTACTGTAGTATGTACATGAGATGTTTCACATGTGAAAAATTGGTGCATTTGAAGAAAAATTTATTTATTACTGCTAGACATTAGAGTTATGTTTGAGGTGTGTTTGTTGTTACATTGGTATGTACATGAGATGTTTCACTTATCACGAGTGTTAAATAGGCTTGGTAAATATTTGATGATTTATGTTCAATTGTAGATGTTCATAAGTTATATATTCAACACAAGACAGCAAACAATTTTTTTAGTTCTCTAAATTTAATTTTCACATGAATCGACATAGTTGTTCAAATTATTTTATTTAATATATACTATGTATATATGGTTTACACACAATATTTGCTATACTACTTTAAACTATGTTTCAATTTGAAGTAACTAATATCATTATTTAATGTAAAAATAGTGATTCGCCGACTATTTTTGCTTGATGATACATGCATGTTTTTTATAGATATACGCCAATCATTGTTTATTATATTGTATTTGCAAATTTTGACTCAGAGTCTCATATAGAGTATCAACTGTTTCATACATGCAAAGAAAATATCTTTTATTCCATACTCTACTTGAGCTGGTTCATTTTGCCTTTAAAGCATTTGAGACTGTATTTTAGAGATTCTCTTGCACAAATTATTGCAATCAGTAGAGGTATTTTGGTTGATAACTGAATGTTACATAAAGGAACCTTTTTTCGTTGAAGTTATATTGTTAGTTGAATTATATTATAAGTAACTTGTTTAACTATTGGTAGTAATGGATTAAATATAAAGGGTTATATTAAATGTCTACATCAATCGGTATGTTTCCTTGTTGGAACTCTTGGTCATGTTCTTAATCAAACTAGTAAGGGTGTTTGCATCATTAAAGGTAAATCTTCACCATTTGGTATGTTTTTTTATTTGCTGCTATACATGCTACAAAGCATCATTAAAGGTAAATCGTTGAAGTTATATTGCTATACTTTCACCAAGTGCTGCTGCTGCTGCAGCACTTGCACCAAGTGCCGCTGCTGCACTTGCAGCAAGTGCAGCTGCTGCAGCACCAAGTGCAGCAGCACTTTCTGACAGCAGCACTTGGTGCTGCTGCTGCTGCAGCACCAAATGCAGCAACACTTGCACCAAGTGCAGCAGCACTTGCACCAAGTGCAGCAGCACTTTCTGACAGCAGCACTTGGTGCACTAGCAGCAGCACTTCCAGTGCAAAATACAATATAAGTTTGAAGTTTGATTTATTGGATCATATTTTTGCTATGTTTTGTTTTATAGGATCGTGTGGAAAGCTCATGAGTTTGGAGATACAACAAAGAATTGGATGTTTATTCTTCACTTTTGCAAAGAAATTGGATGCTTATTCGTCACCTTAGCTATGTTTATTTAGGTTTTATGGTTAATTATTTAAATTGTATAAGCTAATTAATTATGCATTTTATAACTCGATTATGATTTTGTGTGGATTGTTTATTGTTAACTTGGAAACTGAAGTATATTAGTTTGTCGATTGATTGTTATTTGAATGCTATGAATTGTAATTTTTTTGATCAAAATTTTCATTATATCATAATTCTCAATCTAGTTTTCAGATGCGGATTTTTAGATATTTTCGGATATTCGGAAATATCCGTATCCTCTTTTCGGATGCGGATATTTTCGGATATCCGAAAATATCCACGGATGCAGATACAGATGTTAATTTTTGAATATCCACGGATATCGGATGTAGATTTTAATTTTCGGATACGGATGCGGATATAGCCATATCCGCATCCGTTTGCATCCATTGACAGGCCTAAACATACATATCATATACGTTGTGATACACCATGCACTTGTACACTATTGGAAACAAAATTGGTTGCACACTAATTGATTGGATAACTTAAATTGGTTGCATGCAATATTACATGATTCAGCCTTTGAGGAATTTCAGGGTCGAAGTTGTTTAAGGGGAAAAAATGTAACACCCATAAATTTAACGATAATTAATTAAAACTAAATAAATTAATAATTAATAGTATCAAAAAATAGAATTTTTGTAAATGTTGGAACTTAGCTATGAAACTTACACCATTGGGTTTGTGGTGATTTTCTAATCAATTTTCATATATAATGTTTTACAATCGAAGTTAAAACCAAAAAGTTATCAACATTTGAATATTTCGGATCATAAATAATTATATATGTAACTAAGGAAATGAATGTAATTAACTAACGTTAATTTATGTTAACATTTACTTAAAGTCTAAGCATAATTAACGTTAATAAGATCAACCAAAAATTGGAATTAAATGGATGTAAAAGGAATTAAATGAAATAGTATAATTAATTAACATAAAACGACAACTAGTCGATCCATTTACTGCGACTGACCGACCGCTAGCAGTCGATTGGTTAAGGGGTAGCGGTTGATCACTTGTATGCTCGCGGCTATAATATGAACCTAGGCCAAGCGGCCATAATTAAAATAGAATAATTCAATGGCTGGCATTGATTCGAACCCTTATAAATACGGATCTAACCCCTCACTTTTCTTGTCATATTTTTTGAAGCACGGCGAAGCTCTGCCATTTTCTTTTCTCCACAAATTCTTAAATCTAAATAAAATTAATCTATATATGTATGTAGAAGTGGAGAATAATTGAGAATAATAGAGAAGAAGAATAGGAATGAACCAAATTGCTAAAGCCAAAGTAAACTATAAATCCAAATCTAAATTAAATTCGAATCTCTTCTCACACCTAAATTTCAAATACATATGTATGTGCTTGTAGGACATATTCCATTAGAGAGAAAAAGGGAGTCAAATAAAAGTAACAAGGTTTAGATCTGAAGATTTGGAAAGCTTAAAGGTGAGTGGGAAAATATTTATTAGGTTTATATAATATTGGATTTATTTCATTGTAAATCTATTCCTTGTATGCCTTGTTATAATTATTTTGGAGTTGTAGGCGTAGTTATATGTGTAGTGAAATTGAAAACCATACATACTATTATATGAAGTATTAACTTGAATTAAATGTTGTATACTTGAATCGGGAAAGTTAGGTTGTAAGCAGTAGTCCCTTAATTAACAAGATTGTATAGAAATTCCAGATTTGTGGGTCAAATGGAATATGTTAGTAAAATTGAATTTGAAGTTATTATAAAATTTATTATGATTTAAATAGTATTTTAATACATTTGAATGAAGTGTGTTGCAATGTAAATTTCAATAAATTATCCAGTTTTATAAATAAATAAATGTGTAATGTTTGAAATAATAAAGACTATACCTAAAAGAAAGAGATGTATAAAATAGGGATGTTTATTATATTATGTACTGTTTGTTTAAATAAAAACAAATGGATAATTCTTTGTAATTCCAAACGTAACATAAACCCCCTTTTAGATAAGTTATAGAAATTTACAGTTTTAACATTTCCTTTTAGGGAAGAAGTAATTCCAATGCATTAAAATGCAGAAATCCGTAAGTGTAAACTAAAGAATTGTAAGTGGTAATAATAACAACAGTTTAATTATAAAACAAATATATGCAATGAAGACAAGTTAGATTTAAATAATAAGCGATGAAATGTAGGTAAAGTAATAAAATAATTAAGAAAGAAAGTAGCAACCAAAGGAAGATAGTGAGAATTAAAAAGGAACAGTAAAATAGATCTAATAAAATAAAAAAGGGAGTCAGTAGTAAAAGATATTTAAATTATTTAAGTTAAAAGTAAGCAGTAAATGAAATTAAATTGATATTAAAGAAATAAGGAGTCAGATATGTAAAAATAACTAGCTATTAATAGTAAACATTAGAGGCAAAGTAAATAAATAAGTATGAATATATACATAGCCTCAAGTATGCCTTTGGACGAGTGTGAACTATTGAATTTATCCAATAGCTTAGATTAAATAAGAATGATATAGTCAATAAAATGAGTTGGAATGCGAGGTCTGTAGTGTTACACAACATAAGTCTGCCCACCGAAAGGGGCTATCAACAGTTGTGTATATATTATACTGATGTGGGACATCCAAATGTAGGACCCATGAGATTATACATTCGTGTATAGGTAAAGGGAATATACCAGTAGGAAGGTTCATCCTGGTTGAAGTGTCAAAGGACAAGTAGAGTATGCTACAACCTTTTAAGGGGTATGTTTTAAGTAACCAAGTGGACGTTTCATTGATTACGTTAGGCAATCTAAATGGGATAGTGCACAAGGCTCAATGCTATAATAGTGAGATTGGTACCATTTTGAGAGTAGGAGCTGCTTACATAGGTTGAGAATGTCATCTTCCCGAGCAGTCAATAGAAAGATGGGGTTATGGCTAAATGGACTACACCTCCTACTAGTGTAGATCCCGTTAAGGACATGCACTGCCTCACAATTGGTAGCTAGTTTGTTTGTTGTTTGGAGGCAAGGGTAGATAACCCTTTTGTGGAGGTCTTCCAAATGAATAGGATAGTCTGAGGAGCTAAGTCGTTAATAGTCCACGGAGCTAAGTCCATGATTAGTTCGTGGAACAGAATCCTTAATATGAAACGAAAATAATACGGCTATACTAATGTGCCACAGTTATTAGGCACTACGGGGGTTCTTTGGAATGCACAGTGACGAGGACGTGATACTACATTGACGATGGATCCTAACGAGGTGCTGAGTTATGTATACTAGCGGGGAAAGTATCTTGGTCCAAAAGGAGACAGTGGTACTTATGTGTGCGTGTGTATATATATATATATGTGTGTGTGTGTGTGTGTGTGTGTGTGTGTGTTTATTGTGTACTTCGAGCAGATTGGGCTTATCATAAGCGTATGTGGAGTCCAGATGACTATGTATATCAAAAACATAACATGTAATGGATGACAATCGGCATAAACTACTGTTACATATGATGTGTATCATTTGCCAATCACTAGAACGTTGTTATGACACCCTTCTCATTACAACCCACATGATAGCTTTAAGAAACATGTACTGGTATGGGGGCGGGAACAATAGAAGGACATACTTCCTTATTCATGCTCGGCACTAATAAGGACACTAGATATTGGAAGTGTCAACCTTGGTCAGTAGCTATATGTTTTATTATACTTTACTATTCTGCTGTAAGTTTACATGGATAGTGCTCTGATATGCAACTGTTTATTTACAGTATACCAAAACAAACGATTCGTACTTTGGAGGACTTGATTTTTCGATTTAGTGAAAATTCAGCCCTATTAAAGTACTGGTTGTCATAGGCAACGTGGTAAAAAGGGTGAATTTTAGTAAAAATTCCTTCTACTAAATAGCATAAGATCTTATTTTGTGTTAATGTAAATAGTATTTTTTTTATACTTCATCAAATTTAGTATTTATACTAATTATAAATGTCTTAAAAAATATTTATTAACAATTTAATCTAAAATTAATTTATTTTAATTTTATACTTTAAGATATTCATATTATGAACATTCAAACAATAATATACATATATACAAACACACACACACACACACACACACATAAACACACCATCCTAGAGGTTCAAGGGAAAGTTGACCATCGTGTCCTACGGTAAATAAGGTGTCAGGTGTGATGAAATAATGTCAACTTAATGTCACAAAATAAATCATGTAATACCTATACTAATATGAAATAATTTTTCTGGCCATTAGAAATTTTATAAATAATTGTTAAATTATATATATGTTTAAATTTTATAATAATATGAAATAATATTTAAATAACATATATGTATGAATAATTAAATGTAGAATATATCGTTCAATGATGTAGTCCCGCCGAAAGCCTAAACACATTGTATGCTTATTAGTTCCTCTTGGAGCTTTGGGTCTCCTCTACTTCAATTTGTAATGCGGAAATGAAGGCTTCACCAATGGGTATAGGTGGCTAGAGAGACAATAGAAAAGCATGTTTGAAAACGTGTGGAGGCTAGATTATAGGTTTTCCCCCCTTTTCCCACATTTTCCTCTAGCTTTTAAAGACTTGTAAATTCCTCTATCCCTATAGGAAGCTAGCCTAGGGTTTTCCCAAGAAAGGTCAATGACCTCTTTGACTCCTATTTGAATCACCATTCAATTATTTAATATCTTTCACTTAAATCAATTGAACTGTCGTATGACTTTTAGACATCGATTTATCCAATTTTCAGCTTTAAACAAATAATTAAAATAGCCATTAAATATTAATACAACATTTGTATTAATTTATTATTAATTTATAATATTTATTAATTACATTTACCATTGGTAGAACTCGAAAAAAATTAACAATGCGGTTGTGTTGACTCTCTGATTTGAACTCGGTCCTTATTCAATATTTAAACAATTCAAGTACGGAATCCTATACAAACTTTCCTGAAGCATAGTTATAGGCCTGCTGAGCCAAAAGTTGGTACAACACCCCAATCAACTAGAAATAGGATAGATCTATGAATACCAATAAAAATAGTAAATTAACATAGCAAGTTTTATGGTAGTTTGGCAAATTCTATGGCCTACATCTACTTTAATCTTATTAGAATTTGGATTGTCACAAGTATAAGAGCTCTACAATTAGTTTCCTGATCTAAAATAGTGATGTACCACTCTCTACACCAAGGTCTAGATCCACATCATCATGAAGATCGTTCCATTCCTTGGCCCTTTGAGTACTATTCTTTCTTTTCTCTGTTTTTCTCTTTTAAAAAAAAATAAATCATGCTGATACTGATCACTTTTGATCAGTACCAATCTGATTACCGAGTGATGTTTATCCCATATAAATGTTTGGGACTTAATTTTTTTTACTCATTCTACTTTTATTCAGCACTGATTTGTTTCTTCTTGGGGGATCTTGAATCTCCAACTACCGCCGACTAAGTTTCCTGACTCCATATCTAAACCATCGCCAGATCTGCCACCGCTACAACTACCATCGACATCATCTTGGACAATTTCACCATCTTGCCCATAATTTCCACCCTAAAACCTTTAGCAACTGCCTCTTCTTGTTCAGATCTACTTGAAAAAGGTGGTTTCCAAGGTCCATGTTGATGCCTTGGTCATCATGGGGTAACGTTGAGGCTATCATCATCGCCATGTCATGGTTGAAGCCTAGGTCACCATTCCTCTTTCGTCGCTGACCATAGCTTGGCATAAGGCATATCATCAGACCAGTTTTTCTTGGATCAACTTGGGCTGTCTTCTGGGATAACACTAAGTTTCGAGTCCAAATTTCCAATTCATTGGTGATTTCTCCATGACTTAATGCCCTTCATCCCGAGTTCTTCCCTGACAAGTTTTGCATTGATGAGATGTTGTAAACAACTTCTATTGAGCTTTGATTGAATGATGATCGATGACTTGACTCCGGTGAGACAGTTCTGAGGAGCGGTCACTCTAGTTGCTCTTTGGCATTCAAGTGGATTACTCAAATCAATATTTCAAGTTACAACACAGTCTTGTGTCCTTGAAAGTAAGGTTCAATGTCGCTCAGGACAACGGTTCCATTATCTTTAACTCCATGATAATGGGTAAGATCCGACACACAGTTCCATCATGCGACCGAAATCGTTTTCCATCACAACCGGACTGTCTATATAGTATTTCATACACTATGCTCTGGACACAAGATGAACACTACATAGGTTGACACTTCACATTGCCCCATTTGATATTCAGATCCCAACAAGTCAACACAAGTCGACATTCGTTGGATTCTACACATCAATTACATGGGTTCCAATTAAAACAAATATTCAAAGCAAAACATGTCTGACTATGTTCACTATCAAGCTTTCAGTTCAGAATGACTTGGCAATCTTCTCACTTTAAAGTAAGTTTTGACCCTTCTACTCATCCCAAGGCAGATTCTTCTATTGCTCAAGCCTCCATGTCTACTTCTTCTGGAGTAGGATCTTCTATTACAGCTGTACTTCAGGGCCGAATCATTCTTACAGCACCTATTGCAAATCAACCTCCTCCATTGAGCATGTAGTTTGACCTGAGAGTATTAGACAACTCTCTTAACCTAATACCATCTCACTAACTGTAGAATCACTCCATTCTATCAATATTAAGCATGTGATCCAGAGTATGATTTCTCATCAACGAGCACACAATTTTCCCTAAGGGTACACCGCATGCAACAAGTGCATGTGTTTAGGTAGAGTTGTCCCACTTTTCAATAAACTCATCAGATTCTTTCTATAGGAGATCAGGTTGGCTCTAACATAGGTGCATCCCAATGGTTATGCTCTAATCAACTCCTTGTACATCTTGTTCATGATGCAGTTGAATCATCCTTCTAGTTTTGGAGAGCTGACACATCTTTTGAGCTTCAAAAAAGAGAAAACTTGCCTTCTATGCTAATCTTTGAGACCTAATCACTGCAAGGTCATAGTAGTGCTTCACAAAGAGTATGCTTACTTCAAAAGATAATGCTTTTTTGTCTGTTGTATGCTTGGAATCAACCGCCTTTGGTTATCCAGACGTAAGTTTCCATCTCTAATTTCCTTTATATACTTAGGACATTTTTCATCCAAGGGCCTAACCACTTTTCCATATTCTTTTATAGATCTTCCACATTGAGATTCCAACGACACACATACCAATGCTCAAGAGACTTTAAAGGGTGTCGACTCTTAATTCTGCCCCAATACTTTCCTTCTTACTAAAGAAAGGCTCCGTCAGTATGGCCTTCTTCATCCTGACAGATGTGTCATTCCCCTTTTGCTTCCTTCCAATAAGTCTCGGTCCATTGTAGGGTCCTCTACCTCACATATGACTTTGACAATGATAATCAAGGGGAGGTTAAAGACTAGGGTGGTGAGGTGAGTATCGCCGAGGGAGAGGAAAGTGTAGTGGAGGAAAAATGTAGTCAATGCAATAGAAGAGGGAAGAGAAGAGGGAAGAGAAGAGGAAAGTGGATAAAAGAGATGAAGGAAAAGAAGGAGAAGGAGAAGAAAAAGGAGAGGAAGGAGAAAGAGAGGGCAAGGAAGATGATGAGCACAACGAAGAAGGTGAAGACTTCAATTTAGGGGATAATGAATCATATAGGGAAATATCTTCCGAAGGCGATACAGCCCTTATAGCACGTCGTCCAAAGCGATTCGTAATCAAGTCTTTGCAGCAAGTGCCTAGTCCGTGCCTTGCACCAATCATAGAAGAAAATCCCCTCATAGGCTCCTCAGAAAATATCTTTAGCTCTCCGAGCGATCTGGACATCCTAATTGAGAGCATTTTTAACAAGAGTCCAAGAGAGTTCAGCTTTCCATCTATGATCTCGTAGTTGAGGGAAATAAAATCCCATCTCTACAAATCACTAAACACGGTCCGTAGAATACATAGAGCATTATCGATACCTTGCTAACTTTTAGGAACATGAACACCAACATTCAATAGTCCTTAATTCAATACATTGGTACTGATATCCTCCCTTTCTTCAGTTTCGGTATAATGGCAAATGATCGAATGGATTATCTCCGCTCAAGCATTAGTTTGCGTCATTCATCCACCTGGGTCTCTACTCACATCATCCCATATCACGCTGAGAAACAGAAGAGAAGAGAAGAACAAGATCGGATTAATAATATTAGGAGGAGGAAGATAGAAGGAGACACCATGTAGAGGATAAAGAACATTACGATATGCCAAAGAGACCACGCGATTCTCACAATCGTCTAGGACCTATCTCTGACTCTCCTCAGTTGTGTACTCAACCCCAAACTCTTATACAATAACTCCTAGCAACTCTGCCTCTAGTCACCACTGTATCAGTCTCCCATAAATATAAAGAAGTCTCTGATAGAGTTAGGCGTATGCCCTAGGGGCAATTATGTAATTTGTTACATATATCTAACTCATTGCACAATCTTGTTCATAATAAAGGTGTTTCTTTCTATTATATACTTGATATAATGTGGTTATCTTAATTAAATAATTTAATTAAAAGTATATTTAAAAGAAAATCCATAAATGGCATTATTTGTGATAGTAGTTACAAAGTGTTGTAACCGTGACTAATTTATCACAATAAAACAAATATACCATTTTAAATGTTCCTAGTCAAGATGCATCGAGACTGGATATCGGTATATCCGTTGAGACTAGAGTATCTAACGCTCTTTAAATGTTGGGCAGTGTATTACTCATGACTGCTAGAAGCACCTGGAGGTTACGTATTGATAGTTATTGGATAACTATGGAACGACTCACTCGATAGTTTTCTGTTGGTTAATATAACTAAGGTCAAATGGAAAATATCGATGTGACTGATTTACATAGTTCTCTCGACTTGAGAATACCGTGGATCTTCAATATGAAAGCACTGCTTCGATTATATCAAATCATGGCATGGGTTCCATCGAGTGACTATAGTTGGGTCGAGTGGAAGTATTGGAAGTAAAGCACTGTTTAAGAGAGGATTCATCTCCTCAGTTATATGGGGTTAGTATCATGGTCAACTCAAAGTCAAAGTCTTTGGCCAGAGCATTTTGGTTAATAATAATTGTTATTATTGAACTAAGGACTTTGTGTTTGGACTATAAAGTTGAATGTGGATGATATTGGAATTTTGACCATTACGAAATTCCATAAATCCAAAGTGATATAGTTTTGACGAAGAGAATTGGTGTAAATAATTGTCACTATTAGGTACCGCTTATAATAAGTAAATTGGATTTTACCAAAAGATGTGTAAGCGATGAATTCAGCCAAAATGTCACACCACCTGCTAAGTGACGTGTGAACGTTAATATTTGAATTGTTCAATGTTAATCGCTGACTGAATTTACCCTTTGAGTGGCACAACCGTAATGATGAATTCTCCAAAAAACCACATGATTTAATTAATTTATAAAAAGTTGTATTAGTATTTGAGAAATATTAATTATTATTTATTTTATTTGATGTTTGGGAGATATTTGTAACTATTTTAATGCATTTATAAAAGTTATATTTGCGCACATTGATATATGATATCATTGTAATTAAATAAAGAATGATTACATGCGTTAATTTATGGAATCCTATGTCATTTGATGGCATGTAATTTTCAGCCATACCATGTAAAGAAATAAGAGTGAAAAGAGAAAGTTAATCAAGAGAATAAATCAGAGAAGTTTTAATTAAAGAATGTGAAAGGTTTCCTTCTTTCAAATAAAACACATTCTCTAATTCATTTTGTACGTACAATTCAAATTATTCTCATTCATTCTTTCTCTTTCTCTCCTCCTAACTTTTCATGGCAGAAAAAAAGGAATTCCTAAATCTTTCATATCTAAATAAAAAGATCAAATAAAACAAAACAAAAGTGGTTCATCCATCTCTTGCAAGGATAGGATGTGGATCTTGAAGATCTGAGGAGATCATTCAAGGTGTGATTTCTAGGCAACATACTAAGGTGATTCAATCGGATCTAGAAGCATTCTTCATTCAAGGTGCGTTTTAAGGATTGGATAGGAAGGTATGTCATTTTCTATATATAGATAGTGATTTTGAAATGTTTGAGGGAAATTTAGTTTGACTTTCATAATTTGAAAGATGTATTGCTATCTTGCTTAATTAAAAAAATTATTTATGAAGATTTAATTATTTGTTGAGTGATATGATTGAGTTTTCATTTGATAGATCAAAAGTAAATTTGTTTATGTTTTAAAACAACATTTAAGTGCAGATCTGTGTTTTTTAAACATTCTAATTAAATTGTAATTCTTCAGATCTAAATATTTACATGTTCGAATTGATTAGCTGCTTTTCTTTACTTTGTTAAATTGAAACTAAATCTATATATTTTAAAATACAATGTTTTACTTTAGTTCTATGTTTTAACATTTAATTTAAACTCCATTTCTTTAAATCTGGAAATTTACATTTTCATGTTGATTGATTGAATTATATTTAAAGTTAAAAATGAAATTTATATGGAATCAATAAAATGTTTCATGTGTAGATCTATGTTTTAGTCTGTAACGACCACGACTTTCTCTCCACAGAAAGTCGCATCGTTAATAAGAAAGAAAGGGGTGAGAAAAAAAGAAAAGAAGAGAAGAAAGAAAGAAACAACAACAACGATCTCACAGCGGAACGAATAAATTATATTAATAACATAAACTATTACATAGTATACAACACTTATCAGAGTTTACACAACTATACAACATATGCTAGACAGTTATAAACATCTGTCTAGATATTACAACTCAAATACAATACAAGACTCTAACACAGATATCAACACAGCGGAATACTATATCTACGAACGCCGAAGCCTCCTGCTCCATTGCTCCTCCAGAATATTCGTCAAAGCTAAACCTGAATCCCTTGGCTACTCGTAAAAATTTGAGTACCCAAGAGTTTATAAAACAGAAATAAACACTTGGGTCAGACATGGGTCTGGTGTGAGTAACAGGTTAAACTTGTTTAACTTCAAAACCTTTTGAAAGAAAAGGTATCACGTAAGACTTCCCACAAATAAACATGGGTAAGTTTTTACCTTACGCTAACCAAAACATTTGATAGGAAATTCGATTGTATTATAATAGGGTCTAGGGTTTTCAAGTAAAATACAGAAATAGCTGAAATGCTTACATCTCACATTCCAACATAGTTGGGCACAACTAATACGTACGGCACTTATTGGAGTTTGGATTCCATACAATGGCAGGGCTACTGGGGTACCGCCCGTCACAGTACGTGGCCTAGATCACCGTACCGAGGAGTACGCCCGCTCCCCTGCAACACAAAGCCGGAACCATCCCTTACTGGATAATCCCGAACAAGATAATCCCGTAGTTGGCGCGACCAACCACACACTAAGCCGAATAAAAAGAAAAGGGACCTCTAGACAGGGATCTATCTTGCTCTCAGTGGGTGCTACCCACGAAACCTTGCTGCACCTCCCCTGTTTTAGCCATTCCCGGTTGATGAGGCTTGAGGTTACGATTACCTTTAATCAGAACATATCACTTAGAATGCTCATCGTCCGCCTGACGATGTGCTGAAAGCATTCAATCCATACAAGTTCGTTCCGGGTTCGAACGAAACCGAAGGCATTATCTCGTTACACTCGTTTTGGAATCACCCTCAGAGTTAACGACAATAACCCTTGCACTCTGAATCTTCATCTTCACTTGAGATTCACGACCTATCGTTAATTTGGATCGATGTGGTATTCGGGTCTCCAGACCTGGAATTCCGGTATACGGAAACCCGATCCCGGTCTCATCGAAATCCAAAACGTATCTTTTAAGGGCCAAGTTGTTTTAAGGTTAAAACAATTCAATTCTTATCTATATACACAAAGATAGATAATTCAATAGATAATCTACATTATCATTCCAACAGATAATTCACATTATCATTATAATTCAACCAAACATCCATATCATATATCAATCATATCTCATCAGAGATATCAAACAATGAAATACATTCAATCTCATTCATCCATCCTTAAGCAATGATTTATATCATCTAATTAATTTAAAGTGAATTAAACTAATTACTTTATTCTATAAATCCTGCTTACTTAATTATTAATTAAACCAATTAATTAATCATTACTCTAAATATCCATCTTAATTAATCATTCCTGATTAATTATACTTTAATTACTTTAAGTAATTAATCCCTAATTAATTTCACAAATTAATTATCTTAAACCATTTCAGTAATTAATCTTAAATTACTTCATTTATTAATTAACCATACTTAATTACATTCATTCTTAATTAATTACAATTAATTAATTACTTTAATCACTTATTACTTATTAATTAATCTTAATTAATCAATTCTTAATTACATCATTAATTATATTAATTAATGATCCTTAATTATTCTTAATTAATTATCTTATTTAAATTAATAATTAATTAGTCACATTTATTAATCACCTTTGATTAATCTCATTTAGTAATTAACTTCCCTTAATTACTCCACTTCATAAATTAATTACTCCTTAATTAATTATCCTTTAATTAATCCCTTGATTAATTATTCAAAAGTAATTAACTCAAATTACTTTTATTATTAAATCATCTTTAGTTAATTACATCCAGTAATTACCTTTAATTACTTTCCTAAGTGATTATACTTTCACTAATTACATTTAAGTAATTATCAAATTTCCAAATCATTATCTTAAATTAATTTAACTAATTAATTTAAACTTATCAAATTTATTTAATTAATTACCTTAAGTAATTAATTACCTTAATTACTTCCATTAAGTAATTATACTTAACCCAATTTCATATTAACTAATTAATCTAATTGATTATCAAATTTAATCATGTTAATTAATTAATTACTTAATTATCTAATAATCCCTAATTAATGATCTTTCATTAATTATTAACAATTCTTTAACTACTTCCTAAGTAATTAAACTTTAATCAACTATTTATAAATTACAACTTAATAAATTCTTAATTACCAATTAATTTAACTCTATTACTTAATTAATTGCTAAATAAACCTTTAATCACTTGATAAATAAATTTCTAATCATTTATTAAAACACAATCTTTGAAGGAAACCTGTTAAGGTTCGGAGTTTATCTTTGAAGTTGGATGAGTAGATTTGGATCTGCCGGTTAGACAGAAGCGAGTGATGGTATCTTGATACCTCAGGTAATAGTAGCTGTGTGATGAGATGCAGTGACTATGGATGTTCCCGAAGATGTTTTCTTTGGAATGAGTATAAGGAAGTGTGTCTGTTTCGGTGTTGTGGCTGAGTTCACCATGGTGTTTCTGTTCTGTTTAAGGTCCGAGTTTCTTGAAGAGCTTTGGTTAGGAAATCTTTGGCATCTGTGGCAGCAGTGCAGCTCGGAGTATTCTGTGCATTGGAAGGAAGTTTTCTGGCTGAGTAGTTTTTCTGAAGTTGAAGTTCAAAAGCAGCAGAATGGATCCATTTCTTCGATGGATTGGATAGTTAAGTATGAGCTGTTCTGATTTGTTAAGAGAGAACAGTTTTCTTTGGAAATAGGTTGGGTTGATCGCAAAAGTGACTTGCGATAGTTGAGTGTTCTCTTGAGTTATCTGAGATTTTCTGGGATGTGTTGTCCAGTCTTTGCTCGTGTTCTTCATCAACATTTTCATTCTACTCCAGATCAGAGTGGTGCAGTGGAAGCAGTTTGGCGAGTGCTCCTGTTTGTCTTTTCCAGATAGGAGAAGTTAGTTCAGTCTTCTGATGTTTGTAAGTAGAGTTGGTGTTCTTGGTCTTGGTTGATCTGATCAGGAAGGATCCGTAGACAGCCCAGGATTGTCAGAAGAGTTCTGTGAATAAGAAACAGAGGAATTTGGAATTCGAAGTTGGAGACTTTGTTGTTGTTGAAGTTTTCTCCGGAAAAAGGGAGCAAGAATATTGGGTAAGACCAGGAAGTTAGCTCCGAGGTATATTGGATTCTTCTGAGTTTTTGTAAGGAATAAGTGTTTGGTTTTTAGGATTGAATTGCCAGTTTGGAAGACTGGGATTCAATGTATTTCACGTATCACTGAGGGAATACGTGTATGATATATCTCTAGTTTTGGAACCAGCAGTTCTGAAGGATCTGGTAGTTGAGTTGATCTTGTCTGTGGTCGTTACATAGTCTTTCATAACAAAGTGTAATTTTAGTTTTGAATTTTAACACATATATGTATGTTTGATTGAATGTATTGGTTGCACTTTTTATTGCATTAAATATTTACATATGAATAAAAGGAATTTTAACAACAAATCAAAGTTTTAAATTGACTGTAATAACTATCTAATTTATATTATTAGAAAGCTTTGATCGAATTTCATATATATATATTTGGATCTACTTGTATGTGTTCGTATAAAATTTATTTTTCTTCACACATGTTGTCATAGTATGAAATCATTTCTCTTTTTAATTAATACAATAATCTCCGCATATAATTCATTGTTTACCTTCTGTATTCTTTCATTATGGTACCTATTGATTGTCATTAGTATGTTGCATTAATTAAGTTTACTAAATGGGAAACTATATCAATCACTCATGTCATCCCTTACTTATTTCCATTTCAATTCCTATGCAATAACCATTCAAACTGTTCTTGTTTATTTTATGTATACATATCAAGTACCACTAACTATGCACACTCCATATATGTTGCGCTTTCACAATATTTACTGTGAATATATTTACAATTCATGTCATATTTAGATTAGTCATTAATGTTATTTTATTAATCAATTATTTAATTTAATTAAGAGAAGGAAATGAAAAGTTTCCTTCTCTAACTAAATTTATGATCCCTCATTAATTGAATATTTTAAGTAAAAGGAAATGAAAAGTTTCCTTCTCCAAATAAATTTATGCCCCCTCGTTAATTGAATGACTAAGGGAAAGGAAATGATATATTTCCTTCTCTGGATAAATTTGAAAAGTAAATGTTACATACAAATTTGTATATAAGAGTATGTTTGATATACTTTAACTTACATACACATTAAATTAAAGTGAACTTTATTTATGAAGTTAAAATAAAATATTGATTTTATTTAAAAGAAACTTAGAAAAGTTCTAAGTATATTTAGACTTCATAGGCCCACTAAAGATCCAAAATGGTAAAAAAAATTGAAATTCACCCATTTCTTCCGCTGCGGGCTGGCCCAATTCTTTCAATGGTATCGGAGCCCAATAGCCTATGCGGCATAAATTATTCAAGCTAGGGCTAACTAATTATGCTTGTGCACTTAGTATGGTGTCTAGAAAGGTGATGTATAGGATTGGAATTGGGTAATCAAGTACCCTGTCGTACCTGGTTACTTGCCTGGCCAAAAAGGTGATGTGAGCCCAAAGGTTGCCCCTAATAGAAAAAGCCCAATTTGAATTGGGCCTTGGGCTAATTTTCAAAATAGTTTTCAAAATTAAGACATGATTTTAAATTTAAAAGTTAAATTTAAAATAAAAACATGTTTATTATAAAAGGTTATAATATAACATAAATTTTCAAAATGTTTGAAAATGTAATGAAATAGTTCAAAATATTTGAAACCATGTAAATATTAATTTCGATATTTAAAATTATTAATAAGATTATAATATAAATTAATTAAATGAGTTAATTAATTAATACTTATACGCATGTATTATATATGTTGATATATGTTATGTTATTTTAAAGTGTTTAAGATAACATAAGCATACATGTATGTATATAAGATAAAATTTTAAAACTAATATAATATAATTAAAATTGTTTAATTTATAAATTAATTAAAGGCTAATTAATTAAATAATAATACACATATATAAGATATATGTGTTACACTATAAAGGTTATAGTAGATATCTCCAATATAAAAGTTGTATTGGAATACTAATATAAAATTAATTAAAGAGTTAATTAATTAAAATTAATTAAATAAGATTTAATTAATGAAATATTATACATAAGACTATCATATAAGTAATATGAATATATAAAAGTTATTTAACAACAAAACTTATATGATATGAATGTATAAACTAAAAGTGGAACATTAAAGAAACCCAAATAGACTTAAGGAATAAATACATACGTAAATGTACGTATATTGTGATTTCTGATGGGTTTAACACTTGAACCACAAGGGTATTTCATAAGAAATACATTATTCCATAAGTCGATATCACTCAATATAATATATTGAAGATTATGAATCTTCAATATAATGTTATCCTCTACCATATATATATTAATAAATTACTTGCATACTCCTTATTTATTGAGCAAACTCTAGCTGGGGATGTTATGTGTAGTATTATTAATATATTGAACAGATGCAGTAAGATAACTATATGTATTTGTTGAGCAAACTCAAGCTATATATACTATACTTAGGCCATCACGATATAGTAGGTACAAGTGAATAATATCTTTCGATTTGTTGAGCAAACTCAAGGTCGAAATGGGATTAGGACAAGGAAAAATGGGTTAGAAGTTGTATGTGATACAATCGATAAGGAGTTATCCATCGTTTGTGGGGCTATGATTTGTTGAGCAAACTTAAGGTCAGAATACCAAGACAGACGAGTCCTAACACCCACTAGTGAACTCGAAAGACTTCTGTGTTTCATCTTAGGGTTTGGAGAAACATAAAAGACTGGTGGGAGCCTTATTAGAAAAATGAAATGGTAACATTTAACCTTTCTAATAATGTAAGAACATATGCTAAACAATGCTATAATTATCTACAAAGATAAATTTGTGCATTTAATATGATTGATAAAATGTTTATCAGTTAACATATACAAACGAACTGAATTGAAAGTTGACAAATGAAAATATAATACCTATTATCCCACCTTTTGGTCAAGGCTGGAATATCAACAAAATAACTGGAAAATGACGGATATCAGGATTGGAAATCGATTGGAAACAAGGCTTTGATCGATATCGTCAAAATTTGGCCGAGCACCGATCAAGGCGGGATCGATTGGTAATGATGAACAAGGCTAGGAGAGGCTATGTTTCAAATTTCAGGTCAATCGGAGTTCGTATGCTCGAAATATAGGTGAATCAATATTGGAAGGGGCTGGTTCGTATCGATGGCTGTGGACTTGGATTGAATAGATAGGCGCATGATGATTTGTTCGACTCGATGATTTCGTATCGATCGGGATGGAGCGTAGGAGCATACTTTGAATCGATACTATTCGTATCGATCAAAATTGGACACTTCGAATCGATATTGTTCGTATCGATCAGCATATACTTCGAGTCGATACGAACAGAGGCATAGTCGATGGATACGAACAGAAGAGCGACCGAAGGATACGAAGAAGACTGGGAATGTTAGCAAATGGATGCGAATAAATGATTACGAAGCCTGGATGCGAACTAGAAATGTGCATGGTTTAAAGGAGGAAGCGTTCAACACGGCGTAGAAAATGGATCGAACCTTGAAGATAGGGCCACGTCATCGCCAAGCGCGTGCATGGTATCGATGCGATCAAGTATCGATGCGAAATGGATTGATTCGAACGAAATGTCACACGAGCTCTACATTTCGTATCGATCATATCTGAAGATCTACAGGTCCAAATGCCACGAAATTTTCACAGGAGCTTACGTACAACCTAAGGAAGGTCCACGCCAGGTTTCGACTCGATTGGATCAAACCTTGATCGATACAAAATTCGTTTGTATCGATCACAGATCGGGCCGAAACTTTGTGGGATCGATCGCGTGGGCCCACACGTGCCAGAAGAAGTCTCCCAAGATCTGAGCGAAATATCAGCCTCCTACGCCTATAAATAGCACCCCAGAGCCTACAGAAAAGGGATCTCTTGGCTTCTCAACGTCCAGACTCTGTTCGATTCAACTTTGTACTCCATAGCTGCTGTTATACTCGAATTTTATCATTATAATCTGCTGTAATCAGTTGTAACCAGCAAGGAAAATCAATAAAAGATTAACTTTTGGAGTGGACGTAGGCCGGAGATAGCCGAACCACTATAAATCTTGTGTCCCTGTCTATCTCTTTCCGTTTTAAGTTTATTATTCTTCACTTTTTATCCTCTACATTACTTAGATCTGAGATCTGTGATTATATATTGCTGATTTGTGTTCATACACTGGTGCTTTCACGACATTTGGGGTTTGTGACCAATTTTGGCACAAACACTTTGGTGCTTTCACTAAGAACAACTAGCGCCTTCTATACCAAATTTGGAGTTCAGATCTGAAGGCTTGAGGGTTCGGATCTAAAGAGCTATGACAAGGCAATCGAGTAGAAGACAAAGAATAGAGAGAAGTCAGCATGAAGGAAGCTAGGAGGCCTCATCAGGGGCTAATCAGACTTCAGCTTTCATCACCAGAGACGAGATGGAGGTAATGATGGGAGCTATGCTTGAAGAGTTTCTGAAAAGGCAGGAGGAGATGATGTAGAACCTCCTCAGGCAATTTGGCCAAGCAGGAACAGCTGGAGCTTCAGGAGTTTAGATCCACGGAGCTGGAGCAGAAGGACCAAACAGGCAATCGAATGGAGCAGCTCAACAAGGCACAACCCCCAACCAGCACACAACTGCTAATCTGGACGGATCCAGGCTCGGGGGCACACCACCCGGCAACGCTGGACCAGTTCATGGAGGAATTCCAGTTGACCCTACACAACAAGATGCTGGCAGGAATGCAAGAGCAGGTGATGAGGAATACGTACCGGAATTCCCTCAGGGACTCGGGGGGCAGCCCTTGACGGACAACGCTGGATTGGCGGAGATTATCAGGCGAACTATGCATGGAGGATTGACAAACAGAGATCTGGAAGGAGTAAACAGGAGTCCGTTTACTTGTGAAATCAGAATGGCTCGGAACCCACCAGAGTTCAAGCTACCCACGCTAGAGGTGTACAATGGCAAGGCTGATCCGACTGATCACTTGATGAGATATACAAGACATATGGAAGTGCTGGGGGCATCGAAGGAAGTAATGGCCAGATGTTTCCCTTTATACTTAACGGATATAGCTGCGATGTGGTTCAGACAGCTGGAAGAAGGATCTATCAGGGCATGGACAGAATTGGTGGAGAGATTTCTGAAGCAATTTCGGGTTCATATCAAATGGCCGAAGAACGTGATGACGCTAACGTCAGTAAAGCAAAGGACAGATGAATCGCTCAGAGCTTTCTTAACTCGATTCAATGCAGCGGTTGCTTCGGTGGATCGACCGGATCCATTGATAGTTTTAATGGCAGCGGTATCAGGAGTCAGAGAGGATTCAGATTTCAAAGTGTCTCTGATACGGGACCCACCAATGGATCTCGGAGAATTCTTTCACGAAGCTGAGAGATTCCTTCGGCAGGAAGATGCATGTTCGGATATGAAGTTAAAGGAGGTGAACACAGCTGAGGATGGTGGGCCGTCCAATGGAGGCTCGGATAAAGATAAAGCAAAAATGAAGCTGGATGACGAATTAGGAAAAGCTAGGAAGCGGTGGAGGGAACCAAAGTTTTCCACTTACACAGGATTAAACGAAACATTGGAATGAATATTCATGGAAACTCGGAATCGCCTTCCCTATCGAAGGCCGGCTAGGAGAGAGCCCTCAGAACGTGAAAGTGCATCAGGAAGGCACTGTCTTTTTCACGATTTAGACGGACATGATACCAACAGTTGCAGGCATCTGAAGGACATAATTGATGAGCATGTAAGGAGTGGGCAGTTGCAACAATTTCTCGGGGCTCGGAATGCGGTAGTGGAACAGGGGCGACCACTATCTACCTCAAATAACGAGGGCGCGGCGCCCAGGAATGATGGTCGATTGGTTATAAATTGACAGGGATGATATGAAATAAGTAGCGAACTATTAACAAACGGCCAAATCATCTACTCATGTACGGGTACGGAAATGGCCCCTAGGCATGCTCTGAATGATGATAAACCGCGACGCTAGCGAAATCTGCTTTTTTCTTTTGGTTTGGACATTTGCTTTTTCTGGTTCGGTTTTGGAGTTTGGTTTGAACTCCTGGTTTTGTTTGTTTTCTGGTTTGGACTTTCATTTGGATGATTGTTTTCATCTGGTTTTTGATAAATGGTCGCCGGGTATGGATTATGCCTGGCAAGGGGTAGGTCTCTTCGTCCGAACGAGGCTAATTGGCTTATTCAGGTCGTCGAGTATGGACTATGCTCGGCAAGGGTCCGGAGCGACCATGATTCGGCTTAGGACTTAATCCATGGCAATTATTTAACGCCCAGGGACACTGGGCCACGGTCATCAAGTGTGGATTGCGCTTGGCAAGAACCCGGAGAGGTTACGGATTTGAATATCGACCCGGAGAGGTCCTGGATTCGGTTATTGGTTATTGGAAAAGGATGGATTAGGATTCGGATATCGAGTATGGATGGATATGGAATTGGCTAAAGCTTTGGCTACTGGATTTGGAATCAAACATCGACTCGAAGCAGTCAAGAGCGATGCACTTGGATGATAAGGCTATGGACTTTCGATATCGGATTCTGAACTATTCAAAACACCCCTTCTTATCACAAGGCATGTTTTGAGGGGCAAATGTTATCCCACCTTTTGGTCAAGGCTGGAATATCAACAAAATAACTGGAAAATGACGGATATCAGGATTGGAAATCGATTGGAAACAAGGCTTTGATCGATATCGTCAAAATTTGGCCGAGCACCGATCAAGTCGGGATCGATTGGGAATGATGAACAAGGCTAGGAGAGGCTACGTTTCAAATTTCAAGTCAATCGGAGTTCGTATGCTCGTAATATAGGTGAATCAATTTTGAAAGGGGTTGGTTCGTATCGATGGCTGTGGACATGGATTGAATAGATAGGCGCATGATGATTTGTTCGACTCGATGATTTCGTATCGATCGGGATGGAGCGTAGGAGCATACTTCGAATCGATACTGTTTGTATCGATCAAAATTGGACACTTCGAATCGATATTGTTCGTATTGATCAGCATATACTTCGAGTCGATACGAACAGAGGCATAGTCGATGGATACGAACAGAAGAGCGACCGAAGGATACGAAGAAGACTGGGAACGTTAGTAGATGGATGCGAATAAATGATTACGAAGCCTGGATGCGAACTAGAAATGTGCATGGTTTAAAGGAGGAAGCGTTCAACACGGCGTAGAAAATGGATCGAACCTTGAAGATAGGGCCACGTCATCGCCAAGCGCGTGCATGGTATCGATGCGATCAAGTATCGATGCGAAATGGAACGATTCGAACGGAATGTCACACGAGCTTTACATTTCGTATCGATCATATCTGAAGATCTACAGGTCCAAATGCCACGAAATTTTCACAGGAGCTTACGTACAACCTAAGGAACGTCCACGCCAGGTTTCGACTCGATTGGATCAAACCTTGATCAATATGAAATTCGTTCGTATCAATCACAGATCGGGCCGAAACTTTGTGGGATCGATCGCATGGGCCCACTCACATGCCAGAAGAAGTCTTCCGAGATCTGAGCGAAATATCAGCCTCCTACGCCTATAAATAGCACCCTAGAGCCTATAGAAAAGGGATCTTTTGGCTTCTCAACGTCCAGACTCTGCCCGATTCAACTTTGTACTCCATAGCTGCTGTTATACTCGAATTTTATCATTATAATCTGCTGTAATAAGTTGTAACCAGCAAGGAAAGTCAATAAAAGATTAACTTTTGGAGTGGACGTAGGCCGGAGATAGCCGAACCACTATAAATCTTGTGTCCCTGTCTATCTCTTTCCGTTTTAAGTTTATTATTCTTCACTTTTTATCCTCTACATTACTTAGATCTGAGATCTGTGATTATATATTGCTGATTTGTGTTCATACACTGGTGCTTTCACGACATTTGGGGTTTGTGACCAATTTTGGCGCAAACAATACCCACTACCAAATTCCAATTGCATGTTAACAATTCAACACCCACGCAAGTGCCTGATTTTACAACTACTGAATACATTCGTGGTTTGGCACTTATGCATTTATTTGGTCAAGACCATGTATTGCATTCTATGAGTTTTGTACTCTAAAAGCAATACAAGACTATAGATATTTGATCCATATACAATTGTATATAAATGTTATATGGTGAATGGTCAAAGTTTGTAATGTACAATATTTCGATGAAATTAGTTCATCCGAAAAGCCGAATAAACCTTAGTGCGAGATCGAGTATTCATTCTAATTGATTACAAAAGAAATCATATTGTGTTAATGTAACACAAGACCAAAAAATACAAGATAGATATAAGAACTCGATCGCTGAAATGTCATTTTGATCGGTTTACGTAAAGTGCAACATATTTGATGTCCTTAAATGTTAAGGATAATCTAATGTGCTTTTGTAAAGAGTTTGTTATGATATTGTAGTAAGATTTTCTTTTGAATAATTTAACCATTTGAAAGGAAAACGAATGTATAAGAATAGATGTAATTTAAGGTATAGTTGGAATGAAGAGAATGAATACTCACTTCTGCTTCCTAGAGAAACATTGGAAATATGAATTATAATAAATAATTGATAATTAATATTGGAATAAGAAATTTGATTTCTATTCTTTTACGTATTTTCATATAGAAAATTATTTTCTATGAGATTTATTTCTTTGAGCTCAAGATATTTGATCAACGAACTCTCTATTGTAAATAGTTGCAGTGTATGAAATAAAGAAATTGTATTAAGTGAATGACGGATCTCCAAATTTAATACGCTATTATAGTAATGGCGGAAATAGTGGGAGCATACCATATATCACTTATTAATTGCATCATAGTACGAAAATTGTTTTCGTAAAACTTACCATACATTATTTATGAAATAATGATTATTTTTCGGTATCGACTGAAAAAAATAGACATAGCTATATTTCAATATGAATATTATGAATACTCCTTGTGAAATAAAACTATAATATGGTAATTTTTTATAACAAAAGTAATGCATTGGAAATACAAAAGTATCTAATATTATTTATGGTTGTTTTGGAATTAGAGACTAAGCCGTAGTTTTGAAAAATAATTTTATTGTATGATTTTGAATCATATGATACTTGTTAATTATATCTCAAACAATAAAGGGCTATGCACCCATTTAGTGGGAGTATCATAAGAGTTAATGAACTCTTTGGATTAATACATATAGATGTATGCAATCGTAATTCTATAAATACTAAAACTGTTCCATGTACTTCGTCATATTCACCGATGAGTTATCGTCAACATGACATGTGTATTTGATATGCATGTAGCATGTCTATGGTAAACTTATAGGATATAAAACAGAAGTAAATGAAATAACATGTGATAGAAATGATTTGATTTGATTGAATGAGCGAGTATATTGGAAAATGTTCCGAACGTACCTAAAGTGAATAAAGATTCAATCTCAAAATTACTCCTCCATGTGATACATAATGATACATCGATATGGAGTAATCGTAATTTGTTGGACAATGTACAATTAATTGCGAGCGAAGTAGAGTTAATTTCTTTCTATAAGGTAATGTACTTAAGGTAGTGCACAATGTTAATATTATTTTATCTGAATAACAGTTTACAAAATTTTATAAGATAAGGGTTTATAAGAAACTCCAACATATCCTAGGCCAAGGAGTTGGCAGGTTGTGCGAGTCGAAAGATTGCACGTAATAATTGTTAATGAGGGATCTTGTATGAATCTTCCCTAAAGAATTTTGAAAAGACTGCCATTGGATGACCTATTTATGTTTCGAGCATAATTTTTGTAAACTAAAACCAAATCAGTTTTATGAATAAGGAATTCATAAAACGTTTATGAATACCTATTCTATTTGCACTGAGAAACATTTCAAGAAACACCAACTTCATTGTGAAGGAATTTCCTTGAGAAATTGTTGGTAATAAAAAGGATTTGGATACGAACCAAAGATAGAATTGATTAGATGAGATGAAATAAAATTGACTAACCTAAACGAACTCATTTCATTAGAATGTCTAATAAGTATTCTCGCTCATTGAAGAGAAACTATGAGTTTCTTGTCAATGTCGAAAATATGTAATCCTCGATTGTTTAATTAAACCACTAAGATTGTTGACTCTATCATATGGTATGATGCGCAAATCTGAAAGAATTCCAAGTACGCTATCAAAATATGATTTTGGTAGTCGTAACCTAAAGGATGTGATCCATCGGCCATGATTGTGTCTTTATGAGCAAGACTAATGCAGTTGGAATTAAATGAGCAACGTTGATGAGAATAATATCACAAATTTCAATTGTTGAAATTAGCGTAATAGATTCGGTATTCAACGTGCTCAAGTTAATTCGGAATTACTCACAAAATTACCACTTGATATGACTTTATGTTTGGTACGTAGTATTGAAACAGAAAATTCTAAATAATGATTTAGAGTAAACTATTTACACATAATAACCAAAATGTCTCAAAGTCGATGGGAGAGATATTGAGTTTGTGAGTCTTTGATATGATCCAAGAAATGATGCAAAAGTATCATTTTATAAGAATCAAGATTGAATAAGTATTTTGATAGAAATATCAAATAGTTTGATTTTCAATCAAAGTGTAGAGGAAGCGTGTGTTTATAAGAAAGGATGTTAAAAGGTACACTGATATTTCTAAACTATAAGTAAACAACACGTTGTTGATTTTAACGATGTACTTGTGTTAAAACCAGCCTTAGTTGTTTTAATACTCAACATTGGATTAATAAATGATGTCTTTTATAGTAAGTATAAAAGATGTCGGGAATGTCCCAAATGATATGCAAAGACACCTTATGAAAATGTTTAATATGGAACATGTAAGATTGATTCCTTTGCATTGGCAAAAGGAATTATCATACATGTTGTGTTGTCTACGATATCATGATTTTAACACGTGTACCCACCTCAACCCGAAAAGGGAGACTCCTGGACACCCGCCTATTTATGTATTTGATACATGAAACAAATATCAAATCCAAATTGATTTCCCTAACTGGTTGTTTGAAGTGTTCTCGTGTATTTATGAAATACTAGAGAATTGTTTACAGAAGCATAAATTCCTTATGAAGGAATGTTCAGACTCAAACTTTCACAAGTAATATTGAGTATAATATATCAATAACAAATCTTTAAGTTGAAAATGTTCCAAATGAAAGACCGTGGCTGATTCAATGAAAAAAGGCTAGGTACATCGCCTTGAATAGCGCCGCAATCAAACAATGTATATAAAAATATAAGTGCAAAAATTTATAACTGAGCCGATTCCAAATGTTGAGAATCTCATTACAAAGTTATATGATAACAATGTTGTAATATAGTTCGTAATAAAACTTAGAGCTCACTCGAAGTCTAGAGACATACTCCGAATTGTTCCACATGATAAACAGTTTATCACCATCGGAGAGAGTTGATTGACAGAGTAGATAATTAAAACATAATAGCATACTCGTTAACAAAGGGACTGATCCAACTGGTTTTGAAAAACCGATTGGAGAAAGTGGAATAAGATTCCATAATTGACTCTAAGTGCAAGTGGGAGATTGATAGAGTTAGGCATATGCCCTAGGGAAAATTATGTAATTTGTTACATATATCTAACTCGTTGCACAATCTTGTTCATAATAAAGGTGTTTCTTTCTATTATATACTTGATATAATGTGGTTATATTAATTAATTAATTAAATTAAAAGTATATTTAATAGAAAATCCATAAATGACATATTTTGTGATAGTAGTTACAAAGTGTTGTAACCGTGACTAATTTATCGCAATAAAACAAATATACCATTTTAAATGTTCCTAGTCAAGATGCATCAAGACTGGATATCGGTGTATCCGTTGAGACTAGAGTATATAACGCTCTTAAAATGTTGGGCAGTGTATTACTCATGACTGCTAGGGGCACCTGGAGGTTACGTACTGATAGTTATTGGATAACTATGGAACGACTCACTCGATAGTTTTCTGTTGGTTAATATAACTAAGGTCAAACAGAAAATATCGATGTGACAGATTTACATAGTTCTCTCGACTTGAGAATACCACGGATCTTCAATATGAAAGCTCTGCTTTGATTATAGTCAAATCATGACATGGCGTTCCATCGAGTGACTATAGTTGGGTTGAGTGGAAGTATTGGAAGTAAAGCACTGTTTAAGAGAGTATTCATCTCCTTAGTTATATGGGGTTAGTATCATGGTCAACTCAAGTCAACTCAAAGTCAAAGTCTCTGGCCAGAGCATTTTGGTTAATAATAATTGTTATTATTGAACCAAGGACTTTGTGTTTGGACTATAAAGTTGAATGTGGATGATATTTGAATTTTGACAATTACGAAATTCCATAAATCCAAAGTGATATGTTTTGACGAAGAGAATTGGTGTAAATAATTGTCACTATTAGGTACCGCTTATAATAAGTAAAATTGGATTTTACCAAAAGATGTGTAAGCGATAAATTCATCCAAAATGTCACACCACCTGCTATGTGACGTGTGAACATTAATATTTGAATTGTTCAATGTTAATCGCTGACTGAATTTACACCTTTGAGTCGCACAACCGTAATAATGAATTATCCAAAAAAACCACATGATTTAATTAATTTATAAAAAGTTGTATTAGTATTTGAGAAATATTAATTATTATTTATTTTATTTCATGTTTGGGAGTTATTTGTAATTATTTTAATGCATTTATAAAAGTTATATTTGCACACATTGCTATATGATGTCATTGTAATTAAATAAAAGATGATTACATGCGTTAATTTATGGAATCCTATGTTATTTGATGGCACGTAATTTTCAGCCATACCATGTAAAGAAATAAGAGTGAAAAGAGAAAGTTAATTAAGAGAATTAATCAGAGAAGTTTTAATTAAAGAATGTGAAAGGTTTCCTTCTTTCAAATAAAACATATTCTCTAATTCATTATGTACGTACAATTCATTTTATTCTCATTCATTCTTTCTCTTTCTCTCCTCCTAACTTTTCATGGCAGAAAAAAAGGAATTCCTAAATCTTTCAACTCCAAATAAAAAGACCAAATAAAACAAAACAAAAGTGGTTCATCCATCTCTTGCAAGGATAGGATGTGGATCTTGAAGATCTGAGGAGATCATTCAAGGTGTGATTTCTAGGCAACATACTAAGGTGATTCAATCGAATCTAGAAGCATTCTTCATTCAAGGTGCAAATCTAAGGCAACATCAACAAGGTGCGTTTTAAGGATTGGATAGCAAGGTATGTCATTTTCTATATATAGATAGTGATTTTGAAATGTTTGATGGAAATTTAGTTTGACTTTCATAATTTGAAAGATGTATTGCTATCTTGCTTAATTAAAAAAATTTATTTACGAAGATTTAATTATTTGTTGAGTGATATGATTGAGTTTTCATTTGATAGATCAAAATTAAATTTGTTTATGTTTTAAAACAACATTTAAGTGCAGATCAATGTTTTTTAAACATTCTAATTAAATTGTAATTCTTCAGATCTGAATGTTTAGATGTTCGAATTGATTAGCTGCTTTTCTTTACTTTGTTAAATTGAAACTAAATCTATATATTTTAAAATACAATGTTTTACTTTAGTTCTATGTTTTAACATTTAATTTAAATTCCATTTCTTTAAATTTGGAAATTTACATTTTCATGTTGATTGACTGAATTATATTTAAAGTTAAAAATGAAATTTATATGGAATCAATACAATGTTTCATGTGTAGATCTATGTTTTAGTCTTTCATAACAAAGTGTAATTTCAGTTTTGAATTTTGACACATATATGTATGTTTGTTTGAATGTTTTGGTTGCACTTTTTATTGCATTAAATATTTAAAATGAATAAAAGAAATTTAAACAGCAAATCAAAGTTTTAAATTGACTGTAATAACTATCTAATTTATATTATTAGAAAGCTTTGATCGAATTTCATATATACATATTTGGATCTACTAGTATGTGTTCATATAAAATTTATTTTTCTTTACACATGTTGTCATAGTATGAAATCATTTCTCCTTTTAATTAATACAATAATCTCCGCATACAATTCATTGTTTACCTTCTGTATTCTTTCATTATGGTACCTATTGATTGTCATTAGTATGTTGCATTAATTAAGTTTACTAAATGGGAAACTGTATAAATCACTCATGTCATCCCTTACTTATTTCCATTTCAATTCCTATGCAATAACCATTCAAATTGTTCTTGTTTATTTTATGTATACATATCAAGTACCACTAACTATGCACACTCCATATATGTTGCGCTTGCACAATATTTACTGTGAATATATTTACAATTCATGTCATATTTAGATTAGTCATTAATGTTATTTTATTAATCAATTATTTAATTTAATTAAGAGAAGGAAATGGAAAGTTTCCTTCTCTAACTAAATTTATGATCCCTCATTAATTGAATATTTTAAGTAGAAGGAAATGAAAAGTTTCCTTCTCCAAATAAATTTATGCCCCCTCATTAATTGAATGACTAAGGGAAAGGAAATGATATATTTCCTTGTCTGGATAAATTTGAAAAGTAAATGTTACATACAAATTTGTATATAAGAGTATATTTGATATACTTTAACTAACACACACATTAAATTAAAGTGAAACTTTATTTATGAAGTTAAATAAAATATTGATTTTATTTAAAAAAACTTAGAAAAGTTCTAAGTATATTTAGACTTCATAGGCCCATTAAAGATCCAAAAATGTAATTTTTTTTGAAATTCACTCATTTCTTCCACTGTGGGCTGGCCCAGTTCCTTTAGTCTCAACCCAAATTGCTCCACCGCCACCCCCTCTACGTTAATCCACTGCTATAGACACTAGAATGCAGATCGCTTTACTCAGATATTGCTCAACAGGGGTGATGTTCGATCATAACATCAAAGACATCTCCTGTTAGGATGCCAACCGTAGAGTATGAGGAGTTAACAAAATGGTTAACTAATATTTAAGTGGATAAAGCTAACCAAAGCCTCTAACCTTTACCAAATCAATCAGGTAACTATTCGATTATTTGAGCCAAAGAGGAGAACTCATGACAAAATTATGGCATGTTACAAACCAGAGCTAAAGGAAGTCTCAAAGAAAAGGGATAAGACTCTCAAATCAGCTAAGCACGCCAAAGAATTAAATGTAGAGTTGGCAATGACACACCCTCAAGCCTTAACATCGCAAATGACCAGCTCAAGAAAGCCCATCCAGAGAGTGGTGTGCTTGCCATGCAAGGCAAATCCAAGTAGGAGGCACTTCATGCCAAGGATGCAGAGCTCAAAATACTCAAATTTGAAGTTGATAGAATCAAGGCCGATTTAAAAGCTAAAACAGACTCCAAGGGTCATGTTAGGGTCGACCTCACCATGACTGAAGTCAAAATCTAAAAGCTCAAAGAGCAAGCTAGAAAGAGTAATAAGTAGATGAATGAAAACCTCCAATTATTCTTTGCCAATGTCATCCAGGACAAGAATCTAAAATGGCTAGAGGACAACTGTCCCATTACATTTGTTGAAGCTTCGGAGAAGATTCTCCATCGATCAGTTGAGGCTGACAAAGGCCTCACTGAAGATGAGCTAGAAGCAAAATTCTTAGATGAGGAAGATAAATTAGCTCTGGAGAAAGGAAAGGCTATCCTGGTTGAAGAGAACATCACCGTGGGAAAGACAACCATTGAGGCTCTTGTCAATGCTAGCAGAATGGATCGAGAAAAATCATCGACTCCAAAATCTAAGGAGCCTACAACAGATCCACAACTCCTGCGATTGCCAGCTTCGAGGCCGCCCACATCAAAAAAATTTCTCCACTGCTACAACTGCCTTTGAGCGTTACATTCCTTCTTTTATTATGCAACTTCTGCAGTCGTTTATTAAGGACGGTGAAATTTCCAAGTCTTCGATCATTGGGACTTCACCCGACGAAGGTATTTCGTTCGTCTCCCCAGTGTTCGAGAAGCTTTAGTTCTCACCTAAGGACGTCTTTAAACTTTACTCACTGTTTATCAACTTATAGATCATCCATTGCTTCCTCTACCACTAGCAACTCAAGGTTTGGGTGTAAGTTCTATCTCTACCACATCAACCTCTATCACTATAGAGCTAATCATCCTACCCCTCTTTACAGCTTTAGCCTAGTCTTGATTCATAAAAAATAGTGGCGGTTGAAGGGTTGGAGGACATTAGCCTATCCCAAGAGGAAGATATTACTATCATAAGCTAGAAGGACATAGATGATCATATCATGATGGTGGAGAGATTGGATATTGATAATGAGAAGATTAAAATTAATCTTGAGTTGGGAAACGAAAAGCATGCCATTAGCTCCGATAAGTCAAGTCTTATTCTCAAGCTTCCTCTTATGAAAACTAAGCCTCCAAAAGGTCACGACGTAGGTGCTTCTTCAGTAAATTTCGATCCTACTATCGACAAGCCTGAGGACCCCATCAAATTGATGACTAAAGGAGAAACTACACCTTTCGATGGGAGCATTCTAGAAAAAAGGAAGTCAAAGGATAGAAAAAGTACAAAGAAGAGCCAGTTGAAGGATGATTCCAAGGGCAGCAGGAAGCGGGGGAAGAAAAAGTAAACTTTCTGCCTGGGCTTTAGTAAAAGCAGCTTCATTGCTTTTTGATGTATTTTGCCTTTCATTCCTCATAGGCTGATATTATGCACGAGCAGCCCTCGCGATCCTTATATATAAAATGTGAAAGTAAATAAAAGACTTTTTTTATGTAAACTCTTTGTCATATTTACATATCTACACGTGTATTTCATCTGTCTATAAAGTATTGCTTGCATGTATAATATAATTATTTGCGATGCTCTTTCATTTATACTACACATACCTATATATATCCAATCTCATTACTTAGTGTAGCTCTGTACATAAAAGTAAATTTCTACAATTGCTCATTATATTTCATTCCATAATTTTGTTTATCATTAAAAAAAGTATAACTTTATTGACTAAATAAAACTTGCTATTCATTCAACCAACTTTGTGGCTAGCCTTATTTATTCTGGGTCAAGTTCTATCCGACCATACGTAAGGTCATTGTTGGAGAAGCATCCAACTTCGTATTGTTTCCTATCTCTAGGAAACAACACCTCTTTTATGCAAATTTACGAGAGAGAAGATATGGAAGCAGGAAACGGAAGAGGAAATCTTGGTGGAGGAAGCACCACAACCAATGGAAATGCTCGACCCACTAGGAGGAACCTGGGTCGACAGGCTAATGCTAACCAAAATGCAGATGACAATGTGGCTGTTTGAGATCCACAAATGGATATGTGGGTGATGTATCAGTTCTTCATCAACATGATGCAAGTTGGAGTTGCTGGAAATGTTGGAGGAGCTAATCCCGTGGCTCCAGTTGGGAATAATTATGCTAAGCTGAGTAGATATTACAGCAGTCTTGGTGGAAAGCCATTTATGGGGACGGAGAATGCCATAAAGGTAGAGAATTGGTTGTTGCATTGTGAGAGAATATTTGCTGATTTGGGTTTAGTTGATGAGCATAAAAGAAGGTTGGCTTCTAGGCAGTTACAAGGGTCATCACTTCATTGGTGGAATAGTGTTAATGTCGGAGTTTCGGAGGAGGACATGACTTAGGCTGATTTTCAAAGGAGATTTGAACAGAGGTTTATGTCTATGGTTGCAACATTAGCGCTGTTGAGGAATTTTTTGGATCTGGAGCAGGGAGAGATGTCGGTTGTTGAGTATGCCACTAAGTTTGACAAGTTGTCCCGTTATGGATATAATACTATAGACACCATCATCAGGAGGAATGAGAGTTTCATTAGGGGACTAAGGCCTGAGATTGCTAGGGCGACCCTGCCACATCTTCGTGATCCTAGTAATGTAGTGGTGGAGATGGCAATTCTCCATAAGGAAATGCTTGATGTTTGTGCTAGAGAGAAGCTAGTTGAAACCCAGGATTCTCAGGGAAAGAAAATGAAGTTCTTTAAAAAGAAGGGAGCCCATAAGGGAGATGCTGCTAAGAAGGAAAAGGCTAATTTAGTTTGCTTCAAGTGTGACAAGAAAGGTCATTATGCTCATGAGTGCCAGTCAGGCAAGGGGAAGAAGGCTGCAGATAAGAAGAACGTGAAGTGCTTTAACTATGATCATGTTTGGCATTATAAGAACCAGTATCCAAAGCCAGTCATGGCACACAAGGGAAAGGTTTTTGCTGTTAGACCATCATATACTAAGCTAACTGCAGCTGAAAAAGGGAAGACTATGATGGAAGGTACGTTTTTATTCAAAGTATACCAGTTAGGATACTATTTGATAACGGTGCATCACATTCATTTATATCTCAGAATTTGGTTGATAGGTTATGCTTAGAACCCACATACCTTGTTACTTCCTTAAGGGTAGTGAATCCAATAGGAGGGTATGCAACTCTGGGGATGAGTTGTGACCAGTTAGAACTTGATTTTTTAGGTCATAAGTTTGCATGTAGTCTGTATGTTTTCAATTTCGTAGATTTCGGAATCATTTTGGGTATGGATTGGTTGAGTAAGTATGAGGCTAGGATATTTTTCCAGGATGGGGAGATATCACTAAGACACCCTGATAGTCATAACCGAACTATATTTTTAGTGGAGAATTCTGACCGGAGTAGTTGTACTTTGTTAAGTGACATGGAAGTGGGAGAAGAGTTAAGTCAGGTTCGAGTAGCAAGAGAGTTTGCAGATGTCTTTGAGCCAGTCACAGGACTACCACCGAAACGAGCTGTTGAGTTTCGGATAGATCTTGTGCTAGGAGCTAAACCAGTAAGTATACCACCTAGCCAGATGACACCGACTGAGACGAAGAAATTGAAGGTGCAGCTAGTGGATCTAGAAGGAAGGAATTTTATTAAACCAAGTAGTTCGTGTTGGGGAGCGGCCGCGGTATTCGTGAAGAAACCAGATGGGTCATTAAGGATGTGCATCGACTATCGTAAGTTGAACAAGAAGACGATTAAGAATAAGTATCCTTTGCCGAGAATTGATGATCTATTTGACCAGTCGTATGGAGCCAGAGTGGTTTCCCAGTTGGATTTGGCGATAGGTTTCCATCAGTTAAGAGTGGCAGAGGACGGTATTCCAATGACAGCATTTCGGACTAGGTATGGTTTGTATGGGTGGTTAGTAATGCCATTCGGATTAACGAATGCACCTGCTTTCTTCGTGGATCTGATTAATCGAGTTTTCCAAGAGTATTTGGATAGGTTCGTGTTAGTGTTTATAGATGACATTTTGGTGTACTCTAAGGATAAAAGAGAGCATGGAGATCATCTTAGAGTTGTGCTTGAGTCACTGAGGCTACATCAGCTGAAGGCGAAGTTTTCCAAGTGTCAATTTTGGAAGAAAGAGGTTAAGTTTCTTGGTCATGTGGTTTCAAAAAAGGGTTTGTCAGTCGATCCAGAGAAGATCGAAGCTGTTAATAATTGGAAGAGACTAGAGACGGTGACTGAGATTAGGGGTTTTCTTGGACTTGCTGGCTATTATCGGAGATTCATTAAGGATTTCTCATGGATAGCAGCTCCTTTGACTAAGATAACCAAGAAGGAGGTAAAGTATGTCTGGTCCGAGAAATGTGAGGAAGCATTCCTTAAGATAAAGCATTTGTTGACCGATGCACCTGTGTTAGTAGTTCCAGACGGAAACCAAGGGTTGGTGGTGTATATCGATGCATGTAGGACTGGATTAGGAGATGTGTTGATGCAGAAGGGTAAAGTGATTGCCTATGCTTCACGACAGCTTAGACCGCATGAAGTGAGATATCCTACTCATGATTTGGAGTTGGCTGTAGTGATCTTCACATTGAAGATTTGGAGGCATTATCTCTTAGGGAAGAGATTTAAGCTATACATGGATCATAAGTCTTTGAGGTACTTATCCTCTCAAAAGGAGCTGAATATGAGACAGCAGAGGTGGTTGGAGTTTTTGGCCGCCTATGATTTTGGTATAGAGTATACTCCTGGGAAAGGAAATAAGGTAGTGGATGCTCTTAGCAGAAGACATCAGAATGTGGTATAGCTATGTTGGCAAAATGGTAGGATTTGGAAGCTTTGACTACTTGTAGTGTGCAGTTAAGATCTACTGCTAGTTCTAGTCAGAGTACTGCCATGTTTTCCTGTTTGGAAGTTCGACCAATGTTGATCGAGAGGATTGCTTCTAAGTAGAAAGAGGATCTAGTATTAGCCAAGAAGATCATAAGGCTTGAGGTTGGAACTAAGACCAATGATCTAAAGGATTTTAGTCTTGACCAGAGAGGATGGTTGAAAAAGAAGGGACGATTGTGTGTTCCGAATGTTGGGGACTTGTGGAAAGAAGTTCTTGGAAAATGTCATCGGTCCAAGTTTACAATTCATCCTGGAGGGACCAAGATGTATCAAGATATGAAGAGGAGCTTCTATTGGGAAGGTATGAAGAGGGATGTTGGCTTATGGGTTAGGCAGTGTGCAAACTGTCAACAATTGAAAGCCGAACATCAAAAGCCGAGTGGATTGCTTCAACCTTTAGAGATTCCAGTTTGGAAATGGGATTCGATATCTACATATTTTATAGACGGGCTGCAAGGGTCAAATAGAGGAAATAAAAGTATATGGGTCATAGTGGACAGATTGACCAAGAATGCCCATTTAATTCTAGTTAAGTCAACCAGGACGGCACCTATTTTAGCTAAGTTGTTCATGAAGAACATAGTTAGACTTCATGGGATTCCTAGTAGTATCGTCAGTGATAGAGATGCTTTGTTTACTAGCGAATTCTAGAAGAGTCTACAGGATGTGTTAGGCACTAAGCGCAAGATGAGTACTGCATATCAACCTCAGACGGATGGGCAGGCAGAGAGAGTTAATAAGGTACTCGAGGATTTGTTGAGAGCTTTTGTATTGGACTTTGGTGGATCTTGGGAGGATCACCTAGATTTGGTTTAGTTTTCCTATAATAATAGTTATCGGACTAGTATAGGAATGGCACCTTTTGAAGCTATATATGGAAGGCCATGCAAATCGCCAGCATGTTGGTTGGAGACTGGAGATAGATTGGTCTTAGGTCCAGATTTGGTTAGGGAGGCGTCAGAGAAGATTGATTTGATCCGAGAAAGGATGAAGGAAGCTCAGTCCAGACAGAAAAGTTACGCCGATAAGATGCGTAAAGACCTAGAATTCTCAGTTGGAGATAAGGTTTTCATTAAGGTATCACCGATGAAGGGTGTGGTACGATTTGGAAAGTCAGGGAAATTGGCACCGAGATATGTTGGTCCATTCCATATTATAGAGAGGATTGGAAAGCTCGCATACAGAGTAGAGTTTCCGAGCAGTAGGCAGGTGTCCATAATTTATTTCATGTGTCTCATCTTCGTAAGTATGTGCATGATTCGGAGACTACTATTCCTTCTATAAGGTTGGAAGATTTGATAGTAGAGCCTAATTGGATTTTTGTTAGACAACCAGTTCAGGTTGTAGTGAGAGATGATAAAAGATTGAGGAACAAAACAGTCAAGTTGGTGAAAGTTCAGTGGAGCAACAACGAGAAGGACTATACTTGGGAGACAGAAGACATGATTGAATATACTTATCTTGATCTGCTTTGGGGGTATGTCTATATTAGATTTATACATATAGTTGCTAGTCAGGTAGACTAGTATGGTTGTTAGTAGCTGTTATAGATGATTAATATGTTTAGTATTTTTTCCTTACTGAATTTCAAGGACAAAATTCTTTAAGAAGGGAAGCCTGTAACACCCCTAATTTTTGATAACATTATTCAGGAGATTTAATTTGATAAATTAAATAGAATAATGTAAATATTAGAGTGATTAGGGGATTGAGATTTGAATAAATAATTAAAGGCCATGCTTAATTATTTAAATGGGCTTAAGAATGGCTTATAGGCTAATTAATTTACATAGAGGCATATGGGGAAATAGCCGCACCTTATTACCATAATCCTTATATATATCCACGGCTTACCATCCATTTACGTTCATTTCTCATTTTCACAAAACATAAAACGAAAACATAAAAGAAGAGCCGGGCATTGTTAAGGAGGAAAAAGAAAAGAAATTCAAATCAAGCTAAGGGATTAAAGCAAGGGCAATAAATCTTAATCTCAACCCAATCTCCTTATCCTAATCAAGGTGAATAATAATTGATGTCATCTCTATTTTGTTTATAATCATTTGTTTTCGGGTTTAAGATTAAATCCATTTTTATGATGATTTGGATGATGATATGGTTGGATCATGTAACGACCCGTAAATTTAACTGTTTTAATATTGTGATTAATTGAATTTTCGTGAAATTTTAAAAAATAAAATTTTGAAATAAAAATTTAATATTTGGAATATGTCTAATTGAACATAGCAGACTGTAAATTTTCATCTGAAAATATGAAAGTTTATTTTATTGTGTAATTCTATTTCAAATTATATCAGTTAATATTTGATGATAATAAAATGTTTTTCAAACCTGAATATTTTTTTATAGAAAAATTATAAATCATCTTCTGAGCAAGACGTCATATTTCGTTTCTCCAAATTTTGACTGTTATTGCTTCGTCGATCTTATTTTCGACGAAATAGCAACATTATCGGTACCGATTATCGACTTTTGATCGGGTGATCGTACCACTATTATCTGTATACCGTTTTGATTGTCTCGTCGTGTTGATCTCTGCGGTATATTAAACTTTTTGTTTCGGAGTTCGGTGTGCGGTGCAATCTGCGAAACGCCCACGTATCGGTTCTGCAACCGAGCCTTTTGGTTGCTTACCCTTTCATTTTCCTACCGTGTAAATCCTACATCCGTAAAACTTTTAAAATTCCTGGAAATCAACGTTGTGACTTTACATTTTCATTTATTACTTGCTTGTTCAAAATGTGTCTTTACATTCCCACTGGGTAAACCAAATAATTGGTCGATTTAATAATTTGTGAATTGAACCAATGCCCTTTGCTTTTCCCTATATTCCATTTATTAGTTTGTGAATTCGAAATGTTACGTTCCTTTCACTTTTCTGTTCACAGTCTTTCGAACTCTCCTCTTCCCAAAAAGAAATTTTAAAGTGATAGCTTATTCCAACATCCATATTTGATGAAGCATGTTTATCTTCTTACTCTCAAATTTTAATTTGTTCTCTTCTAAAATGTGCACACCCTCCCCATTTTTCATGCCCACTACCGCCACTTCCCGCTCCGCCTCCACCTTGGCACCTCCGCCACCTAGTAGTGTCGTGAACCCCTGAACACCCTCTTCAACCTGACCTCCCTCACTGTATACCAAGCTTCTTTTCCCGATCTCAAGCTTCCAGCAGCCTTCCTCCAGCTCGCGAGCTCTGGCCACCTCTCCTTTGCTATGCCGAGCACCTTTTGTTTCGAGGTATATAAATAGTTGCGTTCTGTTAGTGTTTTATATGTAACGTGTCTTGTTATATATGTTTTTGAGTATATATTTCGCATGAAGTACAGTATTATATAGTATTCAATGTTTTAATGTATTGGGTACAGGTATTTATCTGAGTCTATGCTATATTATTGAGTGGATTTTGAAACAACTTCAATATATATAATTTGTATACGGCCTATGTATATATGTATTTTTTTTATGTTTTAATATATATTTCGGCTAATATATGTTTTATTATAAATATGTACAGGCTATATATTGGTATGCGTGAGTGTTATTGTTATTATTATAATATGTTAGTTGATAACTGTGCATATAGTGTTTCGAATCCTAGTTATATGATATGTTATACATATATTTGACAGTGTTATTTATATACAGATTTTGATTTTAAAGAAGTATGAGTTTTAAATTATATATATATATATGTTATACTTATCCATTTATATACATTTGCCTAGGTTCGAGTATACATAAAGTTATTTGTTTATTAAGCTTTTATATATATACTAGCTCTATCCAGTCAGTTGCTTGAGTGGCATAAGTTCTATCTGTTATATATATTTAAAGGTTGTACATAATCTATTTTCGTTTATATGAATACTTCGCTTGCTGATTTAATATATATATACGTTTTGATATAATATATATAGATTTGTATAAATTTAGAAGTCTATATATGTACGTGTTTTCGAGTTATATATATATTGTGTCAGATTTTTAAGTGAAGTATGTAAAAAGTTGTATAGGATATTACTGTATATTATATTATAAGTGTATTGTTATATATTAGTCATAACGTGCATTGCTATAAGCGTACTGTATACTATATTATATTATTGTACATATATAGTATAATTTAATTATAGTCTAGTATATATATATATATAATGGATATAGGTTGATTTATACAGAACGTGTGGTCAATAGTTGTTTCAAAACTATTTTATATATTTTTTTGAAAACGTATGTATATAAATTTTTATGAGTTTCAAAATTAATATGGGTTAATAAAATAATATATTGGAATAATAAATATATATTTTGTTTCGGTCTACATCAAGCAGTTTTTGATCTATTTTCATCGATCTCTGTTTATCAGCTCTATTCGTCCAATTCATGCCAATCTTATTCGTTTTGGAAATTTGTTCTTGGATTCGTAACCCATTTCAAATCTCTTTAGCCTCGAAAGGTGAGCAATCACTCACGATTAATGTTCTTTTATTTATTAAATTAAATTGCAATTGAAACGTCAATTGAAATATGCTGCTGTTAGTTATTTACATTGCTATATATATGTTGTTATCTGTATTTGTTCACCTGTGACATCTGACACCATTATCTGTTATTTATATTGATGATATATGTCTGTTATATTATTATCATATCTGTTATCACTCTGCAAGTTCCCTGTTAGTATAGAATTCCCTATGGGTTGAAATGATACATACTCGAACGATCTGTAGAATAAAAGAAAATTATTATGGGTTGAAATGATAAACCCAAGCGATTTTCATTGACATTGAATTTGGGATTGCGGGTTGAAAAGATATATACCCGTATATATTTTGAATTGCGGATTGAAATGATAAATATCCGTATCACTTGACCATAGGGTAGAAAATTATATACAGACACCATTGGTCTATATATAAATATTTTGAAAAGTGATTTCTATGGTTTTGAAAAGAAATATATGGTTTGAATAAATATTGATTTTAAAGATTTATTAAAGTTGATTTAATAAAGTTGATTTGAATCAATATAAAATATGTTTAAGTATTTATGTAAAATTCATATTTTCAAATATAGAGTTTATAATGTTTCAGGTTGAAAGATAAATTTTAATTTGATTTGGAATTTCTAATTATTTAAGAATTATACTTAAATAAGTTTGATTTGAAATCTATTAAATTTGAAATTTTAAGATATGTTTTATAACTTGAATTTGATTAAAAAGTGGCTTAAATGAATATTTCAAACTTATATAAATTTAAATGGGATATTTTGTTTATATAAATTTGTAAATTGAAGTTGTATCTAGATGTATTGAAATGATTAAAGAAATATCTCAGAAACTAAATGAAATGAAATTAAATTGAGATATAAATGGAATTATCAAATTTAGTTTTTGAAAAGTGGAATATTTAAAGCTTTGAAATATATTGAAATTTAATGGTTTATTTTGTGTTTCAAATCTGTATTTGAAATCGTTATAATTCGAAATGATTTATTGAGAAATTGAATTGAGTTGAAATTTAGGAATTGAGATTGAATTAAGTTGAATTTGGAAGTCGAGTTAATTTGAATCGATTTGTGAATTTGTGGAAGCTATTTTATTTTATAAAGTATTTTTAAACTATATCTACAACTATTTATATTTTACTTTATAAATTATTTTAATATAAACTATTTTATATAAATCATTTTCAATATATATTATTTTATTATAAACTATTTTAACTTATAACTATTTTATACAAACTATTTTTATTTTATAAACTATTTTAATTTATACACTAATTTTAATATCTAAACTGTTTAAGAGGAAAGTGTTATGGATTCCAAAATGTTATGATTTCAAGCTATAGTTTCAAAGTGTTATGAATTTCAGGGTTTTGATTTCCAAAGTGTTTTGATTTTAAAAGACTTACGATTTCGAAAGCGATATAACTTTGGTAAGTGATATGATTTTGGAAATGGATTTATTTGAAGTGAAAATGATGTAGTATGGATATGGTTCTGAAATGGCAATGATATCTTGGTTTTGAAATATAAACTATTTTGAAAGTTTATTAAATGACCAATCGGTGTAATGATTACGTAGTTATTAAAGAGTCCGGGATCGGTTTGGGACATACTCTCTTTCTAAACCGAAAACCACTTTAATAACTATTATACGCGGAGTGTGATCCAGAATGAAGTGGTTGGAATGATGACGTTGCTGGATTTGAAGAAAGAGAACGATAATGGATGACCTTGACACTTGTGTCAAATTGGAAATGACTTAAACAGGAGTCGTGCCGGGCCAGTGAGGTTAGCTACCTCTAGCGGACACACTTCTTCGTAAACTACTCATTACTTGTTTTTGATTGGTGCGCACCCTTGAATTGGGAGTGTTGTTTCGCGGTGTTGCGATCGTTGTGGCGATGCGTTCTCACCAGTCCGGATCAGGCAAATGGTAGTTTCACTACCTTGGGTATTGCCTTATGTGCCTTGTCATACTCGTATCCCTATGCGCGACCACTACGATTTGTTTCGTGTTATACCTATGGAGTACTCCGTGATAGCCCACTAGTTTACGGTGGAGTTTACAGTGCTGTATAGACTATGACACTTATATAAAATGTGTTAAGGGGGATAATGGTAACACCTTAACGCTATTTTGATACCTTATATTACTGATAGGCATTATCTACTTAGCGTACACTACTATATATAAATAGTTTAACGGATCCTTAGAGGATGGTTATCCCAAACATCCTTTGAGTTACTTGTAATTTCAGTTGTTATTTCACTTGAGTTGGATTTATTGATATAAGAATGTTAATCCCGACTCGAGTGTTTTGTGTTTTGCTTTACGCTCGGGTCAGACTGAGTGTACCAGTATTCGAGGCTCACCTTTGGAGTTGGAGCTTCGGTTGGAGATCCAGCTATCTATCCAGCTTTCAGATATTCAGTTGATTCCAGTGATGTATTCTGATCTTGTATTTGACTATTGTATTCAAGACTTTTGTTTCATCTTGTTTAACTCTGTTATATATATATAGTAGCTTCATGAACTACTATTCTTTTGTTTCCGCTGCATTATTGTTATATTACTCTGTGTCTGTGATCTGTGATTATTTTATTTACTGTATATGCTGAGTTTGGCCAAATTTTATTTACAATCCATTGTTTTGAATTATTCAAGTCCGGCATGTGTGGATTTATTGTCGATTTGAATGGTTCAAAATACTGGGTCGTTACAGTTGGTATCAAAGCTTTGGCTCTAGGCAAAACTTAGCATATATAGTAAATTTAGTTATGGAATCACTTTCGTTCGAGCTTGAATTTCTTCTTTTGACTCAGCCTCCTTTGAATTTTGGAACGTTCCCCTCGGTTCCAAAATCCATAAATCTGTTCTTGTCTCTTCCAATTCGTATTCTTTTGACTTTGGAGTATCCCATAACTCCACTTCGAATGATCTCTATAATAACCCGGCGGTCTCGCCATTCCTCGAATGATTTATAAAGGGGTGAAACTCCTTTACAATAGGCATTGATTACCGAAGATTTCTGTATCCTTGGTTTATGATGCTATCTATCTCCTGCTATGCCTGAATTCTATCTCTTGTGATCGAATGTCGATTTGCCTTGCATTGATCTTATTCTTGAAGTCACGGTCGACCCGATTAAGGTTGCCCACGATTTATATAAACTTATCCATCTCCCTATTTTGTTATTTAATTATATTATCTTTGTTTCAAACCTATCTTCGAATCAAAATTCTCTTTAATTTGAGTCCATCAAATTTGAATCTCTATCCTTGCTTTGAAATCCATTCTTGTATCGTCGAGCGAGGAAGTGTATTTGTAAATTAATATTAAAAATGTTTTATACATTGTGTTGTTTGAGTTGTTAATGTTGATTTGGGTTTTCGATCGATTCGTCTGATCAACGCTATCGATAGGATTTCCAAAACACTTGAGTAGAACAAACTTACACAATAACATTTTCAAAATTTGGTAAATGAAATAGATTTCGTATGATTATATTATATACATGAGTACAAGTTTTCTGAAATTAAATAGTTAATGAATTGATGTTGAAAAATAATAATATTTGATTTTCATTTATTATTTTGTAAACCATTGACTATTTCAACATCCAGATTTGAAAGTTTAAATGAATTCAAATTAAAATTTGAGAATTTAATTTCCGGTGACTTCAACTTTGGTTTTAAAATGTATATTATTTAAAGTATTTTCAAATAGAAATTATTTCCAAAGAATTTTGAAAGTTTTAAATCAGTGCTCTCATGTTTTGTCGCTGGAAAATAATTTCGGTGATGACGGCCGCATCATCGACATTCATTTTCGAGTTTCGAAGTGGAGAGACCATTCGGTAGCCTTGCTACACTATTATGTTGGAAATTGAATTGATTTAAATTTCTAAAGTATGACTTGATTTATAATATATATATATATATATAAGTATATGATTATAAATTTGATTTGATATATAATATATATATTTATCTCTAAATTGTTTGAATTTAATCGGGAATTTAATTCTTAATTTTTCTTAAAGGATGATTTCAATTATTAAATGAAGCCAAAATTCTGAATAAACATTTAAACTTAAGATAATTGAATTGGAGAATTTTATTTGTATAATACCCGATTTCATTCTAATACAACTTACCTAAATTATTCAGAAGTTGAATATGTAATTGGATAATATACAATATAAAATGATTTTATAAATAAATTTGAGTGTTTATAGTAAATGTTATACACTTAATTTTAATTATAAAATGTTAATAGAGATAAATAGAATAATAAGTTAATAGAATAATAAATGAGATAAATAAAATAAATTCTGTTTTGAGGGAATTAATAAATTGAAATAAAATCAACTTAATGACATATCTTGAATTAATTGAATTTAAATTGAATTTTGTTTTGCAAGAAACCTTTTGTATCAAATATAAATAAATTGAAATTAAATCAACTTAATGAAATACTTGAATTTGAAATCAATTATTAAGTATTAATCAATTTAAATTGAAATTTATATGGTTTGAATTAATTGTTTTATTTTGTTTTCAGTCTATTTTCTTTCTGGTGTTTATTCTCCTACCTCCTTCCTCTTCGAGGACGAAAAGTTTTGAGTGCGGGAGAATGTAACGACCCGTAAATTTAAATGTTTTAATATTGTGATTAATTGAATTTTCGTGAAATTTAAAAAATAAAATTTTGAAATAAAAATTTAATATTTGGAATATGTCTAATTGAACATAGAAGACTGCAAATTTTCATCTGAAAATATGAAAGTTTATTTTATTGTGTAATTCTATTTCAAATTATATCACTTAATATTTGATGATAATAAAATGTTTTTCAAACCTGAATATTTTCTATAGAAAAATTATAAATCATCTTCTGAGCAAGACGTCATATTTCGTTTCTCCAAATTTTGACTGTTATTGCTTCGTCGATCTTATTTTCGACGAAATAGCAGCATTATCGGTACCGATTATCGACTTTTGATCGGGTGATCGTACCACTATTATCTGTATACTGTTTTGATTGTCTCGTCGTGTTTATCTCTGTGGTATATTCAACTCTATGTTTTGGAGTTCGGTGTGCGGTGCAATCTGCGAAACGTCCGCGTATCGGTTCTGCAACCGAGCCTTTTGGTAGCTTACCCTTTCATTTTCCTACCGTGTAAATCCTACATCCGTAAAACTTTTAATATTCCTAGAAATCAACGTTGTGACTTTACATTTTCATTATTACTTGCCTGTTCAAAATGTGTCTTTACATTCCCACTGGGTAAACCAAATAATTGGTCGATTTAATAATTTGTGAATTGAACCAATGCCCTTTGCTTTTCCCTATATTCCATTTATTAGTTTGTGAATTCGAAATGTTACGTTCCTTTCTCTTTTCTGTTCATAGTCTTTCGAACTCTCCTCTTCCCAAAAAGAAATTTTAAAGTGACAGCTCATGCCAACATCCATATTTGATGAAGCATGTTTATCTTCTTCCTCTCAAATTTTAATTTGTTCTCTTCTAAAATGTGCGCACCCTCCCCATTTTTCATGCCCACTGCCGCCACTTCCCGCTCCGCCTCCACCTTGGACCTAGTAGTGTCGTGAACCCTTAACCAGCCTCTTCGACCTGACCTCCCTCACCATGTACCAGCCTGCTTTTCCCGATCTCAAGCTTCCAGCAGCCTTCCTCCAGCTCGCGAGCTCCGGCCACCTCTCCTTTGCTGTGCCGAGCACCTTTTGTTTCGAGGTATATAAATAGTTGTGTTCTGTTAGTGTTTTATATATAACGTGTCTTGTTATATATGTTTTTGAGTATATGTAACGACCCGATATTTTCAACCATTCGCATCCATTATAAGTGTATAGGTAGACATTCATGCCGGAGTTGAATTGCTTAAAATACCGCGTTGTAATTAAAATTTGGCAAATCTCAGAATATACAGTAAATAAATATAATCACAGATCACAGACATAGAGTAAAATAATGCAGCGGAAGTAAAAGAAATAGTAGTTCATGAAGCTATTATCTAAATATGTCAGAGTTACATAAGATACAACAGAAGAAATAGAGTACAACAAAAGTATCAATAAAATAACCAAGTACAAGCTGAGTAGAACAACGGAACTGAAATAGATAGGACAAGACAAGTAGATAATCTCCAGCGATTCAAATCTCCAAGCGAGTGGAAATCCAAATCTGTGAATAACTTAGGCTGACCCGAGCGTAAAGCAAAACACAAAACACTCGAGTCAGGACAATATATACTTATATAATGTAAACCCACTCAAGCGAACTGTAATAAGGGTACAAGTAACTTAGAAGATGCTTGGGACCGCCCATCCTCTAAGGATCCGTTAAAATATCTACTATGTAGTAATATTCGCTATTATAATAGTGTCTAAATAAGTAAAGTATAATCATATAGAAAATAGCGTTAAGGGGATGGAGAACCTTAACGCGGTCGGATCTTAAAATCATAATCGTAGTAAAGCTCGATATGGTAGGTGACACGGCACAACTAGGCAATGCCAGGGTAGATATACCAATTACGCACACGGACTGATGGATACGCATAGCAGCCACTACCGTTCCACCACGAACAACACTCCCAAATCGGAGGATGGCCATCTAATCAATCACAAGTAAGAGTATAATATCGAAGAAATGTGTCCGAGAAGAGGTGCTACCTCACTGGTCCGAGATCGCTCCTGTTTTAGCCACCTTATGCCAACTCACGGGAGTTGGGTCCACGTAACATACCTTAAGAACGTCGCCACCATCCTACTTCATTCTGGAATCTCCACCACGTACACGGTTGTCAAAGTGGTTTTCGGTATCGACAGAGAGTATGTTCATATCCGATCCCGGTCTCTTTGCCAACCAATCGTTATTATAACCCGTGGTTATAACTTTTAAAAACAATACTTTACTTCAAAATAAAATATCATTTCAAACCATATCTTTATCAAAATAAAGATTAAATCAATTCCAAACCATTTCCATATATTTAAATTTTCATATCATTTCAAAACTTCATTTCAAATCATTTTAATATAATAAAATATCATATCCTTACAAAACTTCATTTCAAATCATTTTAATAAAATAAAATATCCTATCAGTTCAAATCCAAATATTCAACTTTAAATACCTTTTAAATTCAAAGATATCGTTCATTTACTATCATTTCAAATCACCTTTAAATAGTTTATATTCCAATCAAAATAATTCATTTAAACCTTTTAAAAGTGTAATTATTATATTTTCAAATCAAGTATTCAATTTCCAAAGTTTCAAACCATTCTGAGTTCGTTTACTAAGTTAAAAACCCCAATTATTAAAATTTCAGCATTTCACAGCATTTAAAAACAACTGCTATAAGTTATATTTGAAAACATTTTTAATTCAGCAAAGACAGCACTTAAAACTGCTGTTAAAACACAGTTTTAGTTGAATTATAGTTCAAAACAGAAAAGACAGCATTTCAGAAGTGCTGCGGTAGTTCAGATTTCAAAACAAGGGTTAAATTTGGCTTCAACAAAGACTGCAGACCATTATAGCATTTCCAGAGAATGCTATAATAGGCCTGAGTTCAATATTAGCCTATAAGTTCAACTACAGCAACTACAGCATTTCAGAAATGCCGTAATAGCTCTTTTTACACAATTTTAGTTCAAAACAGAATCTATAGCATTTCTGAATGCTATTAAAAGTAGATTTCAGGTGTTAGTGTATTTCCAGCAATTAAATAACTTCAATTTAAAACACATAAACATTTTAAAAATCATATTTTAACGTTTAAAATGTTCATTTACATATCATTTAACATATATCTTTTTCACAATAAATTTCTTATAATTAAATCCAATTTTCCACAATTTACTTAATAAGTTTAAGTGTAAAAGTTCCAATTCTTCACATTTCAACAAATAGACTTAACACTTCAAATTTAAATTACCATTTCACAATTTAACAAAATTTCCAATTTTTTTTTATTTAACTTAAACCTTTAATTAAAACCAAATTTCACATTTCCTAGTCAACTTATATTTTAAAAGATCACTTTTAAACATTCATTTATTTAACCACTTAAATTCATAGAAAAATCAATAATACTTTAATAAGTCACTTAAATTCAAATTTAATCAAATTATCATATTACCATTTCCAAATAAAATTTAATATCCATTTTATTTATATAACTTAAATATCATTTTTAACCAAAATTCCAAATTTACAACTTAAGTTATATTTCAAAAATCCAGTTAAACCATTCATTAATTACATTTTTTACACATAAAAAAATCATAATTTCTTTATTTTAAAACATTTCAAAATCTATTTAAATCAAATTTCATAAATTTATAATTTTTAAAATACTTAAAAAATATCCAAAACACTTTATTAAATAACCACGGGCCTGTATAAAATTTTCTAACCTAGGTCAAGTGATACAGATATGTATCATTTCAATCCGCAGTTAAAAAACGAAAAATCCGGGTTCTATCATTTCAAACCCGCAATCCCAAGTTAAAATAAATTAAATAAAAATCATTCAGGCCTATCATTTCAGCCCATAACGATTTTTTCCTATTCTAAAGTCCGTTCGGGTATGTATCATTTCAACCCATAGTGATTCTAGTCTACAGGGAACTTGCAATGGTGATAACTGATATAAATAACAGAATAATATTAAATAACAGTAACATGTGATATAAAAGATGTAGTAATAGGTGTGAACATCATGTGATAATAATATAGGCATATATAACATGATAATATATTTCTACAGATTCATAGGGTGTCAATTTACTAGTTATATAGGTACATATTGTCTGGTGAGAATAACTCACCTGTTTGTGCTGGAGATATCAGAACCAATGACACAATGGAAATAAAAGCACGATGAAAAGACTACGGACTTGAGTGGAGAGCGAATCCAATCTACAACTCTTATGTACAACCCAAAACAAACAATCAAAACAGCAAAATTCAATACGACTTTAAAATGCAATAACATTGAAATAAAAGGAGATACGACTACGCAGTCTTTTGCTTTGCCTTCTCTATTGTTTGGAATGGCTTTGGGCTCTGATGTGGTTCAGATGTGGTCAAGTTTTGGGTCAGGTTTGGTCCAACATAGCTCGGGTTCAAGGCAAGACAAGGTGGGGTTTGTACATGAGGAGGTGATGTGATTTTTGAAGGCAATTAGGTGATTTTTGTGCCAAAACAAGGTTTGGCCTTGGGAATTGTGCTCGGCCTGGGGTGAGTTATAACTGGACAGAGGTGGGGAGGGGTGTGTTGTGGTCAGGTCAGGGAGGTGGTGGTGGCTGTGGTGGTGGTTTGGGTGGTGGTTGAGGTGGGTGAGCATGTAGAGGTAAATAAACATGGTTTTTAGGCATCTAGGTTGAAATTTGGGGGGTTTTACCATCAAAATGGTTCGGCTATGGTCAGATCTGGTGGAGTGGGGGCTGGTGGTGGTCGGGAAGAGATGGAAGGAGGTGGTGGCAGTAGAATAGGGGTAGAGGACGATCTCAATCAGGGAAGAAGGCAAGCAAAATAGCATAGAAAAAGAAGAAAAGTAGGAAGAAAGAGATGGAAGCCATTACCTAATTTTCTCTAGCCGTGAGAAACAATTGAAGATGAGATATTTTTTCATGTGAATGCCAAATGAGATGACGGCTACACTAGGGTTTTACATGGCTAGGCAATTAATTTTGAGGAGTTAAATGAATTAAAGGATTTGGTAAATAAAAGGGCTTCCGTTTCAATGCGTTACACAACCTTTCACATTTCTTTCCTTATAAATCTTTATATAAACAAAATATTTCAGAAAAATACTATACAAACCGAAACTAAGTAAAGATATAAGAAAATAAATAATAAAATTTAAAGAAATTAGAAAAAATAATAAAAGAAATTGCTTAAAATACAAAACAGTGTCCAGAAATTACAAATAAATCACCATTGACTTTGGAAAATTATTAACTTTATTTTAAAAATATTCTAAAACAAAATTTGAAATAAAAATGACTTTTAAAACATTTTCAAAGTGAAATAAATAATTAAATTTTAATTAAATAGAATTTAAAATAAGAAAATAACTTAAAAATGCAAACTAGGCTTTAAAAATTAGAAATAAATTCAATACACTTTGGAAAAATCTTATTATCACTTTAAAAATATTTAAAAGACAAAATATATATTATATAACATAAATATACAAATTAGAATAAAATATATCAAATAAAAATGTCATTATATAATTTTAAAAATAAAGAATATTGCTGAATAACCCAATATACACACAATATTGAAAACAGTATAACTTTTGCAATTTAAATCCGTTTTCAACGAAACGAAAAGCAGTATTCAAGTTATTAAATCTATTTTTATAATGAAAGATAAAATTCATAAATTTCAAACTTTTAAATTTTTAAGTTAAAAGTCGAAGTTTGACTATTTGACCAAAATTCACATTTTCTGGAAATATTAAATTTAGTCATATTTGGAATTCAAATCCACATACAAAATCAAAGTTTTTTTATATTTACAATAACAAATTTTATTCTTTTCATAAATAAAGATTTTAAATCTGGAAAAATCAATTTAAAAATAATTGTAAAATACAGGGTTGTTACACTCTCCCCCACTCAAAATGTTTCGTCCCCGAAAAGGAACGAGGTACGGAAAAGCACCAAAAAAGATAGAATGAATAGAATTAAGACAAGATGATAAGAATATTGGAATTACACCTGATAACTATTGTTATAGGCAAGTTTAAAAAATGGAGGTGATCAAATCAAGAACACAAACACGAAAAAGATCCTCTAGAGTCTGAATCACCCCTTTCATTTGACCGACGGTCTATGAATGGAAAAACAGTGTTCAGATCCAGATGAGTAACAAAGATTATCAAAGATTACAGAAAGATTTCTAAACAGAAAGATTATAGAAAGATGCTTATACCAGTCTGTAGCAAGATGAGGGAAAATAAGGACAACCAAAAGATGGTTTGAAAGACAAAATAAGATAATAATTTGAAACCATAATGCTTTGAAATCATAATACTTTGAAATCATAACAATTTAGAGGTGTTTATCATTTGGAAATCATACTACTAAAAATCATAACACTTTGGAAATGTTATTCTTTTAAAAAAACATAACACTTAGAAAATCAAAACTCCTTTTAAAAAAAATCTTCATTTAAACCTTTTAATTCAAGGTCAAATAATATTCATTTTAAAGTTGTAACATTTCTAAGTTCATTCAATTATAAAAATTTCCAAAACATTGTATTTTCAAAACAGCAGCACTTATAAAAATGCTACAGTAGATATATTAGTATTTCAAATCAGTTTAATTTCAGAAATATTCATTTGGATATCATTTAACTTATGACTTATTTAAAACAAACTTTTATGAATGGAATATTCAAATCAAACTATACTTCGTTTATTAAGTTAAAAGCTCACTATTTTACTTAGCTCTAAATTTAACACATAACCTAACACTTTATTTAAAATACCCATTTCATAAATAGATATTCCTTCAATAAGTTACACTTAAAATTTCCATTTGAAAACCAAATTCTCAATTATCAAATTTAGTGATGTTAAAATACATTTTAACTATCATAATTATTCATTTTTCAAGACATATCAATTTCATAAATAAAATATTTATCATAGCAAATATAACAATCAAATTTCTTTACACATTTATTCATTTAGACATCATTTAAACTATGATTTCAAGTTAAATAAACTTTATTACAAAATGTCCAATTCAAATGTATTTTATTTTATCTATTCAAAGATACATTATTTATTATACAACATATTCATTTCAGGAAATAACTTTTATTAAAATTCCTAGGTTAGACTTAAGGTTCCATATTAAATCAAATTCGATTATTAAGTTATTTAAATAAAATCTCTTTAAATCCCTTTTTCACTATTTACCTCTGTTAATATTTTATAACTAAAATTTAAGTGTATAAAATTTATTATAACCACTCAAATTTTATTTATAAAATCCTTTTTATATTGTATATTATCCAATTACATTGTTAACTTCTAAAAAAATTTAAGGTAAGTTATATTTGAATGCAATTGTATTATACAAATAAAACTTTCTAATTCAATTATCTCAAGTTTGAATCATTTATCCAAATTTTTGATTTTTTATTTTTATAATTGAAATTATTCTTTAAGAAAAATGTAAGAATTAAATTTCCGATTTCCTTTAAACCAGTTAGAGATAAATAAATATATGTACATAATATGTCAAATCAAATTTAAATCATATATATATATATATTATAAATTCAGTCATATTTTAGAGATTCAAATCAATTAAATTTCCCAAAACCAAGCTGTAGCAAGACAACAGAACGGTCTCTTCACTTCGAAACTCGAAAATGAACGTCGATGATGCTGCAGTCATCACCGAAATTATTTTCCAGCGACAAAGAGAAGAGCACTAAATTTTAAACCTTTTAAAATTCTTTGAAAACAAAATTTCTATTCGAAATACTTTAAATAATATATCCTTTTAAAACTTGAAAACACAAGGTTTGAAACCATCGGAAACTTGAATTCTCAAATTCTTGATTCAAATTCATTTCAGTTCCCAAATCAATTTATAAACAACTATTTATAAATTCATTTGTAGAACAATAAATGATAAATCAAGTATTATCATTTCAAATTATCAATTTAAATCAATTTATTAAGTTCCATAAATTTACTTATATATCAAAAATTTTATTTCATTAACCAAATTTAAAATAATATTGTGTCAGTTTGTTCTATCAAAGTGTTTTAGAAATCCTATCGATAGCGTTGATCAGACGAATCGATCGGAAATCCAAATCAACATCAACAACTCAAACAACACCATATATAAAACAAAACATAGATTTACAAGTACAATTCAAAATGTTTGGAGATAGTTTAGAAACAAAAGACAAGATGGTTAAACAGAGTAGAGAGATGGGTAAGCTTAGATAAATCGCGGACAACCTTAACCGGGTCAACCGTGACTTAAAGAATAAGATCGATGTGGATTTTTCTGGGATAAATCTACGTTCGATCTCAAGAGATAGAGTTTGGAATAATAAAAGATATTAGCATCTAAACCAAGGATAAATAAAAATCTCTGGTGAATCGATGCTGACTGTAAAGGATTTTCACCCTTTTACAAGAAAATTAGAATATTGGCGAGACCGCCAATTCACTATAAAGATCATTCGAAGTGGAGTCATGAGATACCCCAGAATCAAAAGAAGATGAATAGTGAGGAACAAAAATGGATTTTGGAACCGCATGGAACGTTCCAAAATTCAAAGGAAATTCGATTCAAAAGGAAGAGATTCAAACTCGAACGAAAGTGATTCTGTAAACAAATTTACCATACATTCTAAGTTTTGCCTCAAAGCCAAAGCTCTGATACCAACTGTAACGACCCGATATTTTCAACCATTCGCATCCATTATAAGTGTATAGGTAGACATTCATGCCGGAGTTGAATTGCTTAAAATACCGCGTTGTAATTAAAATTTGGCAAATCTCAGAATATACAGTAAATAAATATAATCATAGATCACAGACATAGAGTAAAATAATGCAGCGGAAGTAAAAGAAATAGTAGTTCATGAAGCTATTATCTAAATATGTCAGAGTTACATAAGATACAACAGAAGAAATAGAGTACAACAAAAGTATCAATAAAATAACCAAGTACAAGCTGAGTAGAACAACGGAACTGAAATAGATAGGACAAGACAAGTAGATAATCTCCAGCGATTCAAGTCTCCAAGCGAGTGGAAATCCAAATCTGTGAATAACTCAGGCTGACCCGAGCGTAAAGCAAAACACAAAACACTCGAGTCAGGACAATATATACTTATATAATGTAAACCCACTCAAGCGAACTGTAATAAGGGTACAAGTAACTTAGAAGATGCTTGGGACCGCCCATCCTCTAAGGATCCGTTAAAATATCTACTATGTAGTAATATTCGCTATTATAATAGTGTCTAAATAAGTAAAGTATAATCATATAGAAAATAGCGTTAAGGGGATGGAGAACCTTAACGCGGTCGGATCTTAAAATCATAATCGTAGTAAAGCTCGATATGGTAGGTGACACGGCACAACTAGGCAATGCCAGGGTAGATATACCAATTACGCACACGGACTGATGGATACGCATAGCAGCCACTACCGTTCCACCACGAACAACACTCCCAAATCGGAGGATGGCCATCTAATCAATCACAAGTAAGAGTATAATATCGAAGAAATGTGTCCGAGAAGAGGTGCTACCTCACTGGTCCGAGATCGCTCATGTTTTAGCCACCTTATGCCAACTCACGGGAGTTGGGTCCACGTAACATACCTTAAGAACGTCGCCACCATCCTACTTCATTCTGGAATCTCCACCACGTACACGGTTGTCAAAGTGGTTTTCGGTATCGACAGAGAGTATGTTCATATCCGATCCCGGTCTCTTTGCCAACCAATCGTTATTATAACCCGTGGTTATAACTTTTAAAAACAATACTTTACTTCAAAATAAAATATCATTTCAAACCATATCTTTATCAAAATAAAGATTAAATCAATTCCAAACCATTTCCATATATTTAAATTTTCATATCATTTCAAAACTTCATTTCAAATCATTTTAATATAATAAAATATCATATCCTTACAAAACTTCATTTCAAATCATTTTAATAAAATAAAATATCCTATCTGTTCAAATCCAAATATTCAACTTTAAATACCTTTTAAATTCAAAGATATCGTTCATTTACTATCATTTCAAATCACCTTTAAATAGTTTATATTCCAATCAAAATAATTCATTTAAACCTTTTAAAAGTGTAATTATTATATTTTCAAATCAAGTATTCAATTTCCAAAGTTTCAAACCATTCTGAGTTCGTTTACTAAGTCAAAAACCCCAATTATTAAAATTTCAGCATTTCACAGCATTTAAAAACAACTGCTATAAGTTATATTTGAAAACATTTTTAATTCAGCAAAGCCAACACTTAAAACTGCTGTTAAAACACAGTTTTAGTTGAATTATAGTTCAAAACAGAAAAGACAGCATTTCAAAAGTGCTGCGGTAGTTCAGATTTCAAAACAAGGGTTAGATTTGGCTTCAACAAAGACTGCAGACCATTATAGCATTTCCAGAGAATGCTATAATAGGCTTGAGTTCAATATTAGCCTATAAGTTCAACTACAGCAACTACAGCATTTCAGAAATGCCGTAATAGCTCTTTTTACACAATTTTAGTTCAAAACAGAATCTATAGCATTTCTGAATGCTATTAAAAGTAGATTTCAGGTGTTAGTGTATTTCCAGCAATTAAATAACTTCAATTTAAAACACATAAACATTTTAAAAATCATATTTTAACGTTTAAAATGTTCATTTACATATCATTTAACATATATCTTTTTCACAATAAATTTCTTATAATTAAATCCAATTTTCCACAATTTACTTAATAAGTTTAAGTGTAAAAGTTCCAATTCTTCACATTTCAACAAATAGACTTAACACTTCAAATTTAAATTACCATTTCACAATTTAACAAAATTTCCAATTTTTTTTTATTTAACTTAAACCTTTAATTAAAACCAAATTTCACATTTCCTAGTCAACTTATATTTTAAAAGATCACTTTTAAACATTCATTTATTTAACCACTTAAATTCATAGAAAAATCAATAATACTTTAATAAGTCACTTAAATTCAAATTTAATCAAATTATCATATTACCATTTCCAAATAAAATTTAATATCCATTTTATTTATATAACTTAAATATCATTTTTAACCAAAATTCCAAATTTACAACTTAAGTTATATTTCAAAAATCCAGTTAAACCATTCATTAATTACATTTTTTGCACATAGAAAAAAATCATAATTTCTTTATTTTAAAACATTTCAAAATCTATTTAAATCAAATTTCATAAATTTATAATTTTTAAAATACTTAAAAAATATCCAAAACACTTTATAAAATAACCACGGGCCTGTATAAAATTTTCTAACCTAGGTCAAGTGATGCGGATATGTATCATTTCAATCCGCAGTTAAAAAACGAAAAATCCGAGTTCTATCATTTCAAACCCGCAATCCCAAGTTAAAATAAATTAAATAAAAATCGTTCAGGCCTATCATTTCAGCCCATAATGATTTTTTCCTATTCTAAAGTCCGTTCGGGTATGTATCATTTCAACCCATAGTGATTCTAGTCTACAGGGAACTTGCAATGGTGATAACTGATATAAATAATAGTAACATATGATATAACAGATGTAGTAACAGGTGTGAACATCATGTGATAATAATATAGGCATATATAACATGATAATATATTTCTACAGATTCACAGGGTGTCAATTTACTAGTTATATAGGTACATATTGTCTGGTGAGAATAACTCACCTGTTTGTGCTGGAGATATCAGAACCAATGACACAATGGAAACAAAAGCACGATGAAAAGACTACGGACTTGAGTGGAGAGCGAATCCAATCTACAACTCTTGTGTACAACCCAAAACAAACAATCAAAACATCAAAATTCAATACGACTTTAAAATGCAATAACATTGAAATAAAAGGAGATACGACTACGCAGTCTTTTGCTTTGCCTTCTCTATTGTTTGGAATGGCTTTGGGCTCTGATGTGGTTCAGATGTGGTCAAGTTTTGGGTCAGGTTTGGGCCAACATAGCTCGGGTTCAAGGCAAGACAAGGTGGGGTTTGTACATGAGGAGGTGATGTGATTTTTGAAGGCAATTAGGTGATTTTTGTGCCAAAACAAGGTTTGGCCTTGGGAATTGTGCTTGGCCTGGGGTGAGTTATGACTGGACAGAGGTGGGGAGGGGTGTGTTGTGGTCAGGTCAGGGAGGTGGTGGTGGCTATGGTGGTGGTTTGGGTGGTGGTTGAGGTGGGTGAGCATGTAGAGGTCAATAAACATGGTTTTTAGGCATCTAGGTTGAAATTTGGGAGGTTTTACCATCAAAATGGTTCGGCTATGGTCAGATCTGGTGGAGTGGGGGCTGGTGGTGATCGGGAAGAGATGGAAGGAGGTGGTGGCAGTGGAATAGGGGTAGAGGACGATCTCAATCAGGGAAGAAGGCAAGCAAAATAGCATAGAAAAAGAAGAAAAGTAGGAAGAAAGAGATGGAGGCCATTACCTAATTTTCTCTAGCCGTGAGAAACAATTGAAGATGGGATATTTTTTCACGTGAATGCCAAATGAGATGACGGCTACACTAGGGTTTTACATGGCTAGGCAATTAATTTTGAGGAGTTAAAGGAATTAAAGGATTTGGTAAATAAAAGGGCTTCCGTTTCAAAGCGTTACACAACCTTTCACATTTCTTTCCTTATAAATCTTTATATAAACAAAATATTTCAGAAAAATACTACACAAACCGAAACTAAGTAAAGATATAAGAAAATAAATAATAAAATTTAAAGAAATTAGAAAAAATAATAAAAGAAATTGCTTAAAATACAAAACAGTGTCTAGAAATTACAAATAAATCACCATTGACTTTGGAAAATTATTAACTTTATTTTAAAAATATTCTAAAAAAAAAATTGAAATAAAAATGACTTTTAAAACATTTTCAAAGTGAAATAAATAATTAAATTTTAATTAAATAGAATTTAAAATAAGAAAATAACTTAAAAATGCAAACTAGGCTTTAAAAATTAGAAATAAATTCAATACACTTTGGAAAAATCTTATTATCACTTTAAAAATATTTAAAAGACAAAATATATATTATATAACATAAATATACAAATTAGAATAAAATATATCAAATAAAAATGTCATTATATAATTTTAAAAATAAAGAATATTGCTGAATAACCCAATATACACACAATATTGAAAACAGTATAACTTTTGCAATTTAAATCCGTTTTCAACGAAACGAAAAGAAGTATTCAAGTTATGAAATCTATTTTTATAATAAAAGATAAAATTCATAAATTTCAAACTTTTAAATTTTTAAGTTAAAAGTCGAAGTTTGACTATTTGACCAAAATTCACATTTTCTGGAAATATTAAATTTAGTCATATTTGGAATTCAAATCCACATACAAAATCTAAGTTTTTTTATATTTACAATAAAAAAATTTATTCTTTTCATAAATAAAGCTTTTAAATCTGGAAAAATCAATTTAAAAATAATTATAAAATACAGGGTTGTTACACTCTCCCCCACTCAAAACTTTTCGTCCCCGAAAAGGAACGAGGTACGGGAAAGCACCAAAAAAGATAGAATGAATAGAATTAAGACAAGATGATAAGAATATTGGAATTACACCTGATAACTATTGTTATAGGCAAGTTTAAAAAATGGAGGTGATCAAATCAAGAACACAAACACGAAAAAGATCCTCTAGAGTCTGAATCACCCCTTTCACTTGACCGACTGTCTATGAATGGAAAACAGTGTTCAGATCCAGATGAGTAACAAAGATTATCAAAGATTACAGAAAGATTTCTAAACAGAAAGATTATAGAAAGATGCTTATACCAGTTTGTAGCAAGATGAGGGAAAATAAGGACAACCAAAAGATGGTTTGAAAGACAAAATAAGATAATAATTTGAAACCATAATGCTTTGAAATCATAATAATTTGAAATCATAACAATTTAGAGGTGTTTATCATTTGGAAATCATACTACTAAAAATCATAACACTTTGGAAATGTTATTCTTTTAAAAAAACATAACACTTAGAAAATCAAAACTCCTTTTAAAAAAAAATCTTCAATTAAACCTTTTAATTCAAGGTCAAATAATATTCATTTTAAAGTTGTAACATTTCTAAGTTCATTCAATTATAAAAATTTCCAAAACATTGTATTTTCAAAACAGCAGCACTTATAAAAATGCTACAGTAGATATATTAGTATTTCAAATCAGTTTAATTTCAGAAATATTCATTTGGATATCATTTAACTTATGACTTATTTAAAACAAACTTTTATGAATGGAATATTCAAATCAAACTATACTTCGTTTATTAAGTTAAAAGCTCACTATTTTACTTAGCTCTAAATTTAACACATAACCTAACACTTTATTTAAAATACCCATTTCATAAATAGATATTCCTTCAATAAGTTACACTTAAAATTTCCATTTGAAAACCAAATTCTCAATTATCAAATTTAGTGATGTTAAAATACATTTTAACTATCATAATTATTCATTTTTCAAGACATATCAATTTCATAAATAAAATATTTATCATAGCAAATATAACAATCAAATTTCTTTACACATTTATTCATTTAGACATCAATTAAACTATGATTTCAAGTTAAATAAACTTTATTACAAAATGTCCAATTCAAATGTATTTTATTTTATCTATTCAAAGATACATTATTTATTATACAACATATTCATTTCAGGAAATAACTTTTATTAAAATTCCTAGGTTAGACTTAAGGTTCCATATTAAATCAAATTCGATTATTAAGTTATTTAAATAAAATCTCTTTAAATCCCTTTTTCACTATTTACCTCTGTTAATCTTTTATAACTAAAATTTAAGTGTATAAAATTTATTATAACCACTCAAATTTTATTTATAAAATCCTTTTTATATTGCATATTATCCAATTACATTGTTAACTTCTAAAAAAATTTAAGGTAAGTTATATTTGAATGCAATTGTATTATACAAATAAAACTTTCTAATTCAATTATCTCAAGTTTGAATCATTTATCCAAATTTTTGATTTTTTCTTTTTATAATTGAAATTATTCTTTAAGAAAAATGTAAGAATTAAATTTCCGATTTCCTTTAAACCAGTTAGAGATAAATAAATATATGTACATAATATGTCAAATCAAATTTAAATCATATATATATATATATATTATAAATTCAGTTATATTTTGGAGATTCAAATCAATTAAATTTCCCAAAACCAAGCTGTAGCAAGACAACAGAACGGTCTCTTCACTTTGAAACTCGAAAATGAACGTCGATGATGCTGCAGTCATCACCGAAATTATTTTCCAGCGACAAAGAGAAGAGCAATAAATTTTAAACCTTTTAAAATTCTTTGAAAACAAAATTTCTATTCGAAATACTTTAAATAATATATCCTTTTAAAACTTGAAAACACAAGGTTTGAAACCATCGGAAACTTGAATTCTCAAATTCTTGATTCAAATTCATTTCAGTTCCCAAATCAATTTATAAACAACTATTTATAAATTCATTTGTAGAACAATAAATGATAAATCAAGTATTATCATTTCAAATTATCAATTTAAATCAATTTATTAAGTTCCATAAATTTACTTATATATCAAAAAATTTATTTCATTAACCAAATTTAAAATAATATTGTGTCAGTTTGTTCTGTCAAAGTGTTTTAGAAATCCTATCGATAGCGTTGATCAGACGAATCGATCGGAAATCCAAATCAACATCAACAACTCAAACAACACCATATATAAAACAAAACATAGATTTACAAGTACAATTCAAAATGTTTGGAGATAGTTTAGAAACAAAAGACAAGATGGTTAAACAGAGTAGAGAGATGGGTAAGCTTAGATAAATCGCGGACAACCTTAACCGGGTCAACTGTGACTTAAAGAATAAGATCGATGTGGATTTTTCTGGGATAAATCTACGTTCGATCTCAAGAGATAGAGTTTGGAATAATAAAAGATATTAGCATCTAAACCAAGGATAAATAAAAATCTCTGGTGAATCGATGCTGACTGTAAAGGATTTTCACCCTTTTACAAGAAAATTAGAATATTGGCGAGACCGCCAATTCACTATAAAGATCATTCGAAGTGGAGTCATGAGATACCCAGAATCAAAAGAAGATGAATAGTGAGGAACAAAAATGGATTTTGGAACCGCATGGAACGTTCCAAAATTCAAAGGAAATTCGATTCAAAAGGAAGAGATTCAAACTCGAACGAAAGTGATTCTGTAAATAAATTTACCATACATTCTAAGTTTTGCCTCAAAGCCAAAGCTCTGATACCAACTGTAACGACCCGATATTTTCAACCATTCGCATCCATTATAAGTGTATAGGTAGACACTCATGCCGGAGTTGAATTGCTCAAAATACCGCATTGTAATTAAAATTTGGCAAATCTCAGAATATACAGTAAATAAATATAATCACAGATCACAGACACAGAGTAAAATAATGCAGCGGAAGTAAAAGAAATAGTAGTTCATGAAGCTATTATCTAAATATGTCAGAGTTACATAAGATACAACGGAAGAAATAGAGTACAACAAAAGTCTCAATAAAATAACCAAGTACAAGCTGAGTAGAACAACGGAACTGAAATAGATAGGATAAGACAAGCAGATAATCTCCAGCAATTCAAATCTCCAAGCGAGTGGAAATCCAAATCTGTGAATAACTCAGGCTGACCCGAGCGTAAAGCAAAACACAAAACACTCGAGTCAGGACAATATATACTTATATAATGTAAACCAACTCAAGCGAACTGTAATAAGGGTACAAGTAACTTAGAAAATGCTTGAGACCGCCCATCCTCTAAGGATCCGTTAAAATATCTACTATGTAGTAATATTCGCTATTATAATAGTGTCTAAATAAGTAAAGTATAATCATATAGAAAATAGCGTTAAGGGGATGGAGAACCTTAACGCGGTCGGATCTTAAAATCATAATCGTAGTAAAGCTCGATATGGTAGGTGACACGGCACAACTAGGCAATGCCAGGATAGATATACCAATTACGCACACGGACTGATGGATACGCATAGCAGCCACTACCGTTCCACCTCGAACAACACTCCCAAATCGGAGGATGGCCATCTAATCAATCACAAGTAAGAGTATAATATCGAAGAAATGTGTCCGAGAAGAGGTGCTACCTCACTGGTCCGAGATCGCTCCTGTTTTAGCCACCTTATGCCAACTCACGGGAGTTGGGTCCACGTAACATACCTTAAGAACGTCGCCACCATCCTACTTCATTCTGGAATCTCCACTGCGTACACGGTTGTCAAAGTGGTTTTCGGTATCGACAGAGTGTATGTCCATATCTGATCCCGATCTCTTTGCCAACCAATCGTTATTATAACCCGTGGTTATAACTTTTAAAAACAATACTTTACTTCAAAATAAAATATCATTTCAAACCATATCTTTATCAAAATAAAGATTAAATCAATTCCAAACCATTTCCATATATTTAAATTTTCATATCATTTCAAAACTTCATTTCAAATCATTTTAATATAATAAAATACCATATCCTTACAAAACTTCATTTCAAATCATTTTAATAAAATAAAATATCCTATCAGTTCAAATCCAAATATTCAACTTTAAATACCTTTTAAATTCAAAGACATCGTTCATTTACTATCATTTCAAATCACCTTTAAATAGTTTATATTCCAATCAAAATAATTCATTTAAACCTTTTAAAAGTGTAATTATTATATTTTCAAATCAAGTATTCAATTTTCAAAGTTTCAAACCATTCTGAGTTCGTTTACTAAGTCAAAAACCCCAATTATTAAAATTTCAGCATTTCACAGCATTTAAAAACAACTGCTATAAGTTATATTTGAAAACATTTTTAATTCAGCAAATACAGCACTTAAAACTGCTGTTAAAACTCAGTTTTAGTTGAATTATAGTTCAAAACAGAAAAGACAGCATTTCAGAAGTGCTGCGGTAGTTCAGATTTCAAAACAAGGGTTAAATTTGGTTTCAACAAAGACTGCAGACCATTATAGCATTCCAGAGAATGCTATAATAGGCCTGAGTTCAATATTAGCCTATAAGTTCAACTACAGCAACTACAGCATTTCAGAAATGCTGTAATAGCTCTTTTTACACAATTTTAGTTCAAAACAGAATCTATAGCATTTCTGAATGCTATTAAAAGTAGATTTCCGGTGTTAGTGTATTTCCAGCAATTAAATAACTTCAATTTAAAACACATAAACATTTTAAAAATCATATTTTAACGTTTAAAATGTTCATTTACATATCATTTAACATATATCTTTTTTACAATAAATTTCTTATAATTAAATCCAATTTTCCACAATTTACTTAATAAGTTTAAGTGTAAAAGTTCCAATTCTTCATATTTCAACAAATAGACTTAACACTTCAAATTTAAATTACCATTTCACAATTTAACAAAATTTCCAATTTTTTTTTATTTAACTTAAACCTTTAATTAAAACCAAATTTCACATTTCCTAGTCAACTTATATTTTAAAAGATCACTTTTAAACATTCATTTATTTAACCACTTAAATTCATAGAAAAATCAATAATACTTTAATAAGTCACTTAAATTCAAATTTAATCAAATTATCATATTCCCATTTCCAAATAAAATTTAATATCCATTTTATTTATATAACTTAAATATCATTTTTAACCAAAATTCCAAATTTACAACTTAAGTTATATTTCAAAAATCCAGTTAAACCATTCATTAATTACATTTTTTACACATAGAAAAAAATCATAATTTCTTTATTTTAAAACATTTCAAAATCTATTTAAATCAAATTTCATAAATTTATAATTTTTAAAATACTTAAAAAATATCCAAAACACTTTATAAAATAACCACGGGCCTGTATAAAATTTTCTAACCTAGGTCAAGTGATACGGATATATATCATTTCAATCCGCAGTTAAAAAAAGAAAAATCCGGGTTCTATCATTTCAAACCCGCAATCCCAAGTTAAAATAAATTAAATAAAAATCGTTCAGGCCTATCATTTCAGCCCATAATGATTTTTTCCTATTCTAAAGTCTGTTCGGGTATGTATCATTTCAACCCATAGTGATTCTAGTCTACAGGGAACTTGCAATGGTGATAACTGATATAAATAATAGTAACATATGATATAACAGATGTAGTAACAGGTGTGAACATCATGTGATAATAATATAGGCATATATAACATGATAATATATTTCTACAGATTCACAGGGTGTCGATTTACTAGTTATATAGGTACATATTGTCTGGTGAGAATAACTCACCTGTTTGTGCTGGAGATATCAGAACCAATGACACAATGGAAACAAAAGCACGATGAAAAGACTACGGACTTGAGTGGAGAGCGAATCCAATCTACAACTCTTGTGTACAACCCAAAACAAACAATCAAAACAGCAAAATTCAATACGACTTTAAAATGCAATAACATTGAAATAAAAGGAGATACGACTACGCAGTCTTTTGCTTTGCCTTCTCTATTGTTTGGAATGGCTTTGGGCTCTGATGTGGTTCAGATGTGGTCAAGTTTTGGGTCAGGTTTGGGCCAACATAGCTTGGGTTCAAGGCAAGACAAGGTGGGGTTTGTACATGAGGAGGTGATGTGATTTTTGAAGGCAATTAGGTGATTTTTGTGCCAAAACAAGGTTTGGCCTTGGGAATTGTGCTCGGCCTGGGGTGAGTTATGACTGGACAGAGGTGGGGAGGGGTGTGTTGTGGTCAGGTCAGGGAGGTGGTGGTGGCTATGGTGGTGGTTGAGGTGGGTGAGCATGTAGAGGTCAATAAACATGGTTTTTAGGCATCTAGGTTGAAATTTGGGGGGTTTTACCATCAAAATGGTTCGGATATGGTCAGATCTGGTGGAGTGGGGGCTGGTGGTGGTCGGGAAGAGATGGAAGGAGGTGGTGGCAGTGGAATAGGGGTAGAGGACGATCTCAACCAGGGAAGAAGGCAAGCAAAATAGCATAGAAAAAGAAGAAAAGTAGGAAGAAAGAGATGGAGGCCATTACCTAATTTTCTCTAGCCGTGAGAAACAATTGAAGATGGGATATTTTTTCACGTGAATGCCAAATGAGATGACGGCTACACTAGGGTTTTACATTGCTAGGCAATTAATTTTGAGGAGTTAAAGGAATTAAAGGATTTGGTAAATAAAAGGGCTTCCGTTTCAAAGCGTTACACAACCTTTCACATTTCTTTCCTTATAAATCTTTATATAAACAAAATATTTCAGAAAAATACTATACAAACCGAAACTAAGTAAAGATATAAGAAAATAAATAATAAAATTTAAAGAAATTAGAAAAAATAATAAAAGAAATTGCTTAAAATACAAAACAGTGTCCAGAAATTACAAATAAATCACCATTGACTTTGGAAAATTATTAACCTTATTTTAAAAATATTCTAAAACAAAATTTGAAATAAAAATGACTTTTAAAACATTTTCAAAGTGAAATAAATAATTAAATTTTAATTAAATAGAATTTAAAATAAGAAAATAACTTAAAAATGCAAACTAGGCTTTAAAAATTAGAAATAAATTCAATACACTTTGGAAAAATCTTATTATCACTTTAAAAATATTTAAAAGACAAAATATATATTATATAACATAAATATACAAATTAGAATAAAATATATCAAATAAAAATGTCATTATATAATTTTAAAAAATAAAGAATATTGCTGAATAACCCAATATACACACAATATTGAAAACAGTATAACTTTTGCAATTTAAATCCGTTTTCAACGAAACGAAAAGCAGTATTCAAGTTATTAAATCTATTTTTATAATAAAAGATAAAATTCATAAATTTCAAACTTTTAAATTTTTAAGTTAAAAGTCGAAGTTTGACTATTTGACCAAAATTCACATTTTCTGGAAATATTAAATTTAGTCATATTTGGAATTCAAATCCACATACAAAATCTAAGTTTTTTTATATTTACAATAACAAAATTTATTCTTTTCATAAATAAAGCTTTTAAATCTGGAAAAATCAATTTAAAAATAATTGTAAAATACAGGGTTGTTATAGTATATATTTCGCATGAAGTACAATATTATATAGTATTCAATGTTTTAATGTATTGGGTACAGGTATTTATCTGAGTCTATGCTATATTGTTGAGTGGATTTTGAAACAACTTCAATATATATATATGATTTGTATGCGGCCTATATATATATGTATTTTTTTTATGTTTTAATATATATTTCGGCTAATATATGTTTTATTATAAATATGTACAGGCTATATATTGGTATGCGTGAGTGTTATTGTTATTATTATAATATGTTAGTTGATAACTGTGCATATAGTGTTTCGAATCCAAGTTATATGATATGTTATACATATATTTGACAGTGTTATTTATATACAGATTTTGATTTTAAAGAAGTATGAGTTTTAAATTATATATATATATGTTATACTTATCCATTTATATACATTTTCCTAGGTTCGAGTATACATAAAGTTATTTGTTTATTAAGCTTTTATATATATACTAGCTCTATCCAGTCAATTGCTTGAGTGGCATAAGTTCTATTTGTTATATATATTTAAAGGTTGTATATAATCTATTTTCGTTTATATGAATACTTTGCTTGCTGATTTAATATATATATATATATACGTTTTGATATAATATATACAGATTTGTATAAATTTAGAAGTCTATATATGTACGTGTTTTCGAGTTATATATATATATATATATTGTGTCAGATTTTTAAGTGAAGTATGTAAAAAGTTGTATAGGATATTATTGTATATTATATTATAAGTGTATTGTTATATATTAGTCATAACGTGCATTTCTATAAGCGTACTGTATACTATATTATATTACTGTACATATATAGTATAATTTAATTATAGTCTAGTTTTTATATATATATATAATGGATAAAGGTTGATTTATACAGAACGTGTGGTCAATAGTTGTTTCAAAACTATTATATATATTTTTTTGAAAACGTATGTATATAAATTTTTATGAGTTTCAAAATTAATATGGGTTAATAAAATAATATATTGGAATAATAAATATATATTTTGTTTCGGTCTACATCAAGCAGTTTCTGATCTATTTTCATCGATCTCTATTTATCAGCTCTATTCGTCCAATTCATGCCAATCTTGTTCGTTTTGGAAATTCGTTCTTGGATTCGTAACCCATTTCAAATCTCTTTAGCCTCGAAAGGTGAGCAATCACTCACGATTAATGTTCTTTTATTTATTAAATTTAATTGCAATTGAAACGTCAATTGAAATATGCTGCTGTTAGTTATTTACATTGCTATATATATGTTGTTATCTGTATTTGTTCACCTGTGACATCTGACACCATTATCTGTTATTTATATTGATGATATATGTCTGTTATATTATTATCATATCTGTTATCACTCTGCAAGTTCTCTGTTAGTATAGAATTCCCTATGGGTTGAAATGATACATACCCGAACGATCTGTAGAATAGGAGAAAATCGTTATGGGTTGAAATGATAAACCCAAGCGATTTTCATTGACATTGAATTTGGGATTGCGGGTTGAAAAGATATATACCCGTATATATTTTGAATTGCGGATTGAAATGATAAATATCCGTATCACTTGACCATAGGGTAGAAAATTATATACAGACATCGTTGGTCTATATATAAATATTTTGAAAAGTGATTTCTATGGTTTTGAAAAGAAATATATGGTTTGAATAAATATTGATTTTAAAGATTTATTAAAGTTGATTTAATAAAGTTGATTTGAATCAATATAAAATATGTTTAAGTATTTATGTAAAATTCATATTTTCAAATATAGAGTTTATAATGTTTCAGGTTGAAAGATAAATTTTAATTTTGATTTGGAATTTCTAATTATTTAAGAATTATACTTAAATAAGTTTGATTTGAAATCTATTAAATTTGAAATTTTAAGATATGTTTTATAACTTGAATTTGATTAAAAAGTGGCTTAAATGAATATTTCAAACTTATATAAATTTAAATGGGATATTTTGTTTATATAAATTTGTAAATTGAAGTTGTATCTAGATGTATTGAAATGATTAAAGAAATATCTCAGAAACTAAATGAAATGAAACTAAATTGAGATATAAATGGAATTATCAAATTTAGTTTTTGAAATGTGGAATATTTAAAGCTTTGAAATATATTGAAATTTAATGGTTTATTTTGTGTTTCAAATCTGTATTTGAAATCGTTATAATTCGAAATGATTTATTGAGAAATTGAATTGAGTTGAAATTTATGAATTGAGATTGAATTAAGTTGAATTTGGAAGTCGAGTTAATTTGAATCGATTTGTGAATTTGTGGAAGCTATTTTATTTTATAAAGTATTTTTAAACTATATCTACAACTATTTATATTTTACTTTATAAATTATTTTAATATAAACTATTTTATATAAATCATTTTCAATATATATTATTTTATTATAAACTATTTTAACTTATAACTATTTTATACAAACTATTTTTATTTTATAAACTATTTTATTTTATACACTAATTTTAATATCTAAACTGTTTAAGAGGAAAGTGTTATGGATTCCAAAATGTTATGATTTCAAGCTATAGTTTCAAAGTGTTATGAATTTCAGGGTTTTGATTTCCAAAGTGTTTTGATTTTAAAAGACTTACGATTTCGAAAGCGATATAACTTTGGAAAGTGATATGATTTTGGAAATGGATTTATTTGAAGTGAAAATGATGTAGTATGGATATGGTTCTGAAATGGCAATGATATCTTGGTTTTGAAATATAAACTATTTTGAAAGTTTATTAAATGACCAATCGGTGTAATGATTACGTAGTTATTAAAGAGTCCGGGATCGGTTTGGGACATACTCTCTTTCTAAACCGAAAACCACTTTAATAACTATTATACGCGGAGTGTGATCCAGAATGAAGTGGTTGGAATGATGACGTTGCTGGATTTGAAGAAAGAGAACGATAATGGATGACCTTGACACTTGTGTCAAATTGGAAATGACTTAAACAGGAGTCGTGCCGGGCCAGTGAGGTTAGCTACCTCTAGCGGACACACTTCTTCGTAAACTACTCATTACTTGTTTTTGATTGGTGCGCACCCTTGAATTGGGAGTGTTGTTTCGCGGTGTTGCGATCGTTGTGGCGATGCGTTCTCACCAGTCCGGATCAGGCAAACGGTAGTTTCACTACCTTGGGTATTGCCTTATGTGCCTTGTCATACTCGTATCCCTATGCGCGACCACTACGATTTGTTTCGTGTTATACCTATGGAGTACTCCGTGATAGCCCACTAGTTTACGATGGAGTTTACAGTGCTGTATAGACTATGACACTTATATAAAATGTGTTAAGGGGGATAATGGTAACGCCTTAACGCTATTTTGATACCTTATATTACTGATAGGCATTATCTACTTAGCGTACACTACTATATATAAATAGTTTAACGGATCCTTAGAGGATGGTTATCCCAAACATCCTTTGAGTTACTTGTAATTTCAGTTGTTATTTCACTTGAGTTGGATTTATTGATATAAGAATGTTAATCCTGACTCGAGTGTTTTGTGTTTTGCTTTACGCTCGGGTCAGACTGAGTGTACCAGTATTCGAGGCTCACCTTTGGAGTTGGAGCTTCGGTTGGAGATCCAGCTATCTATCCAGCTTTCAGATATTCAGTTGATTCCAGTGATGTATTCTGATCTTGTATTTGACTATTGTATTCAAGACTTCTGTTTTATCTTGTTTAACTCTGTTATATATATAGTAGCTTCATGAACTACTATTCTTTTGTTTCCGCTACATTATTGTTATATTACTCTGTGTCTGTGATCTGTGATTATTTTATTTACTGTATATGCTGAGTTTGGCCAAATTTTATTTACAATCCATTGTTTTGAATTATTCAAGTCCGGCATGTGTGGATTTATTGTCGATTTGAATGGTTCAAAATACTGGGTCGTTACAGATCATAACATGTTAGATTTAAACAAGATTGTTTAAATATGATTTTACATGGCTTTAAGGGTAAAACCGATTATAATGATTTTTATATCCCATGAGGAATTTATATATTATGTAAAATATGATTTTGGAGTTGAGTTTTAATTTCCATAATTTTCCAAGTTATGGAGAATTTATTACGAACTTTCAAAGGAAAATATGGTTAATTGGGTTTAGAAATTTATTTTAGAAATTATATTCACAATTTGGGTCTGAAATTTAGATATGTTAGAAAACATGTTAAAAGTGACTTTCTGTAATTTTTGGGGATTTTTCCTAAGTGATTTACTATGAGAATTAAATTATTTTGAAAGGAGGACCTAAATGATTTAATTGTTTTGCTTAATGGAAGGGCTTATTTATTAAATTAATCTTGGTTTAGATCTAAAATTATGCGGCAGTTATTTTTGTAAAGAATTTGAAAAGTTGAGGCAACCAATCACATGTTTACACGTAGGCAAGTTCGTTAGAAAGTATTTGCTTTAATTGGAATTAATCAGCTTTTACCTAGAAAAGTGGGTTTCTCCTCTATTAGAAGCGCCTTTCGACTCATGGCTTCCGCTTTCAATCAAGTCGAAACCCCACAAAGCCGAAACCAATACACAAGGTATTGTCATTAGTACGTAGTGGATTGGAAAAAGGCAGAAGGCATGGTGTCGAAACATAGCTTTCGATGGGAACGAAACCTTCGCTTTGCTTTTAAATGTTAAGCACCTGCCTTTGTTTTACTAAAGCTTTCGAAGGAGTCAAAACATATGCCGTCGAAAGGGGATTTCTAAATAACTTTCGAAGAAGGTTGCCATCTTTCATTTTTAAGTATAAGCTTTCGAATGAGTCCCTTGTTTATAAAACAATGCTTTCGAAAATGGTGGTTCTGACCTAGTCGAAGCCCTGCTGCCGTTCTTTTAGCTTTTGAGTGTATTGAAGTCATCAATGCTTTTGAAGGGTAGCTTTTGTTTTAAAGATGTACTAAGCCACTTCCTAAATGCTTTCGAAAGGGTTCAAGGGTTTCGAAGGCAATGGCTTCGAAAGGGGATATCGATGCTAACCTTCAATGTTTTACTTAAATGTTTTGAAGCTTTTGAAAGGATGGTGCCGACGCCATCAAACTTTCTCCAAACCATTTTATATGAAGATTAAAGGTTTCGAAAGGGATACTTTCATATATATTCACTTTGACCCAAAAAGGTGTTTTTGAGTAAACCCAATGGTTTCGAAAGGGGTACTTTCATTGGTTTCGAAGTTATGTTTCTAAGGATTATTAAGTACTTTCGAAAGGTATATTTTGGTTTCCAAAGAGATGATTTAAAGAGCTTCAAAAAGTTTATATGTAATGTTTGAAAAGAAGTTTTCTATGCTTTCGAAGGAGGTTATCCAGGGGTTTCGAAAGTAATGTTTTAAGGTTTCGAAAGCCTTAGTTTTCAAAACAAATAACCTAATTTCATTTTAAAGGAAAACTATGGCATTAATAAAGAGTTTTGGAAATGAATTTAAGTATGGAGTTTTTGAAGAAGTTTTCCTTAATTAATAGGTTAAAGGGATTAACTAAGTTATTATGTTTGCTTCTTCATATATGTATATATTCACATTATAATCGATCCATAACTGTATTTTGGGGAAGGGCAGAATAACCTACTAGGTTGACCCAGTAGTGAATATAAATTAAGTTAAATTCTGAATGAGTAGAATTGCATCCAGGAGGACAGGAAGACCAGAATATAGGATGCTAAGATGTCGATTAAAGAAGATCAAGGAGACAGGTTCATAGTAAACCCATGAAAACTATGATTAGAAAGAGTTATTGGCAGGGGCCAATAGGTTTGTAGTAAACCCATGAAAACTATATTCGGATTAAGTTATTGACTGATGTTAATAGGTTCCTAGTCAACCCATGAAAACTAGGATAAGAGAGAAGTTATTGGAGTTACCAATAGGTTCAGGGAGAATCCATGAAAGAATGATGTTATTGGCAGGGGCCAATAGGTTCCTAGTGATCCCATGAAAACTAAGAAATAGGACAGGGAGTCCATAAATTTAAACAGGTTAATAGTAACCCCGTGAAAACTATGTAACTGGACAAGGAGTCAATAAACATTAAATAGGTTATTTGTCAGCCCATGAAAACTAATAGGTTAATAGTAACCCTAGAAACTATAACTGAGACAGATTGTCAAAATGAATGGGGATGGGTAATCCAGAATTGATTTACTTTTTTGCATGTCATCATATTTTTTAGATGTTTTAACAATTGTGGATGCAGGAGCACAGTATAATGTTTTATAAAGATTTTAGGATAAAAGTGAGGGGGAAACCCGTTCCGCTACACGGCGTGGTCTCAATAGATATCTAAATGGTTTGAGATGGTAGATTATTATTTAAACCAGTCTTTATGTCTGACTCGAAGTTTATGTTTTCCCCTTAAACTCTTGGGTACTCAATTGATTTTGAGTAGTTTGAGAGTTGAGGTTTCCATGTACCACTTTAGACGAATAAGTTTCTGGAGACGTGCAGGAGGCATGATAGCTATCTAGAGTTCTCTTTTATTTTGATTCCATTGTGTTGTTGTTGTAAAGGCAAAGTTGTTTAACTGCCTATATATATATATATATATAACCTCTTATCATCTAAGGGGGCATCTTCATATGTCACTCTTGGCATATGTTGTAATAAATATATGTTCTGTGAACGTGGTTCACGTATTGGGATTATGTAATGAATTTGAAATTCTTTGCAATGGAATGTGAAAGTTGTTTTTTGATTTTAAAAGTTTTCCATATCCATGTGTTTCTGTTATATCAATGTATCTAACATTACCATATTTGGTCGCCGAGGATTAATAATTATAGATGACTGCAGCATCCGTAGCTGTTAGTTTTGGGCCTCCAAGTAGGGGATGATACATTACTAGTCTTACTTGGATGGGTCTTTAGTTTTTTCCTCCCTCTATGTTATCCACTAGGAGGAGTGTTGCCTTTTAAATGAGTGGACCCTTCATCAGTAGTAGAACCAGGGTCCCTGGACTTGACGGTAGGGTCACCGACATGCTTCGGCGGCATGATCTTGAATGTGGGAACATTTCAGTGTGGACAAGTCAGCTTTGAAGATGTAGGCTTGGTGACTACAGACTCTTTCTTCACTTGAATCTTGTCCATGTCCTTCCTCAAACTCTCAGCCATGGCTTTGTTCTTGGTCGGGTTGGAAGCAACTGCGATGAAAACATCCTCCACCTAAGAGACAAAAATGTCCTACAAGCTCTCTAGAGTTGCGACCTTCTCGTAGTCAGGACCCGAGCTGGAACTGGAAATAAGAACAGATGTAGTGAGCCCCACGGAAATGGCAGTTGACGCAGTAAAGATGGCTTATGTTCTTGAACCCTGTGTTGGTAGTAGTGGAGGAGGGAAATGAGGTTGACATCAAGTTAGCAAATAGACCGGTAAAGTTTAATGATGGATTCTCACGAGAACTAAAGCTTCTTGAAGATTAAAGAAATAAGAGATATGCCTGTAGTAGGACCCTGTTGAGATACGATGAACTCACCTTCTTCGGTTCTAAGCCCCTCGGGCCGGATCATGACGAGGGGAACATATGGTTCATAAAGGGAACCTATTAATGAAGCTGGAAGAACGCAAGTAGTTGTGGGGCTAACTCCCAAAGATGTAGGAACAACCGCTAATGGCTCTTGAAATTTCGAAGCAGACGTTTCACCCTGACCCAAAGAGCTCGGGCCAACAAGAACTTTGGCAGCATCAGTAGCATTATCATCTTTGGCTACGGTAGCTTTTCCAGTAGAAAGAGATTTGATATCTTCAGCATCAGGATAAGCAGCCAACAGTTCTTCTTCAGAGCGATTATCACCAGCTTGTGCAGTCTGGGGTAGCACTTCCTTTCAAGTGCTAGCGAGCACCTTGGGATAGTCATTTCCTAGCGACCTTGGATTCTTAAACATGACTACGATAGTGTAAAAATATAGCATGTTGGCATCAAGCTCGGTCAGGATCTTGAACTTCTCCTCTTGAAGCTCTTTGTGCTTGTGCTCATAGATTGCAAGTTCAGGACCGATGTCATCTTTATAGATGGATGGCTACCCTTTCTCTTTAGCAAGTTGTTGAACTTCTTTGCAAAGCTTGGCAAGTTCAGCAGCTTGCTCTTATATAGTTCGGTCCTTGGTTATAATTATCTCATATTTTTGGCTAAGCGCTTGCGCCTTCTCCTTGGCTTGTTTTTGGAACACTGAAGTTTCAGCATGAGCAGCTAATTCGTTCCTCATCATGATTTTGGCGTGACTGTGAGCAAGCTTTAACTCATCCATCAGCTTATCTATACTTTCCTTCTACTTTAAAGTGAGGTCCTCCCTTTGGTAATTTAGTCAAATCATTCTCCATATCTTTCATCATCCACTCAAAGTCAACCCTCTCAAATTCAAAGGATTGAATATTGGTGTAGTTGATCTTATTTACTTTAAATACCCTTCGTCGATGCCCTGCTCAACGTTCTTTAGACTTTGCATCACCACCTTTTTTGGCATGTCAGAGATGTCTTGGTCAAACTTAACGTCGTGTAAAAAGAGCTATGGGAATGCGACTTGCAAGCGTGGTGGGCAAGGCAGAAGAGTGAATGAATGAGAGACTCCTTTGGAAGTAGGCAGGACTAGTGTAATCATAGCTTGGGAGGTCGGAATTTGTTGAGTTGAAAAAATCTGAGCCTATGTATGAGGTGGAACATTAGCAGAAATAAGCCCACGGCTGTGACGACCCACCTCCTCGACCTTCAGAGATCGACACAAATACATCCTCAGTATTCACGTGCCGTGAATCCAAGTGTCGGAGAGGCAGATTATCATGGGGTAAAGAAAATAAAGATAGAAGACAAGACAATAATAAAATCTTAGATCGTATTCAACACATAGTTATACATATGAGTAGTACATGCAATTACTCCAAAATTGTTCCATCAGAGTACTAGTAGGTAATATTCTAGCCAGGATAGTTATAACAACCTATCCTTGCAAATGCTGGTAGATAAAAAATATAGACAGAGTGAAAAGTGATAGGTAACTTCAACAAAAGACCCTTCAGCTCCTTGCTCCATCCAAAATGCTCTAAGATTACCTAACTACTTAGCTGGCCGGAAAAATACAGCACCCAGAGTTTAAAGGGAATAGAAAATAAAATCCGGGTCTGTCATGGGACTGGTGTGAGAAACTTAAAATACAGATATTTGAAAACAAATGGTATCTCATAAGACAACGCCGCACATTAAAACGGAACGGGTTTTTACCTTATGATAACCAAAACATTTGCAACGCAAAATCTGGGAATATTATTTTTAGTGCCATTCTTTGAAAAATGTTTTTCAAATAAACATATTAAAATAGCCGAAATTATTACATTAGTTAAATTTGACGGCATAATAGGTTTACAACTAAGTCCGAAGGCACTTATTGGAGAATGGATTCCATACAATAATAAGGTAAGGGACTGTCTTTCTTATAGTACATTTTTAGAAAAATGCACCTGAGGCTCTAACCTCTACCAATAAAGGACCGGCCTACCTTTACCATAGATAGTACCAAATACGCCATCAACTTGGTCGTTACCGACTTATCTGGGGATCCCAAAGCATACACAACATACTCGAAATATAGGGGGTAATCTAGAAAGATCATAACTATATCCTAATGGGAGCGACCCACATAGCCCTACCACATCAACCCTGTTATTTTTATTCCTGGGTGATGAGGCTCAAGATAACGATTACCTTTCATATAGCACATTCCTCTTTGAATGCCAGATCACACAACTAATTTCTACAAATGTATAACTCCTAAGATCGTATGTCTCAGGAAAGGGTGTTAAGCTAAGAGAAGTCGTCTTCTCCGCCACCAAACAGATGATATGTTTATAGATATCAATCAATGTGATAAGAAATGTAACGTCGGATATTCATCCATACAAGTTGTCGAGGAACTAGACAAATCGAAGGAACTCTCCTACTACGTCCTATCGGGAATCACCCTAGGATTAGTAGCGAGCAGCCCTTGCATCCAAGATCAAATGAAGATACTACTGCCATATATATATATGTATGTATGTATGTATGTATATGATATGGGAAATTTCCCCCGAGGCTCAGTGACAAGCAGCTCTTCATTTCTTTTATTATCATTCCATGTCTTCACTTCGAATACGTAAATTGGTTCGAAGTGGTTTTCAGATAAGGATCACTCAAATCTGACCTTAGTTCCTTCAAACCAATCATCGATAAAAAGAAATTAAGTAAATAAATGCTTATCATTTGATTAATTACTTCCTTTTTATCAAAAATATCTTCTAGAGATATATATCTTTAAAGAATTTCTTCTCAATATATATGAAATCATTAAACCTCTGTTTAATTTTGGAAATACCAAATCAAAATCATTTCTCATAAATCAAATTGCAAAACCTTATTGAGTAAAAAGGGTCGATAAAATTTATACTAATTCTACTCAACATCAATTTTCGTATTCAACCTTTACTGTCCATCGAATAACGGTAAAATCACCATTTGAATTCACATGGATAGTACAGGTTCCCTCCTCAGAATTTAATACCAAGTATAAGAAGATTATCTCTATACAACCCAAGTTCTATCAAATTAAATTTATAAATTTTGAATCTTTTATACTTATCTCGTTTCCGGCATTTCGACCTTATCTATCCCACACCCAGGAAAGAGGTCAGGTGAGCCAGGGCACTGTTTGCTCCTAAACATCTCCTTAGTTTAATACCCCACATTTGGATCTCACAAATAGAAAAATCCAGTTTACTCATCGGCTTTTAGAGCCAAGATTTTATATCAGCTTTTCTTCAAATCATTTATTTAAACTCTTTTTATTAAACTATAAAACCTCCAAATTTATTATTAAAACACTTATTTATTTATTTAAAAATATTTATAAAAGATTTGGGAAAGGAATTGTTAAGTTTAAATCCATATTTCAAAAGTTATTAAAAGTGCTGCAAAAAGTGCTGCGAATAGTGTTTTCAAAGCCTATTTGATCAAAACAACTTTTCCATCATTTAAAAAATCATTTTTATAACTTAAATCTCATTTATAATATTTTAAAAGATTTATAAAATTTATTCCATATTTTTAAAGTATTTAAAATATCATTTATGAAGAATTAATCGCTTTGGTTTCCGAACTGCCAGACCGCGACTATTTTGAAAACTTGTTTTGCTCACGTTCAAAATCTACTAAACAAAATATTAATTTTTTTTTTCTTCTTTTGAAAACTATAGTTATAAGAGTTCGAAAAAAATTTATTATAAAGAAATAAATGGATTTAACTTTCTACGGTGCAAAATCGCGAGCTACCGTTACGCGATGCGCCTATTTTAACCAATTCTCCATTTTACTTCCAAACTTCATCGAAACACTTCTAAATGTTTATAAAAAATTATTAAATCATTTTAAACCATTTTCAAAGAGGTTTAACAACTCGTATATACCATTTCATTTATTAAAGGAAAGTGTTTTCTTTTGTGATATTTCGATGTGTATTTAAACGTGACTTTTTTTACACATCCAAACAACAATATTTCATAGCCAAACATGATGATCAAATCATAGCAACCAAAAAACATATCATATCATCATACAAAGTATATATATAAATATAAGTGGAGTTTCCTCACCTCAGATTAAACGATTCACTTAAAAATAGCTATAGCTTCGCTAACTCGAACTTTAAGCTCATGAACACTCGACTTGAGGCTCCTAAGTGGCTCAATCTTAATTTTGGAGCTTGGAGGTGCTCACAGCCTTGGGTTGCAAGTGGTGGTGGGCTCGACTTTGGTGGTGGGGAGTGGTTGTCGTATGGTTTAAGGGGAGAGAGGAGGAGTTTTGAGTGATTTTTGAGGTGTTTTGGTATGTGTGTATATTATATATATACTACATATATTTAATTTCTTTTTTCATTTATTTTATCCATATTTTTTCTTAGATGAGAAGCCATTAAAGTAGTGATGAGAGCTGTGGAATTTTGATAGAGAAAAGTGAAGAATGAAGTGGAGAAGTGGTGTGGTATTTATATGCAAATTGGAGAGTAAAAATATCATGATATTATCTCCACCTTTGCATCATCCTACCATCACCAACCACCTCCCTCCATCATCACCATGCTTCGACCGAAACATGCCCCCTCCCATGTGTATAGCCATGTGCATGTACTTGGATGTGTGAGTGTTGACTTTGTTTTTGCTTAAGGGTGAAGTATATGGAAAATATCTTGATATTATTTTGTTATTTTATATTAAAATGTTTATGTATATATGTGTGTATCCATGTGTATGTGAATGTATTCATGTACATGTACATGTATATGTGCATATGTATGTCACATATAATCCACAATGTCATACAACTCAACACGTTGAATCGCTACGAATTCCAATTTCGATTTCTGTTCCTATTTTCTCTTCTTAGTTAATATACATATATTTGTAAACAGAGTTTTATAATAATATTTCTATCATTATATAATAATTAAAAGGGCTCATTTAATAATTAAAATAATTATTAAATCATTTAATTCAAAAATTAATTATTCCAAAATAGCAACATTATTAATGATGTCACGTACACTTTTAGTTTTCCAAAATAAAATAAATTATTTTATTACATATTCTCACTTATATAGACAAATGAGTGTATGTATCCAGCTCCATGCCCGATGTCGGATGGCCAAAGAGCTTTTTATCGATAAAACAATTTTCGGTTATTTTATTGATATATTTTCCAAAGAATATATTTTTATAAATATTTATACAGAATAAGATCACCAATATTATTTATTGTTCAAAACATTATCATTTATGTTAAAATATCTTATATTTGAATATTTTAAAATTTTCCTAAAGCGATGAATTTTCAGGTCGTTACATACTTCCCCTTTTAAAAGAATTTCGTCCTCAAAATTTAAGATAAGAAGATGATAACTCGAAATGAATATATATACATATATATTTGACAAAACGTAATATATACAAGATATGATAAGTGACTACACCACAGGCGGTGAGTACACTATCTCGATACAACATCAATCCTAAACTTAGGATATGCTTTGCTCATACTATCTTCTGTTTCCCAATTGCAGTCTTCTGCATCACCACTCAATTGGACTTTCACCAATCTCACAACTTTCCTTCTCAATCGTTTCTCATCATGACCTATGATTCGAACTGGTCGTCTTATAACTACTAAATTTGGTTCAACTTTTAAATCTTCTTGGACAGTCGTTTCTATAATCTGCTTTGGATCATGCACATATTTCCATAGATGGGATACCTGAAAGACATTATGCACACGAGACAACCTTACGGGTAATTCCATATGATAAGCTAATGGGCCAATCCGCTTAAGAATGGGAAATGGTCCAATAAATCGGGGTTCCAACTTTCCTGCCTGATCAAACCTTACCACCCCTCTCATCGGAGAGACTTTCAAGAATACAAAATCTCCAATTGAGGATTCCAAATTTCTACGTCTTTGATCGGCGTAACTCTTCTGCTTGCTCTGGGCTTTTTTCATTTGCTTTCTGATCAAGTCTACCTTTCCTGAGGCTTTTTGAATCATGTCAGGACCTAGTACCAACCGATCTCCGGTCACAATTCAACATGCTAGAGATCTACACGGACGACCATATAAAGCTTCGTACCGTGCCATGCCAATACTAGCCTGATAGTTGTTGTTATAGGAGAAGTCAACAAGCTGAAGATAATTTTCCCATGAACCTCCAAAATCTAAGATACAAGCTCTCAGAAATTCTTCCAATACTCGATTTACCATTTCAGTTTTCCCATCGGTCTGGGGAGGATATGCAGTGCTTATACTCAGCTTCGATCCCAAAGCTGTTTGTAATGCCTCCCAAAACTTACCGGTAAAGATTAGGTCTCGATCATTGACTATACTGCTTGGGACACCATGCAATCGAACTATTTCCCTCATGTATATTTATGCCAGACTTGCAGCAGTTCTCGTTGGTTTTACTGGGATAAAGTGTGTGCTTTTGGTTAATCGATCTATGATAACCTGAATGCCTTCATTTCCCTTTCTTGATTGTGGTAAGTCATTGATGAAATCCTTCGATATTTTCTCTTATTTCCAATTTGGAATTTCAAGAGGCTGGAGTAGTCCTACAACTTTTTGTTGATCACTCTTGACTTGTTGACAAATTGCACATCTACTCACATGGATGGAAATGTCTCTCTTGATACCTCCCCATCAAAGAGTCTTTTTCATGTATCTATACATCTTTGTAACTCTGGATGTATTGCGAGCAAAAAATTGTGACATTCAGTTAAAACTTTTTGTCTAACCCCATCAACATTGGGAACACATATCCTTCCATTCATTCTTAAGATTCACTACTCATCCACTTTGAATCCTATCCATCTTCCCGGTATTACTTTCTCCTCTACTTTCCTGGCTATTCTTGCAATGATTGGATCCTTGAGCTAACTCTTCTTTATATGACAAATCAATGCCGGACACACCAATAAATAAGCTATAATGGCATGTTTTTTAGTCAGAGCATCTGCCATAGCATTGGATTTTCCTGGTGTATATAGAATATCCAAATCATATGATGCAAGGAATTCAAACCAACGTTGTTGCCTCATGTTTAAGTCCTTCTGAGTGAAAAGATATTTTAAAGAATTGTGGTCTGTGAAAATCATAAACTTTTCGCCTATTTAAAGAAGGAATATTATTTACTAAGGTCAATCAAAGTTTATTTAAAATAAATTATAAGGAATTATTACATAGTATATAATGTTTTCACATTTTTAATGCAAACACAACGGCTAATAGCTCCAAGTCGTGTGTTGCATAATTCCTTTCATGGATCTTCCATTGTCTGCTTGCATAAGCGATGATCTTTCCATGCTGCATCAAAACAGCGCCTACTTCTTCCCCAAAAGCATTCGTATATATGGTTAATCCACCGCTTTCATCGGCAAATTCTAACACAGGAGCAGCAACTAACCTGTTTTTTAACGACCCAATTTTTCACACCCCAAAAACCCACACTGATACTCCTCAGCCACGAATTCCCAAGACACGAAAGACCGACTCATTAAGGATGAAATAAAAGAAACAAGAACATAACAGAATAACACAGCGGAATAGAACAGAATCTCACAATGCATGGAGAAATTATAATATTGAACAATATCTTTACAGCGAAAAACATATCAATCAGAGTCTAACCTATGATCAGCCTGGACAGTTATAAACTATGTCCTTACAATTGCTGAAATAGATAAACAACAACAAACATAGCATGCATAAGTAATAAGATTACGCCCATACGTAGATGCAGATCTCCAGCACTCCTCTGGAAAGCTCAAACCTCCTATCATGTTTTACTACGCCAAAGCAAACGCGATCCCATACGATCTCTATCCAAGAAACTCCCCAAGTCCAGCCTTTTCGCTTCTCGGCTTGCATAACTAATCCTGAAATCACTCGGTACTGACCCGAGTGTTGAAAACACCTAGGTCAGGCTTGGAAAAACCAGTATAAGAACACAATCCCAAATGTGACAGTGTCACAATTGGACGCCAAACTAGAAATCCGTATTTTGAAAACAAAGGGTATCTCACAAGACCACGCAGGATAGAAATACTGAACGCGTTTTTCGCTTATGATAACCATAAAATGATTACGCCAAAAATAAGGGATATTATTTTTAGCGACATTATTTGAAAGTGCTTTTCAAGTAAACTTATGAATCTTAGCAGAAATTGTTACATTCATTAAATTCCAGCATTTGGTCTACAATCAAAATCGTACAAGGCTCTTAATGGATTATTGGATTCCATACTAGCAACTGAGGTAAGGGAATACCTTCCGTACAGTTTATCTCTAGAGGGATGCATCTGTGTATGAGTTCCCCACCCAATGCCCAAACAAGACTGTCTATCCAACAGATAAACCGAATACGCCATTTCCCCCGGTCGTTTCCGACCTTCCGAGAGCGCTCTCATCATAATCTTCAGACCCAAAATATAGCGGGAGATCAGTTATATCCAGAAAGGAAAATGCAGGCATTCTCATGAGTGCTAAACCGTGAATCATCTTGCCGCACACCCTGTTTTAGTCGCTCCCCATTTGATGAGGGTCGAGGAAACGCATTACCTTTTCATTCCAGCTCATTCACTCTAAATGCCAAATTTCCAAATCCGACAATTACTAATTGACTCCCACAAAAATACAACCTTCGAGCTCGTATGTCTCAAAGAAGGGTGTTAAGCTAAGAGAAGTTGCCTTCTCCACCACCAAACAGATGTACGTTTGTAAAAGTCAACGTTTGTAATCATTGGAAATGCTTTGTCAGACATTCTCTCATGCAAGTCATCCAGGTAAAGGATGAACCGAAGGCACCACCCTACTGCATCCCTAATCGCAGTAGCCGCAGCCCTTGCATCATCGCAGATCCCACAATAAGGGATCACTGGTATTCATTTACCTTGGGCGCGACACAAAAGTTACCAACAAGCAATCCGCTTACCATGAAAGATCTTCGGTCTTCAATACAACAAAGATTTCCTAACAAAGAAAGAACTACCGCTACTTTGTAGTTATCTTTTCGGGCTATCCAAAAGATTTCATCTTAAGGACCTACTCAACGAGTAGTCCTTTCCCTGTCGAGAAGATTCCCTGGTCTTCAACCTTTCGGTTTCATATCCATTTTTGGAATACCTCAAATTGATTCAAAGTGGTCTTCGAATCTGGAGTACCCAAATCCGACCCCGGTTCCTTTGACATCAACCATAGAAATAAAATGTGTATATGTGTACACAGAATCATTAAGCCTCGTTTAATTAATTGCTTAATCCAAACTTCCTTATTTTAGAATTAACCCTTTATTGTAAAATATTAAGAGAATAATTTCCCAAGTGCAAACTTCGAAGGCCTAAACCAACATCAGATCGACACCCAGCAGATTACCCGACTTATCATCACAACAATCAATTTCCAATCCATTTTTACCCAATCCCTTTACTTCTCTTGTCAAAACTTTTACATGATTTTTGACAAGTATCCGGATCTACCTTTCGATCCATTCCACCCCTCGTCTTAAGAAATAAACAAGGTCAGATGGATTTCACATCTCGTTAACTACCTTGTTTGCTTTCTCAGATCTCACAGGCGGGACAAGATGTACTCTTAGGTATTACCGCATACCCCTTTATGTTATTTACTTTAATTCTCATTCAGAGATAATACCTCATTCATAACTTAAGTCTTCGATTTCAAACTCAGTTATTTATCATCAAACAACAAGGCCTTCCATGTTGGGGAACTATTTCCTCTTAGACCTTGGTTCGATCACATTCTTTATCCTTTAAATAACAGTCTCCATACCTCAAAGTCTAATGTCACTTCTGAGCTTATTTCCAAATATTGTTTATTATTTAAACAATTCATTCGACCCTAGAATTCGATCATTTTTCTAAGTCTTTAGAAAATTCCCAAATAAATCTTAAAAACCATAATTAATTATTATGAAAACATTCATAAAATAATTGGGTCACGAACTCCTTTCGATTCCTTAATTTCAAAATCCAATTCCTTAATCGCTAGTGAATAGTGATTAACTAGCTCACTTTCTATAATTATACTTTGATTAAGTATAAACTCAATTTTATCTTTCAAAACCTCATTATTATATTAAAAATTTATTTCATAATTTTCGGAGTTATAAAACTCCACTTACCAAAATCTGGATTTTACTGCTTCCACGGCGACCTTTTTGAAAACTGTTTTGCTCATAACTTGAGATTTTCAAATCGAAAACATAAATTCTGTAATGACCTAGAAAATTTAACGATGTTAATAACGTAATTAACTAAATTTTTCATGAAAATAAATAACAAAATTTAGAAATGAAAATTTGATATATGGTATGCGTCTATTGAAGCATAGCAAGTGGTAGATTTTCATTTGAAAATATGTAAGTTTGTTTGGTTGTGAAATTATCAATTTAAAATTAGTTGATATTTTGTTGGAAATTAAATATTTTTGAAACCTGGATATTTTTATATATAAAAAATGTAAATCATTTTCTGAGTAAGACGTCAGAATTCGTTTCGCCAAATTTGGACTACTCTAGCCTCGTTTATCTTATTTTCGACGTTAGCAGCATTTTGGCAGCAAATATCGAGTTTTGATAGGATGATCGTATTGCTCATATCTGTGTACCATTATGTTTGTCTCGTCGTGCTGATCTCCGCAGTATATTCATTTGTCAATTTCGGCTTCCGGTCCACGGCGAAACCTACGAAATGGTTAGCCGTATCGGTACCCGTTTTTTAGCCTTTTGGCTTCCTTTGTCCTTTCAGTTATCTACCGTGTAAATTAATTGGCCTTTAGCTATTAATATTTAGTGATTCAATTGGCATGACTTTTGCTTTTCCACATACCTAATTTATATTTCTGGTTGTCCTTTCATTTTCATTCTCTTTATTACTATTCGTTCCATTTCAATTTCTTTTGCTCCTTTAGGTTCTAAGAAAAAAATTATTATTATATAATAAAGTTTATATATAAAGATTAGAAAGCATAATATATATTCAAGTTTGCTTATATTTGAGTCTGCTTGTATTCTTCCCCACACCCCCACCGACCTTCCTACCATCCAAGCGCCAGCCAAACCTCCGGCCTCGTTCTTTCCACAACTGATGCAGCCTGTAGCAGCCGCTTCCACAACCGAGTCCGCCATCGTCCTCCCTCTATGCCTCACCATCGAACGACTGCAACCACCCAACACCACACAGCTACCCTTGCTGAACCCACTGTCGACCTTCACCTAGCAATCTGTCGCCAAAGCCTCTGGCACACACCTACCATTCTCCTCCGCGCACATTGCTCCACCGAGTAGTCAGCGCTCCACCCGAACTCGAACACAGCAGCTCCCAAATCCCTCCCTTCACCGCCACCTAGCAGCAAGAAGCCACAGTTGACAGCCATTCACCCTCACCTGAACCAATGGCCACCACTGCCAAACTCTCCTCTCCCTTCTGTCGTGCCGAGACCTTCCAATAACTCTCTCCGACTGAACAACCATCCCGCATGTGCACCACCTGCACCCAGCACCCGGTAGCCATCCCCACGTTCATCAGCCTGCTCCCACTTGCACCGAACTCGCCACTTCATCGAAGCCCTACAATAGCCAAAACCCATGCCTTCTCATCACTGACCCATACTCCTCTCTAACCCGAATCATCTTGTAACAGCAGCCGCATCACCTTGCCTCGCCCAACAAGACTCATCACCTCTTTTATCATATTAAGGTATATATATAATCTATTTAGAGTTATATATATAATTTGTTTAGAGTTTTATATATAATCTGTTTAGAGATATAATATGTTTAAAGTATATATTTAAATTTATGTTAATATTTTAAAATAATTTTTTTTGTAATAGCTTTAGTATATATTATGTTTAAATATTCCTTTGGAAAATTTTGATAAGAAATATATGGGTTTTTATAAATTTTGGAAAGAATATATGGGTTTTATAATTTTTGATTTGAAAATAAATATATGTATATATATATATATATCAAATGTACATTTTTGTTTCCACTTATACAAAATAAATTTTGATTTGTTTTTCGTCAATGCCAAGTTATCAGCTTTGTTTCCATCGATCTCGTGTCCACCTTACTTTGCTTTGGATTGGTCGATTGTCGAGTTCGTGTTTCAAAATCACAACTTGTTGTGTTGTCTATTCTCTCTAGCCTCGGAAGGTGAGCGATCACTCATGATTAGCATTCTTATGTTTAGTGAATTGATTTCACATGAAATGACGATTGAAATATGTTATTAAATTTGAATTTGTTAGTAATTTAATCGTTAAATATGATATGTTATCATTTTAAAAAATTTAACCTGTTATATGTATTTTATTTAAGTTGCAAATTATGATCATATATGCTTGTCATTGATATGATGTCATTTTATGCTATTTATATATTCTCACACTACAAGTTCCCTATTAGTTAGGAATTCCCTATAGTTGAAATGATACATACCCGAACGATGTTATAGATTAGGAAAAATCATTATGGGTTGAAATGATAAAGTCAAGCGATTTTATTGATTTCTGAAATTTTGGGATTGCGGGTTGAAAGGATATATACCCGTAAATATTAAATTATTGCGGATTGAAATGCTAAATATCCGTATCACTTGACCATAGGTTAGAAAATTATATACGGACACCGTTGGTCTATTTTGAAAATGATTTCCAAAGTTTTGAAAGGAAATAGATAGGTTTTAATAAGCATTGATTTTTAAAATATAATATAAAGGTTTTATTTTAAATATGTGTTTTAAATGGAATATTGATTTTAAAATATAATATATAAATTTTATTTTATTTTAATATGTGAGTAAAATTTAGATTCTTAACTTATATATTTGGAAATTTTAAAATTTATAAGTTAAGTTTTGAAAAGTACATTTTTAAGATTTTACTTATATTTATTATTTTAAATATATAAAATAAGATTTAAAATAGATTTAATAATAAGGCTTAATTTAACTTAATTTAATAAAATTTAATTTAACTAATATATATATAATATGTTCAAGTATTTATTTAAATTTTTATTAATATTTTGAAAATAAATTATTAATAGCTTTAATAAATTAAGGTTAGAAGGATAAATTAAATTAATTTATATTTTAATTTGTTAAGAATTGAATTTAAATAAGAATTGGTTTGGACTTATTGATTTTGGGATTTTAAAGATATGAAATTTATAACTTGATTTTGATTAAAGGTGATTAAATGAATATTTTCAAATTTAAATAAATTGATTGAATATTTAGTTTTGATTTAAATGTGTATTTTGAGATTTTATTTAAATGTTATTAAAAGTGATTAGGTGAATATTTTAGAATTAAATATAATGGAAGTTAGATATTTAATTACTGATTTTATTTAAATTTGTAATTTGAGATTTTATTTGAATGTTATTAAAAAAACGATTAAGTTAATATTTTCAAATTTTAAATAAAATTAAAGTTGAATTTGAAATATAAATGAAATTCATCAAATTAAGTTAATGAAAATTGTTTGAATATTTAAACTTTGAAACCTATTGAATTGGAAGTGGTTTAAATTTGTAGTTCAAATCTGGATTTGAAATCGATATAAATTAAAAATGGTTTTAATAAGAATTTGAATTGAACCTTTAACCTTTTTGTTTGAAATTGTTGAATTGAGATTGGTTTAAATTTGAATTTTGGAACTAAGGTTAATTTGAATTGATTTGTGAATTTGGAAGAAACAATTCTAAATTGAAACTATTTTTGATATAAACTTTTTTAATATATATACTATTTTTAATATATAAACTATTTTAAACTATAACCTATTTTTTTAAATATAAACTATTTTGAATGTATAACTATTTCAATATATTAACTACTTTCAATATTCAAATTATTTAAGCTGGAACTGATATGATTTCGAAAGTGATATGATTTCGAAGGTGATATGATTTCGAAAGTGACATGATTTTTAAATAAATATGATATTTTGATATGAAGTATGAACTGTCTTAAATGTAAAATGAGCACGGTGTGAATAAGCGTTTGGTTGTTAAAGAGACCAGGATCAAATATTATCATACTCTCTGCCAATACCGAAAACCACTTTAACAACTATGTACGTGGTCGAGAATCCAGAACGAAGTAGGATGGTTTGGCGAACGTCTTTATGAGGTATAAACGAAGCCCTGACTCCCGCGAGTCAGCTTGATGTGACTAAAACAGGAGCCACGCCGGGCCAAGTGAGGTCGCACCTCCAATCGAGCATGCTTCTTCGATACCATTTCTATTACTTTGTGATTTGATTGGGTGCACCTTTGATTTGGGAGTGTGTCTCAAGGTGGGCGGTAGTAGCTGCTATGCGTTACCACCTGTCCGGATCCGCAAAACGGTAGTATCCTACCTTGGGCATTGCCTCACATGCGTTGTCATATGCCTTATCGCACCCACTACGAGTTTGGTTTGTACCCTGCCTATGGAGTGCCCTTTGATAACCCTCCAGTTTATGGAGGAATTACGGTACTGTATAGACTTCGGGAATATATAAAAAATGTGTTAAGGGGGGTATGGGTAACGCCTTAACGCTATTTTAATATTTTACTTTATTGTAGACATTATCTATGTAGCGTATTGTATTATGTATGTAGATAGTTTAACGGATCCTTAGAGGATGGAAATCCCAAACATCCTTTAAGTTATATTGCATTTCACTTGGATATTTCACTTGAGTTGATTTACTTGCATAAGAATGTTAATCCCGACTCGAGTGTTTTGTGTTTTGCTTTATGCTCAGGTCAGACTGAGTGTCATAACATTTGAGACTCACCTTTGGAGCTTGGAGTTTCGTTTGGAGATCTATCTGTTATCTTTCAGCTTTGCGGTTATTTCAGTTGTTTCCAGTTATTTCTATTCAGACTAATCAGTTGCTTTTGTATTTGAGACTTCTATGTATTTGAGATTCTGTTGTATATTGTTTCAAACTCTGTGTTCTGTAGTAGCTTCATGAACTACTATTTATCTATTGCTCTGCTTATTGTTGTTTTACTCTGTGTCTGTGATTCTGTGATTAATTTATTTACTGTAAATGCTAAGTTTTGCCAAATATAAATTAACAATCTGTTGTTTTGAGCAATTCAAGTTCGATATGTGTGGATGATTGTCGATTTCAATGGTTCGAAATATCAGGTCGTTACATGTGGTATCAGAGCTCTGGTTTAGTCAAACTTAGCATATGGAGTAAAAAATCATTAGAGATAGGGTAGTAATACCCTAGAATGAGTAAAATTAATTTCAGGATCATCTTTGTTCGAGCTTGAAATTCTTTGTTAGGATCCTCTTTGATTAGGATTTCTTTCGAATTTTGGAACTTTACCTATGTTCTAAAATCCATTCTTGTCTTTTCCTATTCATGTTCTTTTGATACTGGAGCATCCCATAGCTCTATTTCTGTTGATCTCTATAATAAATTTGAGCACATCTTCCAACCTTAATTGGCAACTTCATCTTTATGTGTGACTAATCCCATCGGCGGTCCCGTCAACCTTGGTATGATTTTTAAAGGGGTGAAACTCCTTTACAACAAGCATCGATTCACCAGAGATTTATGTGTCCTCAATTTTGATGCTGTTATTTCTTGCAAAGCCCGAACCGTTTCTCTAGTAGATCACCAGGGTAATTCTCTTGTGATCGAATGTCGAATGCCTCAGGATTATGCAGGCAGCTTTATCTTTTCGCTTGATTCTCAGCCTAGTGATCTTAACTCCACCCCTATTGTCCAACTTTTTCATGATGTCTTTGGTGAAGTCACTTCTCTACCTCCCAAGCGGGAAATTGAATTTCGCATCGATCTTATTCCTGGAGCTCGACCTGTTGTCCTTCCTTCCAGACGAATGGTTCTATGTATGGTTAGTCATGCCCTTTGGATTAACCAATGCTCCTGCCTTCTTCGTCGATCTCATGAATCGCGTTACCCCCACGATGTTCTCAACAAGTTTGTCTCCGTTTTCTTTGATGATATTCTCGTCTTTCTAAGTCTCGGTTGACCCGGTTAAGGTCGCCGCGATTAATATAAGTCTATTCAACTTTCCTCTTTTGTAATTTAATTATCTTATTTTCCTTTCGAGCCTATCTTCTTAGTTAGAATTCACTTTGTTTAGGGTCCCTTTAAATTTGAATCTCTATCCTTGTTTTAAAATCCATTCTCGAATCATCCTATGAGGGAGTGTATTTGTAATTGATATAAAATGTTTTATATTGTGTTGTTTGTGTTGTTAAGTTTGAATTTGGGGTTTCGATCGATTCGTTTGGCCAACGCTATCGATAGGAATTCCAAAACACTTGAATAGAGCGAACAAACACAATATTGTTTTCGAAATTGGTAAATGAAATAATTTTGTATGATTATATTTTATATCTATAAAGGTATAATTTTCTGTAATTAGATAGTTAAATGAATTAGTTGTTAGAAATGATAATACTAGATTATCATTTATTGTTTTGTCAACATCCCTAAACCATTAACTATTGTTGTATGTTACAAGTAGTTAAAATTTTATAAACATGGTTTATGAAATGAATTTAAATTAAAGATTTGAGAATTAAATTTAAATCATTTGAAAGTATTTTCAAATGGAAATTTCCAAAGAATTTTAAAATAAGTCAGTACTCCCTTCTTTTGTCGTTGGAAAATAATTTCGATGATGACTGCAGCATCATCGACATTCATTTTCGAGTCTCAAAGTGAGGAGACCACTTAGAAGCTTTGCTACACTTTTGTTTTGGAAAATGGATTTGATTTGAATTTCTTGAGTATGATTTGATGTACAAAGTATATATGTAAATATTTATTTCAAAAATGGTTTAAGTGAAACCGGAAATTTAACTCTTAAGTTTTAAGTTAAGTGATGGTTTTAATTATTGAAATGAAGCAATTTTTTTGAATAATTGGAGTGTCTAATATGAGAAATGAAATTGAGCTAACTTGAAACAGTTGAACTAGGATAAAATTTATTTGTATAATACTCAATTGCATTATAAAACATATATAACTTACCTGAAATATTTTTAAAAAAAATAAGTTAAATTGTTAATGTGAATAGGTAATTGAAGGTTATACAAGAGAAAACTTAAGTAATAAAATGTTCCAACTAAATTTTTGCTTAATAAAAATTGACTGTTATAATAAATATTTATACACTTAATTTATGTTATAAGAAAGCTTAACTGAGATAAATTGAATAATAAAAGAGAATGTGTAAATAAATATGAACTGAAGAAGCTAAACAGGTAATAAAAGAATTCATATCTTTGTAAACAAATGGTAAATTACAAAGAATAGTTGAAATTGAATTATGAGGTGGAATTAACTTAAGTGAAGTCAAATGGATTAAATAAATGAGTTAAATAAAATAAAATTTTGTTTTGAAAGAAATTTTTTGTAACAAATGTTAATAAATTGAAAGCAAATCAATTGAATGAAAATACATTGAATTGAAATCAACCAAATGTGTATATAATGAATATTTATTGATTGAATAAAATGGATTGAAACCAAATTAGTTAAATATAACCAATTTAAAAACAAATGAAATTTATATGGTTTTAAATTAATTGTTATATCTGGTGCTATGTATTTTGAATATATCTTTCCTTTCTGTTACTTCTATTCTCCTATCTCGTTCCTTTTTGGGGACGAAAAGTTTTGAGTGGGGGAGAGTGTAACGACCCGAAAAATTTAACAATTTTAATAATGTAATTAACTACATTTTTCATGAAAATAAACAACAAAATTTAAAAATGAAAATTTGATATTTGGAATGCGTCTATTGAAGCATAGCAAGCGGCAGATTTTCATTTGAAAATATGTAAGTTTGTTTGGTTGTGAAATTTTCAATTTAAAATTTAAAATCATTTGAAATTTTGTTGGAAGTTAAATATTTTTGAAACTTGAATATTTTTATATATAAAAAATGTAAATCATTTTCTGAGTGAGACGTCATAATTCATTTCGCCAAATTTGGACTACTGTAGCCCCATTTATCTTATTTTTGGCGTTTTAGCAGCATTTTGGCAGCGAATATCGAGTTTTGATAGGATGATCGTATCGCTCATATCCATGTAACATTCTGTTCATCTCGTCATGCTGATCTTCGCAGTATATTCATTTGTCAATTTCGACGTTCGGTACCCGGCGAAATCTACGAAACGGTTAGCCCTATCCGTGGTCGTTTTTTAGCCTTTTGGCTTCCTTTGTCCTTTCAGTTATCTACCGTGTAAATTAATTGGCCTTTAGAAATTAATATTTACTGGATTCAATTGGCATGACTTTTGCTTTTCCACATGCCCAATTTATATTTCTAGTTGTCCTTTCATTTTCATTCTCTTTATTACTATTCTTTCCATTTCAATTTCTTTAGCTCCTTTAGGTTCTGAGAAAAAGATTATTATTATATAGTAAAGTTTATATATAAAGATTAGAAAGCATAATATATATTCAGGTTTGCTTATATTTGAGTCTACTCGTATTCTTCCCCACACTCCACTGACCTTCCTACCATCCAAGCGCCAGCCAAACCTCCGGCCTTGCTCTTTCTACAACTGATGCAGCCTGTAGCAGCCGCTCCCACAGCCGAGTCTGCCACCGTCCTCCCTCTGTGCCTCACCATCGAACGACTGCAACCACCCAACACCACATAGATACCCTTGCCAAATCCACTATCGACCTTCACCTAGCAACCGATCGCCAAAGCCTCTGACACACACCTACCATTCTTCTCCGCGCCCATTGCTCCACCGAGCTATCAGCGCTCCACCCGAACTCGAACACAGCGGCTCCCAAATCCCTCCCTTCATCGCCACCTAGCAGCAAGTAGGCACAACTGATAGTCGTTCGACATCGCCTGAACTAATTACCACCACTGCCAAACTCTCCTCTCCCCTCTGTCGTGCCGAGACTTTCCAATAACTCTCTCCGACCGAACAACCAGCCGTCTGTGCACCACCTGCACCTAGCACCCGATAGCCATCTCCATGTTCATCAGCCTGCTCCCACTTGCACCGAACTCGCCACCGCATCGAAGCCCTACAACAGTCGAAACCCATGCCTTCTCATCACTGACCCATACTCCTTTCTCACCCCAACCATCTTGTAGCAGCAGCCGCATCACCTTGCCTCGCCCAACAAGACTCATCACCTCTTTTATTATATTAGGGTATATATATAATCTGTTTAGAGTTATATATATAATTTATTTAGAGTTGTATATATAATCTGATAAGAGATATAATATGTTTAAAGTATATATTTAAATTTATGTTAATATTTTAAAATAATTTTTTTGTAATAGCTTTAGTATATATTATGTTTAAATATTCCTTTGGAAATTTTTGATAAGAAATATATGGGTTTTTAAAAATTTTGGAAAGAATATATGGGTTTTATAATTTTTGATTTGAAAAGAAATATATATATATATATATATCAAATGTACATTTTTGTTTCCACTTATACAAAATAAATTTTGATTTGTTTTTCCTCAATGCCAAGTTATCAGCTTTGTTTCCATCGATCTCGTGTCCACCTTACTTTGCTTTGGATTGGTCGATTGTCGAGTTCGTGTTTCAAAATCGTAGTTTGTTGTGTGGTCTATTCTCTCTAGCCTTGTAAGGTGAGCGATCACTCACGATTAGCATTCTTATGTTTAGTGAATTATTTCACATGAAATGACGATTGAAATATGTTGTTAAATTTGAATTTTTTAGTAATTTAATTGTTAAATATGATATGTTATCATTTTAAAATTTTTAACCTGTGTTAATTGACATATGACACCATAACCTGTTATACGTATTTTATTTAAATTGCTAATTATGATCATATATGCTTGTCTTTGATATGATGTCATTTTATGCTATTTATATATTCTCACACTACAAGTTCCCTGTTAGTTAGGAATTCCCTATAGTTGAAATGATACATACCCGAACGATGTTATAGATTAGGAAAAATCATTATGGGTTGAAATGATAAAGTCAAGCGATTTTATTGATTTCTGAAATTTTGGGATTGCGGGTTGAAAGGATATATACCCGTAAATATTAAATTATTGCGGATTGAAATGCTAAATATCCGTATCACTTGACCATATGTTAGAAAATTATATACGGACACCGTTGGTCTATTTTTAAAATGATTTCCAAAGTTTTGAAAGGAAATAGATAGGTTTTAATAGGCATTGATTTTTAAAATATAATATAAAGGTTTTAATTTAAATATGTTTTTAAAATGGAATATTGATTTTAAAATATAATATATAAATTTTATTTTATTTTAATATGTGAGTAAAATTTAGATTTTAAAATTATATATTTGGAAATTTTAAATTTATAAGTTAAGTTTTAAAAAGGAAATTTTTAAGATTTTACTTATATTTATTATTTTAAATATATAAACTAAGATTTAAAATAGATTTAATAATAAGGCTTAATTTAACTTAATTTAATAGAATTTAATTTAACTAATATATATATATATATAATATGTTCAAGTATTTATTTAAATTTATATTAATATTTTGAAAATAGATTTTTAATAACTTTAAAAAACTAAGGTTGGAAGGATAAATTAAATTGATTTGTAATTTAATTTGTTAAGAATTGAATTTAAATAAGAATTGGTTTGGACTTATTGATTTTGAGATTTTAAAGATACGAAATTTATAACTTGATTTTGATTAAATGTGATTAAATGAATATTTTCAAATTTAAAATAAATTGAAATTGAATATTTAGTTTTGATTTAAATGTGTAATTTAAGGTTTTATTTAAATGTTATTAAAAGTGATTAGGTGAATATTTTAGAATTAAATATAATGGAAGTTAAATATTTAATTATTGATTTTATTTAAATTTGTAATTTGAGATTTATTTGAATGTTATTAAAAAAATGATTAAGTGAATATATTCAAATTTTAAATAAAATTAAAGTTGAATTTGAAATATAAATGAAATTCATCAAACTGAGTTATTGAAAATTATTTGAATATTTAAACTTTGAAACCTATTGAATTGGAAGAGGTTTAAATTTGTAGTTCAAACCTGGATTTGAAATCGATATAAATTAAAAATGGTTTTAATAAGAATTTTAATTGAACCTTTAACCTTTTTGTTTGAAATTGTTGAATTGAGATTGGTTTAAATTTTAATTTTGGAACTAAGGTTGATTTGAATTGATTTGTGAATTTGGAAGAAGTAATTCTAAATTAAAACTATTTTTGATATAAACTCTTTTAATATATATACTATTTTTAATATATAAACTATTTTAATCTATAACCTATTTTTTTAAATATAAACTATTTTTAATGTATAACTATTTCAATATATTAACTACTTTCAATATTCAAATTGTTTAAGTTGGAACTGATATGATTTCGAAAGTGATATGATTTCGAAGGTGATATGATTTCGAAAGTGACATGATTTTTAAATGAATATGATATTTTGATATGAAGTATGAACGGTTTAAAATGTAAAATGACCAGGGTGTGAATAAGCGTTTGGTTGTTAAAGAGACCGGGATCGGATATTATCATACTCTCTGCTAATACCGAAAACCACTTTAACAACTATGTACGTGGTGGAGAATCTAGAACTAAGTATGATGGTTTGGCGAAGGTCTTTATGAGGTATGAACGCAGCCCTAACTCCCGCGAGTCAGCTTGATGTGAATACAACAGGAGCCACGTCGGGCCAAATGAGGTCGCACCTCCGATCGAGCATGCTTCTTCGATACCATTCTATTACTTTGTGATTTGATTGGGTGCACCTTTGATTTGGGAGTGTGTCTCAAGGTGGGCGGTAGTAGCTGCTATGTGTTACCACCAGTCCGGATCCGCAAAACGGTACTATCCGATCGAACAACTAGCCCGCCTGTGCACCACCTGCACCTAGCACCCGATAGCCATCCCCACGTTCATCAGCCTGCTCCCACTTGCACCGGACTCGCCATCGCATCGAAGCCCTACAACAGCTGAAACCCATGCCTTCTCATCACTAACCCGTACTCCTTTCTGACCCGAACCATCTTGTGGCAGTAGCCGCATCACCTTGCCTCGCCCAGCAAGACTCATCACCTCTTTTATTATATTATGGTATATATATAATCTATTTAGAGTTATATATATAATTTGTTTAGAGTTGTATATATAATCTGTTTAGAGATATAATATGTTTAAAGTATATATTTAAATTTATGTTAATATTTTAAAATAATTTTTTTGTAATAACTTTAGTATATATTATGTTTAAATATTCCTTTGGAAATCTTTGATAAGAAATATATGGGTTTTTATAAATTTTGGAAAGAATATATGGGTTTTATAATTTTAGATTTGAAAAGAAATATATATATATATCAAATGTACATTTTTGTTTCCACTTATATCAAGATAAATTTTGATTTGTTTTTCGTCAATGCCAAGTTATCAACTTTGTTTCCATCGATTTCGTGTCCACCTTGCTTTGCTTTGGATTGGTCAATTGTCGAGTTCATGATTCAAAATCATAGCTTGTTGTGTTGTCTATTATCTCTAGCCTCGGAAGGTGAGCGATCACTCACGATTAGCATTCTTATGTTTAGTGAATTGATTTCACATGAAATGACGATTGAAATATGTTGTTAAATTTGAATTTGTTAGTACTTTAATCGTTAAATATGATATGTTATTATTTTAAATTTGTTAGCCTGTGTTACTTAACATATGGCACCATAACCTGTTATATATATTTTATTTAAATTGCTAATGATCATATATGGTTGTCATTGATATGATGTCATTTTATGTTATTTATATATTCTCACATTGCAAGTTCCCTATTAGTTAGGAATTCCCTATGGGTTGAATTGATACATACCCGAACGATATTATAGATTAGGAAAAATCGTTATGGGTTGAAATGATAAACCCAAGTGATTTTATTGTTTTCTGAAATTTTGGGATTGTGGGTTGAAATGATATATACCCATAAATATTAAATTATAGCGGATTGAAATGATAAATATCCGTACTACTTGACCATAGAGGTTAGAAAATTATATATGGATACCGTTTGTCTATTTTGAAAATGATTTGCAAAATTTTGAAAGGAAATAGATGGGTTTTAATAAGTATTGATTTTTGAAATATGATATAAAGGTTTTATTTTAAATATGTGTTTTAAATGGAATATTGATTTTAAAATATAATATATAGATTTTATTTTATTTTAATATGTGAGTAAAATTAGATTTTTAAATTATATATTTAGAAATTTTAAAATTTATAAGTTAAGTTTTTTTACTTATATTTATTATTTTTAAATATATAAAATAAGATTTAAAATAGATTTAATAATAAGGCTTAATTTAACTTAATTTAATAAAATTTAATTTAACTAATATATATATATATAATATGTTCAAGTATTTATTTAAATTTATATTAATATTTTGAAAATAGATTTTGTAATAACTTTAATAAATTAAGGTGGGAAAGATAAATTAAATTGATATGTAATTTAATTTGTTAAGAATTTAATTTAAATAAGAATTGATTTGGACTTATTGATTTTGAGATTTTAAAGATATGAAATTTATAACTTGATAACTTGATTTTGATTAAAGGTGATTAAATGAATATTTTCAAATTTAAAATAAATTGAAATTGAATATTTAGTTTTGATTCAAATGTGTAATTTGATATTTTATTTAAATGTTATTAAAAGTGATTAGGTGAATATTTTAGAATTAAATATAATTAAAGTAAGATATTTAATTATTGATTTTATTTAAATTTGTAATTTGAGATTTTGTTTGAATGTTATTAAAAAATGATTAAGTAAATATTTTCAAATTTTAAATAAAATTAAAGTTGAATTTTAAATGTAAATGAAATTCATCAAATTGAGTTATTGAAAATTGTTTGAATATTTAAACTTTGAAACCTATTGAATTGGAAGTGGTTTAAATTTGTAGTTCAAACCTGGATTTGAAATCGATATAAATTAAAAATGGTTTTAATAAGAATTTGAATTGAACCTTTAACCTTTTTGTTTGAAATTGTTGAATTGAGATTGGTTTAAATTTGAATTTTGGAACTAAGGTTGATTTGAATTGATTTGTGAATTTGGAAGAAACAATTCTAAATTGAAACTATTTTTGATATAAACTCTTTTAGTATATATACTATTTTTAATATATAAACTATTTTAACCTATAACCTATTTTTTAAATATAAAATATTTTTAATGTATAACTATTTCAATATATTAACTACTTTCAATATTCAAATTGTTTAAGTTGTAACTGATATGATTTCGAAAGTGATATGATTTCGAAAGTGATATGACTTCGAAAGTGATATGACTTCGAAAGTGATATGATTTTTAAATGAATATGATATTTTGATATGAAGTATCAACTGTTTAAAATGTAAAATGACCACGGTGTGAAATAAGCGTTTGGTTGTTAAAGAGACCGGGATCAGATATTGTCATACTCTCTGCCAATACCGAAAACCACTTTAACAACTGTGTATGTGGTGGAGAATCCAAAATGAAGTAGGATGGTTTGGCGAACGTCTTTATGAGGTATGAACGCAGCCCTGACTCCCGCGAGTCAGCTTGATGTGACTAAAACAGAAGCCACGCCGGGCCAAGTGAGGTCGCACCTCCGATCGAGCATGCTTCTTCGATACCATTCTATTACTTTGTGATTTGATTGGGTGCACCTTTGATTTGGGAGTGTGTCTCAAGGTGGGCGGTAGTAGTTGCTATGCATTACCATCAATCCAGATCCGCAAAACGGTAGTATCCTACTCTGGGCATTGCCTCACGTGCCTTGTCACATGCCTTATCGCGCCCACTACGAGTTTGGTTTGTACCGTATCTATGGAGTGCCCTCTGATAGCCCTCCAGTTTACGAAGGAATTACGGTACTGTATAGACTACGGGAATATATAAAAAAATGTGTTAATGGGGATATGGGTAACGCCTTAACGCTATTTTAATATTTTACTTTACTATAGACATTATCTATATAGTGTATTGTATTATGTATGTAGATAGTTTAACGGATCCTTAGAGGATGGGAATCCCAAACATCCTTTAAGTTATATTGCATTTCACTTGTACATTTCACTTGAGTTGATTTACTTGCATAAGAATGTTAATCATGACTCGATATTTTTGTGTTTTGTTTTATGCTCGGGTCAGACTGAGTGTCACACCATTTGAGACTCACCTTTGAAGCTTGGAGCTTCTCTTGGAGATCTATTTGTTATCTTTCAGCTTTGCGGTTATTTCAGTTATTTCCAGTTATTTCTATTAAGACTAGTTAGTTGCTTTTGTATTTGAGACTTCTATGTATTAGAGCTTCTTTTGTATATTGTTTCAAACTCTGATGTTCTGTAGTAGCTTCATGAACTACTATTTATCTATTCCGCTGCTTATTGTTGTTTTACTCTATGTCTGTGATTCTGTGATTGATTTATTTACTGTATATGCTAAGTTTTGCTAAATATAAATTAACAATATGTTGTTTTGAGCAATTCAAGTCCGACATGTGTGGATGATTGTCGATTTGAATGGTTCGAAATATCAGGTCGTTACAAATTTTCAGATTCATTTGAAAGCTATTAACTTTATGGAAAAAACATTTTTGGTTTCAAGTCATTCTGACTTGAAACGCATTCTACACTTCCGTTCGAAATTACAGGTCGCATCTCCACGAACCGTCGCTCTGGAAAGTGCCCAATTTTAACTGTTTGGTGAATTGTTCCGGAACTTGCCCGGGACACTTCTAAAACACTTATAAATGATTATAAATTACCATAACCATTTATTTCTACTTTTTCAAATTATAAAATATTTTTTTCCAATATTTTATGTTTTATAATATTATATTATTATAATATTATATTTAAACTTTTCTATGATTTAAAACCCATATTTTAAATCCCTTTTCTCTTTTATTTTAAAGAGGCTTAACCCTTTCCGTTTGTACACATATTAATGTATGTGTAATGTGACTTGGAATTCCTTTTAAAATTCATGATATTAACATATAAATATGTCAAACTAACATAGGTGTATTGTTTATACTTACCATATAATATCACACCATCAATACAACCAAATCATTCAATCATCCATATAACATCCAATGTTATAATCCAAAGATTAGTAAATCAACACAACCAAGTTTACTAACTTTTCTTTACTAGTTGCTTACTAACTTTTCAAGTTTGCTTACTAACTTTTTATAACTTGTTAATTAACTTTCCAAACATGTTCATATTTACAAGTTATACTCATTATGACTTATTAATCATAAATCTAAGCTAAAGAGGTGAATTTTGTCTTACAAAACGGTTCAACTCCTCCTTGACTTGCTCTAGCACTACCGGAACAAAACTGGCATAGTCTCCTTTCCTCCGCGTTGGAGTACCTGAAGGCCTCCCTCTTCTCCTTATTGCTCATAACCATGGATGTTTCCTGGGGTTTCGTCAAGTTTGAGACATTGTAGCTTGGTTCGTTGTCTTTAGAACGTTGTGTAGAGGAGGATTAAAGTATACACTTAAGTGCTTTGAGTTGTTATTGGACTAGTTTCTCTCGAATTCCCTTATGAAGCCATTAGAGAACCTTAGAGAAAATGAGAGCTAAGGAAGAAGTAGAAAAGAAATGAAGTAAAGAAATGAAGAGAAGGAGGTAGAAGTGTATTTATAGTATAGGATTTAGTAATATAATATGCAACATAACTTGTCACATCACTATACTCTCCATACCCTTACACCATCTTACCCCATCAACTCATGTACCCTCTCCATCACATCACCTACACACCCTACCTCCAAATCAAGGAGGTCACTTCTTAGGAAGCTTCTACACACCTTTATACATATATAAATACATATATACATAGATACACATGCCTACACATACATATACACACACACGTCACACACCCATACACACACACATGCCCCCACACACATATGCACGCATGTACATGCGTGTACACGTGTATATGTGCGTGCGCACACACACCCCCGCGTACATACGCGTATTTCGTTCCATCTCCTTTGTATTTTAATACGTTTTCCAATTATGTAAATATAATCTCTGAAAATCTATGTGTTTTTATTTATTTATTTTAAGACATTCCAACGACGTTTGACGACTTCTGCGTGCCGTTTTATATTGAATTTTAACTTTGTTTATCAATCACATTATCCGTTATATTTCTATTTAAATAATGATGTAATCAAAATTTATAAATTATATTGTGTATTTCAAAGTACTGCAGATTTATACTCACCGTATAAGGTTCCAATTCTTATCGTTTAATGATATTTACAATGGATTATCAAAACATTAAATCTCAATTTAATTTAATAAATAAATTTTTAAATATTGTGACCCTATTGATGATGTCATAATTACAATTTATTTTCAAAAAAAATAAAATAAATTATTTTATTTCATTTTCTTGTTTATATCGATAAATGAGTATAGGTATTCAAAGTTGTGCGCGATTCCGAGAAAATCTTAAATTTACCGAAAACTGACTGTTCATCATTTTTGACGAAAAATCTAAATATCCATATTTTGTTTATAACCTTTATAACAAGTATTATTAATGTTTGAAATCTATCAATTGAATATTTAACTGAATTAAATATCCCATTTTATTGTTATAAAATTCTGGGTCGTTACATTCTCCCCTCCTTAAAAATTTTCGTCTCCAAATTTGCCAGGATTGGAAAATATGACGAGAGCCAACTTTCTTTTCGTATGATGTGTATAAAACATCCATACACAATACATGATTCGATCTAATATCCGAATTCACAACTATCCCTTCCGAACTAGCACCGATCCCTTGATCCTCTAGTGCGAAACACTGATCAGACTTCTTATTTCAAAGTCCTTTGCTTTCCTTACATAGCGCTCAACTATGATAGAAAACTCAAGCATCCTGCTCCAATATTCTTCTCAATGTTTGCCGTCAAGAATCAAGTTATCCATACTCTTTCGTACTAGTGTAAACACCTCAAGTTCCGTACTCGAAACTTGGATCGACCAAATGCGATGAAGTGATTCACGCACATTATACGTACTTGGTTTTCTTTTAAAATACTTATAAAGTATCCCGTAAAATCTTAACTTTTAATTTCCAAAAACGGTATAGATCAAGAATTTTCAAAACAACTAGGATCTGGGTATTACCAATAGTATCTTTACATTTCCTTAACTATGAAGGATATACTCAAGAGAAGTGCTTACCATCCGAACACAATCTCCAACCCATTTTTAGCTACTTTCGAGACACTCGAACTAATCATCATTAAACCTTTTCTTCTTTTTCTAATTTCTACTTTGAAATTACTGTACCCTTTTATAACTCTAATAAGTTATTTCTTATCTTTAAGATTTGTTCGTACTGAACCTATTTTCAATTGCCCACTGACAAAGAGGATAATCCACTATGTATACGATCCCGATTGCCGAAACAAACATCAGACCAATACTTGGAAGATTATTCCGATCATCACCGAACAAACTGAGACTTGCTCACCGAACTTTCCATGTTTTTCAAAAGTTTGGAAATAATATCGTTATGATTTCATTTACTCAAATTCATTAAGAATTCTATATTTACAACTTATTCTCCATAAAGTATGACTTTACAAAATGCCTTTATCAATTTATCATCTTAATAAATTTTATTGATCTTTCATATCACAATTGTTATCAAACACCTTTTAGTCAAATCGTGAAATTGAATTCACAAGGTGATTATTATTCAAACTTTTTTTGTTCTTTTCACAGATGAGGGTTAGTCATTTTATTAACTAAGGATGTTGTTATCTTTTACCAATTTTAGATTTCTTAATCTTTGAAAATCTCTTATCCGTAGTTCCTTACGTTTTTATGAGAAAACTCTTTATCCTTCTGGACAAGTGGATATAGATACAATGAGAACTGTTTTACTTTAGCAACTTGTTACATTTTTCTTCTGCTTCATAGCCTTAATAAAAAGAACATTCAACACAAAGGTTTTTACTACACAATACTACCATAGCCTATCGGTCGAACATAATAATGATACATGAGTCTGCTAATCTATCCTACTCAAACTTCATTTCCAAACTCATCAACCTCGAACTCCTCTTCTGCCTCCAACTCTGACTCGGATTCTGGTTCGGTATCAGATCCTTCTTCAAGATATTTAATGTCAGCTAGATTGCCGGCGTCTTCCTCTTCAAACTCTTCTTCTTCCATGTACGCTGCCTCATTTTCCCATTCTGAGGAAGTGCATCCATATATTGATGCTGCCACTGGGCAAATGCATCCTCCGGAAAAATGATCGCCTTGTTGCCGCTTAACCTTGCCTCCTCATAAGGTTTCTTCACGTATCCTGGGCCTCCACTGTGGTCGGAGTCCACACCGAAAACCAGTGCCTCAGAGTCGTCTACCCACGGCTCAACCCACTCATAACCTACCACTGGCTCGGGTGGAATCCCGACCAATCCTCAAAGCGAAATACTGAATAGTCCTCTGCGTCGGAATTAACTGGATCGGAGATCTACATATCACTCCCTTCCTCGGAACAAAGCATGTCAGCAAAGGGTATATCATAGTCTTTGTCGCTGATCAAGTCTACTACCTCTATCTCTGTCCATGCGTCCTGGAATGATCTATCCACATGCAGACCCTACACGTAAATAAAGATGACTTAGAACTGATGGCTAATATGGCAATTTTATTCTAAGTGACTAATCCTAGTTTTATACCGATCGTCACTAGGTTCTATCTTAGTTAGTGTCTTAACTTATCTCTGAACATCTTATAGACAAATTGTGAGGTTCTAGTCACAAGCTGTCCAGATTTCAATTTTATATTTAATAAGCAACCATCATACATCAATCAATTCCTAATAATACAAAGTTAAACGTATCAAAATAATTTGCTTACCTGTAACCCCGGTAGGAGATACATTATCTTATTCTATCCACGATTATCAACCTAATCTCGGTTTAATGTGTGATCCTAACCAACTTAGTGTCATTTTCCGAACAACTTATAGTCGAACTGTGAAGTTCTAATCACAAGCTGTCCAGACTCAGATTGAATGTCTAACGTCAATCCGCTCTTTTAAATTCAAACCATCACTAATCATATCAATCAATAAATGATATCGCTATCATTCCTTTTGAAAGACATAATATAATTCTTGGGTAAAATAATTTCATTTACGATGAAAAATCATTTTATATATCAAAATAACAAATACGCGCACATACACACACACACACACCCTCAGACTCGTTCTAGGGTATTACTATCCCTATCTCTAACGAGTAACCCATCCTAGGATATTACTAATCCTATCTCCGATGAGACATTCACCTAATCAAGCCTCGGTTGTCGCTTAACCAATGCTCTGATACCAATTGTAATGACTCAATTTTTCGCACCCTGAAAACCCGCACTGATACTCCTCAGCCACGAATTCCCAAGATACGAAAGACCGGCTCATTAAGGATGAAATAAAAAAAAAGAACAGAACAGAATAACACGGCAGAATAGAACAGAATCTCACAACGCATAGAGAAAATATAATATTGAACAATATCTTTACAGCAGAAAACATTTAAAAACATATCAATCAGAGTCTAACTTATGATCAGCCTGGACAGTTATAAACTTTACCCTTACAATTGATGAAATAGATAAACAACAACAAACATAGCATGCATAGGTAATAAGACTACGCACATACGTAGATGCAGATCTCCAGCACTCCTCTGGAAAGCTCAAACCTCCAATCATGTTGCACTACGTCAAAGCGAACGCGATCCCATACGATCTCTATCCAAGAAACTCCCCAAGTCCAGCCTTCTCGCTTCTCGACTTGCATAGCTAATCCTGAAATCACTCGGTACTGACCCGAGTGTTGAAAACACCCGGATCAGACTTCGAAAAACCAGTATAAGAACACAATCCCAAATGTGACAGTGTCACAATTGGAAGCCAAACCAGAAATCCGTATTTTGAAAAAAAATGGTATCTCATAAGACCACGCAGGATAAAAACACTGAACGCGTTTTTTGCTTATGATAACCATAAAATGATTACGCCAAAAATAAGTGATATTATTTTTAATGACATTATTTTGAAAGTGCTTTTCAAGTAAACTTATGAATCTTAGCAGAAATTGTTACATTCATTAAATTCCAGCATTTGGTCTACAATCAAAATCGTACAGGGCTCTTAATGGATTATTGGATTCCATACTAGCAACCAAGGTAAGGGACTACCTTCTGTACAGTACACCTCTAGAGGGATGCACTTGGGTGTGAGTTCCCCACCCAATGCCCAAACAAGACTCTCTACCCAACCGATAGACCGAATACGCTATTTCCACCGGTCGTTTTTGACCTTCCGAGAGCGCTTTCATCATAACCTTCAGACCCGAAATATAGCGGGAGATCAGTTGTATCCAGAATGGAAAATGCGGGCATTCTCATGGGTTCCATGACTCATCTTGCCGCACGCCCTATTTTAGTCACTCACCATTTGATGAGGCTTGAGGTAACGCATTACTTTTTCATTCCAGCTCATTCACTCTGATTGCCACATTTCTAGATCCGCCAATTACTAATTGACTCCCACAAAAATACAACCTCCGAGCTTGTACGTCTCAGAGAAGGGTGTTAAGCTAAGAGAATTTGCCTTCTTCGCTACCAAACAAATGTACGTTTGTAAAAGTCAACGTTCGTAATCATTGGAAATGCTTTGTCAGACATTCTCCCATGCAAGTCATCCAGGTAAAGGATGAACCGAAGGCACCAGCCTACTACATCCCTAATCGTAGTAGCTGCAACCCTTACATCATCGCAGATCCCACGGTAAGGGATCACTGCTATTCATTTACCTTGGGCGCGACATCAAAGTTATCAACAAGCAATCCACTTACCAAGAAAGATCTCCAGTCTTCAATACAACGGAGATTTCTCAACAAAGAAAGAACTACCGCTACTTTGTAGTTATCTTTCCGGGCTATCCAATTGATTTCATCTTAAGGACCTACTCAACGAGTAGCCATTTCCCTGCTGAGAAGATTCCCCGGTCTCATATCCATCTCTGGAATACCGCAAATTGATTCGAAGTGGTCTTCCAAAATGGAGTACCCCAAATCCGACCCCGGTTCCTTCGTCAACCATCGAAATAAAATGTGTATTGTGTACACAGAATCATTATGCCTCATTTAATTAATTGCTTAATCCAAACTTCCTCATTTCAGAATTAACCCTTGATTGTAAAATATTAAGAGAATAATTTCCCAGGTGCAAACCCCGAAGGCCTAAACCAACATCAGATCGACACCCAGAAGATTATCCGACTTATCATCACAACAATCAAGTTCCAATCCATTTTAACCAATCCCTTTACTTTTCTTGTCAAAACTTTCACATGATTTTTGATAAGTATCCGTATCTACCTTTCGATCCGTTCCACCCCTTGTCTTAAGAAATAAACATGGTCAAATGGATTTTCCATCTCGTTAACTAGCTTGCCTGCTTTCTCAGATCTCACATGCGGGACAAGATGTACTCTTAGGTATTACCGCATACCCCTTTCTATTGTTTACTTTAATTCTCATTCAGAGATAATACCTCATTCATAACTTAAGTCTTCGATTCAAACTCAGTTATTTATCAGCAAACAATGAGGCCTTCCAAGTTGGGGAACTATTTCCTCTTAGACCTTGGTTCGATCACATTCTTTATCCTTTAATAACAGTCATTTCCATACCTCGAAGTCTAATGTCACTTCCGATCTTATTTCCAAATATTGTTTATTATTTAAACAATTCATTAGACTCTAGAATTTGACCATTTTTCTAAGTCTTTAGAAAATTCCCAAATAAATATTAAAAATCAAAATTATTATTGTGAAAACATTCATAAAAGATTTGGGTCAGAAACTCTTTCCTTAATTTCAAAATCCAATTCCTTAATCGCTAGTGAATAGTGATTAACTAGGTCACTTTTTATAATTATACTTTTAATTAAGTATAAACTCATTTTTATCTTTCAAAACCTCATTATTATATAATAATGAATTTAGAAATTTATTTCATAATTTTTGGAGTTATAAAACTCCACTTACCGAAATCTGGATTTTACTTCTTCCACATCGACCTTTTTGAAAACTGTTTTGCTCATAACTTGAGATTTTCAAATCGAAAACTTAGGCCCCATTTGGCTTGTCGTTTTTAGTTTTGTGTTTTCGTCTATACAAAAACGCATCCGTTATATGTATAGTTGGAAAACAAATAATTTTGAAAAATGAAATTAACATATAAAATAGAAAACAAGTTTATTTTATTTTTCGTGTTTCGAGAGATAATAAAAGCACGAAGAACAATCAAACTCTTTCGTTGTCCGTTGGTCGTCCCAACGGCTAAGAATTATAAATCTTCTTCTCTTATTTCTTGCTATTTCTTAGTGCAAGTTGAAAACACAAAACTCAAAATACAAAATGTAACCAAACGGACCCTTAACTTTTCAGATTCTTTTGAAAGCTATTAACTTTAAGGACAAAAAGTTTTCGGTTTCAAGTCATTCCAACTTGAAACGCATTCTATACAGGTCGCATCGCCGTGAACTGTCGCTCCGGAAAGTGCCCAATTTTGACCGTTTGGTGAATTGTTCCGGAACTTGCCCGGGACACTTCTAAAACACTTATAAATGATTATAAATTATTATAACCATTTATTTCTACTTTTTCAACTTATAAAATATTATTTTCCAATATTTTATCTTTTATAATATTATAATATTATAATATTATATTCAAATTTTTCTATGATTTAAAACCCATTTTAAATCCTTTTTCTCTTTTATTTTAAAGTGGCTTAACTCTTTCCATTTGTACACATATTAATGTATGTGTAACGTGACTTGGAATTCCTTTTAAAAGTCATGATATTAACATATAAACATGTCAGACTAACATAGATGTATTATTTATACTTACCATATAATATCACACCATCAACACAACCAAATCATTCAATCATCCATATAACATCCAATGTTATCATCCAAAGATTACTAAATCAACACAACCAAGTTTACTAACTTTTCTTTACTAGTTGCTTACTAACTTTTCAAGTTTGCTTACTAACTTTTTATAACTTGTTAATTAACTTTCCAAACATGTTCATATTTACAAGTTATACTCATTATGACTTATTAATCATATATCTAAGCTAAAGTGGCGAAGTGTGTCTTACAAAAGGGTTCCACTCCTCCTTGACTTGCTTTAGCACTATCGGAACAAAATCGGCATAGTCTCCTTTCCTTTTCTCTGCATCGGAGTCCTCGAGGGCCTCCCTCTTTTCCTTGTTGCTCATGACCATGGGTGTTTCCCGAGGTTTCGTCGAGTTTGAGACGTTGTAGCTTGGCTCATTTTCTTTAGAACGTTGTGTTGAGGAAGATTAAAGTATACACTTACGTATTTTGAGTTGTTATTGGACTAATTTCTCTCGAATTCCCTTAGGAAACCATTAGAGAACCTTAGAGAAAATGAGAGCTAAGGAAGAAGTAGAAAAGAAATGAAGGGAAGGAGGTAGAAGTGTATTTATAGTATAGGATTTAGTAATATAATATGCAACATAACTTGTCACATCACCATACTCTCCATACCCTTACACCACCTTACCCCATCAACTCATGTACCCTCTCCATCACATCACCTACACACCCTACCCCCAAACCAAGGAGGTCACTTCTTAGGAAGCTTCTACACACCTTTATACATATATAAATACATATATACATACATACACATGCCTACACATACATATACACATGCTATATACACACACACGTTACACACCCATACACGTGCACACACACGCCACACACACACATAAACGTGTGTTCATGCATGTACACGTGTATATGTGCACACACACACCCACACGTACACACGCGTATTTTTTTCCGTCTCCTTCATATTTTAATACGTTTTCCAATTATGTAAATATAATCTCAGAAAATCTATGTGTTTTTATTTATTTATTTTAAGACGTTCCGACGACATTCGATGATTTCTGCGTGTCGTTTTATATTGAATTTTAACTTTATTTATCAGTCACATTATCCGTTATATTTCTTTTTAAATAATGATGTAATCAAAATTTATAAATTATATCCTAGTAATTTATTTTGATAGAAACTCCTTAAATTAATCATAAAATCCATTATATTGTGTATTTCAAAGTGTTGCAGATTTAAACTCACCGTACAAGATTCCAATCATTTCTTATCGTTTAATCATATTTATAATGAATTATCAAATCATTAAATCTCAATTTAATTTAATAAATTAATTATTAAATATTTTGACTCTATTGATGATGTCATAATTACAATTTATTTTCAAAAAAATAAAATAAATTATTTTATTTTATTTTCTCGTTTATATAGATAAATGAGTATAGGTATTCAATGTTGTGCGTGATTCCGAGAAAATCTTAATTTTACCGAAAATCGACTTTTCATCATTTTTGACAAAAAATCAAATATCCATATTTTGTTTATAAACCTTTAAAACAAGTGTTATTAATGTTTGAGATCTATTAATTGAATATTTAACTGAATTAAATATCCCATTTTATTGTTATAAAATTCTGGGTCGTTACATTTTCTTGAGTTCTTGAAATGCTTCTTCACATTTCTTTCATAGTCAGCTTTGTTAAGTGAGGAAATTTTATAGAAATCCTAAATAAACCTCCGGCAATACAGCTAATCCCAAGAAACTATGGATGTCCTTTGGAGTCTATGGTTGCCTCCAATCTTAAATAGCTAAAATCTTGGCTGGACCTACCAAAACTCTGTCCCCTGACACAATATGCCCAAGGAATCTTACCTCTTTTCCCCAAAAGTGTCATTTTGAAAAAATTTCTTTTAGTATGTTCCTCCTCAATATCTCCAATACACTCTCTAGGTGCTTTTCGTGCTCTTCCTAGGTTTTTGAATAGATAAGAATATCATCAATAAAAACCAACATGAATTCGTTTAGCACATCTATGAATACTCTATTCATAAGGTCTACGAAATAAGCGGGCACATTAGTCAACCATAAAGGCATAACTAACCATTTGTAAAAGCAATCCAGACCCCCGAATGAAGTTAATGGAATGCTATCCTCAGCTATTCTTAGTTGACGAAATCCTGTGGCTAAATCCATTTGCGAGAATACTTGGGCACCATGAAGTTGGTCAAATAAGTCATCTATGTGGGGGTAGAGGATACTTTTTTTTCATCGTCTGTTTGTTCAGGTCTCGATAATCCATACAATGTCTTAGGAAGCCATTGAATTTTGCAACGAAAACTACCATTATGCCACGACTTGAGCGACTAGGTCTAATTGGTCCTTTCTTTAATAATTCGTTGGTTTGATTTGCCAACTCATTATTTTATTTCGAAGCCATCCTTCGAATAGAGTGAATAACAGGTCTTGCACCAGGAATCAAGTCAATATGAAACTCAATTTTCCGATGTAGGGGCAAACATTTTACCTCTTCAAAAACATCCTAAAACTCCTTAACAATCGGTATCGTTTCTAAATCTTTTTGAGATGATTCTAGTATATACAAGAAACTATCCCTTATTAGACTGGGTTCTTTACACAATATTTCTACAAATTTTCCAAAATTGGTCCATAAAGATACCGTCCTCTTAATGCAATCTAGAATAGATTTATTCTTGGATAATTAGTCCATCCAAGTAAAACATCAAACCAATAAAGTCAAGGACAAATAGGTCACATGAAAAATAATGGGGAGGGAAGTGATTTGGATATCCTCGCAAATCATACAAAGATTAGTCACATCACCTATGGAGTTGGACACACAGATAGGGGTATTTATTATTTTTGTGCTTAGTTTTATTTTATCAACTAATCTCTTTACAATAAAACTATGGGAAGCCTTTATATCGAATAATACTCTAACTAAGTCATTATTAACATAGATGTTTCCTTCAAGAACTCCCTTGCCCTTTACATCGGTAGAGGTTGAAGGCTCGTCTTTGATAGCATAGACCTTAACCTGCTCCTTTCTTTATTAACGGGCACTTGTTTTTACAATGGCTGAGTTGGTAGCAGTTGTGGCAGAGACATTTCTGCACCATAGAAGAGATGGTTCATTGCTACTGCCTTTGAAACTTGGGACTCCTGCAATACTTTGAATGGTGGCCTTTCTTTCCACAGTTAAAACATTCAACATCTTTAAAATGGTTTTCCTGAGATCCTCCTTTGGGCTTACCTTGCAATGGCTTCTTTCCATTGTTATTGACCTTCCTCTTGTTGTTGTTGTTGTTTTTGGTTGCGACCAGATTCTTCATGTCAAAAGCTTCATAATGGAAACCTATATCTATTAAATCCACAAAGGTTCCTCTTACATGGGCGGTCATCCTATCGTGATATTGCTCCTTCATCCTAGAAATGAACATCTTGTTTTTCTTCAGAGGCATGTCTATCAATCCGGGCCCAAAGCAAGATTATTTATTGAATTATGCAAATACTCTTCCACATACATTGCTTCTTGTTTTAGATCCATGAAACTTCTATAGAGGTGGGATTTGCTAGCGGCGGGCATGTATTGTTCTTCAAAAACTTCTTTAAATCTTACCCATGAGAAATTATCTTCAGATTCATTAAGAGTAATGGACTCCCACCAAGCTGGAGCCCCATCCTTCAATTGCCAGGAAGCCAAGAATCTCTTTCGATTATCATCGATGTCTAATCCTTTAAAGATTTTCTCACAGGATCTGAGCCAAGCTTGAACTTCAATAATAGATTATGTGCCTTTGAATAGTTTTCCTCCCAAGCTGGTATAATCTTTGCAAAGAGCGGCAAAGTTAACTAGAGGTTGCACATGAATTACCACGCCCTCAATTACTGTAGCATTTGATCGATCATTTGTGGTCATAGTGTTGCTACCTCCCCTTCGTCCTCTTCTATTACTCGTCTCCTACTATCTGCATATAGTAAGGGAACATCTTTAGAAATATAGATGAAATTATCTTAGGGAATGGGAATAAAATCGAATATACTTATTCGGATAAAATTTCAAATATGTGCTCTCTCAGACTAAACTCATTCTGGGGTATTACTAACCCTATCTCTAATGAGTTGACCCCATCTAGGCTTAGGTATTTGCTCAACTATAAGCTCTGATACCAAATGTGATGACCCACCTCCTCGTCCTTCAGAGATCAACACTAATACATCCTCGGTATCCATGTGCTATAAATCCAAGTGCTAGAGAGGCAGATTACCACGGGGTAAAGAAAATAAAGGTAGAAGACAAGACAATAATAAAATCTCACATCATATTCAACACATGGTTATACATACGAGTAGTACATGCAATTACTCCAAAATTGCTCCATTAGAGTACTAGTAGGTAATAATTCAGCTGGGATAGTTATAACGACCTATCCTTACAAGTGCTGGTAGATACAAAATACAAACACAGCGGAAAGTGATAGATAACTCCAACAAAAGACCTTCAGCTTCATGCTCCATCCAAAATGCTCCAAAATTACCTAATTACTTGGCTGGCCAGAAAAATAGGGCACCTAAAGTTTAAAGAGAAAATAAAATAAACTTTGGATCAGTTGTGGGACTGGTGTGAGAAACTCAAAATATTGATATTTGAAAACAAATAGTATCTCATGAGATTATGCCGCACATAAACACGGAACGGGTTTTTAACTTATGATAACAAAAGCATTTGCTACACAGAATCTAGGAATATTATGTTTAATGACATTCTTGGAAAAACATTTTTCAAATAAACATATTAAAATAGGTGAAATTGTTACATTGGTTAAATTTGACGGCTTAATAGCTTTACAAATAAGTCTGAAGGCACTTATTGGAAAATGAATTCCATACTATGACAAGGTAAGGGATAACCTTCTGTATAATACATCTCTAGAAAAATGCACCTGAGGCTCCAACCTCTACCGACACAGAACCAGCCTACCTTTACCATAGATAGCACCAAATACGCCATCACCCCAATCGTTCCTAACCTATCCTGGGATCCCAGAGCATACACACCGTACCCAAAATATAAGGGGTGATCTAAAAAGGCGATAACTATATCCTAATGGGAGCGACCCATATAGCCCTGCTGCATTTACCCTATTTTTGTCATTCTCGGGTAATGAGGCTCGAGTTAACGATTACCTTTCATATAGCACATTCCTCTTTGAACGCCACGATGCCAATTCATGATCACACAACTAATTTCTATAAACATATAACTCTTGAGCTCAAATGTCTCGGGAAAGGGAGTTAAGCCAAGAGAAGTTGCCTTCTCTGCCACCAAACATATGATATGTTTATAGAGATCAATCAATGTGATTAGAAATGCAATGTCAGACATTCGTCCATATAAGTTGTCCAGGAGCAGGACAAACCAAAGGAACTCTCCTACTACATCCTGTTGAGAATCACCGTTAGGATTAGTAGTGAGCAGCTCTTGCATGGAAGATCAAATGAAGATAATTTGAAGATATTATTGCACATATATATGATATGGGAAATTTCCCCCGAGGGTCAGTGACAAGCAGCCCTTCATTTCTTTTAATACCATTCCATGTCTTCACTTCGAATACGTAAACTGGTTTGAAGTAGTTTTCGGATAAGAATCACTCAAATCCAACTCCGGTTTTTCGAACCAACCATCGATAAAAAGAAATTAAGTAAATAGGTGCTTATCATTTGATTAATTACTTCCTTTTTACCAAAATATCTTCTAGAGATATATATCTTTAAAAAAATTCTTCTCGGTATATATGGAATCATTAAACCTCTCTTTAATTTTGGAAATACCAAATCAAAATCATTTCTCATAAATCATATTGCAAAACCTTATTGATTAAAAAGGGTCGATGGAAATTATACTAATTCTACTTAACATCAATTTCCATGTTCAACCTTTACTATCCATCGAATAATGGTGAAATCACCTTTTAAATTCACACTGATAATACGTGTTCCCTCCTCAAAATTTAATACCAAGTATAAGAAGATTATCTCTATACAATCCAAGTTGTATCAAATTAAATTTATAAATATTGAATCTTTTATACTTGTCTCATTTCGACATTTCGACCTTATCTATCCCTCGACCAGGAAAGAGGCCAGGTGTGCCAGGGCACTGGTTGCTCCTGAACATCTCCTTTGTTTAAGCACCACACATCCAGATCTCATGAATAGCAAAATCCAGTCTACCCACTGGCTTTTAGAGCCAATATTAAATCATTTTATTTATAACAGCTTTTCTTCAAATCATTTATTTAAACTCTTTCAAATAAACTATAAAACCTACTAATTTATTATTAAAACAATTATTTATTTATTTAAAAACATTTAGTAAAGATTTGGGAAAAGAATGGTTAAGTTTAAATTCATATTTCAAAAGTTATTAAAAGTGCTGCAAAAAGTGATGCGAATAGTGTTTTCAAAGCTTATTTGATCAAAACAACTTTTTGGTTATTTAGAAATTCATTTTTATAAATCAAATCTCTTTTAAAATATTTTAAAAGATTTATAGGATTTATTCCATATTTTTAAAGAATTAAAAATATCATTTGTAAAGAATTTGTCGCTTTGGTTTCCGAACTGCCAAACCGCGACTATTTTGAAAACTTGTTTTGCTCATATTTCAAAGTCTACTAAACGAAATCTTGATTTTCTTTGTTTGAAAACTATAGTTATAAGAGTTTGGAAAATTCTTATTACAAAGAACTACGACTTCGAATCCATCGTATAAATGGATTTAACTTTCTACGGTGCGAAATTGCGAACTACCGTTACGCGACGCGCCTATTTTAACCAATTTTCCATTTTCCAAACTTCATCGAAAAACTTTTAAATGTTTATAAAACATTATTAAATCATTTTAAACCATTTTCAAAGATGTTTAACAACTCATATATACCATTTCATTTATTAAAGGAAAGTGTTTTCTTTTATGATATTTCGATGTGTATTTAAACGTGACTTGTTTTACACATCCAAACAACAATATTTCACAGCCAAACACGATAATCAAATCATAGCAACCAAAAAACATATCATATCATCATCCAAAGTATATATATAAATATAAGTGGACTTTCCTCACCTCGGGTTAAACGATTCACTTAAAAATAGCTATAGCTTCGCTAACTCGAACTTTAATCTCATGAACACTCAACTTGAGGCTCCTAAGTGGCTCGATGTTAATCTTGGAGCTTGGAGGTGCTCACAGCCGAGGGTTGCAATGGGTGGTGGGCTCAACTTTGGTGGTGGGGAGTGGTTGCCGTATGGTTTATGGGGAGAGAGGAGGAGTTTTGAGGTGTTTTGGTATGTGTATATATATACTATATATTTAATTTTTTTTTTGCATTTATTTTCTCCATATTTTTTCTTAGATGAGAAGCCATTAAAGTAGTGAAGGGAGCTGAGGAATTTTGATGGAGAAAAGTGAAGAATGAAGTGGAGAAGAGGTGTGGTATTTATAGGCAAATTGGAGAGTAAAAATATCATGATATTATCTCCACCTTTGCATCATCCTACCGTCATCAACCACCTCCCTCCATCATCACCATACGACATCACTTGCTCCATCTACATACCACTTATGCATCATCCTACATGCCCCCTCCCATGTGTATGGCTATGTGCATATCCATGTGCATGTACTTAGATTTGTAAGTGTTGACTTTGTTTTTGCTTAAGGGTGAAGTATATGGAAAATATCTTGATTTTTTTTGTTATTTTATATTAAAATGTATATATATGTTTGTATCTATGTGTATGTGAATGTCTTCATGCATGTGTACATGTATATGTGCATATGTTTGTCACATATAATCCACAATATCGCACAACTTCTGCACGTTGAATCTATACGAATTTCGATTTCGATTCCGGTCATATTTTCTCTTCTTAGTTAACATACATATATTTGTAAACAAAGTTTAATAATAATATTTCTATCATTATATAATAATTAAAAGGGCTCATTTAATTATTAAAATAATTATTAAATCATTTAAACTCAATTTAAATTCAAAAATCAATTATTCCAAAATAACAACGTTATTAATGATGTCTTATATACTTTTAATTTTCCAAAATAAAATAAATTATTTTATTACATATTCTCAATTATATAGATAAATGAGTGTATCTAGCCAGCTCCGTGCATAATGTCGGATGGTCAAAGAGCTGTTTATCGATAAAACGATTTTCGATTATTTTATCGATATATTTTCCGAAGAATATATTTTTTATAAATGTTTATTCCAAATAAGATTACCCATATTATTTATTTTTCAAAACATTATCATTTATGTTAAAATATCTTATATTTGAATATTTCAAATTTTTACTTAAGTGATGAATTTTCGGATCGTTACAACGGCACTCCCACGAATCTCTTGAGTGCTTAGAAGGTTCGTGAGATAGCTCAATATTGACTTTCCTCTTTCTATTTTATTCTCCATCTCCCTATCTGCCTCCCCATTAGCCTTGCGAGCTTCATCGTACTCGCGGTCTTTCCTCCTTTTCCTTTCTTCCTCAGATTCATGGCGACAAGGCAGATAGGGGTCTGGAGTCTAGTCTCTATGCGCACTAGTGTAGCAGGAGAACTTTCCACAATAACCGCAACCCATGGAACTTGAAACAAGGAAGTGAACAGTATTAATATTGGAATTTCGAAGTAAAATTCAAAGCAAGAATGAGTGTTCTTAATCCTAGTGATGTGTGTGGTGCCAATGACCCCTTAAACACTCTACCAACCGTATTTGCATGGAATCAAAATGGTGGTCTCTCCACCTTTGCTTACAAAGCCCACTGGAGAAAGAGAGAATTCTGAACCTGCATCCCCTAGAATGTCGTTGACGGTGAATTTGATCTCACCAATGTAGCTTAAACCAACAAAGATGTCACCAAAAAGGCTATTGTGAGGCGAGATCTCTACTAAAGGAAATGCAGAGTGATCTCTGGCCATTTTGGAAATTTCTATGGCAATGTGTTCCTGACAAGGCGAGCCAGGGAGAACAGGACTCATCCCGGGCATTTCACCAAATGATCCGTCCCCATATTCGCTAACGTGATAATTGCTATCACTGGCGTCCTCTTCTTCCTCGACCACTTCTTTTTCCTTCTCTCCTTGTGAATCCCTCATCTTCTTCTTGGATCGGAGGCATACTCATGCCTTTATCTCGGCCACTTGGAATATCGGCTTCGACGGGCCTTACAGGCTCGCTCATCACTGGCTCTTTAGTATGTACTGCGCCGAAAGGACCACAACTTCCCCTTGAACATTCTCATCAGAGCTACAAGTAGGGGCAAAAGAATAGGTATGAGCCTTGGAGCCGCTTTGTGCTGGAGACTCAGCATCGGCAAATCTGTCATGGCGAAGTAGATCACACCGCAGCAGATTGTCATTCATTAAATGGAATGGGACAGTGCATTGATTGAATCTAACTGCCTTCAAAGCATTGAGTGTTCTCTTGTTCTCCTCTCTATTGTCACGAGCTGGGATGCCTACAAGGAAACACAAATCAAGTTAGAAACTTAGGAATTCTATCATAGGAGGAGTAAGGGAAAAGCGACCGTACATCCAGAAAGCCAGAGCTGATTAAAACTGTGTGGGAATCGCATGAAGAAATATTCGTTCTTGAAGACAGAATGCTTGTTATTTAACTTTTCGATCACTTTACATCCCTTCCAGGCCTCTATTATCAAATGGGATAGGGAATCCAGCGTTTTCTTGAATTGCAGAAGATAAGCCAGCTCATTGATTCTCGAAGGCCAGTTGAATCTATTCATGAAGAGGATGTACAATGAACTTAAAAGAGAATAGCCATTTTAGTGGACTTAGAACAAAGCTAATCCAAGTTCTTGCGGAACCATCATTAGAAAAGGTTTGAATGGCGGGATGGCACCACCCAGGCTTATATACCAATTGCACGTTGTAAAGTCCGATGGAAGATTGTGAGTGAATACAGCCCTTGTCGGTAGACAAACATCATCCTCAAGGACGTCGTACTGAAGATATATTTTTGAAGCCACCTGGCAGATAGGATTGAAGGTACTTGCTCTGACAGATTGTTTAGAACTCTCAATCCTAAAGGCAGCTGACCAAAAACTGGCTCAACTGGAACTATTTGACTTTGGGATTCAGAAGTTTTAGGACGGCTTGGCTCGACAAGAATAGATGACGAAGTAGGGGCTGTAGAAAATCCAACTTCAAGAGGAGTGGATGTTCCTTCGCCGAACTTAAGACGGGGTGACCAGCAAGTCATTCTAAACAATAAAACTTGGCATTCAACATGGTCAAGTATGTTTTACTTCGAATAATAAACCCATGTGACCAACTACTAGAATCCAAAGAGGTCGATGTATGTCGACCAATCAGATTCTAGGCGTTGACCGGGGCAAGTGCAATGTGTTAATCCATACAGTGTAAGCTCACTGTCATGTACACCATGAACGGATCATCTTGTGCAGATAGCTCGCTTGTGCTAGAAAAATGAGCCGCATCATGCTTTGAAGTTATATTTTGGAACTTACCCATTATCGATGAGTAATCAATAACGGAGCCACAGTCCAGAGCGACGTGAAATGCTTTTCTTTTCAGGACCACTAGAAGTGAGGAAAAAGGAAAAACGATGCAATGGGAACATCTATAGCGTCTGATCTCGAGATAAATCATCACAATAGAATTCAACTGGCGATAGAGACTTAGCTAAATTTTTAAAGAGAAGTAGTTGAACCAGGGAATAGGGCTTGTCTTCGAAACCATGTACATTCGACCGAGGCAAAACTTAGCCTCACCACCGATCAAACACAACCCAAAATTCATCAGTCTCCTTTAATTGCAATCGACCAAACCCCCATCACCAACGTCGTCGTCATGAAGAAAATCATTACCAACCTCAAATTCAACATCAAGGTGGAGCTAGGGTTTAGGAGTTAAATTGGACCCGTGTTTTTTAGGCAATGGATTTGGTGGCGACGACTTTGATGATTGGTGGGAGCGGCTCTAGGCGACGGCGGTAGGTGTTGGAAAAGGCAAAAGTTGATCAGGGGCGAGCTTAGGTTTAATCAGTTTAGAGACAAATGGATCAGGTGGAAGCAAAATAGCTTAGTGCAAAGTCTATCAAAAAATAGAAAGCAAAGCTAAAAAAATATGAGTATGGAATTCATAGGGTCAAGGGGAAACCAAAATAACTCGATACCGAGTTAAATAACTTAGTGCTGAGTTGTTTTCCTTCCCCTATGTCTTCCCGAAACCATTGCAGAGGATGTCTACGCTATCCTAAAGCATGAAGTGATCTCCAAAGTGCAGATCACATCACTAGTTCAGAGGAATGGAATTCCAACTACAACTAAGCCGAATGGTAAAAGGGAAATCTACCAAGTAAAAGAAACGTCTAGAGACAACACTTGAACAATCAACTGGAATTTACAAGATAGTAGTTTGGGACTCTCTCAATCTAGAGCACGCTTTGTTTTCAACAAAAGCATACTCTAGTGGGTAAGTGTTAACGGGGTTTATAACCAAGCAGAATTCAATGGAAGTTAGAACGTCAAATTGAAGACAAAACGACTCAAAATCTTGGAAGCACACCTAGAAGAAGCAAAGAAGAAACTTGAGGAAGTTTCATCCAAAATTGGGCAAAGTAAATAACTCGGCACCAAGTTATTTAACTCGAGGATGAGTCATTTTCCTACTATATTTCTTCTCTAACTTCATGCGACTCATTATCTACCTCTTCCACTCGTGACCAAGTGATTTTCCAAAGTTTGGATGACTAGTTTCAAAAGTTGAAGAGAAGAACCAATAGTCGATGGAAAGAGCATTAAACACATTGACCCGAAGTTAGAAGAGTAGAGCAAAATAATTGGAGTGATTTCCACTTAAGACAATAACTCAGCACCGAGCGAATTGACTAGGTACCGATTTATTCTATCAACCCAGTGGACTCTGAGATTTCTTATGCAGCCTTGGACTGATGTCTGGACTCTACTGCAAGCAGGCTTTTGACCTAACACACATGTTTCCCTATAAATACAACTATATGCAACCAAAAGAGGATCTTCTCCCTGCTCTTTCTTCTCCACTCTAGATCCGAGACTCCATTGCTCTTCATCATCTTCCTCCCTCACAATAGTCACCAAGGCAGCTACTCTTGGCAGTTTTAGGCCTTAGAACTTGTCAACCTCTTATACATGTGACTTTAGTTCTCTGTAATCTCATAAAAACTCTCTTAGATCCATAATCAATAAAGCTATAAAGTGGACGTAGGCCGGAAATTGCCGAACCGCTATAAAAATATTGTCTACTGGTTATTTTTCTTTTATTTTCAATACTATATGCTAGATCTAAGTCTTAGAGGTTCCCTACGGCTCAATCTTAGGTGTTGACCATTTTTGGCTTCAACACACTTCATCCCACTTTGTGAAGTAGTCCATGGTTACAATGGCGTACATTGCTACACCTTTCGACATTGGTAGCTTACCAGTGATATCAATTCCTCAAACTACAAACAACCATAGGTTAACCATTTGTGTAAGCTCTATAGATGGGGCTATCGGTATTTATGTAATCCTCGGGCATCGATCATGTTACTTGGTATAATCAACAGCATCTCAGCTAATCGTCAGTCAAAAGTATCCATAACGAATTATCTTCTTCGTCGAAGTTTGTGCCCAATGTGATTACCACAACTTCCTTCGTGTACATCCGAAAGGATTTTCTTTGCTTCATCCTTGGTGACACACCATAGCAGTAGAGTTGAGAAACCTTTCCTATATAGTACTCCTTCATGTATTATAAATCGTGGCACTTTACAAAGTAGCTTTCACCCTTCATCTTGCCACTCAGGAGAGTTCCCTTCAACAAATAACCTTAATCGGAGTCATCCACGACTTCTTTTCCTCTTTGATCTCCAAGATCCAGTCGACATCCATCAGGTCGATGCTTAGATCTGATAAGACTTCTACTAAAACCAATCCCATCAGTTGTGCATTTCCAAAGCTTTACAATTTGGTTAGCAAATCAACCTTTATATTCTCCTCTCTAGGAATATGCGTTGTTATGTAATGCTCGATGTCATTTAATAATTCCAACGTCTTCATCGAGTGAGGAGCAAGTTTCATTCCTTTATCCTAAAACTCCTTCTTAACTTGGCAGACCACCAATTGGGAGTCACAGAATATTGTAGTGTCTTGACCTCTAATTCTTTTTCTATCTTTATCCCACGATTTATGCTTCATACTTGGTTTCGTTATTCGTTGTTGGAAACTCTAGCTTTAGGGCATAGCGTAATATTCGTCCTTTCGGGGTCACGAGAATCAATTCTGCACCCGAATTTCACTCATTGTAAGCTCCATCTACGTACCACTTCTGCTAGGAAACTCGGACCATATCATCTTCCACTTCACCATCTTGAACGGTCAATTCACCTATAAAACCAATGTTTGTCCCCATATTGCATTTCTAGGATGGCATGTTATATCATACTGACTCTGTTCAATGTTCCATTTTGATAATCTTCTCAATGTCTTGGGTCAATGCAACACTTGTCTCAATGGTTGATCAGTTGGACCCTTTATCGGATGAGCTCGAAAGTATGTCATAGTTTCCTCGAGGCAATCAACAAGCAGTTTGCTAGTTTTTGCAACTTCGGGTAGTTCTTTTTTGCTCCAGTAAACCGCTTGCTAGTATATTATATAGGACTTTTGGATCTTTGATTCCTCACGTACGAAAGCTGCATTCAATGCATGAGCGAATATTGCTAAGTAAATGAACATATCTTCTCCTTCTAAAAGCTTCGATGGGATTGGTGGTCTCTTCATTTGCTCTAATAATTTCTTGAAAGCTTCTTGGAATTCTATAGTCCAAACAAACTTTCCTTTTTCTTCCTTAGGGCATCAAAGAGCGGTATACAATTTTTCGTCGCTTTAAAGATAAATCGACTCAGCGCAATGTCTTTCCCATTCAAGCTCTGCATCTCCTCCTTGTTTTTAGGAAATTGACATCTTTTAACACTTGAATATACTATGGATTAGTTTTGATGCCTCTTGAGTTCATGATGAAACCTAAAAAATTCCAAATGAAACTCTGAAAGAACACTTTAACGAATTGAGCTCCATTCCGTACATCCGAAGCACATCGAACATCTCAGCGAGGTTATCTATGTGGTTCATTGATCGTTGTGACTACGCATATCATGCACATAAACCTCCATTGTTAGCTCGATTTGATTTTTGAACATCTTAGTTACCAATCAAGGGTAAGTAGCTCTTACATTCTTCAAACCAAATGACATAATTCGATAGTAGTATAAGCCCAAATCAGTAATGAAACTCATGCGCTTCTAATCTAGAACGTGCATCGTTGTTTGATTGTAGTCGAAATACACATCCATAAAGGATAACAATTCATATCCGACCATTGAGTCAATAAGTTGGTCTATCTTGTGTAGCGGGAAGCTGTCTTCTGGGCACTCTTTATTCTGATTCAAATAATCGATGCATGTCCGGCATTTTCTATTTGGCTTCTTGACCAACATGGGGATTGATACCCATTCAGGGTATAGAGCATCACGGATAATGCCATTTGCCTTAGGCTTATCCACCTCTTCTTTCAATAAAGTGAATCAATTCGGACCCAAAATGCTTCTCTTATGCTTCACAGGATTGCATCTTGGGTCCACATTCAATTTGCGGCATGCTATCTTTGGCAATATTCCACACATATCAGAATGTGTCCAAGAAAACACGTCCATATTTGCCAAGAGAAATCCTACCAATTCCTTTCTCATCTTGGCACTAAGCTGAGCTTCGATCTTAAAGACCTAAGTAGTTTAACATCCCATTTCGAAGTTAAACCGAATTAAATGGTTTATTTTGGATATTTTATTGAATTTGATTAAATAAATTAAAATTTTGGATTTATTTAATATTAAAAGAAAGAATATTTGTTTAGAAATTCAAATTTGGAATTTGAATTATGTTTTAAAAATTTAAATGTTGTTTATAAATTTATTTTGACAAAATAAATAATATTTTTGAAATTTTGAAATTGTTTTGGAAAATAAAATAATTATTTAAATTTGTTGAAATCAGAAAGTGATATTTTAATAAAAGGAAAATCATTATAAAAATAAAATAAAATTTGGATCAAAACACCACGTGTGGATTTTTAAATGGATGTATAAACATGGTTCGGATTATTAGACGGTTAAGGATTCAAATTCAAATTTTTATTAGACCTAATACTTCCAAGTCTAAGAAACCCAAACCCCTATAATCATACTTATCATAACCATGTCGTTGTCCCTGATCCTTATCATTTTGATATCACTTTTCCCCAAATAAAACCCAACCCTACCCTATTTCATCATGCAAAGAAAAGAAAAAATTGCACACGATAAGGCACAACGATGTCGGGATTATGGCGCATTATCTGTCAGTGGCAGGAGGGTAGTTCGACGTCAAGACTAGATGCATGGTAGCTCGTGCTCGATTAGGAGAAGAAATGGTGATGCGATGAGGTGATGCACAAGGGTTGGTGGCAACTGATAGGATGGGACTGGAGATGCATGATCTAGATAATGCCGGGGCAACATCGTGGAGTGCGTGTTCAGGAACGACAATGGAAAATAGGGTTTCGCTAGGAAAACAGTGAGTATAGCCTTATTTTAATTATCAGTGAATAAACGATCCCTTTTCAATTCGACTTATATGAAATTATTCAATCTTTTTTTGATGAAACTACCCAATTTAGGGAGTATAACAACCCAATTTTTATTATACAGTGATTATACTTATCTAATTTATGTTAATAGTGAGTATGTCGATGGATTTTGATTAAGTTTATTGCTATTTTGAACTCATGGTGTTTGATATTGATTTAAGAGATTGATTTTGGTTGAATTGCTCGTAAAAATAGTTTAAGGAATATTAAATTAGTTGTAGAAGAAAAATAAAATAAAATCTACATTTCTATTTTTGAATTGAATTGAATTCGTATTGATTGATGATAGCTTGGTAGCCTTGATTGCTATTAGTAGATGTTTGATGGTTGAATTGTTTGATCGATGAATGGTTGAATTATATTATACGTGGTTGATGAAAATTATATATTTGATTGTCAATTGAAAATAAATAAATAGATAATACACAATATATAAATATATTGTGATAAGAAATTTGAAGAAAATGAACTATATGATATGAATATTTAAAGTGGTATGGTGTTTTAAAAGAATTTTATTTTGAAATATATTTTAATTTAGTTATGAAAGAAGTTGAAATTGATTTATAAAAAAATGAAGTTGATATGTATGTATTTGGATTTTTATTAAATATAATTAATAGCGTGGATTTTAGATTAAAAAGGAATTTTAATTGTTTTATATTGATAAAACATTGATTGTATGTGTGTGTGTGTATATCGATTTTAAAAGTGAAAGAAGTTCAAATATTATTTGAAATGATTTCTCTTTGGTTTATGAATTTGAAAAAATTAGATTTTATGAGATCTTATACCAAAGAAATTTAATTTGATTTATTTTTTAGAATTTGAATTTGTGTTTGTATTATTTTCAAGTGGAAAATAATGGTTTCAATTGAAATTGAATTTGAAATTCTGTTTGTATATTTATATTTGGATTTTGAATCAGAATAGCTTTTTATAAAATAAAGATTGATTGATTTATAAATGGTTTGAATTTTAATTTAAACCATAAAGTTTGAATGTTTTATATATACAAGTTTTTCTATAAAAGGAATTTTAGTGAATAATTTGAAAAGTTATTTTACAAATTTTGTATAGAATAAACAAGAGGTATTTTGATAGTATTTCAATTTCCAATTTGAAAGAAATAAAATATCGATTGTGCGTATTCCACCATTTGAAAATAGTTTTAATGATTTTACTTTTTTTAAGAAATTGTAACATGTTTTATAATTCGCTTGGATTTTATTGCTTTTGATATCGCTAAAAGGTAATGCCAGGCCAGGATCATAGGGGTTGGATTAAAAGGTTCTTTCCCTAGGCGTCGATTGTAGATGAGTAATGATATGGTTTGTTATGATCTGTTATGATATATTTTGATGAGCATTTACCTTATGAGGATATTTATTTAAACTAGATCAGGTGAAATTGTATTGTATTTTGAAACTAGATTTGATAAAATTATTGGACATTTTGGAACTGGTTTTGAGAAATGGAAAAGTATAAATTTTAAATAAAGAAAGGAGATATACTATTTTGACCAACGGTTTGGAAGGATAATTTGAGAAATTTGGATTTTTCAAATTAAATTGGGAAAGTTATTTCAAGATTGGTTTTATACAAATTGGAAAATATTTTGATAAGTTATTTGAATATAAAACCAATATTTTGAGATCGTTTGCAATGTAGACCTTTGGTATAAGATTTCTGAATATATAGAATTTCGATAAATAAAGTGATTTTATGGATATGACTTGGAAATTTATTTTAAAGTGATTTCGGGAAAATGATTTGAAAGAAAATAATATGAATTCTATTTTCAAATGGTATTTAAGTACAGAGCTTATTGGAAATTATATATGGTGTTGACTATATTGATAAACTTAAGTGATTTGAATATAAGGTTATATTTAAACCTGTCACACTCATTATATTATATTTTAAGCATGGTTACACTCCCAGTTATAGTTCTAGCTTGACTTAGGGTTTGTTTTTTGTTTAATAACCTCAGGTCAGACTGAGATTATTCTATAGGTTTGATATGACTGTATATGCTTTTTGGACTGCGATATGAAGTTGAAGCCAATGACAATGGCAAGTATTACTCTATTTGTACTTATAATCAATTGTAATTGTATTTGTTGATATGATTTGATGATTTGTAAATATATTTGGGATGATGTTTCGAATTTTCAGATGGTATAAAATTTATCATTTTATTCCCTCTGATTCTATTAGTTGGGAATTTTTTTATTTATGTCTCTAATATTGTATTATTCAAGTTTATAACTCGTGTACATTGCCTTACGTCAAGACGAGGTATGTATTATTTTAGATGCATTGAGGTATTGAAATGTGTCCATGTTGACCCAAAGTAGTGTATATGAGAGATCGCTCTTTCCATGCCTATAGATCCAAGTTTTCGAACGGTAAACTCCCTTTGATATTTCGGTCATTAGAGTCGGGGCATAACAAGTAGGATCATTCATATCAACTAGGATGTTGATCGTTGGCTCTACTGGTGCCACCTTCGCATCCTTTGGCTCTTTCGGAGGTCCATATGCTTGTAGAACTTGTTATGGACCCAAGCTAGGGCTTGAGTGGTAATTTCTACGCGTCTATGGTCTTAATGCATAGAGCTTTCTTTGCATTTTTCCTTTCTCGCATCGCTTCAGCTCTCTAAGCTTAGCAACATAACATTAACAGCATGTACTCTGTTACAATTGAATAGCTCCAACCCCATTCTCCATAGGGAACTTCATCATAAGACACCATGAGCTAGCACTATTAAGAAGAAAATTCATCTACAATCATGAAGGTCTGCAGCCACACAATCTTGCGATCAGCTTCACCCACTCCACAGATAAGTCAATACATCTGACATGCTCTTTTTCCTATTTAGTAAATCCTTAAAATGTGGGATTTATATGGGTTTATGTACTTCAGACTTATCTTCATCTGTCCAAACGTCTTCTTAAATAGGATATTAACCGAGCTTCTGCTATCAATCAAAACTTGATGCACATTTGCGTTCATGTCGTAGATGTAATTACCATGGGTCAAGCATCAGGATTTGCACTCCATCAGCATCTCTATCTCTAAAAACATATCATCACTCATTGTCTTCAGTTGTTTTGCTAGAGCTCCGTCTTTGAAAACAAAATAACTTTCCTGCAGCATGTGCTTTAACAACATCCTATATCGCTTTATCTTGTCCAACTCTTCTCCGTTGGATGAGGTCCTCCAATTATTGTTTTACTCACAATTTTACCATATGATCACCTAGGCCCCTCTCTGCTAGGTTAAGTTCGATCCCTCTTAGCGTTCTTCTCTTAAGGTCCTGCATTATGCTCGCCATTCTATGGGTCTCTCACATACCATTGTAACTTTTTCTTCCATATCAATCCTTCAATTACATCTCTTAAATGATGGCACTCATTGGTATTGTCCCCATGAATGTCATGAAAGCGGAAATACTTCCCCAAGCATAATTCAGTTTCCGTTACCTCCCTCCGAGGTGATTTCTTATAATCCTCTGTACCTTGTATGGCAAGGTAGATATTCTCAGTATCGGTTAGGGGAGAATAATCTCCTGGAATCGTGTATCTTTGATGCTTTTGGTATCAATTCATTTACCTCTAATACCTTGATTTCTCTTTTTTAATTGTTGTTATTGGTTCCCACATTCACTGCAACTTTTCCGGCTCTCTCATTGGTTTGCTTAATAGTGGCATTGCTTTGCATAAATTCAGTTGACTGTCTCCTACCATCCTTTCTAGTGACCATATCTTCCTCTTTCAAATGCAAATAATGGGTTGTCTTATGATATAATTCCTCAATGGTGGGTGACTATTTCATCTTCATCTGTTTTCATAAATTTATGTCCGGGTGTATATCTCGGATCAGTGCCATCAACACGATATCCTCTTTTGGTTACTTACCTCTAGTACAACAGCATTATACCGACTCAAAAAATCCTTTAGGGTCACTCTAGCACACTGATGTATACTTAACAAGGATATCACATCCTTTGGTTGAGCGGTGTGGAGCCTGAACTGCTCCGTAAACTTCTTCGCTAATTGATTAAAAGTAGATATGGATTTCAATGCGAGTTGAGTAAACCACATCATAGCCGCCTCATCCAAGAATATGGGGAAGCACCTGCACCTTACTGCATCGGTAGCTCTAGCGCCATCCATGTGCCAGTCATATTTTAATAGATGTTGTCTAGGATCCATTATCCCATTATACAATAGCATCATTGGCATGATGAACTTTCTAGGATATTCTTCCCATAATATGTCATTAGTGAATGGAGTCCTATTAGGTGTTGAGCCCTATTTCTCATTCTTACTCCATAGATTTTCATCCATCACTCTCCTTACCATATCAGTGATATATACATGACTGGCTTAGTTATCTAAGGTGACCATCAGGAAAAGCCTCGATTGTTGACTCTGCAAACGTTCTCGGTTCATTCAATGACGTATTGTAACACCCCATATTTTTGATAACATTATTTAAGATATTTACTTAGTTAAATTAAATTAAAAATGTGTTGATTAGGGATTGAGATTTGATTTTTACTAAGAGTAGCCATGCCATCTAACCAATGAATTAAAATAAGAGTTAAAATGAAATAGAGGAAGGGTAAAATAGGAAAGAGGCCATTCTTATACCTTAAACCATTGGCCGTGTATCCCCATACAAGTTCATTATCATTTAACAAAATTTTAAACCTTGAGGCCAGCCACCATTAACAAGAAAAAGGGGAAGAAGATTAAGAAAAGCTAAGGAAGAAGCTAATTCAAATCAAATCCATTCACATCTCAATCTCCTTAATCTCTAAAGCTAAGGTGAATAATGTTTACATCTCATATTTCTTTTGTTTTCAATTTTAAGTTGAATTCGAACTTATTTGCAATGATTTGCCATGTTTTTGAATGATGGAATGATTATATATACTTGTTGATGATTTATGGTTGTTCATATAGATTTTATGACATGTTTTGGTATGAAAACCCTATTAAATGACATCCAAATGCCTTGCGAATTTTTATATAGACCAAAAATATTATTTTGGAGATGGGTTTCAATTTTCATAATTTTATGAATTTGTGTGGAATTTATATAAATTTTATACTGAAGAAAATGTTATTTTGGGATAAAAAATTATTTACGGTTAAATAATTAATGGTTTGGGTCTGAAATTTATATATGTTAGAAAACATATAAGAAGCGATTTTTTGGAATTTTTGTAGAATTTTCCTATGTGTTTTAATGGGTATATAAAATTATTTAAGGTTTGAGACTTAAATGTTTTATATATTTACTAGCATAAAATGCACGTACGTGCATCTAATAGTTGAAGATATTTAATTTTTATTTAATAAAAAAATTAATAAATGGATGTGTACTATAAGTGAAAAACCTTTGGTAGTCACGACACTTTTATTTTAATCAATTTTGTTGGTGTTGATGGCAAATTAATAGCAAAATTCCATTGGTAGACGGTCGGAAAGGGAATGGTGGTGGAGGTTGCAAACCGTTGGTGAGATTCTTTTGATGGATAAGGGTATTTTTGGAATCTCAAAACGACACCGTGTAAATCTATTCATTGAATTCTCTTTACTAATAGTAGAGATAAAAGGAGAAAGGGGTTTTTGTAAATAAATTCAAATTGTTAATTCTACAAAGTCAGCAGTACTTTTAGAAAAGAGAAACTTGCAACCAATCACAATTTGACAAACAAGGCAGGTTAGGTACAAAGAAATAGTTTAAAAAGGACTAATCTACATGTTTTTCACTATTTCGATGCTTTAGGCACCAGGTTCCGCCTCCTTACCTTCGCCTCTGACACTATCGAAACTAATGCACATGGTATCAAGGAACTGGTACGTAGTGAATTAGATGTAGGCAGAAGGTATAGAGTCGAAACCAGGGGTTTCGAAGGGGTTGAGGCATTACTTTGCTTTTAAAAGAAAATGTGCCTGCTTGCTTTCGACTAAGTAGCTTTCGACTAGGTTGGCTTTTGACCAAGTCAAATGGTTTTAAAGGAAATGGTTTCGATTGGGTTGCGCTTTTGTTTTAAATGACTGCTTTCAACTAAGACGAAACCTTTTGGTTGCCGCTTTCTACCTTTCGACTCTGACGGGTTTCGAAAGGATTGTTTTGCTTTTTAAACTTGACCACTTCTCCAATGCTTTCGAACGGATGGTTTCAACACCATCACTTCTTTACTTAGGAATGATTATGAAAGGAATGCTTTCGACATTAATGGGTTTCTGATCCTTTTGCTCTACTTGATGGCATAATCCAAATGGTTTCGACTGGAATGGTTTTCAAAGGTTTCGAAGGAGTATATTTTTGAACGGTTTCGAAAGGTTTCCACATGATTTAAATTGAACCCAAAGGCTTTCGAAAGGTTTAGTGTTTTAATGCTTTCGAAAGGGTTTTAAATGAAGGTTTCGAAGGGGTGGTTCTCCAAGGATTTCGAAAGGTTTTGAAGAAAAGTTTTCCAATGGTTTCGAAGAAGTCGAAAGGGAAGGTTTTTCGGGTTGTTTTGAAAGGATTAAAAGGAAAGGTTTTCCTAAGGTATCGAAAGGCAATGTTTAAAGGTTTTAAATGAAAGATGTCTACGGTTTTTAAAGCTTTCAAAAGGAAGGATTTCCAATGGTTTCGAAAGGGTTTTGAGAATGGTTTCGAAAGGAAGGTTTTGGCCTTTCGGCCTAGATTAAATAAAGGGTTTTACTTGGTTTAGAAAGGGGTACTTTCAATAGATTCGAAAGGGGGACTTTCAAAGGTTTAATGTTTTCATCAGCTAAGATTTGAGTAAAGTATATATATAACATGGCTAGATGATTTTCAGTAAAGAATAGAATATATATTTCCACGTTTGAGTTTAATTAAAGGTTTTAAATCATTTTGAAAATGTTTTCAAGGAAAAGTATGGGAAGGGATCCCTAAGTAAAATGACTCGGATAATAGAATACCAGATGGGATTGGTATAGGATCGGCCCTATACATTAGCTATTAGCCCCAACTAATTTTGTCCAAAATACCTGTGTGTAGGGCTTTGTCACAGGTAACACTAAAATTATGATTACAGACAGAAAGGAATATATGTTTGTATACAGATAGGTTATTGGTGAGCCCGAAAAACCATTAGGATCAGGTGACCCTGGGAGATGTTAAGTTAGGGACGGATCGTCCAAAAGAGAAGTATTTAACAGATAGTTAAGGACGGACCGTCTAGAAGAGGAGTATCTAACAGATGTTAGATAAATTTTGATATATTGTCCGGTAGGCCCGAGTCGGCCAAAGGTTAATAGCTAGCCAAACAAAACTATAATGTTCGAACATATAGTTCATTTATTACCTGATATGTATGTTTACATAATGATGCTTTACAGATTTTAACCAGTTTTGGTTGTAGGAAATTTTTTGCAAAAGATATGCTTTAAAAAGGATGTTAGTGAGGGGAAACCCATTCCGCTAAGCGGTGTGGTCTCACTTAACATAAAATAACCGAGATGTATAGTATTATTCACTCCATGCTTTATGTCTGACTCAAAGTTTTTGTTTTCCCCTTAAACTCTTGGGTGCTCAAAATTGATTTGAGTAGGCTGAGGGTTGAGGTTTTAGTAATTCTGGCGAATAAAGCTTCTGAAGACGAACAGGTGGTTGACGGATAGCTAATTAGGAGTTGCAGTTTATTTTTGCTGTGTATATGAAGTCAGATATGACTATATTGCTTTGATCAACCAAGGGGGCATCGTCATATGTCGCTCTTGGCGTATTTTGTAATTGATATATTTGATCAATGCCTGGGAAACGTTAAGGGATTATGTAACTTGGATATGAATTATTGTTTTGAAATGTAATCAGTAAAATGTTGTTTTTGAAATCTGTGATTTGTTCATATTCAAGTGCTTCTGATATTATGGATACCATTAGCATTACCGTGTTTTGTCACCAGAATTTAATACTATAGATGACTGCAACAACTATAGCGCTTAGCTTTCGGCCTCCAGATACGGTATGTTACACGTATAGGCTCTCCTGTCCCTAGAGGACCTATTCCTTCGGATCTTCTATTACACCTAGCCAGTTCTGTGGTATTCATTTGAGCAATAGTGTTTTTTGTTCTAATATTCTATCCAACGTTATTGCCAGTATCCTGTAAATCGTCTTCACTATTTGATAAGTTGACGGCCTCATGTAATTGAGCTTGGAGACTGCCCTCATTTTGATTGGTATCGATCTGATTTTGATTGGTACAGACCCCTCCAGCCGTGGTCAAAACTTTGCCACTTCCTCCTAGAGTCTTCCTTGATGCTCCATCAGTCTTTTCCTTCATTTTCTATTTTCCGTCTCTTTTGTTCTAATCAGATGTAGATGAATTCTCTTCTCCAAAACTTGAAGATGATGCATGTCTCTAGCTTTTCCGATGCCTTTGTGATTGCAGGGTCAACAAGACAACACTTGCATCCATCCTATCAAGGAGCGCTTTCTCGTTGTCCACCATCCTCTAGTTTAACTCAGCATTCATCCTATCAAACTCAACTTTTGTCACCATCTCATGTGGGGCAGATGGTCCTGGAAAAGCAGTCATCGGCTGGTTTATTTCTTTATTATGGGTGAGAAACTTCATTTATTCTGCCTACCACAGCTCCAGATCTTCCGGATCTCCAAGGGGCCATTACTTCATATTTATAATATCAAAGTTCTAGATCTAATTCTGCATGCTCTAATCCATAGTGCTAAGCTAGATCTACTCCTGAGAAGCACTTCTCACAGTGAAAGTACCAAATATGTTAAGCCAAAAGTTGGCATAAACCCCCAACCAACTAGAAGTGAGCTAGATCTATGAATATCATCAAAAATAGTAAAGAACACGGCAAGTTTTATAGTTGTTAGCAAATTCTATGGCCTACGTCCACTTTTACGTCCACTTTAATCTTATTAAAGGTTAGATCATCACATGTATAGGTGCTTTGCAATTCGTTTTTAGATCTAGAATAGAGAAAATAGGCTCAAAATGAAAAAAGTTATGTAGACAATAGAAGATGAAGAAGGTGGAGGGCAAGAGAGTATAAAGTCCTTTTTTAGTAGCCATAAAGCTTTTATTTATAGCAAAATCGCACAACAAAGTCGCAAGATCATGAAATACCTGGTCAAACATTAGATCCACAAAGTTAGGAAAGACGATCAAGTCAACTTGTTACAACTAAATCATATCAATACCGATCATAAACATGATCGGTATCGATCATGTTGGCAAAGTGCTAGTGTGCGTTTTGCTATATGCAACTTATTCGATATCTTCTAACATGATCACACTTTAAGAATCTTCTCAGTACCCACATGATTTGTCTTATATGAGACTTATCTTTTTTTTGCACAACTTTGGAGTTGCTTACTTAATCCTTCAGACCCTCGCATAAAACCAACTTGGCATATTACTCCATTCATGGATAAGGTGATAAGATAACAATTATACCAAAAATTTCAGTAGTAAAAACAATGGTTATCTTCCTAAGGAATGTCCAACACTCTATATCCATATGTATTGGAAGAGTTGTGATGCTTAGGTATTTATAGAACGAATAGGTTGAGCCATTCTCGAAAGAATAACACTACATGCTGAAGAGGAATTTCCCTTTAGCAGATCCAAAGCCCAAAGCACCAATCTATAGAAAAAGAATCAATGGTCGAGACGACCAACGAGACAAAATGCAGGTCAAATGCAGAATGCCATTTAGGCGAGATGACATGTCATCAATCCACACCTCTTAAGTAACAACGCTAAATGCTCAGAACAAACTCCAATTGTATTCGCACATCAAGTAACCATAGCAATCCAAGGAGAGGATTCTCTACCAATGGCGCTACAGCTCATTGGCTATAAATAGGCAGCAATCCCAAGGCACACGGGATCTTTTTTTGTGCATAAAGAACGTAAACAATCATATAGTACTTTACTATATTGGAGCTCTATTCAAAACTCGTTAATGGTGGAAACGTCTAGATTTAATGGAATAAGCCTCTCGGCTAAACAAGAGTAACAAAATAAGGTAAGGATGGTGGACGTAGGGACTTTCGGCATGAACCACTATAAAAGTCTTGATGCTATTTACTTTGTGCACTTTATTCTCTTCTCGTTTACCATTACCACTTTACAGCTCAGTCTTTCATAAGTCCAATTTAATTATTCCGAGTCTTGAGGTGTTGGTGTACACGAAATTCTACACTAACATTTTTGGTGCTAGAAGGAGGTCCCGAACCTCTGTCATTTGTTCCCTTTCGGAAAATCCAGTAACATCATTCCTCCAACCATGACTAACTTTGAGAAGCTAACCCCAGAGTCGCCCATCAACCTTTATATTTGGCTTATTTAAGAGGGCAACAATGAGAGATTGATTACCCTCATCACAGATAAAGAGATTGGTGAAGAATATGATCATGTTTACGAGCTTCAAGCTCTCCGATCATACAACTTTCGGAGTATCTCCAGGAGTCACTTCAAGAGTCTGCTCAACTTTGAGGAATGGTTAAGGCTATGGCAAACAAAATTATGGATCTGAGTATTGTGATAATTATAAATAAAGGTTCCTCTATCCCTGCTAAAAGTGCCCGCCTGGTCACCTCTGCTCTTCGACCATGGAAGAAGACCCAACGAGACCGAGTCTTCACTCCCCTCAATCAAAGCCTATCTTGGATCTTTCTGAAAACACGTGGAGAACTACGTTATCCAAACTATCCCCCACCCAGCAAAGAAGATCCAAATGGAAAGAATTACTATGTTTACCATCAAACAAATAGGCATGCAACAGACGAGTGTCAAAGACTTTCTCAAGCTATAGAAAACTTCATACAAAAAGGGTGATCGATTGAGTTTATTAAATAGTTACTTGAATATCTCATTTTCATAAATGTCTAAATTTGTTTCTTTGTTATAGGGGAAATTTGTGTAGACTTATTCAACTGAATGTGTATGTGTGTGCATATAAAATATATAAACACACGTCCCGTGCTGAAGACAAAGAATGCTATGTGGATCGTTATATTTGAAGAAATCTCTTATCTTACCAAAGACGATCCTTTCGGGTTTAGCCTTTCTTCTCTTGGTAAATGCAATCTAGTCTTGGTACCCATAACATTTTTATCTAGTATGTCTTCTTTTTTTAGTTATTTTCAATTGTTGTGTCTATATTTAGAGTCCAAGGGTCGAAACTCTTTTATTGATCTAACGAGGTCAATAAAGAGTTTCATTTTTTTCCTTAGAAACATTAATTTTCTCGATAATTCTCTTTCTCAAACTTTAAATTAAATTTTTCTCTAGCTAACATAAAGCCTATTAACTACTCAATTTCAAAAGTCTTTTACAAAGTAATACAAAAGCACTTTTACTTATCTTTTACCAAGTTACAATTAGCTTTCCATATGATCGATAACATAAAATAGTTTTAGATGGTCAACACTAGCCAAAAGTGATTGTAGATGGCCGACACTAGCCAAAAGTGGTTGTAAATGGCCGACACCAGCCAAAAGTGGTTGTAAATGGCCGACACCAGCCAAAAGTTGTTATAGATGGCCGACGCCAGCCAAAAGTGGTTGCAGATTAGGACCCAATAATAAGTTGATAGACCTTGCCAAAAGAGCACCCCTATGGTGAAGCGCAACAAAGTGTAAGGCCAATATCATCTGGGTTTAAAAAGACATCGAAAAATAGAATGCATGTTGATAGTGAGTCATGGTAAGTGGAATTATGCACTAGGTAGATCCCCAGTTAGATAGAATATTGAATAGATTCCCAATAATAGTGAGCCATGGTCTAGTAGTACCATGCATTAGATAGATTCCCAATTAGATTAGAATGTCGAGTAGATTCCCAATTAGATTAGAATGTTAGGTAGATTCCCAATTAGATTAGAATGTTAGGTAGATTCCTAATTAGATTAGAGTATTAGGTAGATTCCTAATAATAGTGAGCCATGATCTAGTAGTACCATGCATTGGGTAGATTCCCAATTAAATTAGAATGTTGGGTAGATTCCCAATTAGAGTAGAGTGTTAGGTAGATCCCAATGATATTGAGATATGATCGAGAAGTATCATGCATAAGTTTAAAATCGAAAAGAATTCCTAATAAGATCGGAGTTTTAAGAGAAAAGTTCCTAAATAAGAATGAGTATTAGCTGATAATTCCTAATTCGGGATGTAAGGATAGACATCGAAATCCCTAATACGGCGAGACACAAAAGGGCAAGAAGAATTCAGAATGGAATTAGAAAGGACAAGCAAAACTGCTCGATTGAAAAAACTAGTTAACCAAAAAAACAAAAGAGTCCTTATTATTACAGATAGATTAAGTGACAATTAGTACATCCAGAATATAATATACAAGAATGAAAGAAGAAGGGACAGCATCTCATAAGCCTTCATACATGTTTTTGACTTTAGTTTCGGCCTCTTAACAGCCCTCTCCAGGCAAGATTTGAAGTGCTCCTCCATCCTGTCCTATGTCTTAGATACACTTTCCTTCTTAACTTGCTTGAAGGAGATTCTTTGACCATCCATAGTACTAATAAGAATGTCTAATGCATTAAGTGTTGGGGCTAAGGGAGAACTCCTCTCGGATTGAGGACAAGGCCCAGAAGGGACAATAGTGGTTCTACGAGAAGAAGAAAGTCCCATACCGACATGACCTCTACCCCTTCCGCGAGCTGGAAGGGTAGCAACGTAAATTTGTTAGTTCACTTATTTTTAGTTTTAAGTTCTTGTAGTTTGATTGCCAAAAGCTCTCGTTGAGCTTCGTCCGATTATTGTTGGAGAATAGACATGAACTTCTATAAACTAGAAACGGCAAATTCCAAAGCCTGACCAATAACCGGCACTACCTTCGGAATATCGGACATCTTCTTAGATAACTCTTCGAGAGTTTGCTTTAAAGATTCGTTGTCTTTCAAAACAACATGAATATTAGTACAGAGATTAAAGTTACACTTCGTTAGTTCAGATATTTTATCATTGAGACTCCGTTGCAAGGAGGCGTAGTCTCTCTCTATTTCTAAGCAATTGGGACATGATTGCCCTTAAAAGAAATTCAAATTAAAACCAGAAAAGGCAGATCATCATAAATGTAACTCTATTTCATTCCATTAAAGATTAGTACAGATAAAAAGAGGATACAAAATTTATGGTCCCCTAAGATAAGCAAATTTCTCCTTGGTAGCCAAAATAATCCTAAGGCCTCTACTCCTAGTATCAGCAAGAGACCCCGAGGGTCTAGCCATATTGGAGAAAGAAATGCCCTTTCCTAAACAACACTTTGAGGAAGTTTTGAAGGAGAAGAATCTACTGGGGATAGATTAAGCTTAGCTTCCAAAAAATAATGGGGAACGTATTCCAAAACATGTTCACTTACGGGAGTCTTCCCTTCAGCAAGGCTAAATGAGACGGAGTTACACTTCGGTAACCAGGTAGAACGTCCGGAATTATAGTTAGGCTTGGATCATAGAATCTCCTGAGGAAAGATAGCCTTTTATTCTTCAACTGAGGGTCTCTTAGATGTGGTTTAGAGAGTCGGGCGAACTCTTGAAAGACCTCGTCTCGGTCATCTAAAGCAAGCTTTAATTTACCGCTAAGATCCAAGTCTTGATTAGTTAATCTAGTGCCTCTAAGCCTAAAGGATTTAATTGATGTGGCCAAGTTTGCTCGTATGTTTCCCATATCTCTTTGATCTTATTGGATAAGCTTACGTTACTTAGTCTATTAGATAATAGTTGGAATTTAAGGACACCCATGGTTTCTAACAACTTCGAGTTTCTGGTTTCTCTCCTCTTCTATAATACTTCATAGTGAGAAGTGAAACCCAACTTTCTCTATTTAAACATAGGTAAAGAATAAGTACTTCAGAATAGACGTGACGAAGTGAATAAAGAAATAGTTCACTAAAAATCCAAACATCGAATAAGTGTACCACCAAAGCCAATAACCACCACAGAAAAACACATAAAAAGGAAATGTACCAAAAATATTACAAACTGAAAGCTCAAACATTATCAGCAGCAGATTTACGGGAATTAGAATGATGAATTACCTTTTCTTTATCAACATTCTCATCCACTGTAGTCGAGGATCCAATACCTACCAAGGCTCGAGCTTTTTCATACTTTTGGGAAAAGCTCTCTTCAATACTTTTGCTATTAGGGTTAAAGCTCATAGAGAGAGTTACGCCTTTGTCCCGGTTGAATTCGTAGGCATTATAGAGGATTTTGAAGGCTTCAGTAGCAGCCACCGTATCGGCCTCTTTCTTAGTGACCAAGCCCGAGACCCCTTTCTTAGCTTCTACCAACTCTTCTTTATGCTTAACCTTTTGATTTTTTAAGGCCTTCTCTAATTCAGCAATTTTGCTCTCAGAAGCTTTCACCTCCTTAAGCCTCTTTTCCCTCTCATCCTGGGCCTTCTTCTCAGCCTTCTCCTTATATTCAGCAAACTGTTTCTCAATGGACTCAACCTTTTCCTTGTATTCAGCCAATTATATCCCAGCAGCATCAGCCTTCACCAACTCTCTCTTCAGCTTTTGGAACCCTTGGTGGAGAATCAAGAAGTTAGCTAGGACCTAGAAAAGGAAGTTCATTATAAAACTAGAGAGAAAAATGTTTTGTAAAAGAGAAGAGGTCTTTACCCTGAGGTGGTCCTCCATCCCCTGCTAATCATCATCCCAAAGCTATCGACGTCGTTAACTAACACCAGTTGGGAGTTTCCTACAACCTTGGGCAGGTGATCACCAATAGCGAAACGGGTGACATCAATCACCCGGTCCACCTAGTCCTTGGTAAAAGAAGCCAGAACAAGGGCATCCGGGGTAGGTATTGCTTTGGAAGAAAGTATGTTCTTTTTATATCTTTTGCAGATGGCTCCTTTATAATTGATTTCGGTCGAGTATAAGTGGAGGAAGATGATTTGTTCAATAGCAGTTCACCTATCTTGAATTCATCTCCAGAAGCCACTGCCACATGAAAAGAGAAAGCAGGTTAGATAAACAAACTTATATTTCGTGAAAGTTATGTCCTAGAACTCATGCTATAAGATATTTAGAACCCAGGTCTGCCCTCGAGAGCGACATCCTAGTCTTTGGTTTTTAGGATCAAAATGAATAGATTCTCCAAGATTACACAAATCGATCACGTCTAGGGGCATGGTTTTGATTGAAGAGGGATCATATCCAAGAAACCTAGCCAAGGATGATAGTAACCCGCAAGCCTTGAGATTAACCTCGGTAAGAACAACATGTCTAAGCCTTTCCCCTTTTGGAATTTTCATGACCTCTTCATACCTAGCATCAAAAAGATCCTTAAGGTTTAGGGCCTTGTCCCTCCCAAGTTTAGCTAAAGAGATAAAAGGAAAAAAAAATATTAGGGAACAATATGATCAAAGCTTAAAAGAAAGGACATTCTAAACAGGAAAAACTCAAAAAATTACAAGTCTCTAGTAGTTCGGTAGTAATTCGAGGATCATTTATCTTTATGAAAACTAATGAGTGGTTGTTACCTTGCTGAGTGGCTTGATTAGGGGCATCTTTTCCAAAAACGAAGGAAATACAGAGGAACTACAGAACTACCAAATGTCTTATGTAAATTATATAAGTAATGGATCTCGTAAGTAGTCATGTTATGGTACCCCTTCTTCAAGTATAGGATTGCTAAAGCTGACAAGGTGTTGTACGAGGCCACCGTAAGTTGAATTGTGTTAATTCTATAGAAATCCAAGATACTAACTAGCAAAGGACCAGGAGGAAGTGATATCCCATTTGCCAAATGCTCTAAAGTCAAGGTAAAGAACCCTTCAGGAGGTTTACTCTAGTCATCTTCAAGACTTGAAGCCTTGACTTCAAATCCTTCAGTCCCATAACTCTCCATCCAATTCTCCAGCTCTCCTTGATTATTTATAGGGTTGTCCATCAAAATCTCTAAGAAGGGACCGATGTTAAACTAGTTACTCAATAGAAATTCTGAAATTCCTACCGAAAAGGTTGAAAGTCTTATTGGTCCAAAAGGAAATTAGGCCTAAAACTAGATTCTACAGCCCAAACTCAAAGTTCTAAACTATTTCAAAGAACTATCTTATCAATAAAGCAATTATCAACCTAAGTAGGTGAAAGGTTCAGTTTGAGAATAAAATCTTAGTTTAGCAGATAACATGCATTATGGATTAACTAATCGGACAATACCCCAAATCAAAATCGATCGTAGTTACCACAATAGTGATCAAACTCAAAATTTTCATGAATTCGAGAAAAGGAAATGATCACAAATAATAGTAGTAAAATATACTAATAAAACCATAGGAAAGATCGAAGACTTACTGATTTTTAGTTGGAGATTTGCGATAATCTATAAAGGTCTCTAAGTTTTAATTGTGGATGCAGCTATTGGAAGTATGTGAAGAAGAGTAAGAAAAAGAATAGGCTTATTAAAAGCTTCAGGACCAACGGTAGAGATTAACTAGCAAATTGGATCTTAGCCATAGATTACATGTGGCAAAATAAAAAATGAAAATCATCCTAAAGCAGAGAAAAGTAATGCACTTTTCCAGGGAAACTAATAGAATCATGACAGTTGGCAAAGGCATTTAATGCAAAAGCAGGACCCATCCTTTCAAAATCAAACCTCGACTTTCTTTTAGATATCATTAGACAAATATCTCCAAGACCACTTGGTCTCAAGTTAGATTTTGCCTTTCAGCACCACACTTCGAAGTTCATTCCATATTTCACGTTTGAAGTAAATTTTGAAGGGAATGTGTTATACCAAAAATTCTCAATAGTAAAAACAATGGTTATCTTCCTAAGGAAAGTCCAACGCTGTGTATCCATATGTATTGCAAGAGTTATGATGCTTAGGTATTTAAAGAACGAACGGGTTGAGCCCGTCTCAAAACAATAATACTACAATCCGAAGAGGAATTGCCCATTACCGGATCCAAATCCCAAAGCACCAATTTATAGCAAATTGAATCAACCGTAGAGACGACTAACGAGACAAAATGCAGCTCAGATGTAGGAGACCATTTAGGCGGGAAGACAAGTCATCAATCCGAACCTCTTAAGAAACAACGCTAGATGCTCAGAACAAACTCCAATTGTAACCGCACATAAAGCAACCTCAATAATCCAAGGAGAGGATTCTCCACCTATGGCGCTACAGCTTACTAGCTATAAATAGGCGGCAATCCCAAGGCATAAGGGATCAATTTTTTGCGCATAAAGAACTTAAACAATAATATAGTACTTTATCATATTAAATCTCTATTCAAAAACTAATTAATGGAGGAAATGTCTAGATTCAATGTAATAAGCCTCTCGGCTAAACAAGAGTAACTAAATAAGAAAAGGACAGTGGACGTTGGGATTTTCGGCCTAAACCACTATAAAAGTCTCGATGTTATTTACTTTCTGCACTTTATCCTCTTCTCATTTACCATCATGACTTTACAGCTCAACCTTCTGTAACTCCAACTTAATTATTCCAAGTCTTAGTAACCTCATGCTCAAGACCTATAACTCAAGCAGCTTTCGGAGTTATATCTTTAAACCTCGAGGTGTTGGTGTAGATGAAATTCTGCACTAACAATAATAAAGAAGGGAGAGAAATTCGTTAAGGCAATCATATTGGTACCGATCACTTTTATGATTGGTACTGATCACTTTTTTGATCAGCACCGATCATTCTTCCCTTGCCTATTTTCATTCCAATTTTTTTGAGCTATTTCCTCTATCCATAATGAGCTTGCCCCCAAGTTTTTGAACCATTTTGCCTTCATCTAGACGCCTAGATCCACTTGAAAGCTGCTCGGTTCAAATGCTAGATAACAAGGCTAAGTTCAACACTTATAGACCATTTAGGCAAAATCCAATTTCTAATCTAAAATAAGCTCACCTAGTAATGACAGTTTGTAAAATTATTCTTTTCATCATCATTATATAACTAGATATTTAGAGTTTGGTCTACAGTCAAAAACTATTCTAATATCTGTATTTAATTGTGTGAACAACTTTTAAAGTCTCTTATGCAATTCAATAATATTTATCGATTAACTGGTTTACTATGGCCAGAGATTTTGAATTTAAGTCGTATACCAATTATGGTGGCACTAACCTTCTCCAATGAAAGAGAAGAATCCTCTCTTGGATAGTGTCTTACTTTAAGTAGTTTAATATATACCTGAATGGTCGTAACAAGATCTCCATGCTAAGTAATCAACCATAATTAAATTATAGCCAAGCTACTTAAGACCAAAAGTACCATCAAGTCAGATTACTATTGTTCGTTGTTAACCTAAGAACTTCAATTTTGACATAGTAATACTAACCTATAGATGACTCTCATCAAGTCATTTAATGGTTGTCCAAACAACCATAAGTACATAATCGCTTGGTGCCCTAAACGGTCATGAATAAATCACCGTCCATCTTATGGGAAGCGTTACGTACACTACTCTCAATATATGTATAGATACCCTATTCTCGATACATCTTAACTAGGTACATTTAAGGAGTAAGTGTATGTATGTCGATGTATGCGCGCGTGTGTGCATGTGTGTATATATAAACACACACACATATATGTACGCGAAGAGAAAAAAAGGCATTAAGAGACCTCCAGGCCTAACCCTGGACACTCTAAGATCCTTTTTCAAACCTGCTCCCATTTCGAGTTAAGAGATAGATAAATAGACACATCCTATTGCACTGATCCAGCTTGTAGTGACTGAGGGGGTCGAAGACTAAGAAGTGAGTTATTTCCACCAAGCATTCTTCTTATGGCAAGATAATCTCCTGGTCCCTACAGAAAGGAAAAATAATTTCAATGAGACATGCGAAACAAAATAAATAATCTCCATGGTGTGAATTTGTTTTATTCCGTTTAGCTCTTCATCTTCCCATTTGGCAAAAATAGAGAAATGAATTTCTCAATTCTTGATATCCTGGTTTGGGACCAATGGAGCTCGAACTTGCAGTTTCCACCTTGACAGGGTGGTGCTCTGACCAATTGAACTACAATCTCGACGAGGTGTATAGCATAAATATATCTTGGAAGTCATAAGAATATTCTACTCGTCATGTTGGAACGTAATAGATATGCGATTGCTATATTGATATTATATCCACATAAACATGAGTTTTAGTGAGAGACGCATTATTAGTAACTAGTGAATTTTTTATTTTATTATTAAATAAAAATAATCAAGCTTTCTATGAGATGAGGAAAAAGGAGAGATAATTTTTTTATCTTTATTTCTCTATGAAGCAGACATTACCTTTTCTTTTCAATATGAGAAATTAATTATATCTTACTCATGGGGCGGTGAATTCTTGGGCTGAGCTAGATTTGAACAATTTCATTTTTTATCTTCGGCATACAATTTGTATTATCGTGAAATAGATTATAATAAAATTTGTGTATCTAGGGAGGATTTACTTTAGAAGTGTTTATTCCTTAGATACCTACATCATTGTATTTCATAGTTGAATCAATTTGAAAAAGACTTGAAGTTAAAGATTTATCAATAGGTAATGTTGCTCCAATAATCATGGTTACAAACATGTTCATAACTATAATCGCTAAAATACTTCTCTGAAGGATTTCCTACTTATATATGTTTAATATATTTAATTCATTATTTATATCTTTGTATAACAGTATATATAAAACGGAAATAAGCTAGATGCATACATCATTTCAAACAATTTTTTTATAAGAGTTAAGTTACATAATATATTTCAAAATTCCCTCTATGGCACACCGTTAACTATATCACTTGATATGGGATGATGTATTTGTTGGATCAAGTGCACTAGCAATATGGTCATAAGAGTGAATTTCTAGAAATTCTTTTTATTAATTTATACAAGATCTTTAATTTGTGTGCGAAAATAAATATTTAGTTATACTAAATAAAATTTCATATTAATAAAAGATGGTTTTATTATTTTATTTTAATTTTATTGATTAAAATATTTATTTGTTATTAATGGTTAAATTAATTTACTAATAATCAATTTATAATTAATTATTAATTTAATTAATATATTTTGATATCCATATTCATGATATGAACATCAAAACTATATATATGTATATATAAATGTGTGTGTGTGTGTTACACACACATAAATACATACATGCATACATGCATGCATGCATACATACATATATGCATACATACATATATATATAATATTTAGAATACCCTATATAGGTATGAGAAAAAATGAATTTTTTTAATTCGACCATAAGAAAAATTAACGATTGCATATACATATAAATAAACATGCATACATACATATTTATTAATTTAAATTCATTTCGAAAATATATACATACACATAAAATATTTATTAATAATAAAAATAATTTTATTTTACTGTAATATTATTAAATAAGTAATTTTTTTTGTAGAGGCAAACCGGTTTTTTAAGTGGACCGTCCACTTTTCATAATCATTATAAACAAGTTTGAGGAAGAATGCCCTAGAAACTACAACTCACACTACAGCTCATGCCCATTACATCCCAAAGAAGTTATAGAACGTATGACATACACAACTTATAAATACATCCATAAAGTGAAGGGATACATATAAGAGTTTTAGGGAGGAGCATAGCATGTAGACACAAGAGTAGTCTGGTCCATGCTACAATCTATGATTTCTTCCAGATCATCTGAAATAGCCAAACCACCATCATATGAGGAGAGGAGGAGGTCTGATGGAAGATGAGGAGGAGGTGGTAGGGAGGTTGGTGTGGAGCAACAACAACCAAGCAAGTAGGAATATCATCAAATACCGATAGAAATAGAGGAAATGGGATCGTGTAGACCTTAGTAACAGTATTATCCATCAAAACTTCCCAGTTAGGGGCGATGACAGGCGCCGTAACTTGCCGTTCTCTATCCAAGGGTTTCTATAAAAGAATCTTTGGAGGAAGAGGACTTTAGCATTACCGAATCAATGGTGGGGGACCATTTGGTTATAATGATATTTTTTGTCAAAGATGATATACAAGTCAGATTCAAGTATTCTAGCTCTATCATCCAGATAAGAGAATTCAAAGAAAAACATATCCTTGTCAAATGTTACTTTAACCAACCCTTTATGTCTCCAAACCCAAAAAGATGATTTTATATAACTTTGTGTGGTAAAAAAATTTCTAGAAAGAAACCAACAAGGTGGTTCTTTCAAAATTTCTTCTTGGCCTCGACAAGTTTATTAGAAGGGAAAAGCACTTTAGCATTACCAAGTTTAAAATTATTAGATATGCACCTTCCTGCGTTACTTGGTTTGTGAGTGAAACATTATGCCCAATTGTTTGTATAAGGGGTTGAAACTTTCTGTTGTTCATGATTTGATGCAAGTATCGGTTAGAATCATGTCCAGAAAGTGCCAAATCCATAGAAGCATTGCAAATTGGAAAGCTTTCACTGATAACTGGTATAGCACTTGAAGGAGAAGCAACAACATCAACAAGCTCAGAGACTAGTGCATCATCACTATCAAGCACGACCACAATAGGCGAAGGTTCACACTGGTTGAATTTCTTTTGCAATTCTGGTGGGATGGCAAAGCTATAGGGGGAGCAGTTGGGAGAGGCGGAGTTAGAGCTATCAACGATGGTAGAAGCTTTCCATTTCTTCCACATTTTGAGTTTTGGATATTCTAATTTTCATCAAGTAACGACGGTAAACAAATTTGGTCAGAGCGGGTCGTGAAAAGCTCCACGTCTGGAGGCGACGATTTAAAGAAACCAAGCTTATTACAGAGAGTGATAGAGGAGTGCAAAAAGTAAGTAAACCCAAATTCAAGAAGCAGCAAACCAGTAGAGTTGATGCGAAGGTGGAAGGGGTGAGATGAAGATGGGAAGACGACAGCTAGGTTAAGGTCCCCCTTAATTGGGCAAAAATGAGAATTTTACTCTTACTTTCCAGTAAACATTATAATGCATATATATATATATATATATATATATATATATATATATATAAAATATTTTTTATTTTCAACTATGCATATTTTACTAATTTAACATTCAAATTTAAAAGTTTAGGCTTATTCAAAATTATTATATAATTTTTATTATCATAAACTACTTCGATCGCCTATAAGAATTATTTTTCTTATAATAATTTGCAACCAAAAAAATATGCATTGAATAAATGAATATTTTCAAATTAATAATATTGAGTTGTAAAAATAATTATAAAATATATAGAAAATAAAATATATAACAAATCCAAAATATATATTTTAATTAATATCAAAAGAATATTTTAATTTAAAAATATTATATATTTATATTTATACATAGATATATACACACATACAACTATATATATTTAAATAGCAAGAAATAAGTTTTAAAAAAATTTATACATAAAAAACCAAAAATTTATATCTAGTTTTTAATTATACATATGAATATAAGTATTTAAAACAAGTTATATATTTTTTTACCAAAAATAAATACATATATAATGTATACATACATAATTTTATAGACTATATATACATATATATTTGTTTTAAATTATATATATATGTGTGTGTGTGTGTGTTTTGTTAAGGGCCACTAGCTAACCAAGTTGGTGGTATGGCGTTCTAGACAAAGGTTCTAGAGATCATGGATTTGAACCTCTAACACATTAAAATGAGTGCTATACTTGAATAAAGTGCAACTCTTACTATCAAAAAATATATTCATGTTTTAAAAATATTTAAATAATAGTTGGAAATTAAAAAATAGTGGCTATGTATTTAACACATAATGATGAAGGTAATATGTTTATAACAGTATATAAATGTAAATCAAAAATTATGCCTTACTTCCAAATAACCGTGCCGAGAATCGATGTGTTGTTTGACAATTCTTCCTTTTAGATAACAACGATCTCCTCCTTCTCTATGATTTGCAAATTCAAAATAAAGGCAGCACCGAGGATAGGGTTTAGGGCTGTCTCAAATGAAAGAATAGATAGAAATTTCTGTCAAAACTAAGGTCATCTAGTAATGACAATTTATATATGTATTCTTTTTTTCATCACTATAGCACTAGATATCTAAAGTTTGGTCAAAGGTATCAAAAACTCTATTAATACATTTATTAATTACATAGATCAATTTTAAAGTCCTTGGTTTAATCCGATAATATTTATTGATTTAACTGTTTTTCTTTGGCAAGAGCCTTTGGCTTTAATTTAACTTGCAATTACATTGATAATGACCTTCTATAACGAAGGAGATGAGTCCTCTCTTGAGTAGCATGTCACTTTAAGTGTTTCAACGTGTACTCAACTACGGTCGTAGCATAGCCGCTATTCTGAATAATATATATACAACAGGTCTTATATACATAATACATGTCTGTCCTGTATGACAAAAATAACAAGTATACATATCCATAATATCGATGTCACACTCCAAAATGCTCCAACTACGCACCCTAATAGCATATCCCCAAAAACACCTGACTCCCAAACTACTCAATCGAGTGCTCGAAAGTTATCATGGCATAAACAAACAAAGACAACACGCGGGTCGGACTTAAGGCCTGGTTTGAAGGGAACTATATTGAAATACTGTATATCAAAACTATATACAAATAAGTAGTAACAACTAAATCGTAGCCGACCATCTCCACAAACATGGCTTAGGGGTAATCCCAACTGCCCATAAACAAGTACAGTAAACCTATCTCAAAAATAGGGAATCATACCGTAACATGCTCTTCTCCTATAATCAACAAGTCATCATGACTAATATAATGTGACTGCCATATAGCAATATACTGTAATCAAGGAAATCCCAATATACAAGTGTAGAGGTAATGGAAATGTCATAATATATGTCTACACTATGCTACACACAAGGATAATATTAATCTACTAGTGTAGCAAAAGCCTAACGTAACAATGTGTCAAATAGAGAATATCTACTATCGTCCTGTACTGAACGAAATATATAATGGAGCAACTACACCTTATGTGGTCTTGGATCTGTATACATTCCTACCCTTAAGAGTCTGGGAACAGAACTGAGCATCCCCTTATGAACTCTCATCTGTACAGGTGCCCCCATACAGATCTAGACCATTCTCCTAGCAACAATGAAAACCCCTAACACTGCAGTGCTCTCTAGCATTTATATCTATGCTGTGGCTACTGGGTACAAGTACCCCTTAAACATCGCTCCGGATCCTCTAAAGGCTTGGTCCGAAACTATAAAACAACGTTTAAATGATGCGTATTATTGGAACCACATACCGAACCAAATATAATCGTCTACCCCGTGATTACCTAGCCTTGTACTTGCTTTGACCCCAATGGATCACTCAAGCACAACGACGCTTTGAATCATGGAATCCATGCTAACCAATAATCTACACGTCTGTCCAATCTAGAACCGATCGCTACCGTCAAATGCTCGCACATCTGCCATAGTCTGGAACTGACTCCTCACCGTCATGTGTTCCCTCTAATCGAACACGCATGTCGTACCTGACCATAAATACAGTCCATGTCTGATCTTGTGTTTGATTAGCTATTGATCACTATCTCGATCTCCTATTATTCCCATGTAGGAATGGTCAGTGCCTTCCGCTCCTTGCCTCGATCGTTGCCTTGACCGCTTGGCCGAACGCCTTATCGACCATTCCCATCACTAATGCATCACCTTGCATCCACATCTAGATCCCGTGCTTCGCCTTGCATTCCACTTTCCCTAGTAGCCTAAAGCCTCTCCGAAGTCATGATAAAGCCTCATGAAGAACCCCATTCGAACGGGGGAAGGAATTCCTGGAAATACCTTACCTGCCTATGGTTTACTTCCTGGGACAAGTCCCCACTGTTAGTCCTTGAAATGATGGTTTTGATGACAATAACCTTAGGACTTGTTATAAAATATAAATACTAACGTTATGGTTTAGATATATATGTATATGCAGAATATAAACATGCAAGTACCAAGAATGAAGACTGTACAGTATAGAGATACAAGACTGATGAATTTAAAGATCAAAGATATCAAGATTGAAGACTCATGAGTATCAAGAAATCAAGTTATCAAGAGTTCAAGATTTTAATAATACAAGATAAGTATTGAGTCTAGAATTATGTTAAAACTTCTTGAAAGCACTAACATCTTTATTCGAAATTTATTCGTGGAATGTAATCCACTTCGAGCCTGTTAAAGGGATGGAACCCTAGTGGGATGGAACCCACAACAATATCTAGTGGAACATATAGTGGTCCTATTTTGATATCCACTAATTTTATAAAAATGTTTTCAAAAATAATATATCTCTTATTTTAAATGTTTTCAAAACCTTCTTTTCAAAAAGACATCTCTCTTGTTTAAAATATTTTAGCCTCAAAATTATCTTTATCATTTTTAATATTTTGATTTCAAAATTGTCATTGATTTTAAACTATCTCTTGTTTTAAATATTTAGCTTTAAAATATTTACTCAGATTTTAAATCACTTTATAGATTAAGATTATATATATTAAAAATTACTTTATAAACTCTTTTATATGTTTAAACTATATTCAAATATATTTACAAAGTTTTAGAAATCGTTTTGACAAATTATAGAAACCAATTTTAATAAGAAAATCAAAATCACCAATTTTGCCTAGAGCATGTCGACATCCCTCAACCCCTCACGTCGACATGGTGTCCGTTAAATTCAAAATTCAAATTTTCAAAAGAAGTGTCTATTCATCGTATCCTTTCACGAATAGATATGGCTGTTGATTTCCTATAAATACCAGTAGTTCTAAACGAATTTATTATCAGATTTCACTTGTTTTCTCTTCTCTTCATCTTCCACATTTATCCTAAAGAATCCCAAACTATACTTTGCCGAAATACCAAGTGAATCAAACTTGATTATCTCTTGTTTGATTCTCTTCCACTCTCTCCATAAGATCTCAATGCTATTCAGAGTTATAGGATTATTTGTAAATCAAACTGTTGAGTAAAAGGTGCGGTTGAGCCTTGAAATCAATTGGGTGTGATTGTTGCCCCGGAAATCGATTAGGTGATCTTGTGGCCTGGTAAATCAAGAGAGTTTGCCCCAGACTCGGATACAGGAGGGTGTACCTCGTGACCTTGAAATCGAGGGTGTAATCTGGGAGATTATTTTTGATAAAAAATTCGTACGTTTGTGCGGGACTGGATGTAGGGTAACTCCGAACCTGTATAAAATCCTGGTGTGTTCTTTCCTTTACTGCTTTTATTTATTATTTGCATTTGTGTCTTATTCTGTGATTATATTTGTGTCTGTGAATTGCATTTGTTGGTGATTAAATTTACATAAGTTTCAAAAAAATTTAGAAAATCCACAAAACACTATTCACCCCCCTCTAGTGTTATTCCTGCCTTAAGATCCATAATCCGCATTTCTCACATTTGGTATCAGAGCATTGGTTTTCAAAATTCTCATAATCTGATTTTTGAAAATTTTTAAAATGGCAATTTTTTTTGATAAAATTATTAACACTATTTTCATATGAATATGTCACAGAATCATCATGATATTATTGTTTAAAACTATATTTAGTTATTTTGAAAATTCATTTGATTCTTTAAAAGGTTATGTTATTTTGCAGGAGAAGAGTTATGTTTAATGACTGTTGGTTAAAAGATACCACGTAATCATTCATCGATTAAGAAGAACAAATGGATATATAATGGCAATCGACAATGAAATGGATAACAGATCAATACAAAACTTTTGATTCTCATCTACAACTTGATTTGATACTATACTTCTCTCCATCTGCTTCACAATGTCACTGGTTTCGTGCGAATCCGTCAAGAAATGACCAAGTTATGGTCAAATGAAGTTTTGGTGAACAAAGAGAAAAGGAAAGCAAAATTGTCAATGGTATTCTTCAAATTGCATCCAGAGATTTGAGTATTTTGTCCCAAATTCTTTTCCAAATTGTATTTCTTGTTCTCACGGTCGTTTTGATGGGTGGATCATCAAATTCCGATCAAAATTGAGTGAGATATACAGTTTGAACTTGGCTATCCAAAACTGAAAACTGTGTACGAGATTTTCTGCATTTCTCTTACTGTTCGGCCTGTTGCACCACAATACCGTCCAAATTCGTCACCAAACTATTATGAGACCTTAGCCCTTGCCTTCCTCTTCGATTTGCCGCTGGTTTCATCCAATTCCGTTAAGAAACGAAGGAGATATGCCTTCTAGAAGTTTGATAGTAAATAGAAAAACAGAAAGAAGAAGAAGAAGAGAAAGTTTTATGAAAAGTGGTGACTGTTGAGCCTATTTATAGTGGTTGAAGTGTCAATTCATTCAAAATTCAAATTCGAAGTTTTGGCGCCAAGTTGGTCAATCTACTAAATCATCTATATCTTTCTCATACGGTCTTCAAATTCAGCAAATGAATATACTACGATGATCAGAAAAACAAGCCCGTCGCAATAGAACAGATCTCGTCGTCAAATTCTGAAAGATGTAAATGTGTGGTTCACGACAATGGAAGAACAACAAAGTTAGAAAGATAGAGAAGTGCAAAAAGGGGTACGCTTTACTAATATTTCATCTTTATTGTTGCATTTAGGAATATATATTTATGCATTTAGTTAGGTATAGAAATTTATCTCTTTTATAAGTTTTGATATTTTGGTCCATATATCGACACACCATGGCATACATATCGATATACCAGTCTAAATTTTTTTAAAGTCTTTTAAAATATGTTTCCTTTCAAATAAAATCTTACTACTATACTAAGTAGAGAAACATACCTTCATTCGTGATTTCAACTTTTCTAATGTTGTTTTTACTTCTTGTACTCTATTTCTTTTAAGATACTAATTTTATGTCTTTAAGAAATTAATAGAATGAATTTAGAATGTTAGAATACGGCTCTATTTATAGATTTCTTCATTTAATAAGATTGCGCCACATCACATGACATTTGTCATATAAATAGATAGCGACATACATGCAAAATGACACGTGTCATTACACTTGTTCTTTAATAAAAGCATTTTTACATGCATAATGCTAAGTGTCTTTACACATGTTTTTTCATTATTTTTATTTATGTTTTTTATTTACTTCAATTATATTAACTACTATAAAAAAATTGGGTCAAAAATCAATTATTTACATGTCAAAATCTAGTCGTAAAATTAGTGCAAAATCATGTTAAAAAAAGCCCAAAACTTTAGATAGCATTTCTGAAATGCTGTCTTTGCTTCTGTTAACGTTTTTTAAGCACTGCAAATTCGTTTTTATAGCCTTACTGTGCTATGAAACGCTGTAGTGTTTCAAAAACTTTTCACAGCATTTGTTAAATGCTGCAGTTTCTGTTTTATAATGCTTTGAATATATTTTACTGCAAAAACTTTTATAGTATTCTGTAAATGCTGTCTTTTCTATTTGAAACTTTAAACTATGTAAAAATGATATTTAAATTAAGTATTTTTCTCTATTCTTTTTAGAGTTATTTTCTAACTTATATTAGAATATTTTAAAATTAATTTCATGTTTAAATATTTTTTTAATAATTAACTAAATTTTTTAATGTAAGAGGCCTTAATATAACACATGTTTATTTTAGTTTTTCAATCTTTGTTATTTTCTTTAATATTTCATTATGATATTTTTTTAATTTAAAAGGTGTTTAAACATGTTTCTAAATATTTTAATCAATAATAATTTAATATATAGGTTTTAATTAGTAAGTTAAGTATTTTATAAACATGGAAGTTTGGATTCTTAAAAAACAATTAAGTTAAAAAAACTATTTTAAAGAAATTAAATAAGGAAGGTATTAATTTTTTAAAACCATATTGATCATATATATAGTTTAAATCCATATTTCTTAGCAATTTGATTTTGATATTGAGTTTGATTACTACCTTTCATGAATATGTTATAGTTTTAATATCATTTATTACCTTTAAACTCTTGTCTTTACTACTCTTTCGCTCCCATTCATTAGTTTCGTTAACCTAAGTCTAGTAATTGGTGTGTATTACCTTTATTTGGTTGAAGTGATTTATAATAAATAGTTTGATATATGTATACATACATACATACATACATACATGTATGTATATATATATGCTTGTCAATTAGATATTTCTTACCACTCGTGTTTATCTTATAATCTGAATATCTCTTACCATAGTATATATCATCATATCATTCTGCATATTATTATTTTTACTTCGTTATCATTTTATTTCATATTACATATCATTATGCGTCCTATTTCATATCACATTTCATTGCATATTACATCATAAATTACAATGCATGAAATATCATAATCATTTGCATCATAAGTTGCACTTCATTCTGCATATCATCTCATGCTACATTGCATATGTCATACATTTCATACTTCATTACAAACTACATATTGCATACATGTACACATAACAAGTGTATTTTATTTAGGGGAAGTTTATATTATTATCTTATAGTATAGGGTTATTAATTTTTGATTTGTTTGACTTGATTGACTTGTTTGAATTGATTGACTTGATTGACTTGTTTGACTTGATTGATTTGATTGACTTGTTTGACTTGATTGATTTATTTGACTTGTTTGACATGATTGGATTTGATGTGTGTGTTGATTCGATTGTCTGAAATATACTTATACATATTTATGTATTGAATAATTATAATATAATTATGATAATGTCTTTCACATTCCATTTACTATACTTTGTTCTAGTATTAGTTTAAGGGGGAGTTTTATAGTTTTATGGTTTTAGGATGGTTTCGTTGATGACAAAGGGGGAGAATTATAAAATAGGATAGTTAGGCATAGATTAAGGGGGAGTTAGTAGATTAAGGGGGAGTTGTTAGATTAAGGAGGAGTTAGAGTAGAGTAAGAATAGAGTTAGAGTATATTTTATAAACATAAGTTGTTATCATCAAAAAGGGAGAGATTGTTAGTCCTTGAGATGATGATTTTGATGACAACAACCTTAGAACTTGTTATAAAATATAAATACTAACGTTATGGTTTAGATATATATGTATATGCAGAATATAAATATGTAGGTACCAAGAATGAAGACTGTACAGTATAGAGATACAAGACTGATGAATTTAAAGATCAAAGATATCAAGATTGAAGACTCATGAGTATCAAGAAATCAAGTTATCAAGAGTTCAAGATTTTAATAATACAAGATAAGTACTGAGTCTAGAATTATGTTAAAACTTCTTGAAAGCACTTACATCTTTATTCGAAATTTATTCGTGGAATGAAATCCACTTCGAGCCTGTTAAAGGGATGGAACCCTAGTGGGATGGAACTCACGACAATATCTAGTGGAACATATAGTGGTCCTATTTTGATATCCACTAATTTTATAAAAATGTTTTTCAAAAATATATCCCTTATTTTAAATGTTTTCAAAACCTTCTTTTCAAAAAGACATCTCTCTTGTTTGAAATATTTTAGCCTCAAAACTATCTTTATCATTTTTAATATTTTGATTTCAAAATTGTCATTGATTTTAAACTATCTCTTGTTTTAAATATTTAGCTTTAAAATATTTACTCAGATTTTAAATCACTTTATAGATTAAGATTATATATATTAAAAATTACTTTCTAAACTCTTTTATATGTTTAAACTATATTCAAATATATTTACAAAGTTTTAGAAATCGTTTTGACAAATTATAGAAACCAATTTTAATAAGAAAATCAAAATCACCAATTTTGCCTAGAGCATGTCGACATCCCTCAACCCCCCATGTCGACATGGTGTCCGTTAAACTCAAAATTCAAATTTTCAAAAGAAGTGTCTATTTGTCGTATCCTTTCACGAATAGATATGGCTGTTGATTTCATATAAATACCAGTAGTTCTAAACGAATTTATTATCATATTTCACTTGTTTTCTCTTCTCTTCATCTTCCACATTTATTTTAAAGAATCCCAAACTATACTCTACCGAAATACCAAGTGAATCAAACTTGATTATCTCTTGTTTGATTCTCTGCCACTCTCTCCATAAGATCTCGGTGCTATTCAGAGTTATAGGATTATTTGTAAATCAAACTGTTGAGTAAAAGGTGCGGTTGAGCCTTGAAATCAATTGGGTGTGATTGTTGTCCCGGAAATCGATTAGGTGATCTTGTGGCCTGGTAAATCAAGAGAGTTTGCCCCGGACTCGAATACAGGAGGGTGTACCTCGTGGCCTTCAAATCGAGGGTGTAATCTGGGAGATTATTTTTGATAAGAAATCTGTACGTTTGTGCGGGACTGGATGTAGGGTAACTTCGAACCAGTATAAAATCCTGGTGTGTTCTTTCCTTTACTGCTTTTATTTATTATTTGCATATGTGTCTGATTCTGTGATTATATCTGTGTCTGTGAATTGCGTTTGTTGGTGATTAAATTTACATAAGTTTCAAAAAGATTTAGAAAATCCAAAAAACACTATTCACCCCCCTCTAGTGTTATTCCAACCTTAAGATCCGTAATCCGCATTTCTCACACCCGCCAGTAGACCGGTCTGGTACCACCAGTGGACCAGTTTGGTCCCACCAGTGGACCAATGGGGACTACTCCTAGGTAGTAATGCCTGGGCAGTATGCCACCAAGCCCCACCGTCTGTCGTTTCTTGCGTCATCTCCTCCGTTGCTTCGCCTGATGAGCCGTCTTGCCTTCTAAGCTTGATCTACCCATCGGACTCTCTCCAGAGTTAATTGGTTGATGTTTTAGAAATGGTTCCTTATGTGTTAGAAAACCGATTTTGACACGAAATCCACTATTTGCACGCGTAGAGTTCAACGGAGGACTGTAGCGACCCGACTTCCTTTGATCATGCCAAAACGGACTCAACCGACCATCTAGCCTCATGTAATGCCTATACGTGCTAGCACACTCATTCGTGCATATTTACACATGTGTACACAAGCACACTTCATAAGACAAATCACGTTTCAGGCTTTAGCGGAGTGTTTACTCGGTCTGATGTATTCTCATGCAACTTAGTGCAACTGATAGTCACTATAGCTACGTGAAATGCCTGTAATGCACTTGTACACAACAATATATAAATATATTCAAACAATTGCACACACATATATAAATGAAAAACATACGCAACCATTCTAACTACAACACACAAATTTTTTTGATTGTTATATATGTCTTCAAATACACTTTTACGCATACCAATTCCATTTTATTTACTAAATTTTTTCAATAAAAGTCTAATATGTTTTCATACTATTTTATAAAATCATACAACTATTTTTAAAATATATTATTAGCATATTAATATTTTAAGCCCTTAAATACTTAATTGCTTCATTAAAATTAAGTATCACATCATATTAGTGTTTTATGAAATCTCATTTCCATTTTATAAAATTTAAACATCATTTATAAATCATATAACCATTTTATAAATACTAATTAAGCTTCATTCATATCATTTTATAAAATACCTCTTTTACTTATAGAAATCATTTCTTTACTTAAATAATATTTATAAGTAAACTATTCACTAATATAGATCATTTCTTTATTTTTAAATAACATTCACAGGTGCTAAATAAGCTTCATTAACCCTCTATCACTTTAATAATAAGTGTAGAGTTCTAAACTCATTTAATTAGCTTACTAACTTTTCTAAAATCATACAAATTAGTTTCAATATTGCTAACTATGACATGCACTTAATTATGTCATGTAGTTAGTCCCTAATCTACCACAACATCGCATATAATCATTCAATTAACCCAAAACCCAATTCTTAGCTTACTAACTATTTTCAAAAATAGTTATTAAGGTCTTAAACAAAAAATGAGTTAATTTAAGTATGTTTACAACATGAATACAAGTATAAATCAACCTAAACAATCTCCAAATCACTTATATAATTCCATATTAATCAATAAACGAAATTATGAAGATTAACACACACACACACACACACACACACACATATATATATATATATATATATGAAGAACCACTCACCGTGTTTTTCCCTAATCAAGCTCTAATCACCAAAACCCACTCCGAAGCCCTCTTAAAATCATAGATGAAGCTCCAAATCACAACTTCATGCTAATTCCTTGATGTGTTTTGTAAGAAATGGGTAGAGAGGAATTGTAGTGAACTTAGTTTGAATTTAGAAATTTTATTTGAGCATGGTTTGGTTGATTTATGGCTAGGCTTAAGAGAGTGATTAAGGAAAAGGATTAGGAGATGGAAATAAAAAGTAATATGAAATTAAGTAATGAAGGGATTAGTCAACTTATAGGCAAGCTAATGGGCCTTAGCCCAAATTCATTTCTTTATCAAGAAATCATTATTCACTCCAAAAACAAATCGACTCCAAACATAGTCAAGTTTATACTCATTTCTCTTGAGATGGAAAAACGCTCTCAACTAGGAGTTTCTTGAATACCAATTCATCCATCTTTGAAAAATCAAGTATAATGGGTGTTACGTTAATTAATGATTAAATATTTAAATAAATCGTTTAAATATCCGATCTTTACAATTATGGGGTATTACATCAACCCTGCCCCTTGTCCAGATCGATCAGTACCGACCAATTGTGGGAGTTGGGTGTTGTTTTTAGTTTGCCCTATCTCGAGCCTCCGTGCTCCTGTTCCATTATCTCAATTTTATGGCCCTCTAATCTTGATTTCTAGTTACTCTTTATTCATCTATGCATTGGAAAAAATTATTCAACATCTCTTCTTGTCGAGCGAACAACTTTGCTTGCATTTCCACCATCATTCCTTTAATCTCATCTCTAGTCACAAAGATTAAAGGTGGATTCAAACTAGAGGACACCTCCTAGCTACCCCCGTGCTCTGATTGGTTTCCTCCTAAAGTAGCTTTCCTTGTAGTAGACTTCTTCATCTTCAACAAATTAGTCCTAAGTTCAACTTTTAATGAAAGCACAATTTTTTTATACCTTTTTTCTGGGCTAACACCCAAAATCAATGAAAAACATAGTAAACAGATTAAAAATGTAAGAAATCTAAGAAAAAACAATAAGGAAGACACAATCTTTTACAGTGGTTTGGCAAAATCTTCTACCCATGTCCACTTAGTTATTTTAATGATATTCCTTTCTATAATACTCAATTTACAATGTAATATCGAAATAAATAGATTAGATCTTAGATTGGCCAAAAATCAAAGGAAGAAAATTCCATAATGTCCCCTTCTAAGTGATGAGGGTTCCCTATTTATAGAAAAACTCGAGCATGAAAATCGCTGGATCCAGTTTGAACGAGCAAAATATCTCTAGATCTGAAGTTACAAACACAAGAATAAGTCGAAGCTGCACACTTCCCTAAAAGTAAGATCGATCCGTATCGATCGGTACCTATTGGTTTTGCTTCACCAAAACTAGCTTTTACTTTCAAAATTGCATGTGGAATCATCCCAAGTCTAGGGTGGGTCCACCTAGTATTTGGATCGATCGAAGCCTATCGATTTGGATCGATCAGTACCTGTTGGTTTTGCATTTCCAATACTTAGCCAAATTTCTTAAGCTCTTTTTATTTTTCAATCTTGACATCTTTTAAGCTGCGTTATACATTTCTTCATCATTTTGTAATCTAGTTCCATTAACACAAGTGATTTTCAAGACTACGGAAAATTTTCCCGTAACACAGTCTATTTTCCTAAGTATCTTACCTGGCCTAAACCGGTTAACTCATTCAATAAGGTAAGGTTCTAGAACCGAACTGAATAATAAGTTTAGTCTATAGCTTACAACCTCCTGAACTAATTACTCATTTCGGTAAGGTTAAAGACACAAGGAATTCTTTTTTGAAGAAAGTTAAATAAGCTAAGCCCGACAAACAAACAAACGGGTAAAAAACACAACCCACCCATTATACATCCCATAACCCTAGCTAGGGTTACTTTGCGCCGACAGAAACACATTCATATTCTCCATTTACAAAAACTTATTAATGGCAGAGAGGTGATTTACTTCTTTTTCAAACTTCTCCCTCATTCCTTTACTCCGCTCGCTTCACCTCTCTCCCAATACGATAAACACTCGTTAAAGCTTCTCCTCATCCCTTCAATTTCTCCATTATAATCATTCTTCTTCTAAAAATAAGAAAAAAGAAGAAGAATTAGCAGATCTGAGGTCATCGCGACTCAGATCTGTTAATTCCTTCTCTTGTACAGTAGCACAATAATAATTTTGCTCGCGGTCTACCACTCTTAATTCAGTGCCTTGCTGATTAAGCTGGAAGCCTTTTGGGTGATATAAAAAATGCTCCACATGCTTGCCGCCAGCTTCTCTGCTCTAATCATACACAACTTCTAACATCGACAATCCATATCAATTAAACCAAATTACAACAGCAACATCAACGTGTTTTCGAGATTAAATTTAACATTCGATACATTAGTAAATAACAATAAATCCATAACATTCGATAAAATATTATAATCTGACACAACATCCGACAAAACAACAAATCCATAATACCAATGTACTACAAATAACAATAAATCCATAACATCAAATCCAATCTCGTAGGTTGCGAACTTGCTGAGGAGTTCTTTTTGGCTTCCTCCGTGATAATGGAACATCGTCCAACGAATCCTCCTCTTCGCTTGGTTCCATAGTCCCCAGAGTTTCTGAAGGCCCACGTCCAAATTCCTGCTTGAGAAAGTTACGAGGACGAAGTACCATGTCGATGTCTACGTCTTTGGTATGTGAGAGTCGTAGGATGGGGCTCGAACTCTACTGGCGGTGCTTCTATGAGCAGAGCAGGAGGAGGAAGAGGCGGTGCGGGTTGTGACAGCTTGTTCTTTCCCAAGATAGTTTGTAAAATGTGCTTCACACTAAAGCATTTACCCTTCGAACGCTTTGATACTTCTTCGGATAGCTCATCAACCAACTCCAATGCATGGTAAATGTCGTCCTCCTGCCAAAAAAGTAAATAAAACGTATATAATTTAACTACGCTTAGTTAATCAACAACTGTACATACCACATTCCTCTCAAGAGGAGCTCTAGTACTATACGTGTTTGTCACAACAGGAGGTTCATTGATACGACGGACATAGTAACGCGTGATGTTCCAGTACAAAGAATAATACTCTTCGTCCGTTAAAGTGAGGTCCCTCTCTTGTTGCATGTGCAGATGGCGATGATTCCATGTCTCAATCGACATATCATACTCCCTGATGCATATCAATCCTGCAATAAGGAGCTTGTTTTGACAAATGTTGTTGCATACCAAATTGTCGCATTACTCTATCGGGTAGATGATGCGCTACATCAATAAAAATAAATAAGTGGAACCCGTGCTGTCCATAAATGAATAGAAGCAGTATATAAGTTTGGAAAGTTTCCAAGCACAGTTTTGTATGGGGTCCATGTCACGGAATTGTAACTGAGTACATCGAACTCGTTGCAATAGAGCATAACATTGCGTTCGCGGTGCTCTTCGGTCCTACCCACCTAAAATAGGAGAATACTATAAATTATTGGATCAAAAAATATGTATATAATCAAATAACGTAACAAATATGCCTAGCACCATATGGCAGAGATAAATCGACATCCATCTTCTTTATTGCTATTCTCTCGACCGGAAGGTACCCCCAACACCATAATTGGGAATGTATATACACGTAAGATTGCCATGTATATGAACATATGAATAAATGCATACGAAGAGTAATAATGTTAATACATGTACTAGAGTCAAACAACCACCAATAGATGTGTTCTCTAGCAAAGCAAGCCTTGTCAGCTCCGTGTATGTATAAGCTATAACCGCACTACCCTGCGAATACTAGCAGCAAATATCAAAGTCCTCTAGAAATGGAAGCCATTTGAGCCAGATACGGGTTTTCGAATGATCGCAAATCAAACGTAAAGTGATGATATGCAATATAATGGCTCGAGCGCATTGAGCAATCTAAATCTCATAGGCGTCTGTTGGAATGTCGTCAGCAAGATGCTCCCTAACCCATGTAGTGACTATCATCTCATTACCCCACCTCTGTTTAGCAGGAGTAGATAGACCTAATAGCGTCTCGCACAACTCCATCCAATCTACTGCCTCTGGGTTGCTCAACGGTGCATCATCTATGGGTAAACCAAGCAAAACCGCAACATCAGCCAACGTGATGGTCACCTCTCCAAGCCGAAGGTGAAATGTAGATGTCTCCGGCCTCCATCTATCCACCAAAGCGGTGATAAGATGATGATTCAATTGGGTGTACCCCAACTGCATGATAAGTTAAAAGCCGGCTCGATCTATCAACTCTGGGATGGCGGGATGAGACGAAGTCACTTTCTTAAGTTTAGACGGGTGATCAATAGTCTCATCTGAAGTATTGCACTGTCAAAAAACAACCAAATATAAGCACACTTATAAACAACATTGATGTATATTTCTCTTCCATAAGATCACAACAAGGAATTTATCATATTTCATAAAACCCTAAATTGCCAGAAAATTTGGAATTTGAAGATTAAGACTAGAAATTATACCTGAAGGAGCTTCCTACGATGAAGAGCAAGCTATGCTTCAAATTGACTTTTCAAAAGTTACCCACTGACGACTTTTGAAAAGTCGTCAATCTGTTTTTTTAATAATGCAGTGGGCGGCTTTTGAAAAGCCGCCCACTACGTCCACAAAATTAAAAAAAATACATACTGACGGCATTTGAAATACCTCTAGTATACTATGGTTGAGCTCAACGCTGAGCTGAACAAAAATGAGTTATTTGTGTAATAAGTTTGAAAACAAGGATATAACTGTAGTAAGTTTAAAAAATAAGGCTATAGTGAAAAAATATCCTATAAAATTTGGCGTGATTGCTTTTTTTGTCCATTGTTTTCTCTTTCTATGTGATACATGTTCTACGATTGAATATTTTTAATATTAGCATCATATTACAACTAAGAAATTAGAGACTAATTGCTATATTGTACAGATAATGCCCCACTAAGGTCCCGCAAAATCTCTGCTATAGCACATAGTGTTCTTCAAACGCTACGCTATTTCAATTAAGTGTCATTAAATAGTAGATCTGTTTTATGCCCTGCTATTTTCCGCTACACCCTCTAAATCTAGGCTTTTTAGCACCTGCTTTAGCAACATTAATATACAAAGGTTGATTTGACTAGTTCTCTTTTAAACTAAATCAAGAAAGTTACGTAAAGACTTAGTTTTAGTGCATAAGTGTTCAATATAATTTAGAAATTTATTGTAGTCATCAAATCTTGTTTGTATAAATCACGTTATTCTTCGATTTTTTTATATAAGATTAAACAATATTTTTTTTCCTGTATACAAATGATGTGAGAATGAAAATAAATTTACTTTAAATATTTCATTTTATATTAAATGAAGTTTTTTTCACTTCCGTTATTTTCCGCTATATCTCCACTATAACTTTTCGTGCCTCCACCGATATAGAATCGTTATTTATAATCTCTTTAGGATGTAATTTGAGCAGATTACTTGTTTTATGATAACCGTAGGGTACTTTCACAGAGAGATTGAAAGTCAAGTGTTTGAGATATGCAATTTGCCCAACAAAATCTGGCATTTGAGATTTTGAAGAATCACGTAGCTACAACGACCTGCAACTTAGAATTATCTAATGGTTAATGTACATGAATTTGTTATTGCGTTTAGCATTTCTATTATCTACACAAGGAACCACTGTATACTCTGATCTGTCACCACTATATACTCTGATCTGTTACCAATCGTGTCACTATTAGTTTGTAGTTCTTCATATATGTCTCGTATGTACGTCATGCATTATGCTTGTTATAATATTTGTCAGCTTCAGCTGTGAGATGCACCTGTGATATGCATCTTACGCATTTGTGATACGCATCTTATGCATTTCCAGCATTTGATAATAGAACGTTCATACCTTTGACATGGATTTCTTGCGACGGAGGCAGCAGACCTTCACAGGATTGTAGTTGTTTTTTGTTTTATGAAGTGAACCAAAATGAATATAAAAAGCCGTATTACGCGATATCAACAGTTCAACAGCTGGATATGATTTGAACCACTGGAGTCTAGACATATGTTAACTTGTATACCTAAACTTGTACAATTTTGTACTAGAAACTAGTTAACTTTAAAAAGAAATTTAAAAAATTTATAAATAACAATAACTGTTCTGTTGCTCAAAAATGTGTGCTTGTCCTTCAAACGTGGTAAAAGTATATTGTTCAATTCACAAGCGTACATCTCAAGTATATCATATAAACAAATGTCAAAAAGGTTATTTCACATTCAATATTAAAACCCGTTAAGTTACTTTTTAGCTTTTTAAAAGTCAAATGATTGACTTTCAAAATATCAAAAAGTAGTTTATTTAAGTTGATCCAAATGGAGCTTAAGAGTAAAAGATTTTGACAGTCACATTTCATCAAGCATGTGCACAATCCAGTGCTTTCACCAAAATGCGGCTGGAGTCAAGATTAATGGTAGCGAAAATTTACGTCCAACTTATCTTAGATATGTCGGACGTAAATTTTACATCACCGGTTTCCCTAGGTACGTTTCACTGCTTGATACTGGAGAGGAAATTGTGGGCGTAATATTTACGTCCGACGTATGTAAGAAAAGTCGTACGTAAAATTATACGTCCACAAATTCTTTATAAATATCACACCTTTGTTAGGCGTGGTTCGCATTGTATTAAAGTGGATGCGTAAATTGGATTATGATTAGTCCCACATCGCATTATATTCTAAAAGAGATGAGTATATACATGAGATTGGTAACATGTAACAACAATAAATTTCCTTTGTTACAAATAAATGTTGTCTTAAAAATATGTGTGCTCTAAGGGTATGTAGAGATATCCAATCATGACGCTGACACCAAAAGAGCTTCGTTCAGTAGTTTTCCTTCTGCGTAGACTAGATTATGATTAGTCTCACATTGCAAGATATTCTAAAAGTGATGAGTATATATACGGAATTGGTAGCATGCAACAACAAAAGATTCCTTTTGTTATAAATAAATGTTGTCATGAAAATATGTCCTCTAAGGAGATGTAGGGATATCCAATCATGGCGCTGACACCAAAAGAGCTTCGTTCAATAGTCTTGCATCTTCTATACTAAATGAAGTGCACGCATAACGAAAGATGCGAGGGGGTGCCGAAAATTACAACAGCCTTATTGTTGATGTGGACAGTCATTCTTCAGTGTGCCATTCTGCCAATGTTCAATCCATTGTTTGTGTTATCGGAGACACACACAAAAGACATTTACGATGATGTTCACAAGATGATGGAAATGATGGAAAGAAGAACGAATTTGGAGTCGTCAAGTTCTTCTAAAGACAGTGAAGTTCCTCGTCTTAGAGATCGTAAGTTGGCGGATGCTATGGCATATCGAAATCGGTGCATGAACATGGGCCAATACAGCATTAAAGAGATAACAATATTATCTCTCGATGGGAATTTCCAAAGAAGATTGTTAATGTTTGGGCATAGATGATGCAGCGCGTGAATGGATCGAAACAGAATGGAGGATATTACGAAAACGACGTTGAATTTGTGTTATTTGTACTTGTATTTTTATTTTATGTTCGACGAATAGTAGTAAGTTTGTATTAGAATTTGAAGTTGAATTTAAATTTGCATTATTAATTCTGAAATGTTAATTTAATTAATTAATAACTAAATAATTATAAATTATTAACTAATAATCAAAATTATTATTTAACTATTACAAAATAAATAACTATTTCTAAATTACTCAATATTTTTTACATCATAATCAACCTCTAATCAAAAATTATACAAGAACGCTCTATTCTCTAACCTCTGCCTCAATTTGTCAACGAACGGAATATAAACATGTGCACACACATATACAAGAATATATTAAATTTACGCCCATGCTGAACCAACAGAGCAAGAATATATTAAATTTATGACCATGCTAAACCAACAGAGCAAGAATATATTAAATTATCCACGACAATCTGCAAATCAAGATCTTGATTTTATCTTGTTTACATTACAAAAAGAAAGAATCTTCTTGTGTCATTTTCATGTATGCTACATTGAGATAGAATAAACTATAAAAGAAAATTGTGCGTGGGGATTGCAATTAGAAGCAACAACTGTCTGTTTAATTGCATCAAAGAACAATAACCACACAAACCTGAAACAATTCGAATTCAAACAAAATCACAACTCCTTCCTCTTTTCATGATAAGCACTCTTATGAAAATTCAAAAACAACACAAGCAAGGAAGCGTTAAAAACAGCATTGAACACCCATCCACTCATACCCGCACAACCGCCCCCATAAAAATGCAAGTACAAAAACACCCCCGAAAACAAAAAACTGACCACAAACTGCAGAATCTGAACATTCGTCACCATCCTCTTCCACCTGCCGCTCCATCTCCACCCGATCGAGCTCGACAAATAGTAACTGTACATGATTACATGAACCGTCGCGTTCGTGACAAGCGCGATCGGCATCAGAGACTGCTTCGTTTCGAGCCAGACGTAGCACATGACCAGAACGAGCGCGTGGTGGTAGACGTGCAGGAACGTGAGTGGTTTGTTAGGGTTGAGGAGGATGAGGAGAGTGTCGATGAGTTCGTAGAATTTGGAGAGGTAGAAGACGTAGGCCCAGAAGAAGATGGGGCCGGAAGAGGAGTTTGTGGAGTTTAGGGGAAAGCAGAAGATGTGGGAGAGGGAAGGGAGGGCGAGGAAGGAGGATAGTACGGTGGAGACGGACATGGCGAGGGAGAGGAGGAGGAGGATGAGGTTGTGGAGGGTGGAGATGGGTTTGAGGAGGGTGGAAGGGAGGGAGAAGGGGCGCGAGTGGAGGAGGAGGGTTAGGGTGAGGTAGAGGGAGACGGTGGTCAGGAGGGAGATGAGAGACGAGAGAGGCGTGTTTGGCGGGTCCCATTTGAATTCGGTGATTGTTGAGTGGTTTAGCGATGCGATTAGGGTTTGGATGAGGGAGGAGATGGTAGAGGAAGAAGATGCCATTTTCGTGTGGATATGGAGAGATGTCCAGAGGACGTGGGGCGGAAGTCGGGCACAAGTGTGGTTTTACCAATAAATGCATCTCAATGTTTCGAACGTGGACCTTTCAAAACCAATAAACTTTTTTTAACTACAATATTTTTACCCTCTTTTTATCAAAGCATACGTCCATGTAAATACATGATTTTAAAAGAATTTTTTTATTAAAAAATGCACAAAATAACATTCTTTTGTTGTTATAAATAATCATTAGTTCTTATCAAATCATATTTTATTACGTTTTAAGAATTGTTCCAAGATTTGACTCATTATTCAAGTTAGTGTATTATGTTATTAATAGAATTTTGTGATTATCATGACATGTAATACTCAATAATGTTTGAAGGAAGTATATGTATAATATTATTATAACGTTATGTGATATATGGATTTATAAGTGAACATATACACATGCTTGGTGGCATGCACTATATGCATAAAATGCTTAGTTATGTAGTAATTGAATTGTTGCATGCTTATACAACTAAGAGGTTGCAAATCAATATTTGTTAAAATGCTTAAGAGGGTTTTGTCTAGTTTATTAGAGAATCAAAGCAGAAAAATATATAAATTGCAGAAAAGTAAAAGACACGTAAATCTATGTAGTACAGTCGTTAATGATTCCTACGTCCACGTCCACAGGTCAATCACTTTTTCTTTTTTTCTATATTTTTGGAGTACAAACATAAAATTATATATATACCATAACGTTGTTTTATAGCTTTTTAATATAAATTCTCCGGCCTCTACAAAAATTTGATCTCTTTTTCCTACAGTGGTATTTTTCATTTATAGCCAAATGACATCACATGAATTGATGACATCACTCTCTTACTTCAATCGTCGTCGTCGTATATGGTCACGTGTCATCCATCAGCTCGCATTGAATTATGTGTTGCGTATTACTATTTTAATTTAGGCAGGTTAATTTGGTTTGAAATGTTGGCATTAGCGTAATGTCGTTGGATGTTTGCTACCTGTCCAAAAGCCATGTTATGCGTTGATGGGTGTTGGTTTGGCCTTGTTTTGATGGAGCTACACTATGTAGTGGAATGTTGTATTGCTAGCCTTTTAGTGTACGATGGCACAATACAAGGTTTATGACATACACTATGATGTATCTGGAACTGTTGTTTAAATTTCTCGCAAGTAAAGATAAGCTAGCCAGCACATCAAAGCTTGGTTCGTTCTAGGTCAATTTGCGTAATAAGACTCAAGCCATGAAAGAGAAACCGATATGTAATCCTAAGTCGGACCCAAGTCCAAGCCCGCCGACGCTTTTTCGCTCGACCCAGTCCAATCCGACCCACGTTCAGCCTGCCTCCATCCCAGCTAATCCAACAAGCAAGCAAGCATCATAAATAGGTCGGCCTGGACTTCTAAGCCTGACCCGGCTCAAGACAACATACAACTAACTCATTTGACTTGACCTAGCTCAAAAGTGACCAGTCTTTGATCTAGCTCTATCTCAGCCTGCCTACGACCGACCACATACAAGCCGTCTCGTCATCAGATGCTCGACTTGTCTCATCCCCTTCGGCTGTGTCCTAAGCAACCTTTAGTTTTGTTCTCAACAATCCTCAACAATAAGGAACCGATCGTCACTGTGCATGAGAAGCTTATCTCCAACCTTGCTACCTAGAAAAGTGTAGGAGACAATAGAAAGTATAACCTAGTACATCTACTACTATGGCATGTCTACTAAAACCGCACCCACTCATATACCATGTCGCTATTCTTAGCACAAAGAACGCACCAAGTACGACATTACAGTTGACACACATATTAACCACATGTTCCAACCACCTTTCCAGTTTTCCTCCATCAAGCCAAGCAACCAGATCTATAGCCAAAAATGATTCTCGCCTGTTTGCAGCGCAATCAAAGCCATCCATTAATCTACATCACCTGCTATAAATACTCATTGTCATACAACATCAAAGGGGTTGAATTTTAGCTAATCTCTAAACTTAGAATTCATTTCCAAGTCGATTGTATGCGCGAAGGCTCTTCTAGTCCAATTATATATCATATATATAAAGTCAACTGTAGGTCCAATGACCCTTCTAGTCCTTCTACATAAAAGTCGCCTGTAAGCCGGAAGGCTCATCTAATCTGACTATACCAAGTCAACTGTAAGTCTGAAGGCACTTCCAGTCTGACTATACAACTCTACATAACTAGCACATACGATGTAAGAGGAAATACACAAACCACTTAATACATCTTTACTGAGAATTAGACAGACTCTGATCATTTAAGACCTATAAAATAGGCAGATCCATGTCATTAAAGACCTAACCCCAAGGCGGGTCCCTACTTTTGTTCTTCCTTAGTGACATAATAAGAAATCCTATTATGTCACTGATAACACACCTAAGAAGGAGGTGGACCCTATAATAGCTACTTAATAGCTCAAACCTAAAGTAGACCCCTCCTAAGGATTTAACCTACCATACCCAAACTCAATTTATGACCCATAACTCACTTGTGATATCTCAGATTAGTATGGCTATTCGTAGGTACCAGTAGCAAGATTAACTATGCAGATTTGCCCTACAGAATTGGGACCAACCTCGCATCAATTAGAGCTATTTATTGTAGGAGATGTCCCACATTAGTCCGCAAAGCTACACCGCTGGAAGCCAGATTTAACTGGGCAGACTTCCATGTAGCTTTGGACTAACCTCGCATTCCTATAACTTAGTCATAACTTATATATATATATATATATATGTATGTATGTATGTGTGTGTGTGTGTGTGTGTCCACTATATACATATATCCTCCTACACGAATAAGAATTAAGGCCATATAAGGTACCCACTTATTACGCCCTTAATTAGGTATTAATTCTCTAATTTACTCTAACTTCATTCCTACAGTTAATATTACTTAAGTATTCTAATAATACTAATTATTATGTTCCATACGCTATAATTAGTACGTTATAATCAATATGTTATGTTATATTATTTATTTATATATATTTATTTACGTGCGGAATTTAGGGTCTAATTATTGCGTATAACAATTCGATAATAATTTGTTTAAGGTAAATTTGAAATATCAATCTCATAAAAATATACAATTCCAATAAGAACTGCTACTACCATAGCCAAATAAAATAGATTTGTACAAACATGGAATATCTACACTTATTCCATATTAATACACTAGATTCCCTTTTCTGTTTTAGAGAACAGACCATCACAAATTAGATCGTCTATATTCAATTCAACCTTCATATATAACATTTTTCAGTGAGAAAGGAGTTCCTTATTTATTCAAGTGGTAGAAATATGTGGTGCAAATTGCAAACAATTAAATTCATAATTTGCACACCATTTCTAATCTATTTTCTTTTTTTAACCCTTTAACACTTCAATTCAAAAGAGGGAAAATAGGTTGAACTGACCATAGATTATTTAACTTTAAACAATTAATTAGATTATAATATACCAATACAAAAACAATTATAATTCCAACATATACAAAGATTGAATTTACTTATTGAAATTCTAGGGGTTTTAGATGTTATGTTTTCATACCGAAATTTTCCAAGGTATACATCAAATTGAAATAAATACTATTCAATTACGAAAATGTGAAAAACTTGATTTCCACTTACAGAGAATTATTTGCTTCCTAACTTTATTTGATTCCACCATGCATAATTCTCCTTTAGATCTCATACTTTTGGAATATACAACAAAGTGAATTGTATATTAATTACATTTAGAATAAAAAATTAAAAGAATTAATCATTTAACCCTCTTACTGAAAATGCTAACTAATTCTAATACCCAAAGAAGATGAGATCTGATTTCTACCGCTCCTAATTCTCTATTAGATCTTCTTCTTTTTGAATATACAACAAATAGATTGTATATATAGATTAGATTTTAGAAATCAGAAGACAAGGAGAAGAAGGATTAATTTGAAATAGAGATTAGAAACAAGAATTACTTATCAGAAAAGTTAAGTATTTATGAAAACCTAAGTGGAGAGATTGGACAGAGTTTCACCATTGCTACATAATTGGTATGGAGAAGTGAGGGGGTCTAGGGGTCTATTTATAAAGGTAGGAAAAAAACGAGAACTGTTAGATCGATATAAACAAATTCAGGTCGTTTGGCTAGGGCAAATATCCCCTAAAACAACCTGACAGGTCGATTGGCCCTATCAAGGTGGTCGACTGGCCCCTTTCAGCCAACGACGTTTAGTTTATTTCCATTTTTGTTTGATTTATTACTCATTTTAATCTCAATTAAATCACCATTAACTTTAATTTCCCCTTAATGTTACTTCCAGCTTAAGTAAACGTTCCAATTCAAAATTTTAAACTTTTGAAATGCTCCTAAAATTCAAATTTTAAATTTTAAATTCGAAATCTTCAACGTCCGTAACTTCTTTATACGAACTCTGTTTTCAACAGTATATAAGGAAATTTATCAGAAAATCGCAACGGATGCAGTGGTGCAACTTCCATGACCAATTTCTGACTTTTACAAAAATTCTTTTTTTAGCCTTATCTTAATTATTAATTTCTCATTAAATTTTATGGGATATTACACTTACCCTACCGAACTTGTTGGTGATTAATCCCATACAAGTATGCACGATAGCAGTGAGAAAGGTTGCTAATGGAACAAGCAAACGAAGAAATCATGTGGAACAAACATATTATGATCATTAGCCATGGAAAGGAGAATATGGGCATAAATAAATACCAGAAGCAACAATGCATAAATATCAAAAGAAGATTAGCTTCACAACGCAAGCGCATGATCATCAACATTCGAAACTTCAGAAGAAACCACTTACCAAGCCAAAATTTTTGGTAATTAACCTATAGAAGTATGCATGGTGGTAATGAAGGAATCACCTGTGGAATAACCTGGCAATCGTGTAGGAAAATACATCGCAACCGCCAGTCTTAATTGGCTAAGCTACAATCAATGCAACAAAACCTTGTTAAATCCACGTGCCATGGAACCACTATATATTCCTGTCGTTAGGGAACCTCCACATTCTTGGAATATTCATATGATGACACGTATCCCTCAAGACATAGAGGCAAGAAGCTTGAACCAGAGGGAGAAAAAGCTTGCTAGACAGCGATAAGAATCGGTGTGAAATCACGCTAAATGATTATACTGCCAAGAAGGAATAAACTATGAACGTCATATTGATAAAGTATTTCTTGGAACAATCAGCAAGCTTTCCTCGAGTGAACAAGGCTCTGCAACATATTAGCAATGGAAGACTTATCGAAAGGATGGGAATGAGGATATAGATATTTGAGGTTCGAGATAATTATCACATTAGAAAGAAAGACGAGTTTGGATAAAACAAAGCACACTTTGTATCCTACAAAAGTATGCTTTAAGAGGCAAGTGTTGTAGGCATTTTCACCCATAGGATTGTGAATACGAAGAGCATACATAGCATAGAAATGGCCAGAAGGTGCATGATAAAGGCTCCATTATGTTATCTTTAGGCAGGACATGTAGGTTGCGGAATTATGAATCTTAAGACTAATTAAACACTAGAGGGAGGTGAATAGTATTTTATAATTTTTTGAATCTTTTTAAAATTATTTCAAGATCATTATTAATCAACATAGAATGAACAATCATAGATGCAAATACAGATAAGTATAAATACAGTAAAGTAAAAAGTAGAGAATTAGAGAGATACACTAGGGATTCTTATACTGGTTTGGAGTTACCCTACGCCTAGTCCCGTACAATTGCTTGTACAGATTTCTATTCAAATGCCAATCTTTAAACAGACAAAAGGCAAACCCAATACAACCTCGATCTCAAGGCTACGAACACACCCTCTAGATTTGGACGGGACATAAGCACACCCACTTGGATTTCCGGGACACGAAGCACACCCAATTGATTTGAATGGGCTACAATCACACCCAAGCAAATACAACTAGAGTTTGATGGTTTTTCCAAAGACAATTTCTTGATCTTTGGTTACAATTGATCCTATAGCCTCTTGAACAGTACCTTGATCTTTGATTGAGAGAGATGATTGAAATCAAAGAGTAAATAGTACAAAATCAATATAATGAAGATTGAATTGATCCGGTTTGAATTTGGGAAGATTTTAATAAATTTTCACTAGAAATTTTGGCGTGGTAAGAGGAGAGAAGATAATAAGAAAGTTGTTGTTAAAAATTCATTTGAAAACTCCCTATTTATAGAGAATAAACAGACATGTCCATTTGCGAAGAGTTACGGCAAATAGACACTTTATTTTAAAATTGCGGCATGTATATCGACATATGATATGCCTGTATGTCCCTGTATGTCGACATAGGCTATGTATTTTGAAAACTTGTTCAATTTAAAAAGTTTTGAAAATCCTATGCTATGTAAAATAATTTGATACTTTGTGAAATATTTTAAACATAGTTTATAAACATTTTAAACTTTAAAAACTTTTATAACATATTTTTATAAATATACTTTATTTTATAATTAAAAATAAGAAAATGAGAAATAGAGATCAAAGGTTGATGCCATGGACTTTAATAATATTCTATGACTCTATAAACTATATCATAGCCTTGAGATCTTCATATCTTGATCTTTATACTCATGAGTTTTCATTTCCATTTCATGAGTCTCCATACTGCACAGTCTTTGATTTAATACACGTATAATATCCTACACTATATACTATATAACTGGACAAAAACATTAATATCCATATTTTATATGAATGTATTACTATTACTAAGGTTGTTATCATTAAAATCAATAACTATGGTACTGAAAATCTCTCCATTTTTGATGATGACAACCATTAATATTTTGTATGTATAAAATATGATATAATTCCCTCTAGTTAGACCCCCTGAATATGTGAATATGTATACTTTATATTTTTCTCCCCCTTTATCATCAACAAAATTGGGTGAAAAACTAAGAAAACCTTAACAAAAAATCTTAAGAAAAAACCCCCCTAACTAAAATATATGATGATGTATGATTCAAAATCAATAATCTAAGTTAAATATGATATATATAAATATACGATTAATATGATGAATATATGATAAATGAAATTATTCTATATTAAACATGAGGATATATGGTAAAGTAAATTTTATTAATGTATTTTCGAAGTATACATAAACAAATCCAATTCATACATATACAACAATCCAAAACCAAATCAACTACACAAGAAAATCAAACGAATCAAATTCAATCCAAATACGCACCAAGTCATTCAAACCAAATCCTAAGAGTATTTATATATTTACATATCAAATCCAAATTTAATAACTAGACGTTTCGTGGAACTTCAACCCAACCATCAGACTCAAACATTGGATCTGCTTTGATGGCATTCCAATCTTCATTTTAATTGTTAACAGTACACTCTAAGTTGTTAGTTGGTTTGTTTTTGATTAAAGAACAAATCATCCACCGAATCACATCAAAATATTTTTCTTGTTCCTTTATCATCTGTATTTGACTTAATTCTAAATGCCTTTGATTTCATAGGATAAAGGAGAGAATATCTTTGAAAGGTTGAAGAGTTAGTTCAAGATATTCATATAATTTTTGATGTAGAGAAGACATATTTGTAAAAATAGAGTATAGAATAAAATGATGAATGAGTTTTCTGGAAGAAATAGACTTATATAAGAGTAGAAAGTCGTTTGGAATGAATGAATGGATGTTAGTTATTTTTATTTTGAACTTAAATTTTTTTACTTTCTGGCCATTATATGTCGACATATCAAATGCATGTATATTGACATACATACCTATATTTTCAAAATTAACGTATTTGTTATAGTTTTTGTTTTCATCCAATAATATTATCCATTTATGACTTCCAGAAACTAATAAACAATATAGAACATTAATACATATTTTCATTACTTAGAATTTGAGGAATACATGGATTTCATTTGAAATAAAGGAAAATACACACGAACAACATGAATTTCAAACTAAAAACACACAATACAAAGCTAGATAACATAAGTAAACAACTAGATAAGTTTAGAAGGATGTAGATGATGATAATGAAGATCTACCAAGCTTGCGAATGACCTTTCCAAAGAATTTGTCCATTTTGTTGAAAAGAGAAGTGAACTTTTTAGTCAAACTACACTTAAGCTTATTTTGGTTTTTTATGCCTCTCTTGGTTTCTTAGTTTCTCTTTGTTGGTAGGGTTGGATGGTTTTTTGAAACTTTCCAAAGAGGAATCCATTTCTTCTTCCTCCTCCTCCTCCTCTTCTTCCACTTCCATTTCATCCCCTTCTTATTTCTCTTCTTGTTGAATTTTTTGTTCTTCTTCCCATACCAACCTGCTCCTTTTCGGGAAGAGTCTCATATGGTTTGAAAAATGGTGGAATGTGCATAAGGGAGATATTGGCTTTGTCGAAAACTTTTTGAGGAATGGATTTTTCTCCTTTTAAATCCATACCAAAATATTCTTTTTGAACAAAGTCATTTAAAATGACTTATGCCCAATTTATGTTGTAGTGACCATAATAGAAAAATGAGCTTTGAAAACTTTTTGTATAGGGTTATTATAATTACTCATCCTCAGAGTAATACTTTATTATAAAATGAGACTCATAAGTCTCGATTTTACTCGAAGATTCTTATGCTTAAATTCAAAATTTTCATCACTTTCAAAAATATTGTGAAGAACCTCACGATTTTGAATCAATTTGAAAGGTAGGAAGGTCAATTCCACTAGATTTACAACCAAGAATATGATCCAAAATTTCACAATTCAAAACTATTTAGGTACCATCAACGCTACTCCAAACTTGACCTTCTTCTCCATCATAAAATATTCTGGTTAAATTATCATATAACATTTTGACTAAATCGGGGTAACGAACAAAATCATTTTAAGAAGATTCAATCAAACTAAGAAAATTATTTTCAAAACAGAGATCATGTAAACCATAAGAAGAAAAGTCTTTGAATTTAACAAACCTTCTGGGAGCAACTTTTTCGAAAGTAATATATTCCATATAGGCTTCAATTGCATCTTTCTCATTAAAGAGAAAGCATGTTGTTTTCTTAGAGAGCCTAATGGTTTTTGGGTTTTGACTAGAGGAAGCCATTTTTGAGTTTTTGAAGAGATATGAGAGTGAAATGGTATTTGAATTTTGAAATAAAGAGCATGAAATGATAGGATAGAGGAGTAAATACGTTGAGAATCAAAGGACATATTATTTGGTCAAAAATGCATCTTTAGAACATAGGAATAAGTGAAAAGTGGAGGGAACTTCAAATTTTGAATTTGAAATGAAATTTCAAATTTCATTTTTTTGGAACATATGTTGACATATAGCCCTTAAATTTCAAAATTTAACTTTGGATAAATTATTCCTATATACTTATATATATATATATATATATATATATATTCCTAAATATCCTAATATTATTATTAATTATAAGCTATTCCTATCAATCAAAAGTAACCAAAAAATTAAAATTAAAATGTAAAGCGTACCAATTTAAAATCCATTTAGGCTTCATAGACTTAACAAAGATCTAAAAATGGGGTTTTTTTTAAATTCACCCATTTAACCCGCTTTCGACTGACTCACTTCCTTCGGTAAAAAAGAAAATACAAGGTAGAAAGCTTACTATTAGAGCATTCCAGGTGTTCATATTGACGATAGCATCCAAAGGATGCCAGTTCCAAGCAGACCTGGGTTGTTGAGAGTATGATAGGGACTCTATGGTCATGAGATGAAAGGCCTACAATGGTGGTCCAGGCAATCATGGTCCCAGGCATAAGGGATGTCTGTTGTTACATGTGCGATCAGCACTGCCTCTCCCCTTCAGCAATTCCCTCTGCATCATAAAGTCCTCTCGCTTAGCATAAGGAACAATGTCTCCAAAATAGGGTTGGGCACGGTCGATTAACCGACTAAATCGGTTAATATTTTCGATTAACCGACAATATTTCACGGTTTGGTTAACCGACGGTCGGTTAATGTAGTCATCAGACCACCGACCAAACCAGTTATTTTAAACCGAGGTTAATCGGTTAAACTAATCGGTTAACCGATTAATTCAAACGGTTAACCATTGACAGGTTAACCGTTTAAATTAATCGGTTAACCGGTTAGTTCAACCAGTTAACCAACTAAACTTTTGCAACCATATGATCATTATAAGGCTTCAGAAACGTTGCAACAACTTAACTTTACCACTTTCAAGCTTCAACACAAACATTTCAGTTCACAATGCACATATTATAGTTCAGAGTTTACACCATAATTTTCAGTTCATAATACGAATTACAGAATACAGACCACGTAACTTAAGTAGTTCAGTTCACATTCATTCTTCAGTTCGGCAAGTTTATACACTAATAACTCTTAAATATTACACATAAATATAGTCCAATTCACATAAGGATTACACATAAACATACTTCAGTTCAGTGAGTGCATCGTCCATAGGCATTGAGCAGTGAACGGCAAGGCAACAACTTCATGGCCTAGTACCAATCCTGTAAGTTATCAAAACCATTTACAAGTTATCAAACTTCATATCTTTTCTCAATATATATTGCAAACTAACTATTAAAGTGAGGAGAAGTAAAGGAGTTACAAGTTATATCACAGTTATATGAACTAGGTTAAGATGTATTATCAGTTTAGAGATAGTTATTATCAGCTATAACAGTTTAGTTACATAGAACACTTTTAGTTATATATAGCTAAACTAATTATAGCAGTTTAGTTATACAAGTGGTAACTGAACATATTAATGTACCTTTTCAAAATCTTTCTCATAAATAGATGGGTTCTTTGTTTAAGAAAAATGAACAAGAAAACTATGAAATATACAAATGCATGTTGTATTAAAGGTAGTATAGTTTCAAATTATCAAATAGCTAAACCGTCTATCATAAATTAGACAACATCCATATTAAAGTTGGACTAACATTGACCTATGACTACTCTAGATTAAAATTGAAAATTCAGACATTATCAAACATTGTCCGTAATCATACAACATCCTCATTCTTATGCTGCAATATTGTCGTTAGAAAGAAACAAAACTTGATGACATGTTTCATGACCAAGTGGTTGTTACTTATCTAAGAACTATAAAGTAACTTTATAGTTAGCAGTTTCATATATTCACTTGCATTTGTATATGAGAGATTCAGGTTATAAAAATGATATTTCCTTTTGTATTAATCACTTGCATTTAAAAACTGTGTGCCAGAATTTCCTTTATGTGCTTAAAAAAGGAGAGCTAATCATCATGAAATTGTAAAAAATACACAGTTACATAGGTATAGTTAGAAAAATACATTACAAGCTTTGGGAAATTTACTTTGATAGAATAATCGCATTTTGATAATTGAATACATATGTTGTGACGTATCTTTAGTTAAAAAAAAGTTTTAATAAATATGACAGATTACGTTTTGTAAATTGGCTCAACAAGATCTTTGTAAAATTACTTTAACATTAACATTCTTAAAAAGACAATCAAACCAAATTATTTGCATGAAATGATTTGTAGAAATTTGTTTAATATAAATTGATAAATAAATCATAAATCTACAGACTAATTACAACATAAATGCATCAGGTTATGTGAAACTTACAAACAAAAGAAGAAAAAGGATAACTCACTGTTAGCGCCTTGAAATTTTCTAGTAGTGGCAGAGGGAAAGTTGCAACTAAAAAAGAACCAAGAAATCTGGAAACCGGCCGCCACGAATCCATAACTAGAATAGACTGCCAAAGATATTGCAACTTTGATCTCCAATTTCCAAGTCTCTGTCCAAAGTTAAACATATAAAAGTTAGTACTTAGTAGAACCGAAATGAAAGATATATGGTGTATTACACTATTACTGCAACTAAAAACATTGGCACAAAAATTGAACTAACTTGTTTAACTGAGCATCAACTTAGTTCATGACAGTAAATTGAACTTACTTAGTTCAAAACTTCAAATGCATATGCAACTACAAGTCTCCAACACTTATGACACTGGAAATTCGTAGTATTTTCAGTCCTGCTAATGAATAAACAATTTGAGCAAAAAAGTTCCACTGGCTTTGCCCAAGATGATTGTCATATCAAACTAATGGGGGGAGTGCACATATTTTGTTCAGGGCCATATCAATGAAACATTGCATAACATTAGCGTAAAATGTCATATGTCCTTATCTCGAACCCATCGTTCATTTTTAAATAACTCAATGTAACTAAAATTATTTGTTAACTAAAACATTCTTATGAACTAAAACAGATAAACATTCTTATCTCGTTTTTAATTCATATAAATGAACTAAATAAACAACTATATATCATCTAACTAAAATCATTCTTATAAGTTATGGGTTGGGTTTATATGCATATCGGTTCATATGAACTAAACAGTTAAATTAAAGGCTAAAACTAAAACAGATGAAAATTATGTATATCTCGTTTAAGCATACACGAATTAAACACTCAGTAAAATTTAAGTAAAACAAATAAAAACTAAAACTACACTAGATAAATCAACTCACGTTCTTCCTCTTCCCGCTAACATTAACCATTGCTCAAATCGACAATTCAGATAGCAAAGAATGACCAAAGGCGGTGGAAGATCGATTTGTATTTGGATTCGGGAAGAGTTGGTCGGGGCGACAAATTTTATAGATCTAAGTTTTTTTATTTTGGGAAATTTTATGAAGCATGATTCGCGAATAGTAGCTGATAAAGGAAACGAACGCTTAGGTTAGGGTTAGGGAATAAGTGGACCGGGTTGCGTATACTGGACTGGATTTGGGCTTTTTGATTAAAAAAATAGTTTCGGTTAACGGTTAACCGATATGTGAAATGTGATTAACCGTTAACCGACCCGATTTTGGTCGGTTAACATCGGTCGGTTAACCGAAAGTTCGGTTAACCGATTTTTTCGGTAAAAGCGGTTCGGTAAAGGTCGGTTAAGTCGGTTAGGTCAGTTAACTCGGTTAAATGCCCACCCCTACTCCAAAAGACGAGGGCTCATCTCCCCCAGTGCTCTTCCCCTTCTCTTTGTTGATAAAGGGGAAGCCCACGATTAGAGGGCACATCAATAATCTCCTTACTTGAGACGGGTGTCACCTGTAATGGAGCTTCAGCGATAGTCTTGGTAGTGGAGTTGAAGGCGTCAAAATTGGGATCGTCGACTGCTAAAACAAAAAAAAAAGATTAGATCAAGTGCAAGAAAAAATAAGTAAACTGCAAGTTTATCATTTGGACTTGCCCGGCCCTGCCTTGTGGTAAGGGTGAGCATCATGAGACTGAGCTGCCTATGCTTGATTGATCAGTCTCGACATTGGACATAGCTGATGGTACGACATCGTAATTAGATACAAAGGATCCTAGGCGGGATGAGGCCCGGAGAAGGTACCTACGTTTCCACCAATGCCCGATTCCTATGCCCATCCCCTACACTGTCTTCCTCAAAACACTCCTTAATATCCCAAGAGATGGTCGGCGTCTTATGCCATTGAACCACGTCGACTAGGTGTTGTGGGCCAAAAGTTTCCCATTTGGGCATCGGTACAACATCACTAATCTTTTCATAATCAAACTATTGCTATTCTTCTAACCCTTCACCCTTATTCACATCATCATATCCTCAGTTCTCATCTGCAACTGCCCCATCATTAGGGTTTAAGAATTTTAGGTTGTGTACTCATGCTACTTCTTGGCCAATTTCTTTGCTTGGGGGGCCCTCTCCGCCACCATTATTAGATGAGAATAGAGATAAGGAAGGAGTGGATAGGAAGAAAGGCCTTGACTCTAAAATATCCCAAAGACCAAGCAAAGTAACCGAGGGGAGGATGATCCAGTCGTTTGGTAGTGGTGGGATATCTTACCATCCTAATATTACATCTGTTCCTGGCCAAACACTCAGTTAGGTTAACCATTCCATCCATTATCTCAGATGCTTTAAGACTAGAAGTGCTATCCGAGGTCTATCCTGAAGTAGCCATCTGAAATATAAACGGCCTAAGTTAAACTACAATGTCCTAACTATTAGAACCTCTCTTATTGGATTTTAATGACAACAACTACCCAAATTTCTCTAAGCTAACTTACTGATACATAAGATCAAAAAGAGATGAAGGACTCAATGATATACATGAAGTATAAGGAGATAAAAAAGCAAATTTGAAGACTCGATGATCTAGAATAAAGATATCCACAAAGAGCTTAAACAATTGTAAGAATCATGAGTCGTGTCTCAAGTTTCATAGATACACACACACAATCTCCTTTGATAAACATGCACACATATATCAATATATATATATACATACATATATATATATATGAAAAGGATTTTCAAAAGTCAAAAATACAAATTGCCAGGTATTTAGATGTCTAAATAAACTTTTAGACGTGTAGTCTAAAATTTAGATGTCTAAATATAATGATTTTTGAACTAAAAACTGTCTTTTTTAACTCATAAAAAATTCAAATGTCTAAATTCAAATTTAGATGTCTAAATTACTGTAACGACCACTTTTTACAAAACCGTCATCTTTGTGTTTGAAGAGACACCATTATTCATCAATGGTTGCATCTTCTCCAATAGTGATAACTCTTCATAAGAACTTTTTAAACACTATATATATATATATATATATATGTTTGTTTTCTGAATGATAATAGATAACTTTTCTTTCTCTTGATCTCTATATTCTAAATTCTTTGAGAATTAAATATCATACAAAAATGATCTTCCACTTCCTAATAACTGCACTTTCAAATAACTATTATCAAAGGAGATTATAGGAAGGGTGTACTTATTAATAACTTATCCATGTTATAGAAGGACACATTACAAGTCAAATTGAAAATTATTCTATTAGAAGTTAAAGTCCCGTTCAACGACTCGGGCAAGTGTATATGCCTATTCCTTTAGGCAAGGGGAGGGTATAAGTGAGTTAAAGCAAGAATAAGAGACTATGGGACCGGATATAGGATAGTCGTTCGAACCAGTATAAAAAGTCTAGTGTGCAAAGCTTTTTCATATATTTAGCATATTATATTACTTATACACAGTAGCATTAGTTAGCCATAGATTATATGATCCTACATACTTTCATATCAGAGTAGGAGCATTCACAAAACCGTAACATACTTTATCGAATAATTAGTAATATGGCACACATAAGCACATTTGTTGAAGGTCAGTCAACTGCATGACCCTCACTATTTATAGGCAATGACTATACTATTTGGTCAACTAGAATGAGAATCTATATGGAAGCAAATGGTCTTGAAATTTGGGATGCCACACAAAATCAATATACAACACCAACCACACCCAAAAGCACATGGACCGCTGACCAAAAACTGTTGCTATCAATAATTCTAAAGCTACGAGCATATTATTTTTTGCTTTAAACAAAAATGAATTTACTAGAGTGATGATTTGCAAAACTGTGTATGACATTTGGTACACTTTACAAGTTACCCATTAAGGGTACAAATAAGGTCAAACAATCTAGAATTGCTATGTTGAAAAATCAATTTAAAAATTTTAGAATGTAGGATAATGAAAATATTTCGGTTATCTCTCGATTACAAGATATTACACATGCAGTAATTGGTCTAGGAGAAAATATATCCGAGTTTTATATAGTCACAAGGATTATAAACTTCTTGACAAATGATTGGGAAAGAATAGTGTTAGCATTTGAAGTAGCTAACGATCTTTCACAAATTAAGATCAAGGAGTTAATCGAAAATCTAATGGCCTATGAAGTGAATTAGTAGGCAAGAAAAGTCAGAATCAAGAGAATAAGACTATCGCATGCCAGGTCGAAGAAGATTCTTAACTTGATGAAGACGAATTAACTTGCTTTGCAGAGAACTACAAGAAGTTTAAAAGGCAAATGGACAATGGTAACAATAATGGAAATAATTCTAGATTCAAATGCTTTGCAATAAATTTGGAAACATAATAAAAGATTGTCCCCTAAAGAATAATGGAAAGAAGGATTTTCAAAACAAATTTGAAAAGTTCAAAAAGAAGAAGTCTACTTTCCAAGCCACATGGGATGATTCCGAGTCTTCATCCTCCCTAGATAATGATAGCAATGAAGAGCAAGCAAACATCTATTTCATGGCTACAAAAGATGAGGTACAATATGAGTTTATAAGCTCTTTGAATTTTGAGTAGAATTAGATAAACAATTTAGAAATCTTTGAAAAATGCGTAAAGAAACATTATTAACTTTAAATATGGTTAAATTAGAATTAACTACGCTAAAAGAATAAAAAATAATTTTGGAAGAAATTATAGAGAACCGAAAACTATCCTTAGAAAAATCTAATTCTAAAAATGGAACCAAAACTTATATCAAAAAAAGCTAGATTTATCTAAAGAATGTGATTCACCAAAAGATATAACAAAAATTTAAAATCTACTAATGATAACTTACATTTTAAAATTGAGTGTTTAAAAAGTAAAATTAATGATTTTGAATATAAAAATAACAGTTTACTTAGAAAATTAAAAGATTTTGAAATCTTACAAAATTCATTTGAAAATTTGAAAGATAAATTTGTGTTCTTGAGAAAATTTTGAATTAACGACAAATATTGATATTCTAAAATCTAAAAATTTATAATATAAAGAAAAATTATAAAAACTTTCTAAAAATATTTCAAAATTTAATAAAGGTCAAGAAAATTTATCAGATCTAATAAAATTTTCTAAGCCAGCTCATAATAAAAATGGTTTGGGTTTTAAGAAAAATAAAATCATAAAATTCCAAAGAAATATAGTTCATTATATACAAACTTTAAAAAATTCTAGTAACAACTATAAAAAGGAAAAAGAAATTTATAAAAATAAGATTATTAAAGTATGGGTTCCAAAAACAAATAATAACATAATATGAAAGAAACACAAAAAAATTTATTTCTGATGTTCATAATAATAGCAATTATCTGCTCAAAGGTTCTACCAAACCCTCCTGGGTATGGTTACCTAAAACTTAACTCCAGGACCGTAACGTAGAAAGTGAGTACCAATAAATATTTTGTATTTTACATGTATCCACACATATTTCTAAGAAGGGAAGATGGAATCTAGATAGCAGATGTGCCAATCACATAACAGGAAACTCCAATATGTTGGTCAATCAAACCAATTGATGAAAGAATCGTATCCTTCGGTGATAACGTCAAAGGATATATCATTGGAACAGGGGACATCGACAATAACTATAATCCAAATTCACCCTCAATACTAATGTTTATTTAGTTAAAAATTTAAAACATAACCCATTTAATATTATACACTTTGTGATAAAGGTTTCAAAATTAAATTTGAAAGAGATTATTGTAATATTTTTGATGAAAATGAAAAATTATTTTTTGAAGGAATAAGAAAATGAAACATTGATATCTTAGATATGAAAGTTAATAATGATAGTAACCTATGACTTATAGCAAATATGAATGATGCATGGATATGGCATAAAATATTTTGTCATATTAACTTTAAATTATTAAATAAATTGGTAAAACTTGAAATTGTTAGAGGTTTGCCAAAAATAAATTTCAAAGTAAATAATCTATGTGATGCATTGTAGAAGGGAAAGCTTAAAAAATCTTCATTTAAATCTATAAATAAAATTTCAACTAGTAAACCTTTAGAACTATTATATTTAGAATTATTTGGTCCACCACAAGTAAGAAATATCAGCCTAGTAAATAGGTTTTTGTAATTATTAACGATTTTTCAAATATACTTGGATCTTATTTTAAAACATAAAAGTGATACTTTTGAAACGTTTAGAAATTTTGTAAAAAGAATTAAAAATTAATAATATTTAAATGACCACGGAGGAGAATTCGATAATGCCGAGTTTACAAACTTTTATAAAGGGAATTAATCATAAATTTTCCTTTCCTAGAACACAACAAAAAAAGGTGTTATGGAAAGAAAAATAGAATTTTGCAAAAATATGCCAAAACACTGCTAAATAGCACCACTTTACCTCAAAACTTTGGCCTGAGGTGGTTGCTGTAGCATGCTATGTTCTAAACCATGTTTCAATTCGTCCTAAAACTAAAAAATTTCCCTACGAATATTTTATTCAACGAAAACTAAAATATCATAATTTAAAGTTTTTGGATCTAAATGTTTTATTTTTAATACCAAAGATAATCTTGGTAAATTTGAATCTAAAGCCGATGAAGGAATTTTGTCGTATCCAGAAAGAAGTAAAGCTTACTGTGTGTTTAATAAAAGAACTAACTCAATTGAGGAAACTTTATACATCTCTTTTGACGAAAATTTTAGTAAGATAGATAGCTATTCTGAAATAAACATTAATCAACCATCTACTTCTTTCAAAATGAAGAAAATAGAAGAAAATAAAATTTCTCAATAAACAGTTAACTCACCAGAACAAAACAAAAATAAAGAAACCCGAAGAATATTAAAAAAAATCCAATTAAAAATATACCAGGAGATGTTAATGCTAAAGTCCTGACTAAAAAACAACTTAATGCGTAACAACCTAGAATTTCAAAAGCTTTATTTTAATATCAAAATTATTTTAATATTTAAATATTGAATTTAATGTAATAAAATTGATTTAATAAGCTTATTTAAACTCTTTTTAAATAATAAATGATAATGGTAACCTTTCAATTTTTATCTAAAGCGATTAAACTTGTTTTGATAATAATTTTTTTCAATCAATGTGTGAAATTATCATCCATGGGCACTGTCATGGATTTTGATAAAACCAGTGCCATCAACATCGAAACAAAGAGGTGATGTACACCAACGAGTTTCGTGGCGATCGAGCGTGTTGTGTGATCGTGTAAGCTCGAAACGCGAATCGATTAATTTGAGAATTTAATAATAATATAAATTATTATAAATAACCCCTTACCCCTACCCTTACATTCACTCTTCCTTTCCTCACTTCTTTTCCTCCCTCTCTTTTATTTTTATTTTTCTTGTAACGAAAAAATACTCAACCACCATCTAAATTTAATTCTTTCTGGAGCTTCGCTTAATGAAAATCAAAATTGTTGGATCCATTAGGATCGTGGTAGGAGGGGCTTTAAATCTATGTAGGTGAATATGGGTACGCCACTTTTTTGAAAATAGCAACCGTAAGGGCCAAACTAGGGTTTCAAATGGTGGTTGCTAGAGGTGGAATTAGGCACGACGAGGGTGGTGAAGTGCTTCTAGTGCGAAGACGAGTGGATGAGAGCAAGATAAGGTGGTGCCATGCAAGTTTGAGACGTGCGACATTCGTGTACAGTGAATGGAAATCCTCAGGTCACGATCCATTTGGGTACGTCAAGTTTCATATGGTTGGGGGTAATGTAGAGCTCTTACGGAGAGGAGATCGATGGAAGTGGCGTTACCCGATTTAATTGAGTATTGGATGAGATAGGGTAGGGAGAAGGATCAGCATGGATGGGTTACAATCATATATCACTGTGCATGATTTTGAATTGGGAATGAAAATGGAAGAAAAATTAAAGAGGTAACTAGTTGGTGGTTATTAATTAATTAATCAATATATTAATCTAAAATCTTATAAAATCCCTAATTTTTGCATACGAGTTTCGATCGAGATGCCATCTTCGCCGTTGCACTCGTATCAGGTTTATCTATGTCATGGGTTGACTTGGGCTTGGGTGAGTTTACTTACTGTAACAACCTCCTTTTTGATCCTCAGAAGTTGACACTAATACATCCACGGTATTCATGTGCCGAAGATCCAAGTGTCAGAAAGACAGATTATTGGGGTGAAAGAAAGAAAAGACAGAATAGAATCACATAAATGTGACGAGTAACATATAATATACCAATAATCTTTAAAAAAGAAAACTGAACTTTAATATATGTTCATTAATTAGAGTACAATTATCCTATCATCGGCCCCTGGACTATTATAACAACATGTCCTTACAATTTCTGATAAATACAACAAAAACAAAACATCGAAAGATAAATTACGTGAATACGCCTTGGAGGATCTAGCTTGTCTCCTGAAAGCTACAAAGTGTCCACTTAAATCTTGAAAATATGCTCGAGCTGACTCGAGCATTATAAGAAAAATAACATCCGGATCAGTTTAGTAAAACCTGCGTGAGAAACACAATCAAATGAAATTTTATATTTGTCAAACCCTTTAAAAAATAAAGGTATCTTGTAAAACGATGCCGCACATAAACACGGATGGGTTTTTAACTTACGATAACCAAACAATTTTATTAAAAAATCCATTGATATTATAATAATGTCTAGGGGAAAAATAAATATATAAAATACTTGAAATGCTTGCAGCTTATATTTCAACATAGTTGGGCACAAGTAAGTCTGTAAAGGCATGTATTGGAGATTGGATTTCCATCAATGACAAGGCTACTAGGGTACCGCTTATCATAGTACACCTCTAGAAAAATGTACTGAGGGCCACACATGGACCACTGCAAATCAGAGCCGGCTGCCCCCTTGAACATGACAAGCCGGATTACATCATTCCCCAGGACCAAGGCTCCAAACAATATGCACCAGCCATGGCCCTACTTCCACCCGCATGCCAAATCCATAAATATCGATTCTAGAATCGAGGAATGAGTTTCCTAATGGTAGCGAACTATATTGCTCTGAAGTAAATCCTATGTTTTAGTCATTACTGGGTTGTGAGGCTTGTGAGGTAACGATTACCTTTTCCTCTCTTAGCGATTCCCACTTGGAATGCTAAAACTACCTTCTAGGCACAATGCAATACCAGCATTCGTCTATACAAGTTGTTCCGAATAAGAATGAACCGAAGGCACTACTTTTACCACCTCCATTATGGAATCACCCTCAGGATTAGTAGCAAGTAGCCCTTGCACTTCAAAGAGCTCTATCTTCGATTCCACTATCTTTGAGATGTCTTCCAAAGCATCAAATATGTATATGGTTTTAGAGTGGTTACTGTTTCAAGTCATCTCATATAAGTACACTTCCTCGCTTACCGGTCGCTCCAAAACAAACTGATAATTCTAGGAAACTCAACTCTGGTTCTTTTGGACATAAACAGACAATTCATAAGAGCGAAGATCACCTCCTAACCGTTTAAATGGACAGATTTCCTTATCATTTGTCCTAAGAGAACAAAACGAGATTTATACGCACAGTACAACATTATCGAAGATGACTGTGCCATATAACTTCCATGTTTCTTCTAGATATTTCCAGAGTTATATTTTGGCCAAGATTTGATAGTCGGTTATTTAACTATCAAATAGACAAACAGTCAAACATAGATTTAATTCCATGTGGAGACCATTAATCCTTTATTAATTAATCTTTCATTAATTAAATCTCTTTTAAATTATTTGATTTCAAATATCTTCACAAAAGACAATTTTCACAAACCCCTTATACTCCTTTCAATACTTGGAAAAACATTCATATGCTTATCTCGCCGGTATAAGTATAGTACAAAACATTATACTTTCAATACTTAGAAAAATATAACCATATGCTTATCTCAACGGTATAAGTATATTAGCAAAAACTTAAAGAAGATTTCCTCTTTGCCAAAATCAATTTTAAATGGGCCAAAACAATTATCCATTAAACATTGATTACTATAAAACAAACCCCTAACATTCGGTGTTAAGTATGAAAAGAATGTTTCCATACCACCATAATTAAGAAGAATTATTTATCAAATCAAATCTTATACCTTTTATTAAAAAAATCCCTTTCTATAAGCCCATTTCATGTTTACAAATCCTCTTATAAATCTTCAAATTAATTTATAAAATTTCTTTTATAAATCCCTAAAATAATTTATAAAATCCCTTTCTATTAATAAAACTCTTTTACAAAATATCTTTTATAAATCTCCTTAATAAAATATCATTTGAAAATCTCCCTTTTAAAAAAGTCCTTTTTATTATGTAAAATTCCTTATGTATAACAATTCATTACTTATAAACACCTTATTAAAATTAATTAATTTCCTTTAAACATCATAAATAAATAAATAATTAATTAACTTTAAAACATCATTAATAAAATAAGTAATTAACTTAACCCAACAAAATATATAATTAATTAAGTTAAACCATAATTAAATTAATTGATTAAATTAAACCAATATTAAAAATATAATGAAATAACTTTAACCATCTTTAATAATATAAGTAAAATCATTTATAATTAAATAAACACTTAACTTCAAATTGTTATAAAAATTAAAGTTAATTTCAATCCATAACCTTTCCAATTTCAAAAGGAGGCTAAGCGATCATAATGATACTTAAATAAGTTATCATTTATTTCAAATTTAACTTTTCAAGTCACATAACTAGTACTTACATAAACAACATGTATGTAAATAAAATCAATTAGCAAACACTAGCCAATCAATCATTAATCCAATATTAATTAATCCATATATTAATTAACTGACATATGAATAAATGTCCAAATATATATAATAGCATAATGGGGATTTATTCTGCTAAACAGATGTTATCAATAATCTACACAATTTATTATAGTAGAAAAGTGTTTTATTCTGCTAAATAGATGTCCAATCGTCCATTTAATTTAATTTAATAGATTGGCATTTTATTTGGCCAAATAGATATCACCAATGAAGTATAATTAATTATAACTACGTTATTATTAAAACAACATAATTAAAATCCATCATTATTATTTTACCATTAATTTGTACTTCATTAAAAATAATAACTAATTATACAAAAACGTTGTACTTGTTAATACGAGTCTAACGCAAAAATCCGTGGGTTGATCATATTTGAAATGAGTAGGATATTCCATTTTAAAGTTTAGAATATTTATTATATAAATAACCAAGTAAATTTAAAAGCTTTCTCACTAAAACAAACCGCGCCAAGGCCCACACACCTAAGTCCTAAACAAACTTCTTCTTCCCTACTATTCAAATCTTTCTCTAAATTGACTTACAGTAACCAAGCAAACGTGCACATCGTGCACATGCACTCCGCCAATGCACTACCGCTGGACGTACCACCGCCGCTAAACAACCCCATACCACGAGCTCAACACTCTGCCACCCACGACACTGCCTCATCCTTAAACGATATTCGACTAACCCATCACAAGCTCGCGTGTTTCCAGGATTTGAACTCGCAATCGAAAATTGAGCTTCACCCACCGCCTCTCCTACCTAACCGTCATTACCATGCCACAGCGAACGCGACTCTCTGCCATGCCTCCAAGCCCAACCTCATCAACTCCGATCCCTCACATCACCGTCACCATCCCATTTTTCGAATGCTTAAAACAAGAACAGCGTAACCCTAGAACCAGCCGCCTCCACTCTGGTTCATCGGACCACCACCGGCCGTTGCCATCGCCTCCTCTTGACCTAAGATTTCTACCAGCACCATCAGCCCCACCCCTTGACCACCGGTTTGTTAGAATTTCTATATAAACCAAAGTCAGTTCATCTCAAAAAAAAAAAAAAACAAAGTCAGTTCATCCCCTCCCCATCAAAAATCCTGACCACCAGAAATCATGAAACTAAGCTTGAAAATCATACCCGTAGACACGAACACGACTACGAAACCCATTCATCGATTCGTGTTAGTAAAAAACTATCGTTGTTTTGACCATCACTGTATTCCATATAAAAATCTCACACCGCTCGACAAAACAAACCCCGACTAATTTAAAAAAAACCAGACACTACGACGAACAACTCTCTAATTGGTCTCTAAGGCTAATTTTGATCGGATTGAGTTGTATGGATTTTTGGAATTACTAGATAGAGGTGATTTGTTTCATTTTTAAAGAATAGGAAAGTCAAGAAGTTGATGCAATAGTAACTTGCATATGTTTAACTCTGTTTATATTCAATTTACAGCAAGCAGAACATTATTTTCAAAAGCCACTATCACCAAAATATGATTAAACAATTAAATCAATATTAGTGTCATTTTAAATCAAGTTATTTACAAAATATTCAGCATTCCTTATTTTATAAAAATTATTAGGCAAAGTTTAGATATCTCACCTTCTACTATGTTAAAAAGCATTTAGTATCAAATCATTGAGTGAAGTAAGGATTTTTGAGATTAAAAGATGTGATTTTTACTTTAAAAAATAATATCAAAGAGTTATGAAGATGAATGAAATAAAAAGGATAAGAGTGTGTGTGTATATATAATGTTAATAAAAAAAAGAAATAAAATAGGGATGGTTAAGGACCAAAATGCACTAAAACCCAATTTTCAACCCCCCATCATTTCAAAAAGTCACACACAAGAAAATATGTTGGGTAATAGAGTAAATTCTTGTACTTTTGTTCATTTACACACTTAAGGAATCTAAACATCTTTTCATTATTTAAAATTTAAATATAATTTATACTTACAACTCTTATTAATATTATTTATAAATCTTTATCTTAATTTTTCAAAATAACAATGTTTTAAAAGAATATACAAGAGTATTACACTTCTTACAACTTGTCGTTCGATAAAAAGTTGAAAATCCAAAAAATGCATTTCGGTTACATTTCAGTTTTCCGTCAAACTGCCTATTTATGTAAACAGAATTAAAAAATAGATTTTCTAATATTAGTCATAAATTAAAAGAGGATTTTTTAATTGTTAAAACCATTAATTGAATATTTAAAATAAATTAAATATTCATAAATCAAAGTGATAAAATTACGGGTCGTTACACTCACCAACGGTTTGTATATTGTTTTGATAAAATTGTTTGTTGAGTTTAAATTTAAATAGTATAAAGAACTATGCAAGTTATTACTTTAGGACTCCTCTTGGCTTTGGAAAGTTAGTGACAACATATTTGTAGTATAACTTCTCTTTTACCCCTCTAAAACATGTATCATGGACTAGACCTATTTACATGGTTGATAATGTTGTTTGATAAAATTGGAAAATATGTGTGAATGTATGAAGCGAAATAGTCACTATAAACGCACATTAAAATCCTCCATATTTAACATTGGTTAAATTGGTTAAAATGTAGATATATTATGAAAATATATATTGGGTTGTTGTTTACATATGTTTTGGATGTGTTTGACCTAAATGAATTGGTTTGGAAAGTTATTGAAATTGTGAAACAAAGTTGTGTTGAAAATCTTGGTTTTTAGTAAAGTATAAAAGACTTTTACTTTAGATATTTTTCCAATTCTTTTTAAAAGGAGATTATAATTGATATTAAAGTATTTTAAGATGAAAGTTTGAAGTTTAAATATGTTTTTATAATTTTATTTCGGATTTTTTTTTAAAATAAAGAGTTTTAAATTATTAAAACATGTTTTTTTATTTTTAAATAAATTATAAAATAAGCATTTTAAGTAATATTTAGAATAAATATTTAAAACCATATAATAAGTCTTTTTGAATACATTTTAAGTATATATAGTTTTTAAAAAACTAGTAAATATATAAGCTGCAAAAGTAAATTAAGCCTTTTATAAAGTAATAAAGGAAAGTATGGATTTTAACACCTTTTGTTAAAATAAGTGGTTTTGTGAAGTTAAGTGAAAGTACATTAATATTTTAAATTAATGTAGAGATAAGTAATTATAAGATTGTAATTGTGACTTTAATGATGAATACTTTAAAGTAGTAATAGGAGAAATGGTATTAGTATTGTTGTGACATTATTTGAGTAACAATTGTCTGAAACCCATACAAATGTAATTTAATCTTTAAAGATAGTGTTAAAGATAAAGTGAAGTGTTTTAGGTTTGTTGTAAATAATGTTTTAGTAACCTTTGTTTTTTAACCCTGAAATAATTTTAAAGTGGTAAAATATTGTTAAATGATTTTGGGAAATACTTGGATCTTTAGTAATGGAATTTTAAAGATAATAACAAGTATGGAATCTTTGGAAAAAGATAGAAAAGTATAAGTTTCAATGTATGAAAGAGAGAAGGGATATATAGTAACAATGTTTGAGTAACATTTGCTTTTAAACTTTTTGACCGTGTTTATAGTAAGTAAAACTTGTTATTAATTTGTGAGTATACTTATACCACTAAGATAAGTATATGAATAATTTTGAGAGTATTGAAATGTGTTGAAATCCAAAGTGAAGTTTAATTAATAAGTGAAGTTTTAATTAATGAAAGAAATTTTACTAGATAAAAAGGTGTTTTATTAATAAAAGAAATTTTAATTAATAAAGGATTAATTAATTAAAAAGAGGATTAGAAGTCGTTTATATGACTTGATCGTGCTTGTGTGTCGATCATGCTTTGTATGTTACTTGCTTAGGTAAAGTATACATGACCAAGTTTCCCTTATAGTCTTATTTTTGTTGAAATTTACCAAATATAACTCTGGAAATATCTAGAAGAAATATGGGAATTATACGGTACAGTTATCTTTGGTGATTATATATTGTACGTATAAACTCGTTTAACTCTTCTAGGACAAATGATAAGGAAATCCAACCCTGTCCGATTAGGATATGATCTTTGCTCTTATGTGTTATCTGTTTATTTTCAAAAGAACCGGAGTTAAGTTTACTAGAATCTATCGATTGGTTTTTGGAGTGCCCGGTAAGCGGGAAAGTGTACTTATATGAGATGATTCAAAATCGTTACCACTTCAAAACCATATACATGTTCTATGATTTGGAAGAGGTTCATGATTATCTCGAGATGTTGGAATCTATGTAGACATTCAAAATCTATTTGAGATGCTCGAACAAGTATAGTTGTTCATGATTTACTTAGGACGTGGGAATCCATGTATGATTCTGAAATCTGCTGAGATATAAGAATCCATGTGTGATTCCAAGATCTTTTGAGATATGGGAATCCATGTGTGTTCTGATATCTGTTCGAGTGGTGACTCGTGTACTAGAATGCCAGACTTAGCCTCACCAGTGGATATGACTAAAAGCAGAGATAGAATGCATAAACCAGGGGTTTGACTAACCTAATGGTTTAGGGAAACTGAACCAAAGAGATACATGTAGTTATGCACGAGTGAGTGGTGCACTTGTTCTCATGTTGTGGCTAGCTACGTATTTCCTATGAACATCAGCTAGGGATGCATGTTGCTTCGGGTGGATATCTCTGATCCTTATGAAGGAGGACCATTATCGAAGTACCGAGGGCACCTCCATGGAATCCTACACAATTTGCGAATGCACCATAGCGGTTTTGATTGTATACCTCCTATTGTTGTAACACTCACATGCATCTTAGCTACTTGATCATTCATATTTCACACCATAGACAATATTATAATATCACTGGATTTTCCAATAGATATGGTTTAGTTATCGTAAGGTAAAAACCCATCGTGTTTATTTACGGCGTGGTCTTACAAGATACCTTTATTTTTGATGGGTTTTATAAATATTAAAATCCATATGATTTCGGTTTCTTATGCTGGTTTACCAGACTGATCCGGGCGTTATTTTCTTATACTCCTTAGGTCAGCCCTAAGTATGTTTCAAGATGGACGCTTTGGAGCTTCAAGAGACGAGCTGGATGCCTCCAAGACCTATTCACATATTGTATTTTCCACAGCATTTCTTGTATTGTATTTATCAACATGTGAAGATAGGCTATTATAACTGTCCAGGCTGGTGATAGGTTAGTTTACTCTAATTGTTGTATGTATATTAAAGTTTTCTTTTTGGGTAAAGATCTTTTGAGACATTATATATTATCGTTCTGCATGTGAGATACTGATACTGTATTCTTCTTTCTGGTTTTGTTTCATTTTTTTACCCTAACGTTTTGTCTTTCCGGCACTTGGATGCTTGGCACATAAATACCGTAGATGTATTAGTGTTGATATTCCGGGGTCGAAAAGGCCATTCGTTGCATTTGGTATCAGAGCTGTAGGTTAAGCGAGAACCTTGGCTTTAGTGGGTTATAACTCATTAAGAGATAGGGTAATGGAATGCTTTATTATGAGTTGAGTGTATTCTATATATGAGAGTGCATATTTGTTATTGATATAAAATGTTTTGTATAGTGTTGATTGGTTTGTTGAGCAGTTTATTGATTCTGGTCAACATGTGTTGCTAATGTTATTGATAGGGATCTCTAAACACCAAAACAAGACAAACCGACATAGTATTATGTTGAAACTGTTAAGTGAAATAATTTTACTTAGGATTATATTTTATATATAAAAGAATAATTATCAAAAATTATTATAGTTATTTATGATGTGTTTATTTGTTAGGAAATGATAATAGTGAATTATTATCATTTATTGTTTGATTTATTATGCTTGACCAGTTTACAAGTAGTTTTACCATTTAACTGCATAGGTTGGGTAGATAGTGTTATGGGGACATTGAAACAAACACCTTGTGAATTAAGTTTACAGTTTGACTATAAGGTTTTCGATGAAATTGTTGGATTAAAAATTTAATCTTAATAAAAGTTTTTTATTGTATTATAAACAAAGATATACATTTATGAAATGATTTAGATAAGGAAGTAACTTTATATAAATATGGTTTATAAAGTATAGCTTGTAAATAAAAAGGATTTATACTGAGAATTTAATAACTTAAATCCTGATGTTTTTGGAAATTGGTTTTCAAAGTTTGTAAAGAGAAAATAATACTAGTATTATTTGAAAGTATTTATGTATAGAAATATTTTAAAAGGATTTTAAAAGAGATGAATGTACTAAACTCACTTCTATCATTGGAAAATAAATCTAATGATGACTGCAGCATCATAGGCGTTCCTTTTTGAGTTTCAAAGTGCGGAAGCCTTAATAGTTGTTTGGTAAAACAAATTTTTATTTAAATCCTAAAAATATGATTTGATATACAAAAGTTATAAGTATATATTTCAAAATGATTGAAATAAAATCCGATGTTTAGTTCTTAAGTTTTCTATTAAGACATTTTATGTACTCATGTATCTTATGCATTGAGGTAGTTTGGTTTTGCATATGGTTTGATCTGCTGATTAGCAGTTTTCAATTATTAGGATTAAACAGAATTTTCGACAAATTTGGACAGTCGGAAACTTCCAAATTGATATAAGAAATTAAAGCCAAATGTTTTTTTGAAAATATAAAAAGTTGAGTTTTTGTAACCTTTAAATTGAGAAGGTAGTGAGTTAAAACATGTTTTAAATTTGTTAAACATACTTGTGAAGTAAAACAGATTTGATGTTTCTGTATATACTCTTAGGATGTAATAGAGTACTATACGGATATAAATTTAAGTTATGAAATGTTTATAAAATTTAAGTAAAGTTTTATGAAATGATTCATAAATGATTTTAGTATTAAATAAGGAATACTATGTGGAAAATGAATGTGAATAAAAACAAAAAGTAATTGATGTAGTTAAGGTACCAATAGGATGAAGTACGTAAGTTGTATGTACATAATTCTATTTATATAATAGTTCTTAATGTAGACTCAAGTATATGGATTTCGAGGTGAGTCACATCGGTCCGAGTTGGGATTTTTAACTCGATCCTTGACGGCAAATATGATACAGATTATTGATATGATCCTGAAGGTTTCTATCATAGTATATGACTATTTAAGGAAAATAGAGGTTTAGTCAAGGAACCTGATCGGTGTCCACGCTAGAGAGGTCAAGTGAGGTATGTTAGTTTGAAAGTAAAATTTATGTGATCAAGCAAGTGATCGGAATTTATATGATGTGCAGATGGTTTATGTGCAATGTACGGGCTATAATATAAATTATATACTATGTGTGTTGGCTTGTGGAGAGTTTGGAGAATGACTCTTCGAATTGTTTGGGGCAGCATAAATGATCAACTGAGTAATACTTGAGGCTGTTTAGAGTAAGGTACGCTAAGTAGGTTATTTATCATCCTTGTGCGATGAGAAGTCTTTGAACAAAGGCAAACCATGAGCTTTGGTTGCCAATAATTACAGTACTGTGTAGTACTGCTATGTGGTTTTCTTTGGTTGCCATTGATCGCAATACCGTTAGGTATTGATGTATGATTGTTATTTTTGTTGCTTGTGTCGGTATTTCGAGGACGAAATAAACTACGGGTGGGAGAATGTAACGACCTAGAATTACAAACACTTTATTTTTAATTAAATATTTAAATATTTAATTTAATGTAATAAGATTATTTAAACTGTTTTTAAAGAGTAAATGATAATGGCAGACTTTTAATTTTTAATTAAAGTGATTAAACTTGTTTTAATAATAATTCTTTTCAATCAACAAGTGTAATTATCATCTCTGGACACTATCTTGGATTTTGACAAAAACCAATGCCATCGGAATCAAATAATGGGGTGATGCACGTCGACGAGTTTTGTAGCGATCGGGTATGCTGTGTGATCGTGCGAGCTTGAAACGTGAATCGATTAACTTGAGAATTTAATAATAATGTAAATTATTATAAATAACCCCTTACCCCTACCCTTACATTCACTCTTCCCCTCTTCGCTTCTTTTCCTTCCTTGCTTCTCTTTTTATTTTTTTTCTATAACGAAAATACTCAGCCGCCATCTAAATTTAATTCTTTCTAGAGCTTCACTCGATGAAAATCAAAATTGTTGGGTCCGTTGGGATCGTAGTGAGAGGGGCTTCAAATCTGTGTAGGCAAATATGGGTGCGTCACTGTTTTGCAAATCACAACATGGCGAAGTGCTTTTAGTGCGAAGACGAGTGGATGGGAGCATGATAGGGTAGTGCGATGCAAGTTGGGACATGCAACATTTGTGTTCAGTGAACGAAAATCCTCAGGTCGTGGTCAATTTGAATGTTTCAGGTTTTATACGTTTGGAGGGAATGCATAGCTCTTGTGGAGAGTAGATCGATGGAAGTAGCATTACTCAATTTCGTTGAGTATTGGATAAGATATGATATAGAGAAGTATCAACATTGATGAGTTACAACCATGTATCATTGTGCACGATTTTGAATTGAGGGAGAAGAGAGAGGAAAGGTTAAAGAGGTAATTAGTTAGTGGTTACTTAATTAATTAATATATTAATCCAAAATCTTATAAAATCCATATTTTTTGCATATGAGGTCCAATCGAGACGTCATCTTCACCATTGCACTCGTATTAGGATTAACTACGTCATGGTTTGACTTGGGCTTGGGTGAGTTTATTCACCAGCGATTTGTATATTGTTTGGATAAAGTTGTTTGTTGTGTTAAAATATAAATAGTATAAAGAATAATGCAAGCTATTATTTTTGGATCCCTCCTTGCTTTGGAAAGTAAGTAACAACATATTTATAGTATAACTTCTCTTATAACCCTCTAAAACATTATCGTGGACTGCACCCTTATATTATTTACATGGTCCATAATGTTGTTGTTTGATTAAGTTGGAAATTGTATGTGAATATTTGAAGCCAAATAATCGCTATAAACGCACTTTGAAATCCTCTATATTTGACATTTCTTAAAATGTGGATATATTGTGAAAATATATATTAGGTTGTTCTCTACACATGTTTTGGATGGGTTTGACCTAAAGGAATTGGTTTGGAAAGCTATTGAAATTTTGAAACAAAGTTTTGTTGAAAATCTTGGTTTTTAGTAAAGTATAAAAGGCTTTTACAATAGATAATTTTCTAATTCTTTTTGAAAAGTGTTTGTAAATGGTACTAAAGTATTTTAAAAAGGAAGTTTGAAGTTTAAATATGTTTTCATAATTATTTCAGAATTTTTAAAATAAAGAGTTTTAAATTATAAAAACATGTTTTTTTAAAATAAATTATAAAATTAGTATTTTAAATAATATTTATTATAAATGTTTTAAACCATATTATAAGTATTTTTAAGTACATTTTAAGTATATATAGTTTTAGAAAATAAGTAAATATATAAGTTGGAAAAGTAAATTTAGCCTTTTATAAAGTAATAAAGGAAAGTTTGGATTTATAAACTTTTTGTTAAAATAAGTGGTTTTCTGAAGTTAAATGAAAGTATATTAATTTGTTAAATTAATGTAGAGATAAGTAATTATAATTGGGATTGTAATTGTCACTTTAATGAGGAATACATTAAAGTAATAATAAGAGAAATGGTTTTGGGTTTGTTGTGAAATTGTTTGAATAACAATTGTCTTAAACCCGCATAAACGTAATTTAATCTTTAAAGATGTTTTAAAGATAATGATTAAGTGAAATGTTTTGGGTTTTTTGTAAACAATGTTTTAATAACATTTGTTTTTAAACTCTTGAATAATATTTTAAAGTGATAAAATACTGTTAGGAAATACTTTGATCTTTAACAATGGATTTTAAAGATAATAACAAGTATGGAATCTTTTGAAAAATATAAAAGTATAAGTTTTAAAGTATAAAAAAGAGAAGGGGTTTATAGTAATAATGTTTGAGTAACATTTGTTTCTAAACTCTTTGACCATGTTTAAAGTAAGTAAAACTTATTATTGATTTGTGAATATACTTATACTATTGAGAGTATTGGAATGTGTAGAAAGGAAAAGTGAAGTTTAATTAATAAGTCAAGTTTTAATTAATGAAAGAAGTTTTATTAGATAAAAAGAAGTTTTACTAATAAAAGAGGTTTTAATTAATAAAGGATTAATTAATTATTAGGGGATTAGAAGTTGTTTATATGACTTGATCGTGGTTGTGTGTCGATCATGATTTGTGTGTTACTTTCTTAGTGAAAGTATACGGGACTTAGTTTCCCTTATGTGATCATTCTCATTTTTGTTGAAATTGACCAAATATATCTCTGCAAATATTTAGAAGAAACACGGGAATTATACGGTACAGTTATCTTTGGTGATGCTATATTGTATGTATAAACTAATTTTTATCTTCTAGGACAAATTATAACCCGTCCGGATAGGAGGTGATCTCCGTTGTAACGACCCACTTTTCTATACACTCTAAGCTGATAATAAACCGCACATGTCAACTCAAATTGAACAAAAAGGCGGATTGTTAGGGGTGAAAGAAGAGCGGTAGAAGATAGAAGAACTAAGAACAAACACAGAATCTCACAACGCAATAAAATAACATATATTAATCACATAATACTTTACAAAGACATTTTGAAATAATACATCAGAGTTACACTAATACAATTTCTAACCTAGGACAGTTATAACAGCCTGTCCTTATACATCAAATATAGAGTACATAATATATAGCGGAAATAAGATACAAAATAACTATCGGTGAAGCCTCCTGCTCCAAGCTCCTCCCAAAATGCATCCGTAGAAAACCTGGACTAATTGGCTACTTGTAAAAATTTGAGCACCCAAGAGTTTTAGGGAAAGAAAATAAACTCCGGGCCAGACATGGGTCTGGTGTGAGTAAACTCAAACAACTGAATTATTATTTTTAAAACTCTTTTAAAATCAAAGGTATCTCGTAAGACTACACGCACATAAACACGGACCGGTTTTTACCTTACGATAACCAAAACACTTTATTATAAAATCCAACGATATTATAATAACGTCTAACGGTGAAAATAATAATAATAATCAAATAGTTGTGATGCTCGTGCAGTGTACATCATAACAATACTAGGTATATAATTAAAAACTGATAATGCGCGTTCGCTAATTATGTAGGATTTCCATGGAGGTGCGCTCAGAACCTTTGAGAACGGTCCTCCTGCACAAGGATCAGAGTTATCCTTCCAAAGCATCGTACCCGTCTAGCCGGGGTACTATAGGAAAAACATAACTGGTCTTGCTAAGACCGAGTGCATCGCTCCTGGTATGCCAAAATTGATAGATATTGCTAGAAATGGGAGCCGACTACATCCTATGGGTTTGCCAACCCTACTGGCCATGTCTTCTATCTTTGGTTTTAGTCATTTCTGCCGATGAGGCTACGTTCGGTATTCCAGCTTACGCACCGCACCAAAATAGATCACGGAATCCTACATGGATTCCTATACACCATGGGTCTTGGAATCATGTAAGGATTCCCACATCTCAATATAGATCTTGGAATCACCCATGGATTCCCGCACCCCAACGGGTCTCGGAACTACATATGGATCCCAACATCTCAATATAACACGAAACTCCTCCATAGAACCGTATGTGGTTTTGGAGCGGTTACAGTTTCAAGTCATCTATTACAAGTACACTCTTCTGCTTCTCGAGTGATCCACAAACCAATCGTCGATTTTCCGGAATGCTCAATATCGGTTCTTTAGGGAATAATCAAACAATACATAAGAGCGGGGATCACCCCCTAACCGTTTAAGTGGATGGATCTCCTTATCATTTATCCTAGAAGAACAAACGTGTTTATACGTACAGTATAGCACCACCGATGGTAACTGTACCATATAATTCCCGTGTTTCCCCTAATTATTTCCAGAGTTAAAATCCTTCGGTGTTAAGTAGGGAATCTTTTCCCTACTACCAAAATTAGAAGGATTACATATTTGGGCCAAGATTTGATAGTTAGTTATTTAACAATTAAATAAACAAACATCCAAAACAAAGATTACCTTTCCTACTGAAATCACTAAAGCCTCATAAACTAATTTGAAATTGCTTCATATACTTATCTCATCAGGATAAGTATATTCACAAAACATTCTTTTCAAAAATACTTGGAAATCTTTTAAAAATAGATATGAAAAGTACCATTCGGCATCGACCATGGATCGCATCTCAATGGTTACATCTCTATCCCAGAGAAGTCCAAACTTAACTGTAGGCAATCTCTGCCTCTCTAATTACGCCATGAAATCAATCATAGATCGTAGTTTGCACAATGGTTACGTCGCTATCCCAACGAAAAAACATAGTAAACCGTAGGCAATCTCTGCCACTCGAATTAAGCTATACAAATCAAACATTCTTTCCACATCTTTTTATTTCATAATAAATTTTAATTTATTTATAAAACTTTTTTATAAATTCACAAGTTAAATTTTTAGAAAAATACTCTTTTCTAAATCTCAAACCATTTGTAAAACTTTCCTATTTAAATCCTTTATAAATTTCCTTTATAAAATATCATTTACGAAATATCTTTTGTAAAACACTTTAAGTAAACCCTTAGTAAAAACCCTTTTTATAAACAAGTTATTACTTACAAATAACTTTATAAAATAATAGTTTAACTTGGAAATCATTTAAATCTTTAAACTCCAAATTTATTAAAGAATTGAAGTTAATTCAAAAACATACTTTATAAATTCCAAAAAGAGGCTTAGCCAGTGGTACTAATTTAAGTTACCATTCAATTCCAATTCACTTAACAGTTATTTACATAGATCAACATAAATGTAAATACAACTCATATCTAAATTAGGTAATAATATGTCAATATAAGCTAACTAGCATATACAGGTCCAAATAACATAATAGCAGGATGGCGATTTGTCCTGTTAAACAGATGTCCAAACGATTCAATCAATTAATAGCAAAATGAGGATTTATTCTGCTAACACATGTTCACATGAGCAAACTAACAATCAAACAACCAAACAATTTATAGCAGAACGGGGATTTATTCTATTAACACATGTCCCTACAAACAAACAAACAATCAATCAATTTATAGCAGAACGGTGATTTATTCTGCTAACACATGTTCAAACAACCCAATAATTTACATTATAACTCATTCACAGTTATATGGTTCCTTAATGGTATCGACACTTGAATCACTTATATTCAAAACCATCTTTGAAAAAGAAGTTCTTTTAAAACACTTTTACTTTTAGAAAACACGGGATTTAAAACTTTTAAAATAATAATAATTATAAGTTAAATCCTTATTTAAATCATAATTAATCTTAATTAAATCTTAACTTAATTTAATTAAATACTTAAACAATAATTAACTATTAACGAAACCCAAATTAATCATTTATTAATTATTAAATAATTAATTAAACCTTTATTAATAATTAAATATTAATTAATCTCAATTAATTAATTAATTAATCCTTAATTAAACTTAAATAATAAATTTAACCTTTAATAAATAATTTATTACAAATTAAAACCTTTAATGATTTATAATTAAAAATAATTAACACTTGATTAATAGTTAATTAATAATTAATCATATATTTAATTAATGATAAATTAAATATAAATAATTTACTTAACTTATACTTAATTAACTTAAGTAATAATTAATTAAAATAAATCTTAACTTTAAAAGATAATTAATTAATAACTAATCTTCACTTAATTATAATTATTAAACCTTGTTTAATCCTTAATTAAAAATTAATTATTAAAAACTTAATTAATTAAAACTTAATTATTAAAAACTTAATTAACTTCCTAAAATCTAACTTTTCAGCGAACTACATCCATAGCGACTATCGCTATGTATACCCGTAATTTCCCACTTGTTTTCCACTTCTATATCACAAACAACCCAAAGTCTATGAACCATAACCATCACATAAACAAGCACATGTCTTTCGAACCAAACATAATACTTAGACTTTGATTTCAAATTCTAAGATTCACATCACATACACACATATATTACCATAACAACCGCAAGATAATCCAACAATATCATCACATAAACAACCATATAACAACCATTCATATAAAGGTAAATTCTTTCCTAAAAAGTTAATGAACTTATTCACCGGAAATTTTGAAAATTTGAAATACTTTGAAACTCGAGAGGCTTGGAAAACAAGGAAATCCACTCAAAAATAGGTCATATTGCTCTCGATTTTTGGACCTTTTGCTCTCGGAATTTTAAAAAGTTGTTAAAATAAAAGTTTTAGATAATTATTTCCTTTATCATTTAAAAAAATGATTTCTCAATTTGGATAATTTTTGAGGGAGTTATGGTCAAATCAGCAAGGGGTATTTTCGGACTTAAAAATCTTGGTTCAAAAACAATCTTGAAAAATATGGATTTTTGGAGTACTTAAGCTCAAAATCAGAAAAAATGGTACACTACAAAGTTATAGCCACTGAATTTATAAATGGTTTAGAAAAAATAAAATCTAAATTTTGGGTAGAATTAAATGAGTTATGGTCGAAACCATTTCGGGTAAAATGAAAGAATTTTGAAGTGGAAAGGAGGAGTTTGAAGTTAAGTTTAAATCATTTTAAAAAGTTTAAAATTTGAAAATGTAAAACTTGAAAATGTTAAAGAAAGCCATTAAAGTTCTTTTTAAGCTTTAGGAATTTGAAGTAAAAAAAATTTAGAAAGTAGAAAATGAAAAATGAAAGAGAGAAAAAAAAAGTTTTATATAAAATGAAATACCTAAAATTACCTAACTACCCTTGTACTTTGCCCTCCTTAATATTGTGCCACCTCACCACCCATGTCCCCTCCTTACCAAAATGAAATGACCACTACATGTACTCTTATCTTCCCCAGTTGCCAAAGTGTCAAATCTTATTCCCGCTGATGTGGCTATTTTCTATTTATTTTTTTATTTAGTTGCCAAAGTGTCACATCATCATTATCTTATGTTAATTAACTTAATTAACACTAATTTATCCTAATTATATTATCCAAAACCATATTATATACTTGATATATGTGTACAGATATATACAAAAGTGTACACAACATTTCAAACAACTTTTATACGACGAAACGTCGAAAATTCGGAAAATAGTTTCCGGTCACATTTTCTATTTTTCATCAAACTATATATTTTTGTAAACACATTTTATAAAATATTTCACCATCATTGTTTATTGTTGAAAAGATTTTTATTTTCATTATAAAACCTATATATTGAATGTTTAAAATTAATTAAATATTCGCAAATCAAAGCAGTGAAATTTTGGGTCGTTACATTCTTCCACCCGTAAAAGAATTTCATCCCCGAAATTACACCTCATATCATATGCCACAAACACACTTAACACTATACATCAGCCCTATGATGCACATAGATCATTCTTATACAAAAATTTGATTCGACCACAAATCGAATACATAACTTCACTTCCGAACTAGTATCGCTCACCCGATCTTCTAGTGCGGACACCGATCAGGCTCCTTGATGTAGAACCTCGATTATCCTTACATCGTTGTAACTACGATAGAAAACTTTGGTCCCATACCAAAAATCCTCATCAAGTGTTCGCCGTCAAAAATTGAGTAATAAATCATTATTTGGAAACGGTGTGAGACACCTCAAGCCATGTACTCGAATCTTAGATCAACTATATAAAAAGAGAAATAATCTACATCCAACTTACGCACTTACTTAATTGGTTCTCCCTAATACCAATTTCCCATTAATAAATTTATGAAAACTTTTCACAAACAACTCTTAGTTTCAACTTGGATAATACTTCACTATAGCTTAAGAGTATATACCCCTATCTGATTTCGCTATTCCATTCTGAATTTATTTTTCTAAGAAAACACAAGATCCAAATACCGGGTTTTATTCAAAAACTTTTTAAAATGAAACTATAATTTCAATCCTTTGAAAATTTACATATAGCACGAGTAACTCCAAAATGATACTAAGGAACTGAGTATTACCAAAACAGTATCATACATTCCCTTACCGAGAAGGGTAATACTCAAGAGAAGTGTTTACCATCCGAACACATCTCTTCCCCAATTTTAAGTTATTTTCGAGCCACTCGAACTAGTTAACTTAAAAATATTACTTTTATTTCAAATTCTCATTTCTGAAACAACACTTTACATTTTCAAATAAAACTATCATTATTTCCCAAAACCTTGAAATTCATTTTTCAAAAGCACCAGAATTTAGGTTCTCAAGTTTAAACCTAAATTCTTTCTACTTAAAAGACATATCTTATTTAATCCATTTCCAAATTGTTATTTCCAATACTATATTTTTGGATAAACATCTTTTAATCAAATTTTACTTCAACATTAACATCGAACGCCTTATAGTCAATTGTGAACTTAATTCACAAGGTGTTCGTTTCAATGTTTCCTTATTCCTATTGACCCAACCCATATCTTAAAAAGGGGAGCTACCTATAAACACTAACAATAATCAATGTTCAAATTGGACGAGCATGACTAAATAACCCTAATTGATAACAATAGAGCATTATTATCTCCTACAACAACACCTCAAAAATATTATACTATACTATACTATTTTTGAAATTCATTCTTTATATGTAAAATATATTCTAGGTAAAATTATTTCATTTACCCAATTTTCAAAAGAATACTGTGTCGGTTGATCTGGTTCAAGTGTTTAGGAATCCCTATCGATAACATTGACCAAACGCATCGGCTAGAATTCATATACCACTCAACCGATCGAACAACACAATCTAAAACATTTTATATCACTAACAAATACGCACTCTTATATATAATACACTCATACTCATTCTAGGGTCTCACTTACCTGATCTCAAATGAGTTGCCCCACCAAAGCCAAGGTTCTCACTTAGCCTTCAACTCAGATACCACTTGTAACGACCCACTTTTATGTACACTAAACTAACAATAAACCGCACATGTGAACTCAAATTGAACAAAAAGGCGAATTGATAGGGGTGAAAGAAGAGAGGTAGAAGATAGAAGAAATAATAACAAACATAGAATCTCACAACGCAACGGAATAACATATATTAATCACATTATACTTTACAAAGACATTTTGAAATAATACATATACACTAATACAATTTCTAACCTAGGATAGTTATAACAGCCTGTCCTTATACATCAGATATAGAGTACATAATATACAGTGGAAATAAGATAATAACTAACTATCGGTGAAGCCTTTTGCTCCAAGCTCCTCCGAAAATGCATCCGTTGAAAACCTGGACTACTTAGGTGCTCGTAAAAATTTGAGCACCCAAGAGTTTTAGGGAAAGAAAATAAACTCCGGGTCAGACATGGGTCTGGTGTGATTAAACTCAAACAACTGAATTATTATTTTTAAAACTCTTTTAAAATCAAAGGTATCTCATAAGACCACGCCACACATAAACACACACGGGTTTTACCTTAAGATAACCAAAACACTTTATTATAAAATCCAGTGATATTATAATAATGTCTAAGGGTGAAAATAATAATAATCAAATAGCTGTGATGCTTGTGCAGTGTACATCATAACAATACTAGGTATATAATCAAAAACGGATAAGGCCCATTCGATAGTTGTGTAGGATTTTCATGGAGGTGCCCTCAGAACCTCTGAGAACGGTCCTCCTACATAAGGATCAATGTTATCCTTCCGAAGCATCGTAACCACCTAGCCGAGGTACTATAGGAAAAACATGACTGGTCTTGCTAAGACAGAGTGCATCACACCCGGCATGCCAAAACTGATAGATATTTCTAGAAAAGGGAGCCGACTACACCCTATGGATTTCCCAACCCTACTGGCCATGTCTCCTATCTCTGGTTTTAGTCATTTCCACTGACGATGCTACGTTCGGCAATCCAGCTTACGCACCACACCAAAATAGATCACGGAATCCTACATGGATTCCCATACCCCATGGGTCTTGGAATCACGTAAGGATTCCCACATCTCAATATAGATCTTGGAATCAACAATGGATTCCCGTACCCCAACGAGTCTCGGAACTACATATGGATCCTAACATCTCAATATATCACGAAACTCCTCCATAGAACCGTATAAGGTTTTGGAGGGGTTATAGTTTTAAGTCAGCTCTTACGAATACACTCTTCTGCTTCCCGGGTGCTCCACAAACCAATCGTCGATTTTCCAGAATGCTTAATATCTGACCTTTAGGAAATAATCAAACAATACATAAGGGCGGGGATCACCCCCTAACCGTTTAAGTGGACGGATCTCCTTATCATTTATCCTAGAAGAACAAACGAGTTTATACGTACAGTATAGCACCACCGATGGTAACTGCACCATATAATTCCCGTGTTTCCCCTAGATATTTTCAGAGTTAAAATCCTTTAGTGTTAAGTAGGGAATCATTTCCCTACCACCAAAATTAAGAAGGATTACATATTTTGGAAAAGATTTGATAGTCGGTTATTTAACTATCAAATAAACAAACATCCAAAACAAAGATTACCTTTCCTACTGATATCACTAAAGCCTCATAAACTAATTTGAAATTGCTTCATATACTTATCTCATCGGGATAAGTATATTCAAAAAACATTCTTTTCAAAAATACTTGGAAATCTTTTAAAAATAGATATGGAAAGTACCATTCGGTATCGACCATGGATAGCAGCTCAACGGTTACGTCTCTATCCCAGAGAAATCCAAACTTAACTGCAGGAAATCTATGCCTCTCAAATTACGCCATGAAATAAATCATAGATCGTAGTTTGCACAATGGTTACGTCGCTATCCCAGTGAAAAAACATAGTAACCAGTAGGCAATCTCTGCCACTCGAATTACGCTATACAAATCAAACATTCTTTCCACATCTCTTTATTTCATAAATAATTTCAATTTATTTATAAAACTTCTTTATAAATTAGCAAATTAAATTTTTAGAAAAATACTCTTTTCAAAATCTCAAACCATTTGTAAAACTTTCCTTTTTAAATCCTTTATAAAATATCATTTACGAAATATATTTTGTAAAACACCTTAAGTAAACCCTTAATAGAAACCCCTTTTATAAACAAGTTTTTACTTACAAATAACTTTATAAAATAATAGTATAACTTGGAAATCATTTAAATCTTTAAACTCCAAATTGATTAAAGAATTGAAGTTAACTCAAAAATATACTTTATAAATTTCAAAAAGAGGCTTAGCAATCCTAATGGTACTAATTTAAGTTACCGTTCAATTTCAATTCCAGTTCACTTAACAGTTATTTACATAGATCAACATATATGTAAATACAAATCATATCCAAATCAGGGAAAAATATGTCAATATAAGCAAACTAGCATATACAGGTCCAAATAACATAATAGCAGGATGGTGATTTGTCCTGCTAAACACATGTCCAAACAATTCAATCAATTAATAGCAGAATGGGGATTTATTCTGCTAACACATGTTCACACAAGCAAACTAACAATCAAACAACCAAACAATTTATAGCAGAACGGTGTTTATTCTACTAACACATGTCCATACAAACAAATAAACGATCAATCAATTTATAGCAGAACGGTGATTTATTCAGCGAACACATGTCCGAACAACCTAACAATCTACATTATAACTCATTCACAGTTATATGGTTCCTTAATGGTATCGACACTTGAATCACTTGTATTCAAAATCATCTTTGAAAAAGAAGTTCTTTTAAAACACTTTTACTTCTGGAAAACACGGGATTTAAAACTTTTAAAACTTTAAAAAAAAATTAGTTATAAGTTAAATCCTTATTTAAATCATAATTAATCTTAATTAAATCTTAACTTAATTTAATTAAATAATTAAACAATAATTAACTATTAATTAAACCCAAATTAATCATTTATTAATTATTAAATAATTAATTAAACCTTCATTAATTATTAAATATTAATCAATCTCAATTAATTAATTTAATAATCTTTAATTAAACTTAAATAATAAATTAAACCTTTAATAAATAATTTATTATAAATTAAAACATTTAATGATTTATAATTAAAAATAATTAACACTTGATTAATAATTAATTAATAATTAATCCTATATTTAATTAATGATAAATTAAATATAAATAATTTACTTAACTCGTACTTAATTAACTTAATTAATAATTAATTAAAATAAACCTTAACTTTAAAAGATAATTAATTAATAACTAATCTTCACTTAATTATAATTATTAAACCTTGTTTAATCCTTAATTAATTATTAAAAACTTAATTAACTTCCTAAAATATTATTATTAAGTTTATAAAACATTTACAAACACTTTTAAGTTTTAGAAACCAATTTTTTTCAAAAATCAAATTTTAAACGAACTGCATCCATAGCGACTATCGCTATGGATACCCGTAATTTCCCACTTGTTTTCCACTTCTATATCACAAACAACCCAAAGTCTATGAACCATAACCATCACATAAACAAGCACACATCTTTCGAACCAAACATAATACTTAGACTTTGATTACAAATTCTAAGATTCAAATCACATACACACATATATTACCATAACAACCACAAGATAATCCAACAATATCATCACATAAACAACCATATAACAACCATACATATAAAAGTAAATTCTTTCCTAAAAAGTTAATGAACTTACTCACCGGAAATTTTGAAAATTTGAAATACTTTGAAACTCGAGAGGCTTGGAAAACAAGGAAATCCACTCAAAAATAGGTCATATTGTTCTCGAGTTTTGGACATTTTGCTCTAGGAAATTTAAAAAGTTGTTAAAAGAAAAGTTTTAGATAATTATTTCATTTATCAATTTAAAAAAATAATTTCTCAATTTGGATAATTGTTGAGGGAGTTATGGTCAAATCAGTAAGGGGTATTTTCGGACTTAAAAATCTTGGTTCAAAAACACTCTTGAAAAATATGGATTATTGGAGTACTTAAGCTCGAAATAAAAAAAAAGTGATACACCACAAAGTTGTAGCCACTGAAATTATAAATGGTTTGGAAAAAATAAAATCTAAATTTTGTGTCGAATTACAGGAGTTATGGCCGAAACCATTTCGGGTAAAATGAAAGAATTTTGAAGTGGAAAGGAGGAGTTTGAAGCTAAGTTTAAATCCTTTTAAAAGTTTAAAATTTGAAAATATAAAACTTGAAAATGTTAAAGGAAGCCATTAAAGTTCTTTTTGAGCTTTAGGAAGTTGAAGTAAAAAAAATTTAGAAAGTAGAAAATGAAAAATGAAAGAGAGAAAGAAAAAAAAGATTTTATATAAAATGAAATACCTAAAATTACCTAACTACCTTTGTACTTTTCCTTCCACAATATTGCACCACCTCACCACCCATGTCCCCTCCTTACCAACATGAAATGACCACTATATGCACTCTTGTCTCCCCAAGTTGCCAAAGTGTCAAATCTTGTTCCCTCTGATGTGACTATTTTCTATTTATGTTTTTTATTAGTTACCAAAGTGTCACATTATCATTATCTTAGGTTAATTAACTTAATTAACACTAATTAATCCTAATTATATGATTCTAAACCATATTATATACTTAATATATGTGTTCTTATATATACAAAAGTGTGCATAATATTTCAAACAACTTGTATACGATGAAACGTCGAAAATTCGAAAAACAGTTTCCGGTCACATTTTCTATTTTACATCGAACTATATATTTTTGTAAACACATTTTAAAAACTATTTCACCATCATTGTTTATTATTAAAAAGGTTTTTATTTTCATTATGAAACCCATATATTGAATATTTAAAATTAATTAAATATTTGCAAATCAAAGCAGTGAAATTCTGGGTCGTTACATCCGCTCTTATGTATTATCTGTTTATTTCTAAAAGAACAGTGTTGAGTTTACCGGAATCTATCGATTGGTTTTTGGAGCGCCTGGTAAGTGGAGGAGTGTACTTATATGAGACGACTCAAAACCGTAACCACTCCAAAACCATATATATATTCTATGCTTTGGAAGAGGTTCGTGATTAGCTCAAGATGCTGGAATCTATGTGAAGATTTGAGATCTGTTTAAGATGCTCTAACACATGTAGTTGTTCATGGTCTATTCAGGATGTGGGAATCTATATGTGGTTCCGAGATCTATTGAGATATGGGAACCCATGTGTGATGCCAAAATCTATTGATATATTGGAATCCATCTATGGTTTCAGAAACTATTCGAGTGCCGACTCACGTGCTGGAACGTTGGACATAGCCTCACCAGCGGATATGACTAAAACCAGAGATAGGATGCATAAAACATGGGTATAGCTAACCTAAGGGTGCAGGTGAACTCTACCCTAGAGATACTTATAGTTATGCATGCATGAGTAGTGCACTCGGCCTCATGTTGTGGCTAGTTATGTATTTCCTATATACATCAGCTATGGATGTATGTTGCTTCGAGAGGATATCTCTGATCCTTGTGCTGGAGGACCGTTCTCGAAGTGAGGGCACCTCCGTGGAATCCTACACAATTAGCGAATGCGCCTTAGTGATTTTGATTGTATGCCTATTATCGTGGTGATGTACAATCACATACATCACGGCTACTTGATTATTTATATTTCACACCTTAGACATTATTTCATATCATTGGATTTTCTAATACGGTTTTGTTATCATAAGGTAAAAACCTGTCTGTGTTTATTGCGGTGTGGTCTTCCAAGATACCTTTATTTTTGGAGAATTTTTTATAAATATAAAAACAAACTTGTAAACTATAATTTAGATGTCTAAAAAAGGATTTAGACGTCAAAATTAATTTCTGAACTAAAGTTTAGATGTTTAAATTAAAATCTAGCCATTGAATCACCCAAATTTGAACTAAAAAGTTTTGGTTTCAAACCTAGTAACATTTAGACGTCCAAAACTTTATTTAGACGTCTAATAAGTCACTACCTTCGGAATGACATAAATGGAAAATGGCAATTACAAGATTTAAGACCAAGACCCCGTTTACTAGAACAAATGATAATAAATAACTTTATACCTAGGATGGGATGTCATGAGATTGTATATGATAAAGAGTTCAAAGTCCTATAGCTATGTATGGTAACATCGAAGTGAATTGGGCAAAATTCATCCAAAATGAGATAAGGTCCTTTTTCTTTCAAAAATGAAAGGCCATAACCTATGCTCCATACATCATGTGACTCCTCAACGATTTGGGGATACAAGGCTTTGAGGACATACCACTGGAAGTATCTTATTCCAAAAAAAATATTTTTTAGTTTGATGAAGCTTCCCGACATCGTTTCATCCTATGATTCTTATGAGGTATATTACTAAAATGTACATGCTCAGGTTCTAGTGGAACAACCTTCTTCTTCACAACCTCAAGACAAAGGGAAACAACAAAACACGGAAGAATAAGAATCAAGCGAAGAAAGTGGTGAAGAAGAGGAAGGAGAATCAAGTGAAGCATCCTCCATAAAAGTAATCGCCAAACACAAAATTTTGGATGGCCTTAAGCATATAAAGAATCTATCATAACTTCTAGGAACCAAAAGAAGTTATAGAAAAAAGACGTCAAAAGGCTTTAATTCCCAAGAAACTAGAGTTGAAAAAATAAAAAAGAAGTTAGTGGGATAAATTTTTTGTAGAAAAGATTTGTAACAAGATAAGTAGAAAATCTGGATCTCCTACATCACCACCTGTAGATGATCCACTAGCAAATGACCCGGATGACGCCTACTATGCCTTAGAAAATCAAGATTGGGAGGCATGGAATTATGGAGAAAATTTATTATGGTACGGTTCTCACTTATCGTTTTGCTTTCATCATACTTATGCATTTACAAACCTATGTGTCTTGTTTGTCTTTTTTGTTTGGCATTGTTCCTGTTTGTCTTTTGTTTTGATCTTACTTGTGTTTATATAAAACTTATTTGTCCTACTGCCTTTGCTATCATATGCTTTTTTATGTTTTATATAATTGTCTTATTGTGTTTTGTTTCTTCTCTATGAAACTATGTGATGAAAATATCTTTTGCTATTGTTTTTTCTTTTTGATAATGAAAAAAGGGAAGAAATACATATGCATATTTATAGAGGGAGGTATTATACTTAGGGGGAGCTTTAATTAGTTTATATAGAAAATATATTTCTTAAAAATTGTATAGTTGTCATCATCAGAAAGGGGGAGAATGTTAGAACCTCTCTTATTGGATTTTAATGACAAAAATTATACAAATTTCTATAAGCTAACTTACAAGTACATGAGTATAAAAAAGACAAAGACTCAATGATATACGTGAAGATACAAAAGCAAATTTGGAGACTCGATGATCTAGAATAAAGGTATCTAAAAAGAGCTCAAACCATTGTTAGAATCATGAGTCGTGCCTTAAGTGTCATATATATACACATATACATACATACATACAAATATATATATGTGTGTGTGTGTGTACAATCACCTTTGATAAACATGCATGTATACATCAAATACGCACACACACACATATCAAAAAGGATTTCCAAAAGTCAAAAATACAAATTTCCAAGCATTTAGATGCATAAATAAACTTTTAGATGTCTAGTCTAAACTTTAGACGTCTAAATATAGTGATTTTTAAACTAAAAATAGTCTATTTTAACTTAGAGAAAACTCAAACGTCTAGATTCAAATTTGGACGTCTAAATTACTATAACGACCACTTTTTACAAACAGTCATCTTTGTGTTTGAAGAGACACCATTGTTCATCAATGGTTGCATCTTCTCCAATGGTGATAACTCTTCATTAGAAATTTTCAAACACTATATATATAAATTTTGAATGACAATAGATAACTTTTCTTTCTCTTGATCTCTATATTCTAAATTCTATGAGAATTAAAAAGCATTCAAAAACAATCTTCCACTTCCTAATAAATGCACTTTCAAATCACCATTATCAAAGGAGATTGTAGGAAGGGTATACTCATTAGTGACTTATCTATGTTATAGAAGAACACATTACAAGTCAAATTGTAAATTATTCTATTAGAAGTACAAGTCCTATTGAGCAGCTCAAGCAAGTGTATAGGCCTATTCCTCTTGGCGAAGCGAGGGTATTACTAAGTTAAAGCCAAAATAAGAGATTTTGGGACTGGACGTAGGACGGTTGTCTGAACCAATACAAAAGGTCTGGTGTGCAAAGCTTTTTAATTTATTTTACTCATATATTTAGCATATTATATTACTTATACACAGTAGCATTAATTAGCCATAGATTACACGATCCTACACACTTTTACCAATACCTAAGCGTAGTAAGACCCATGGGCAACAACCAGGGAGGGAAGCCGGAAAACCGACTTTATGGCTAACCAGTGTTGGACATCCCATTAAGGCCAAATCGAAACTCAAACTTCATACTCCTAAGCTAAGTTGTTAGCCTAATGGCCCATATCTACTACTCACTATAGGATTAAATTCCAAGGCCCCCCAGTTTGGGCCTAGAACTATGATCCCGACACTAATACATTTTCTAAATTCACAAGCACCAGAAAGTTAGCCAACATCAATCAACCGCCGCCGGCATAGTAGTGATGGTCGATCGACATACAAAAGATGACCAGAAAACACAAATCCAGACCAAGCAACGACAAGGAATCAACTCCAAATCAAAACGCTTTAAAATAGGAAAACAAAAAAATAGGAGCAAAAAAAAGGTTATTTCAATGGAAAAGGAAATTCACATTCATTCAAAAACAAAGAGGCATCAAAGAGAAAGAAGAAGCTTACTATTTGCAAGCAGAAAAGAATTAGATATTTTGAGAAAGCTTGAAGGTTTTTAATAGTAGAAAATTTTATTACTTTCTGTAATGGATGGAGAAGAAGAAGGTAATGGGTATTTATATACCTACCCTTCGACCATAGCTGTCAGATTTAAAATACAAGAAGATACCATCCTCTAGGTATAATTAATGATGTTGTCACATCAACGGTCCCTATAATTGAATAGTCACAATGTCGATTTGAAAAGGAATTGCCTTAACCAATTAAGTGTTGATATGTAGTGCACACATAAATGCAAAGCAGAAAGCTTGAGTGGCAAGATCTTCGTGACATGACAAGCCTACCCTTAATCATAGAGACGGGCTTGGGGGTAAAATTTTGCTGAAATTTCTTGCAAGTAAAAGATAAGCTGGTCAGCACATCAAGGCCCTGCCCGTTCTAGGTTAATCTATATAATAAAACTCAAGCTATCAAAGACAAGTAGGCCTATAATTCTGAGCCCGATTGAAATTCAAGCCGACCAGGACTTCTTAGCCTAGCCCAGTCCAAGCTGACCCATATTCACCCTAGCTCCATCCCAGCCAATCCAACTTGCAAGCCACACAGTTAGGCTGGCCCGAACATCTAAGCCTAGCCTGGCCTGACTTAAGACAACATACAGCCAATTCATTTCACTTGACCCGACTCAAAAGCGGCTAGTCTCTAGCCCGACTCTATCGATCTTAGCTTGCCGACGACCTGCCGCATATAGCCCATCTCATCACTACACGATTAGCTCAATCATCCCCTTCAATTGTGCCCTTAGCAATTTTGAGCTTTATTCCCAACAATCTTTAGCAACAAGCTACCAACCATCATTGTGCACATTAAGCTTCTCTCCAGCCTTGCTACCTAGAAAAGTGTGTTAGACATCAGAAAGTAAAACGTAGTACACCTACTACTATGGCATGTCGGCCAAAAGCGCACCAACTCTTGTACTTTACCACCATTCTCGATACAAAGCACGCACTAAATACTAAATCACAGTTGGCATGCATATCGACCACATGTTCCAACCACCTTTCCAACTATCCGCCATCGAACCAAGCGATCAAATATACGGCCGTGAATGTCTCCCGTCTATTTGCAATGCATTCAAAACCATCCACTGGTATACATCAGTTGCTATAAATACCCCTTACCATTCAACATCAAATGGGTTGAATTTTAGCTAATCTCTAAGCTCATATATCATTTCCAACAAGAAAAACCCTAAAGCTCTTAAGTTCAATAGCATTGTAAGCTTAAGTGCTAAGTTTCTTATTATTCTCTTGTAATTCTTTATAATTGTGAGAGATCAACAGAGTAAGAAATCTTCATAGTGGACGTAGGCAAGCTTAGCCGAAAAACTCTACATCTTGTGTTATTTACTTTGTGCTCATTTTACTACTCACATTCCATTTTAATGCCTAGTGCTGGCAAGTAGTCTTTTTCAACACAAACGTATTAGCTCAATTCCAACATTGGCCAATTTTTTGGTCAACAAGAACATGTGTAGCTCCTGGATCATGTGGCTTAAGGTCGCATCCTTCTTGTGCTACGTTGATCCAATATACGGAAGATTATGTATCCCAAGTTATATTGCTCTAACTAATTAATAATCTACGATGTTCTCTTGGCTTAATTATATTTTTACAATATTTTTTGATAAGGAAATAGGTGTAATACTTGTCCCTAAGTTTGCGCTGATGTACGTCATGTTGGGTTTATCCCATTTGGCAGTTGATGAAATGAGGTAAATTCCAAAAATGTTCCTCTAATTGGATCTTAATGGGCATATGTACATAACTAGTTAGCACTGAGATCCAGCCTATATTTTGAAATAATGTTATTTTAGTTTAATGTATTTATATACTATGTATTTAGTGTGTATTCTAGATATAATATGTACGCATTATAACTATATAGAATAGTAACTATAGAACATGTGTATAAAATATGTAATTACATATATAGATACTACAATTTATATCTGTTGTATATATATATGATAATTTCATATACATATTAAAGGGTAATATATAAGGCTAAGTATATACATATTTTTAAATATACTAATATATATATATATATGTATGTATGTATGTATGCATATGTATACGTATATGTATTTTTGTATATATGTATATGGTTTGTATACACATATTCCTAATACCCCCCACACACTCACACACAGGGACACATACACATACATATATATACATATAATATGTTGCCACATATATAATAAGTATAAAGTTATATATATAATTCATAATTATCAGTATATATATATATATATAAATTAAATTTATTAATATCCATTTAATTTGACTAGGTAAAAGGATATTAATTTGAATCAAAATACAACATTTAAAATTATGTTAACGAAATCTAATTTGATTAGGTCAAAATATTTTATATTTGAATTTAAAATAAATAAGACTATTTCAAAATATTACTTGGATCTAAAATTCAAAATATTTAGTATAAATATATAGTTATACTATTAAGTCAAATATATTTAATTTTATAAAATATTTAAAATATTAATTATGGCAAAATATATTTTATAAATAAAACATAAATGTATTTTGTTTAAATACATATTTTCAAATTATAAAAATTGTATTTATTAATATATATATATATATATATATAAACTTACTCTGGACTGTAATTTTTTTAAATTAAAGTCAAGAGCATAATAATTTTTTTTCGTTATATAAACAAAAACACACTCTTTATTATATTAAATATATGTTTTAATTTATGCCAAAACTATTTTAATTTTAAATAATAAATATATTTAATATCTCATAGAATTAGTTTATACAAAATAGATTTTAAACTATGGCTGAAAAATAATACTTTGTTAATCTAAAATTTCAGTATATATATATGTATTAATTTATAAAACATATTCATATAAATTATTTTACATAATTAAATTAAATACCTATCCATATGGCAATAATAATATATACAAATTGTAGGGTATAAACATATATGTATATGTATATATGTATGCATGCATGTATGTATGTAGGTAATCTGGTCATCTGTTGCACTTTGATCTGCCTCTTTCTTCTAGGATCTTCAATCCACTACCCATACTTGCAAAGGAACGAGTGCTACCACTAATGGAATGTTGTGTTTAGAGAATGAGGGAGTCATGAGGGCGGCTACAAAGTGATAGGCGTCCAGGGTTTGAGCGAAGGGTATATTTTGATTTAGTTTGTGTTTTTATTTATAGAGAGGACTAAGGAGAAATATCTTTTGCCTTTTACTCGGTCATCAATAACCAATTCAATCTAATTCAAAACCCCTTACCTTCATGTACACCATTGTGTGTGAAAAAGTTTTTGAGTCATTTAACAATCATTTATACATTTAAAGCCTGATTAAACATACATCGATACCACAAATAATAAGTGCACATATAACATTTATATATGCACCCAAATAATTACTAATGGTACCTGAAAAATTTGTAAGAGTTATCTTATTCACTAAATACATCCCAAATATCAAATACGCTCATAATTAATATTTCTTTAATATCAAGTAATTAAATTGATTTATAACATATTATAAACTAATTAAATTGAGATGTATTTTAGTGACTACATGGATTCGATTGTATGACTAACATATATGAATTTAATCAGCGATTAATATTGAACAATTCAAATATTAAAGTTTATAAGTCAACCTAGCTCATGGTGTAAAAGTTTGGCTGAATTCATCGCTTACAAATCCTTTTGATAAAATCTTATTCTAGATCAACTTAAGTTGTACCCTTAAGCAATGATATAATATACACATGTTCTCTTCTTCAATTCTATATCAGTTTAAGCTATATGGACTTCGTTAGTGGTCAGAACTCTAACAATATCCATATACAACTGTTCAGTCCATCTAAAAAGTCTTTGGTTCAATAATAACATTTATTATTAACCATTTTACTCTAGCCATAGATTTTGACTTTGAGTTGACCTTGACGGTGATACTAGCAACTCACAATTGAGTAGAAGAATTCTCTATTAAACTTTGTTTCACTTCCTACGCTTCACCTCGGGCCCAACTACGATCGTTCAATGGTCGTCATTCCATGATTCAAATAAAGTAGAGTAAGCATGTCAAAGTTCCACATATTCTCAAGTCGAGATAACTATGAACATCGTCATATTGAGATTCCCATTTGACCTGGTTGTTATCAACCAGTAGGTTGCTCTCGGTCGAATCATTATATAGTTATCCAATAACTATAAGTATGTGACCCCTTAGTGCTCTCGACAGCCATGAGTAACAAACTACTCAACATTTGGAGAATGTTGCGTACTGTAGTCTCAATGGATGTATCAAAATCCTTTCTCGAATCATCTTGACTAGGAATATTTATAATAAAATGCTATTTTAGTTATGATTAGTAACTCTTGGTTATAACTATTTACCGCTATAATCATATAACACTTCATTTAATGATTTTCTTATTTATACACTCTAATACCATGTGAAAACTAATAATAAATAAATAAATTAATAATAAGGCTAAATGAGAATTTCGTAAATGTTGGAATTTGACCGTAAAAGCGACACAGTAGTGTTCGTGATGATTTTCTGATCAACTTTCACATATAAAGTTTTGCGATCAGAGTTCAAATGAAGAAGTTATTAACATTTGAAGTTTTCAAATTTAAAATAATTCAAATGAATTTAAATTTAAAAATTAAACAATGTTAACGTTAAAAATTTAAAAGGTAACAATTAACATAAAGGGAAACTTAACGTTTAACAAAAACGTTAACAGTGGTGAGTAAAGTGGGAAAGAAATAAAAACAAATGATAACTAGTAGTAATAAGTTTTAAGGTAATATGATTTCTTCCCCAATTCTTGACTAGGGAAATTTAGTTAGTTAACTTCTCCAATTCTTCATTCGATTCAAGATTTAATTTTTAGGGAAGAAGTATATCAGATTAAGGTAATAAGTTTTAGTGTTATATATATATATTTACACATATTAATTTATTTATTTTTCTACTTCTATTCTTCCCCGGTCTTTGAATTCTAGATCCAATCTATAACAATTGAATTTGTTGTATATTCCAAAAAGAAGAAAGATGAAGGAGGGTAAGGCGAAGGCGTGAAATCAAATCCAAATGGAAATAGGAATAGCTATTTGTGAGTGGAAATCTTAGTTTTTCACATTTTAGTAATTTGTGTCGTAAAGGTCGGATTTGTTTTATACCGTGGGGAATTTTGTATACGAAAACCTTAAATTTGAAACCCAAAATTCCGCCAATAAAATGTTGACTCTGGATTAGTTGGAATCTCAATTGTTTTATGTTAACATAGTATAATTTAATTTGTTGTTTGCAATTTGAATAACTTGTGTTCTATTCAACTTTCACTTCTAATTTCTATTGTCGTGATGATGGGTTCTAAAAGAAAAATAAAATTTTGAAATGGCGTGCAATGTATGGATTCTCCTATTTGTAGTTTGCACTGCCTATTTCCGTAATTTAGACAAATATGGATCCCCTTTTGGCTTTAAGTTTGTATATGTAAAAGCTGAATATAATATAAAGGGTTTAAATTGTAAAGTGTTTGTTTCCTTGAAATAGAGGCATTGATTCTACTATATTAATAATGTAAAATATGTTTGGGATGCTGATTCCATTTTTGAGTGTGTTTTTGTGTAAGCAAGTCTGCTTTGTCTAACAAAAGATTTTAGCTATTTTGTAAATTATTGTATGGAACTAGGCTTGTATGAATATGGAATTTTTGACATTTTAACAATTAGTATAGGAAAAGAGAACCTTAGTACATAGATATTCCTTTACATATTCTTAGGAATATTTAGTTAGCCTAAAATTTACGTCAAGTATAAATATATTAATAATGTATAAATAGTAATGTACAAGTTGTATTGTAGGAATAAATAGGTTAATAAATTGCATTAAACCTTATAGGATGGAAGTTGAGGATAATTAAAGGAATTAATCAATAATTAAAGGCAGAATGAGGAATTTTCCTTATATGGCCTTAATGCGTAATTGCAATTGCAAGTGAGGTATATTATATATAGTATATATATGGTAGTATATACGAAGAGTGGAAATATAAGAAGTCATATGGTTATGAGGTAAGTTAAAAGCACACAGAAGTCTGCCTAGCTTGTTTGGCTACCAGTAGTATGACTTTGTGACCGATGTGAGACATAGCCTATAATAAATACCCATGGTAGATGCGAGGTTAGTCTTAATTCTATAGGATAAGTCTACCAAGCTAATCTAGCTATCAGCACCTATGAATAATCGGACTACTGTAAGATGGCACAGTTTGGGTTACGGGTCGTAAGATGGATATTCCAGTACCGACCTACTTCTGGGTTGGAGGAATCGAGTGGTTGTTGCATGGTCTACCTCCTTCCTGCTCAAGAAGTATTAAATGTTCGGGATTATCTTTTAGGTGCAGTAGTGGGAAATCTCTGGAGGGGGTCCGCTTCGGGGTTGAGGTATTAAATGGCTATTGTAGGGTTTTTCTCTTTCCCTTAAAACAGTATTAAGCGGCCTTATGAGATTTCTTACGATGTCAATTAGGAAATACCAGAGAAGGGTTTGCCTTGGGTTTAGGTAGATAGGGATCTACCTAGGGTATAGATATTAAATGTTTATAGTCAGCCTAATTCTCATTAGGTATTAAATTGCTCAAGTGCTTTCTCTCGCATCAAATAGGGAATAATTTACGGAGATGTATCGTTAGACCCGTAGTTGCATTGCACCCGCTCTAGAGTTATAAAGTTGAACCGAAAAGGGTCATTGGCCTACAGTCGAAGGTATGTTATGGAGCTAGACTGGAAAAGCCTTTGGCTTATAATGGAGGTATACATAGTAGGATAAAGTATATAATGCGTAAAATATATTACTTATCTAAATGATACTGCCCAAATACTATTACGATAAAACATGAATTTTCATTCACTAGACATTATTGCTCCGATTCCCTCCTCATTACAACCCACAGGTTAGGGAGAATGAGGCCAATGGAGAAGATGAAGGTGGCAGCGAAGACTTATGGCAGTCTAGTTATTTATCTATGTTTTTAATGTATTTAGATTACCCAGATTTCAGACACGTTGATGTTTTATTTTGAGATATTGTATTATGCATATTTTGGGATGTTTTGTTTTTGAGGTTTGGTTTTTATGATATATGTATTTATTTTTGTTATTATATTCCATCCTTTACACTGTGAGATTCTAAAAGCATTGGGAGATAGCTATGTATATTATTCATTAAATCAATTTTACCAACCAACGACCATCTTTGGAATGGACCTAAAGTTTGATTGGCTTTTATTGGATCAAAAATTAGGCCAATTCTAGAGAGGGTTGTTACATTTGGTATCAGAGCTTTGGTTACTCAATCAGTGGAAATAGGTATACGTGAGAGTATGTATTTATTATTTATGAAAGTATTTTTCAAAACCCTTCTATATATATACACTTTATGAACATACGCAAACACACTAGGCATATTTTTTATTTTAGCTAGTAATATTATCTTCGGAATTCGTGACTAAAAACGTCAACACAGGGTTGAATAGTTGATTATGGCTAAAATCAACTGCTTAGAGGTTAAACACCCCACCATATGAGACATGCCAGAATGGTTTAAGTGATACCTAAGGAACATGGGGGAAAGTTCTCATTCCTCAATAAGTTGTACCAATAGCACGAATTGCTTCGCCCCATGAAGCGACACCCCGCCTGCTATACTTTCCCAAAATGTGTAAAGACTTTCATAATATGGGTGAACGGGCATATACAGGAGCTGAAGATTTTGTTGAAACTAAGGCTTGGATTAATGACTATGAATGTATATTCTGAGAGCTGAGATAGAAAGACGGTATCAAGAGGAGGATGGCTTCATGGCATTTGAAGGGGAGCCATTAGATTGGTGGACTATAGTGGTTGAGAGAATGTAGAGGAAGGCTGAATTCAGTGCTCGCTTTGAGTCGTGATTCATGCCCAAAGCTGAAGTAAGTTTTAAATTAGAGATTTTTATAGAACCAAGGCAAGGAGACTTGACGGTGAAGAAGTATATCAATAAGTTCACAGAATTAGCTCAGTTTGGATTAAGTCTAATTGATACCCCTATGAAGAAGGCTATAAAGTTCGTCAAAGGCCTAAATTCTCCACTTATGGAGCTACTTTTGACCCAATTCCTATAGGTGTCACTTACAAAATGATAGCTGAAATTGACACGCTTCAGACTATTGGTATTGAGCAAAAGAAGAAGGTAAGATGGGCACAAAATCAAGGTGGAGTAAAGAAAGGGGGATTCTAGGTGGAAAAGAAATCAAGCGAAAAATCCAAAAATAAGGTATGACATGTCGTAGATGCCAAAAGAAGGGGCACTTCAATAAGGATTGCAAAGTGAGTTTGATAAAAGAAGAGTTCAAGGGGAGATGCTATCACTACCATGAAGAAGGATACTATTAGAGCCTGTGCATTTAAGCTAGCAATAGAGGGAAATAGGGGGGAAGTTTATGCTATTGAGGCTGCACCTGTCTCAAGTAAACCTCCTTCTAGGGATAAAGGGAAAGCTATAATGGAAGGTACAACTATTAATTCCAAAAATTGTATTCATACCTTATTTCACTTAGCAGCATCATATTCATTCATAACTAGAAATGTAGTCAACTCCTTGAGTCTAAAAACCCAAGTTGTCACCAACTCAACAATCATATCAAATCCTATTTGGGGGTCGACACATCTTTCTTTGACTTGTAAAGACCTAATAGTGGATATATGTAATGTTGATTTTACATATAATGCGTCTGTTCTGGATTTTGAGGCGTATGGACCTAGGGATGGATTGTTTATCTTACTATGGGGCTGTCTTAGATTGTGATAGGAGGATCGTTTGGTTAAGGAGTTGCAAGGGGAAAAATATTAATGTTCGTTTTATACCCTAAAAATCAATCAAGTTAAGCTACTTATCTCCACTTAAACTATAACATGATGAGCTCTATCTATGTCTATAAACTAAGACTTTCTAGACATTTTTGAAGAAGTCTTTGATCCCCATGAAATGGAGATTGAGTTCAGGATTGATTTAGAGAAAA